>JAJTUV010000495.1:0-640000 GCA_021653895.1 Mastomys natalensis | reverse complement strand
GCCAAAATGAATTTATGATTACCTCTCATGGCTGGGGAATAAACAGAGGTGGAGGGGATAAAACACCAAACCAAACAAAACAAAACAAAAAAAAAACTACAACAGCAGCCAAGAATAGCAGCATTGAGAAGAGGGTCATACAAATGCCTTTGATTCTGCAGGAAGAAAAGGCAGTAGGGGGCACTTACCTCCTTTACTTACCTAGGGTTTTCTTACCTCCTCCTAAATGAGAACCCTTGTCTAAAGGCTGCATCTAAAGGCCTTTATATTTTAAGGTGGAGACTAAAGCTCCTCCAATTCAGACAGTAAACATTTTAAGTGAACAGCCCTCAGACTAGATATCTAGATTTTCATAGAAAATGGGTTATATTTACCCCTCAGTTTCAGGCCATCTCCAAAATGATTATAGAATTGGCACATTGGCTATATGTCTTTTTAAAAAAAAACATAAATAATTGGTTTCAAAATTGCCAGACATTTTACATTTTCTTAAATCTGTAGACCCTAGAGGCTAGGGCATTTTTCAGTGGGCTTCTATAGAACTGTACAGGCCATCTAATTAGCTCAATTGCACTCCATTTATTTATTATTCCTTTAAAATTTTTAGATTACAATTATTTCATTTGCTCATTCCATTTCCTCCTTTCAAAACTCCCCATATATCCCTTCTTGATCTTTAGTTCAAACTCATGGCCTCTGTTTTCATAAATTGTTTTTGCATGCCGTTATATTTATGTTTATATACACATTCATACACTGTTGTGTTTGGGATGGCGTTTGGAGTCCAGATAGATCACACCAGGCCAAAGCAGTTCCACATAGTAGAGGTTTTATTAGAAAGGAACAGGGACAAAGGGGAAAGAGAGAAAAAAGACAAGGGGGAAAAACAGTTGAAGGTGAGGAAAGGTTTGCCTTTTATCTAGGCTGTGACTTAGGCAGTTCTTAGGTGAGTGTGAGGACCGGGCTCCAAGAAGGTGTGCAGGGTTGTCATAGCAACGGATGTCACCTATGTGTGACATTCCTGTGTTTGGAGCCAGTTTGCCAAGCTGGCTCTGGATAACAACAGATATTTTCTTATTATAAAGAGAAGGGAAAATATAGGAGAGGGAGAAGCCAATGGTGTGTCTCCTAGACTGCTGCCTGCTGTCTAGGGGCGTCATCAATTTTGGGGTATAGCTGACTTTCACCATCAGATCCACTTGGTAGATGTTCACATCAGGCTCCCCTGTGGACAGCAGTTGATAATCCTGTAACAGGAACTGATTAATAGTTTGGTTAGAAATGTTTTGCGTTTGTTGTTGAAAGAATGTAGAAACAAGATTAATGAGGCAGGAGAATAATAACGAAGATGACGACGGAAAGGTGTTCGCGATAAGGTGTATCACTGTCATTAAGGATTTTAAAATCCCAGAATTGTAGGCCTACAACCCTGAAATTCTGAAGTCTGGTTGTAGCTCCTGGATTTATTTTTAATAGGATTTTTAAATGAATGAAAAGCCTTTCCTGAAATCAGGCAAGGACCCCTCTTTACTGTCAGGATTTATCTAGCCCCCGTTGGTTCTGAAGGACCACTGCTTCAATGAATCTGTATCTACTTGTAACACTGTTTCAACGTTTGAAAATCGCTTTTAACTTGAAAGTGATTTATCATTTGGTCATGGAAGTCGTTTTTTGCAATCAGTACCACTATGGCTATTTCCGCGTTACTTCAGAGTGGCATGACCAACCTGCCTTCTATTTGCGGCTCTATCATATCTACAACTTGGACTACAGGGGCTCCTTTGCCATGTTATCTTAGTTCATGGAAAGGAGGCTAATTTGCAAACTCCTACATGGAAGGGTAGGTGAGATACCTGAGTGTCACAAACGAATTGAATGTGTTGGGACTGCAGGACTTGACGAAGAATTGACATGTTATCAAGGGGGTTCTTTGCAAGTTAGGGAGCTTAGCGATTTCTAATGTCCTAGGTTCTTAAACAGTTTGCCATGCAAAGAGATGACTAGAGGAAAAGTTGGAGTCATGGTAAATTGGATCAGGGAGTGACAAAAGGTGAGGTAGTCCTTATTGACAGTATCACTGGAGAGGCTGTAATTGGCACTTGTAAGTTAGTTCCAAGGGGTATGCATAGCCAGCAATGTTTAAAGCGACCAGGTCTGGTGACATTAAGGAGTTGATACCCTGAGGTCAAGGTCTGAAGCAAAAGGCGAAATGACAAGTTAGTGCAATTTATGAAGGATGATGTCAAAGAGGTAAGGACTTTGGAGGAGTGTTTGATTACTTCTCCTACTTTCCTAATATCTAGAGGTTGTCATTTGAGACATATTTTCTCTGGATGTGGATAGTACTTACTGGGGACCAGAGATGGCTTTTTCTGTAGAGCTTACCAACAACTCCTGTCTCCCACCTGGGATTCCATGGGTCTTGTATGTAGAAAAAGTGTCTTGCGGTGTTGAAAGTAGTGATTGGTCCGTGATCCTAGCGTATGTATCTGACAAGTATAAAGAACATAATATATAGATCGGATAACAGATACAGGGATGACAGCAATTTGGATCTGTTCCGGCATCCAGCTATGGAGCAATTTCATATTTGGAAAGACTGTTATCTGTGGGGGTTTCTTGAACTTTGAATCTCTAGATATAAAGGCTACCCTGGATGGAAACGAACATCAGGGGGAGGACTAGAAACCCATGTCTAATCCAGTGAGGTCAAGCGCAGCTGTTAGAGTAGAATCTCATTCTCTGGGATTGGAGACAAGGCTTACCAGAGCACTATCCTGTTAGGGTCAACGTGTATGAAGAAGAGTCATTTTTAGGTGGAGGAATGAAAGGTTTAAGATGAGACAGGTGGACCCAATGAGAGAGTCCTTCGAGTTTGGCAGCTGTAGGGGTCACGAGATTTACCTTAAAAGGGCCCTGCCATTTAGGCAAGAGAGGTGAGGGCTGATGGTCTGGAGAAGATAGGAAGATTTGGTCTACAATGTTGACAGGCAGTGAACAGGAGACAGCGTGTGGCTGCTGTAGATGATGGTCAACAAATTTCTTTTTTTTTTTTGTTTTGTTTTGTTTTGTTTTTCGAGACAGGGTTTCTCTGTGTAGCCCTGGCTGTCCTGGAACTCACTCTGTAGACCAGGCTGGCCTCGAACTCAGGAATCCGCCTGTCTCTGCCTCCCAAGTGCTGGGATTAAAGGCCTGGGCCACCACTGCCCAGCATTTCTTTTTCTTTTTTTTGGGGGGGGGCAAATTTCTATAGGAGAGAATGGAGATGGCAAAGTAATGGAGTGAGTAGATGGTCTGGGAGGGGAGAGCATGTAGGTGAAAGACCAGAGTGCTAACATACACAGAGACACACACATAACTATACAGACATATAGACATACACACACACACACACACACACACACACACACACACACACAGAAGTGGGGAAGGGAGAGAGAGGTTCCCTGTCATATTCCCTGTCGTATATATAGCTACAGCACATAACATATACAGAACCTGGTCCACTGGTTCTTAAGATCTTTCTACCCCTTCTTCTGTGATGAACTCTGAGCCTTAGGTGATTGGATTTTATTGAGATATGTCAAGTGAGGATGGGCACCCCATTGTCAGGTATTTTCTGCATTTTGAACAGTTGAGATTTTCTATAGTAGTCTCTGTCTGCTGTGTGTATGAATATAACATATTTGTAAGAAGTTAAACATGTCATTAAGCTCAATGTTTCTTCCTATAAATTATAACAAAATTTGGAAACAAATGCTTATCTTTTATTATTTGAGAAAGGTAAAAGTAAAAATAATTAATTTTAGTTTGAAAAATTATACTTAAAAAAAAACCTCCCAATATAAATATTTAACTATCGGATGTTGCTATTTGATTTTCAGAATTCAGAAGTTAGGAATCATGAATTTGTTTATTGTAGACAAGCATTCTTTGACTAAACTATACCTGTCCCCCTTATTCTACTTCTTAATATTTAAGGAGTAATTAATTACTTAAGGAGTAAGTACTTACTTTATAATAACAAAAGTTGCATAAATAAAAATAAACATAAAATTAAAGTAATTACATATAAATTCAATAATTGCTTCAGGTGAGTATGAATCACACAGTGTGGTCAAGATTAGAGAATTAAAATGTGAAAGCAAAATCTCCGGAAAGATAGTATTAGTATAGGAGAAATATATTCAGAATGTAGGAACATGCATATAAGTAATTTTCAAAATATAACTGTAAACTACATTTAGAGCAGTACAAGTATATACTGATGCTTCAAGAATAACCAGTCTTCATCTTAAAATCCCAAATAGAAGTGTGTCTCACTTCCCTGAAAACCTCTGATAACAGGAAAGGCAAGCGTCTGATACACTGATGGATGTCCATGCATATTGTGATGAATAACTTCCAAGTATCCATCTAGGAGTTTACTTCTAAAATACTTAACAAACACATACGAACTAATAGTTGTTTATCATTTTAGTAGATTCTCTACCCAAGTTCTACCCAGTCATGCATTTATATTATAAATTGTTGCCACTGGACATTTTACAGGTGATGTAAGATAAAATTGTACAGCCCCAACAAAGCTGAAATCATTGAGCTATCGATTCAGTGCCCCTTACTAAAATTATCAAGCTAAATATAAGGTTAGCTCAGATATCAAAAGTAATGTTTTCTGTCTTTTGTCTATTAGTCTTTGTCATTACGCTTTTAATTTCAAAAGATGTTTTAAGTTAAGAGTGTATATTCATTCTTGAAGTGTATATTCATCAATACTTCTTAAGTGCCAGTAAATCAAAATCTAAGGAATGAAATGTTTTGTATGTATTTTATATGTGTCTTTTCTTAGTCTTTATGTATTTATCAATTGCTTTCCTCAGTGAGCTATATTGACAAGATTCTACAGCAATGATAGATAACTCATATAATGCATGTACATTCATATTTTATTTAATATTAGAAAGAATCTTGAATGGGGAAAAGAGCCTACTTTAATGGCATATAAGATACAGATGTGTCTATTCTTCCCCAGAGTACTTGGGAGAGACATAAGCTCATGCTATTTTGGTATTCGCTAGTCTGGTAGATATAAGAGCTTTCCAACACATTAAAAATTTATCTCTAATGCAAGGAAGTGTCTTCAGATAAACAATAAAGTGCTTTAAAATACTAAGGGGACAGTTTAAGAATTCACAATTTTAATCCCATTTCCAGATTCATTATTAGAAATACTACATAACATCATATTGTCTACCAGAATAAACTTTTACAGTGATAAAAAAACCAAAAATTCACATTTATCAAGTTATTATCTCTTGTAGAAAATACTTAATTATGTAAGACAAGAGTCACAGAATTACTTTAAAATGCATATAAATTTTATATTCATGTAATTCACTAAATTTCCATAAACATATACTATTGGAAATAATTGTAAAAATATGGAGCAGAAACGTAAGTCATTTGGACAACCTTTTAAAAGTAAATGGATCGAATTGAAAATATTTTAACAGAATGTGATTGACAGAAAATCAAATTTTTCTTTTAAATTAAAATAAATATAAACCCCTTACTTTAAATAAAAATGCCCTCCTTCTGCAGCTCATTAATATTTAGAGTGCAAGGTTTTTAATCAAAACAGACATGCCTTATAAACTAATATTGTTCTTATGATCACCTACATAATTATCAATATAAGCAAAATTTTATTATGGGTCCCTTAATTATATGTTAATTATTATTATCAAGAAAAAATAGAGTGGAAGTGCATAATAATAAATACTTTATTTCATTACATTACTAGCTGCACATTCACAAGAAAACACTTTTCAGATATTAAGATATAAACAATTTAATGATTTTATACACCTACTTATTGAAAATAGAAATAGAAGATTCAAAAGTGAGATCTCAAAATGTTTTTGGACTTAATTCTATATTTCCTCATGGGTAACTGAGTGTCTCCCCCTTCTAGAACTTTCTTATCATTATATTTCTATGCTCAGATTTTCTCTGTTGGGATGATTTATTATATACACACATATATTTATGTTTAAGAACTTTTCTGGAACATATGCTTTTCATTTAAAACAAAAGCTTCTTTGAAGTCATATGAATCTGCACCACTTTAACATTTATTTATTTATTTATTTATTTATTTATTTATTATTTATTTTGTTTTGGTTTTTCGAGACAGGGTTTCTCTGTATAGCTTGGACTGTCCTGGAACTCACTCTGTAGACTAGGCTGGCCTCGAACTCAGAAATCTGCCTTCCTCTGCCTCCCAAGTGCTGGGACTAAAGGCGTGCGCCACCACCGCCCGGCCTGCACCACCTTTAAATGCTATAAGATATTCTTTAAAAGTTTCACTATATACTGTTTTCTGTTTATGTGCATATAATTTGTGCTTTAATTTTATTTTTTCATTATAAGAAATAATGGGAAGAGTTGGACTAGGAAGTTTAACTGAGTGGCATATATTCTTTTTATTTTACACCCCCAGAGGAACATGAATTGATAAGAGTGCTAATTGAACAGTATAAGAAAATGCCAAGCTTCGTTTCCAAAACTGAGATTATAACTGTGCCCTGTCTTCATCTCATTTGTGAATGAGTATAGATGAATCTAAAAGAAAAAAAATTTGTATTTTGCTTTTAAATTTTTCTACTAATAACAGTGGACTTGACATTTGCTAGACACTCTATTTCTACATTTAGCTGTCCATTTTATGTTTGTCATTTTTTAATAACTGTTCAGTTATGTATACTACAGAAAAAAATACCACCCCCATTACTTCATTGCTTAGAATAGTGGTTCTCAACTGTTGGTTTTGTCCCCTTTGGGTGTCAAATGACCCTTTTACAAGGTTCACCTAAGACTGTCAGAAAACACAGATGTTTACATTTTGATTCATAACAGTAGCAAAGTTAAAGTTGTGAAATAGCACCAAAAGTAATTTTATGATTGGTGGTCATCACTTCTGAGGAACTATATTAAAATGTTGCAACATTAGGAAGGTTGAAAACCACTGGCTTAGAGCATTATACATTTACTTCCACACTTAATACCATCGTATGTTCAAATTATTTTTGCAGAATCAACAAATCAGTAAAGAACTTTTCCATAGATTTTTTAAACATTGAGTCAGTGGTAACTATCAATTTGGTACTACTTAACAACTGTCTAACACATTGCTTGCCCAATTGAACACACAGGCAACCATAAATCAAGAATCAAGGCCATTACAATGTTGGAATTCAGCTATTCATTATTCAGGTTTCCTCAGTTTTTAACTCATGCTCCTCTTCTGTTGCAGCATCTCATCCAGGATTCAAAACTGCATTCAAGTTCATGTCTCCTCCACACTCTGAATTTTGCTTTTTTGTTTTGTCTTGTTATGTATGAATTCCTCAGTGCTCAGAGAGCTGACCAAGTATTTTATAGAATGCCTGCCAATGGCCATACATCCAATAGTTTTAACTATTTTTTTATGTTATTGAATTGTAACTATGGAACATCTTTGGTTGGTGGTTTTGTCCCTGGGAGCTCTGAGGGTCTGGTTGGTTGTACTGTAGTTCTTCCTATGGGGTTGCAAACCCCATCACCTCCTTTAGTCCTTTCTCTAACTCTCCACTGGGGACCCTGTGCTCAGTCCAATGGTTGGCTGCAAGCATCCTCTGCCTCTATTTGTCAGGTTGTGGCAGAATCTCTCAAGAGACAGCTGTATCAGGCTCCTGTCAGCAAGAACTTCTTGTCATCCACAATAGTGTCTGGGTTTGGTGACTGTATATGGATGGATCCCCAGGTGGGACAGTCTCTGGATGACTTTTCCTTCAGTCTCTGCTCCACACTTTGTCTCTATATTTCCTCCTGAGAGTAATTTTGTTCCCCCTTCCAAGAAGGACCGAAGCACCCACACTTTGGTCTTTCCTTCTTCTTGAGCTTCATGTGGTCTGTCAATTGTATTTTGAGTATTCTGAGCTTTTGGGTTAATATCCACTTATCAGTGAGTGAATACCACGTTGTTCTTTTGTGATTGGGTTACCTTACTCAGGATGATATTTTCTAGTTCCATCAATTTGCCTAAGAATTTCATTAAGTCATTGTTTTAATAGCTGAGTAGTATCCATTGTGTAAAGGTAAGCCACATTTTCTATATCCATTCCTCTGTTGAAGGACATCTGGGTTCTTCCTATCTTCTGGCTATTATAAAAAAAAAAAGGCTTTTGTGAACATAGTGGAGCATGTTTACTCGTTATATGTTGGGGCATCTTTGGAGTATATATCCTGGAGTGGTACAGCTCAGTCCTTAAGTAGTACTATGTCCAATTTTCTGAGGAACCACCAGACTGATTTCTAGAGTGGTTGTACCAGCTTACAATCCCACCAACAACGGAAGAGTATTTCTCTTTCTCCACATACTTGCCAGCATCTGCTATCACCTGAGTTTTTGATCTTAGCCATTCTGACTGGTTTGAGGTAGAATCTCAGGATTGTTTTGATTTGCATTTCCCTGATGACTAAGGATGCTGAACATTTCGTTAGGTGCTTCTCAGACATTCAGTATTCCTCAGTTGAGAGGTTTTTGTTTAGTTCTGTACCCCATTTTTAATAGAGTTATTTGATTCTCTGGAGTCTAACTTCTTGAGTTCTTTGTGTATATTGAACATTATCCCTCTATTGGATATAGGATTGGTAAAGATCTTTTCCAAATTTGCTGGTTGCCATTTTGTCCTACTGAAGTGTCCTTTGCCTTACCGAAATTTTGCAATTTTATGAATTCCCATTTGTCTATTTTTGATCTTAGAGCATATTCTTTTAGAGTTCATGCTTATACTAGCATAATAAAATTGAATTAACCAATAAACTTGATAATTCACTAAGGTTACTATTTTCTGTGATAGATATAATATAATTTTAAATAAATAAATTGGAGAAAATCCATAACAAGATTTTGATGTTAAAGATTTTTCTCTTGTTAAAGGCAAAAACAATATCAGCTTAAATTAATAAAATTGGATAACAAATAAAATCAATTGATAAAACTATTGTCTACAGAATAGATAGTAAAATCATGGCTTTCTCCCAGACAATCTAACAAGATGATTTTATAGATGTGGTTGATGAGTTTACTTGAAAGAATTTTGCGTATTTTATGCAAATATAAAAAAATTGTTCGTATTATATTCAAAACATTCCATAAAACATACCAACAATTTCCAGTCTCTATTATTATCTTATAACTTTGAAAATCTATGAACATAACATAAGCATACTCCCTGCATGTCAACTAGTTTTCTCATTTTATTTCTCTCATGGTCTTAGATCTAAATTTATATTTTTCTGCCTTTTGGTGTCAGCAATTTCTCAAGTGTCTTTATGCAAATGAGGTAAAGCAATATGTTTGTAAGACACGTACCCTGTGCTCCTCACTGAAAATTTCTCTATTTGGCTTTGCACAAATTAGAACCTTTATAGTAAAGATAGAAAGAAAATGCATACTATTCTAACTTGATTATTTAATGGATCTATGTTTTGGGGTTTGAGTTGTGTGTGTGTGTGTGTGTGTGTGTATTTGTATGTAGGAATTTTACACAAGGTAAAGTCATCTAAGAACTGGGATTATAAACCTTTTTAACCTTTATAAGTGCGTTATCCTCCTATGCTCAGCCCCTCCCATATCCCACCCAGTGCAGATGAGAACCTCATCCTTGCTGCCTTTGGAAGGCAGTCTCCTTTGATGCCTGTGGATCAAGATATAGAACTCTCTTCTCCCACAAGTCCTCATCCAATTCTTCCTCTCCCTTGACTCTGAAAAGGTGCTCCCCATAGCATCACTACCACCAGGCATCCTCCTTCTCTGGGGACTCAAGTCTCTGGAGGATTAAGTTCATCTTCTCCCACTAAGACAAGATCAGGCAGTCTGTTGCTCCATATGTACCAGGGGCATTTAACTGGGTCTTGTATGCTCCTGGTTGGTGGCTCAATCTCTAGGAGCTTCCTGAGTTCCAAGTTAGTTGAGACTACTGGTCTTCTTATGGAGTTGCCCTCCCCTTCAGCTTCTTCAATCCATCCCCTGATTCAACCACAGAGGTCCCTGATTTCAGTCCAATGGCTGGGTGTAAGTATCTGCTTCTGTCTCAGTCAGCTGCTTGTTGGGCCTCACAGAGAACAGCCATGGTAAGTTTCTATCTGTAAGCACATCATAACATCAGTAATAGTGTCAGGCCTTGGTGCCTGCTCGCTCCCTCCTCCTGGCCTTGAGATGTATCCCAAGTTGGCCCTGTCACTAGAGCACCTTTCCTTCAGACTCTTCTCCATTTTTGCCCCTGCAGTTCTTTTAGACAGGAACAACTCTGGGTCAGAAATTTTGCCTACGGGTTGGTAACCTCATTCCTCCACTTGAGTCTATCTACTGGAGGTGGACTCTACAAGTTCCCTGTCCCCACCGTTGGGCATTTTGGCTAAGGTCACATCCAGTGAATCCTGAGAGTCTCTCACCTCCTAGGTCTTCTAGGACTTCCTAGAGGGTCCCGCCACCTCCCATCCCAGAGGCTGAATACTTCCATTCATTCTCCTGTCCTTTTTATGATGAAATGATGTGCATGATTTTGTAAAGTAGTCATAAATAGTTTCTGATGTCAAGACACATCAAAACATTATATGAAGCAAACTACAACATTCTATAATGGTGGTATTTTCTGTTACTAAAATTTTAAACACCAATTGACATGCTGCTGTGAATGGGGCAATTTTCTTTTTTAAATTTTTTTATTGAATATTTTATTTGTTTACAATACAATTGTCATCCCCTTTCTCCATTTCCCCTCCGTAGAACCCCCTAGCCCATCCCCCCTCCTCCTTTTTACTTTTATACCATTTTAATTACATGCATGTATTAAGGTCAATTCTAGGTTGAGGGTCTAGCAATACAATAGATGCAAATAGTCAAGGAACAAGCAAGACAATAAACACAAATATTCAAAGAACAAGCAAGGTATTAAACCTAATTACATGAAGACTCCTGTGATCACTGTTTCTAAGGGCTTATCAGGATGACCAAAGTATCTGAGCCTACTTCCCTGTCCTAGAGGACTTTACTCCTATAACTACAGAAAATCAATGGTATCTGAGACAGGAAGAAACTGTTCTTCATAGACTTGACCCTTGGTGGTAGATAATCCAATCCCAAGATATCAGACTTAAATGCATATGAGTAACACTAAGTGGGCTCAGAATTCATATTTATAAATTTATATACATAAATGTATAAAAACATTTTAATTAAAGAATAAGAAGCCATGAATTTCAGAAAGAATGGGAGAAGCACAGAAGGATTAGAAGGTACAGGGGAATTTGATAATAACAAAAATACAATATTCATATATGAAATTATCAAAACATCTTAATTCTCTTTCCTTCTATACTTCTTCTATTCCTTCCCTTCCTACTTCCATCCTTCCCTCCCTCAGTGTATGTATGTGTGTGTGTACACATGTGTGCTCATTTGTGTTTGTGTGCCTGTGTGTGCACTATTATCTGCAGGTGGAGGCCAAAGTATTTATGTCTCTTTCCACCATTTGGAACCTGGAGATAGCTTATGTTATGGACTTTAGAGTCAATCACCTTAACCGGTTTAATTGTATTTTATTAAAACGATAATTTATGTTTAAATCTTATGTGGAAAACCTATGTCCTATAAGCTTTGTTCTAGAGGCACATGTAACTCATATATATGGCAAGATAATTTTCAGCAATAAATAGAAGAAAATTAAGGTACTATATAGCAAGAATTGGTTATATTTGCAAGTGAGTAAATTGAGGACCCCTCAAAAGAGCGCAAATTTTATTCAGAATGAGATGCACATGAAATTAATTCTTAAATTGAACAATATTACTTATATATTTCCCAATATTGGATTTTATTTTAAGAGGATTAAAGATTAGGGTTAGACATCAGTCATACTTATCTTGTTTAATTAAAACAAATATACTAGTACAATAATTTTGCTAACCAAAAAAACTAAAGGATAAACAGAATGGCAAGTTAATTTGATGAAAATGCAAATTCATTAAGAGAAATCACATTGTGCCATGGAGTCATGGCAACCTGTAGTAAAGCCCAACAATAAGATGTAAACTGTGCATGAAAAGTAACCCAGACATACATTCTCAGGTCTTTCAGACAAAATATTTTCTATTAAATGTAAAATTATATGTGAGTACTTGGAAGTAAAAGTATGTGTGATAAAAAATTACATAAATTAGTAGTTAGGATTTTATTGTTGTGAAGAGATACCATGACCACGACAACTCTTATTAAAATCAAACAAACCAAAAACATCTAATTAAGGCTGGCTTACAGTTTCAGAGGCTTATTGTATTATAATCATGGCATGAAACATGATTGCATGCAGGCAGGCAAGCTTCTGGAGAAGGAGCTGAGAGTTCTACCTCGTGATCCACAGGCAGCAGAACGAAACTGTAAGTAGCTTGAGCATCAGAGAACTCCAAGTCTGCCCCCACAGTGACACACGTCTTCCACCATTCCCTGTGGACTAAGCATTCAAACCCCTAAGTCTTTGGGAGTCATTTCTATTCAAACTATCTCAGAGCAGCTAGTACATTTCAACAGCAGTGGAAATTTATGTCCGGCAAAGTGGGAAAGTGTCTCATCTCACGTATTGTTCAAACTTTCAATACCTCTTCTCAAATTACCTTGATCCTTCTTAAAGTACATGAAGTAAACTTTCTGGAAGTAAACTTTACCCTGGAAACATTAGTAAAAGGAGAAAACAAAATCATAAATTGTAGAGGATGTTCACCAAAAATTGGTTAATCCAGACTCAAATAAGCATGTTATGGTCACTGCCAAATATAACTATAGAAGCCAAAATACCAACTGAATTAAATATTTTAGAAAATAAGAAAGAACAATCATAGAATGCATCCCAGGGAGATTTTTTTAAACACTGTGAAAAAATTCTTACAGTCCATATAATCTGAATATTAAGTTAAAATAAATATAAAGAATAGAAAGAAGTCTCTTCTAAATGCTATCAAAATTAATTCTATTTGCACACATCTTTGCCACAAAGAAATACACCTTGTATTGTATGCCTGGCACAAGTTGTTGCTGCATTTCTTTCTCTGCATCAATGTACTAGGCGACATCAAAGGGCCATACAAGTTGAGAATCAATATCTTAATGCCAGCAGCAGCTGCAAAGCTGTGACCTAGATTGTGATTTCTGTTGATCAGGTTACAGAGTCTCCATGCAAACCCTCTAAGAGTACCAGCAAGCGGACCCAGAAACCACTTGGCAAAGCCTTTCTTTTAGCTCTTGCTATTGGGCATATTTCACTTTTATCTCACAATGGGAGTGGGATAGCTAAAGAAACAGAGGTGAAAAAAAAAAAAAAGGAAAAAGCCATAGGAAAGGATTTCTGAGTAGTTCCTTAAATGTCACTATTTCAAAACAACATTGGTTATAGTATTGTACCACTGAGGGGCTGGAGCTATACAGAAGGTGAGAGGTGTACTAGGGCATCATCTGGTTTGCTTAGGCTTTGTACTTGGAATCTATCAACTCGCCAGACATACAGAATATCAAAACAATAGACGGAAAGGAGTGACAGATATTGTCATAAACTCAAATGATTGCTATCTGTTTCAGCTTCAGCTGTAATGGATGGAATTTCACTGTTTAATCTGATCAATTCTGTACACTAATGGGCATTGTCATTTTTGACAATGAAGCTTCATATCTTATTTTAATTATAAGATTGGAATATGCTATTCTAGGATACTATGTTGTTTCACCATAATAGAAATTATAAGAAATGTACTGTATAAATAGCTTAAATACCTCATCCATTGTGACAATGTAAGTGAAAAGGTTTGAACATCAATCTGCTAGTGTGTCAATATTTTAATTTCCCTGTGCTGATTTTATCTTCTGTATCTGGGATCGGAGGGCCTAAAAGAATGGGGTGGGCAACCTTACATCAGTTGCAGTGTACTTTCATACATGAATGTAACAAAGAAAGCAATGATCTGAAAAAGGTTCTTTGAGTTTAGAAAAACATGGTCAGAAAAACATGTTAAACAAATGCCAGTAAGCATACACTAAATATTAGTAGAGTAGCCTTTTCCCAGAACGTTCTCAGTACAAAGCAAGTTTAACAAAATTACCAGGCATGTACTATAGATTTTATATGGAAAAGTACAAAAGCAAGGCAGAAAGCGATATCCATATTCAGGGTACACTGACCAGATTGGGTTCTATAGCTATGAACTGACATCCAACAAGAATAAACAAGTGGTATAAAGTAAGTGTAAATCTTTGTCACAGGAGGCATTAATCACACTCAAGGGAACAAAATACACCTGAGGTGAGAAGGTCCTCTGCCTTTGTTCACTGGAACCTCCCTTACATTTCCCCAAGGCATTGTTCGCCATGCCTCCATCTTTTGACCATGTTCTGACGCTACTGAACCACATGTCATACAAAATAGATAGAAGTATTCTTTAAGTAAAGAAAACACAAATTTAATAACTGAGATTAAATCTCAGAAAAGCTCATTGGACATATCATTTGAAACATAAAATAACAATCTGGGAAATTGTTAAAATTTGATTTTAAGTTTTAATTATTACCATGAAAACGAAATATTGCAACTCAGATAGATATAGATGCACATATTAACATAAAGAGCATAATAGAAATTGCTTATTGTTTTCTTTTCAGTTTGAAACACTGAATTTTACCTGTATGCATTATGAAATGTCTATATTCTTTAAAAAGTAAATGTAAACTGAAACAGAAATAGCCAACTTGAGTTACAAATGCCCTAACGTGTGTGTGTGTGTGTGTGTGTGTGTGTGTGTAATGTGTGTGTGGGGGGCATGAGTGTGTTTTAATATTTTGGATGATATTTAGTACATATAGTTATGAAACTCTCACTTCTTTAAGTTGCTTTCATCATGTACATTTTTTCTTAGCAATAGGAAGACTAATATTGAATCATTACTAGACGACCAATGATAAAATTCTGGGACAATCAAGTTAATGGAGCTCGAAAGAACTGGTCACACAACATCTGCACTCAGGAACCACAGTGATGGATGTTGCCACTCTTTCTTTTTCTCTCTTTTGTTTTAGTCCAGTATCCAACCCATGAAATAGTGTGATTCTTCTACCTTCATCTATCTGATCAAGAAAAATCCTCATATACATATTCAAAGGCTAACCAAATCTAGACACTCCCTCACAGGTATGGCCAATGGAGACTTCTCTTGGTATCTCTACATTACATCAAGCTGAAATTTTATACTAGAATAGGTTGACACTATATTTTTGATATTTATTTGATAGTTGAACAATTTCAAATTGCTATGGGTGTTTTCCTTATAAACAGTTATCTGAGTCATGTGAATCATCATTAATTGCTTCAAATGTGAACCCTTCTTCTCTCTTCTACTAACATTGTAAACCATTCAAACCAAACATCTTTTGAAGTGTGTGTATTCTCCTGTGGGAAAAACCGGTGGGCCGCAGCAGCGGCCCCTGGGCCCAGGCGGCAGCCGCCCGGGACCTGCGAGGTGGAGGCTGCCTGGAGGCCTCCAGGCAGCCTGTCTCACATATCGGAGGAAGGTCCCAGGTTCCAGTGGCTGGAGGCTTCAGTGGCGGGCAACAGGCCTGGCAGGCCCCAATGATACGAGGAAGTCCTTGGTTCCAAAAGGCTTTATTGTCATGGCGGATGGTGGATGGATCTGGATGTACCCCCCCCCCCAAACTCAGGGCAGACCTGAGTTAAGTAGGGAGGAGAAAGGGGGAGGTTCTGGGGAGGAATGCTTAATTGGCTCCGCCCTCTGACCTTCATTAGTATGTAAATCTCTAGGGCCTGAGGCCTGTAGTTACACCTCTCCTGTGCACTTTGGGAGGGGCTGTAATGGCCTTCCTGACTGAACAATGTAGTCATGGAGATTGGACTGCTTGTTAGGACTCTGAGTTCTGGGGGAGTGGCCGAACTCCTGCCGTTTCTCCCTTGGAGTCTCGGGGTTCTAGGTCCATGCCCAGCCAAGAACCAGGATACCCTTACACAGTCCCACATTCTCCTTCAGCATTAATGCCTACACATCCTTAACCTTGTTTCTAGCCACTAATATTCTGCCTCCACTCTATACATTCATAGCTTCTTCTTCTTATTTCCTGATTTTTTCTAAACCTATCAATATGGAAGTTATTCTGTATGCAGTGCTTGGATCTATTTTATTCTGTATGTATCTGTTACTTTATGTAGCCTTTTGAGTGTATGTATTCTGTTTTTAAGCTAAGACTTATCCTTCAAATTTAAATGTGTCATCTAACCTAGTGGTGCTCAACCTTCCTAATGCTGCAACCCTTTAAAACAGTTCCTTATGCTTTGGTGACTCAACTATACAATTATTTCATTACTATTTTATAACTTCAATATTGCTACTATTATGAATCATAATTAAATATCTGATAGGCATTCATAAATTAAATTTTAAAAACAAATTAAAAGAATCAAAATAATCATGCTGTCCTTTTATTAGAGTTAAGATTTTCTTTAACCTTATCATATATCACTAAAAAAAAGTAAGTAACTAAGCTCAGTTATAAATACCAAAATATTTATCACACCAGTTTTCTCCAGAATCCATTAAAAATATTATCAACAATGGCTACTGAATAGTGTGTGAATTCTTTTGTCATTTCTTCAATTGATGGAAAAAGTATTGCACTCCAATGGCTATATACAATTCTCCAATGAGAAAAAGTGAAAAATCCCCTTGATTTTAAGTGGCTCATGTTACTCAAGTATCCTCATTTCTGACCTAAAGAATGTTATTTGTTTATTCTTCATTATGTGCATTAAGTGTGGTACATATATCGTTCATTCACTTCTCAACCTTGCTCTATATAATCATTTTATTAAAGATATGTGAGATAATGCTTCTTCATCTATATTTTACTGAAAGAAAGACATTGAAAATTCTTCTTTATATGTTATAGAACTCTCATTAGTAATTTTTGTCTAATGGTAAGAATTATGTCAGAAAATATACCAAGGTAACAAATGTATTGTGCACAATTTATGCTATTCCAGACATGCAATTAATGGTTTTTATTGTCTTATAAATTAAAAGAAACTGAACAATTTCTATTTTGCTAAAACTAGAATATAAACAATATTGATCTCCAATGTCCATGTAAAGATATTTCTTTTTATTTACTTTTCATATTTGTCCTTCTATATAACCAACTACTAATACTAGAACTAAGAACTTATGAAATTTGTTTGTAAGGGAAAGTGTCTTTTAAATGGTAGCAGGAAAATGAGCAATAGCTGGTAAGATCCATGGAAGAATTGACCCAACCACTAATAGAAATTGATACACCCCAGAGAGACTGGAGAGTAGACTTTGGAGTTAAAAACTTCAGTATGGAACACAGTTTAAAGTCAATTATCATAATCATGTACAAATAGTTTCCTAATGAATCTTTCATAAAATAGAAACTAATATGTCTATCTAATTAAAATAATATTATATGGGTCTTGGCGATAGTTTAGTGTGTAAGAGGATTTGCTTTTAAAGTGTAAGAATCTGCCAGGCAGTGGTGGCACATGCCTTTAATCCCAGCACTTGAGAGGCAGAGGCAGGCGGATTTCTGAGTTTGAGGCCAGCCTGGTCTACAGAGTGAGTTCCAGGACAGCCAGGGCTACACAGAGAAACCCTGTCTCGAAAAACCAAAATAATAATAATAATAATAATAATAATAATAATAATAAAGTGTAAGAATCTGAGTTTGAATCAACAGTTAACACATAAAAAGCTGGGCTTGGCATTTATATTGTTTTCAAGACACTTAGGCTACTCTAAAAAACCATTTGAAAGTTTGTGTTTGTGTGTGTGTGTGTGTGTGTGTGTGTGTGTACTGTTCATAACCCTTTGATCCCTCTCAGAAATTGAGGGCTTTTATAGCTAGACACCACACACTCCAGGAACAAGACTTAATTAAGCCTCTTTCCTACCATCCAGCTTTTATGGTTCTAGAAAATGCTATGCAAGGTGCTAGGAGAAGGAAGCAAATGTACAACCCAATCCAGCTGGAATCTCTATATCCAAAACAATTATCATCATAGAAAGAAATGTATAAAGGTACATTAAGTGACACTCACATTTAAGGTCTATTCAATAGGAGGGAAATCACACCTAATACTGGAAACCTAGTCAGCTTCCCAGGTCTAGAGAAGTCAATGACCTTTGAAAAGAGTCTACAGCTGCTACTCTGCTAAATGAGTATAATTTCTTACTATATTGTAAATCATATAATTGTATCTACAGATAAATGTAGCTAGCACTGCTCATCAAAGATTCGTTTTTTACAGTAAATGGAGATCATCATAGAAAACCACAACTGAGATCGATTTGGAGCCTGGCTACACTATAGTTCTGGGTCTATTGCTATGGAAAATCTTTGAGAAGGGTTGGAAAGATTGTAAGAGCCAGAAGACCAGAAAGTCTGCTGTGTAACAGTCTCTCCTAGAAATGGCGGCATAAACAAGACTGTATCAATGGCAATATCAATGGACATGTTAATGTGGAACACAGAAAGTTTCATCGAATTCTACCTCTAGGCAAAGAACTAAAGACAACTAAATGAATTCTGGGAGAGGACAAATTAACCTGTCTCAGGCTCAGGGATGAGTCTCTTATTGTTTGTCCATTGTATCATAAGCGGCTCTGAAACTATATACACACATCAAAATCAGACTCAGTAAGTTGTGTG
Organism: Mastomys natalensis; assembly: GCA_021653895.1. NCBI lineage: Eukaryota > Metazoa > Chordata > Mammalia > Rodentia > Muridae > Mastomys > Mastomys natalensis. Next base: position 621,180 of record JAJTUV010000495.1, on the reverse strand, counting down.
TGCTTGTATTTTACAAACATGGAAATTATATATATATATATATATATACACATATACACATATATGTATATAAATATATTTCATATACATCATATATGTAATATGATGTATATGTATAACACATATACATCATATGCATATACATACATATATATGATGTCAACTCAAAAGTGGAAGAGACATGGGAGAGTTTTAGAGGTGAATAGCCGAGAGGGACCGAGGATGAAGTTGAGGAGGGAAATGATATGATTCTATTTCAATTGGGATTATATTTACAATACTTCTTAAAAGCCATAAATGGCTGTGCACACCTGTGACATCATCACTGGAGCACTGACATAGGCAGATCCTGAGAAAGTAGATTCCTGCCAGTCTAGTTGAAACTATAACCTTTGAGATGAGAGGCAATCTCAAGACAATAAGCTAGAAAGCAATAGAGGAAGAGTCTTTTTTTTTTTAATTCACTTTGCATCCCTCTCACTGCCTGCCTCACAATCGCCCTACTCATAGTCCTTCCTCCACCCTCCCCTTCTCCTCTGAAAGGTTGGGGGCCCCTGGGCATTCCCCCACCCTGGTACATCATCAAGTCTCTGTGGGGTAGAGGAAGATTCTTACTAATTACTCACAAGTGCACTGGCTCACATATTCACAGACTCTCACACAAACACGATGCAATCAACACCCACTACACACAACATTGTCGCATATTTTCTTAAAATCATTTAATATTAGAATCTATTGTCATATTGCATGTATATGAGTGATAGCAAGTGAGTCTCCTTAGCAGTTTACAAGTTCTTAAAGATGTGGTTTGACTTCACCACTACACTGGAAATAGTGTTATTGATGAAAGGACAACTTGAGATATTTAGTTACGTCTCTTACACGGAATGCATTTGGTTATATAGTTCAATATCTATTCAAAAATATCACAGTGCCACATTTTCTCAATGAACTTAAGGAATCTTCACTCATAGTAGTGTTTAAGGCTAGGCTAATTTGAAGCCTTTGACAAGTACTTCTTAAGTTTGATCCTTCAGATAAGCTAGATGCCCAAGGAACAGCTTAGCTGAAGTGTCTCCATTGCACTGACTGGAATGTATGAAAATTCTAATTAGTGAAAGTTATGCAGTGGATAACTACTATGCATTCTAAATTATATTTATCCATTACAACTTTGTCATCAAATATTGGATATGGCCTATAGTTAGCGTCACTGTAAATTTGCATTTCAACTGGAGAAAAAGACACCTTCTTTTTGTCTTCGCTGATTAACATTTTCAAGCTCTGTAATTTTCTTGCTGCTCACAGAAACAAAGCCAGCCAAGCTCGTACAGAAGGCCTATTCTCCAAGATATAAATATTTGCTATTCAGAAAATCTCAATGAGGGTTTAGTTATTTTAAACTAAAGAAAGAAAATTGCTAGTAATGATTGGTTTCAGCTAACGAAATGCTTTTATGCAAATATGTGAACCCTAAATATGACCTGGAAACAAAAGACTGCTTAACAGTTACTATTAAGCAATACATTAGTAGATCAATTAAACAGAACTTCTTTCTAATGAGTATGTGGTGCAGGGGTTGCCATAGAAACCTGGAAAGGAAAAGCCCTTGAATGCTAATTTATCATTCTAAGACTGTAAAATACTGAAGATCTGTTGCTGGCTGGCTTACCGAAGTTGAAATAGGTCACTTTTGAGGAATGAACACATTTTGTCATAAGTGAGCTTTGTAAAGACAATCTATTAGATTCTAGCTCCAAAGCATTCTAGAATGTGCATATATCACCTGCCTAGGTTATCTTTTGAGTCCAGAATTAGTCTATGAGAAAGACCTATCATATTTAATTTTTATGTTCTGGGAGGAGAAAATATATCACAAAATTAATGTCATGTACTTCTTAAGCATCTATTTCACTGCATGAACATTTTGTGTATATCGAAACTGAACTTGGATTTTGCTATATGCTGAATGTATTATGCTGGGAAGGACATGGGCATAATTGGTTTGATAAAGATGTGGTAAAGCATGGAACCAAGGACAGTTTTGCCCAATGCCACAAGGACCATTTGAGGATAAATTGTCCTTAAGAGACTTACTATCAAGAAAAAATGGAACCTTAATAAAACCACTGAAAAGTTACTAAATGCATGTTGGCCCAGGAATGGATCAGACTTCAGACAAAGGAGCTGCCACTAAGACTATAAATTCATTCTGGTTTAATGGAGTATTAAAAGGGAATTGGGAGTGAATCTTTATATTTACCATCACATGCTTAAATCTCAGAAGAATTATCAATCCATACATCTTTCCTTATGTAATAGTGGAAACTTAAATAGAGAAACATTAGGAAACATTTCCAAATATGATGCACCAAAATAACAAGAGTATTTTTTGTAGATATAGAAAAGATTTCTACCATCAGAGGTATATGCAGCTGTTTTGTTTTCAGGTAAGTGAGATTACAGTGGGACACCATATTCTGATTCATTGTTTTATGTTCTATTTTTATGCTAGAGTTATGCTGATTGGGTAGTTATAGCTGTGTAGGATATTTTGAAGCCATTTATTAAAATATTCCTAGCTTTGCCTTTTTGTTCAAGATTAGTAAAGTCTTTTATGTTACCACGGGACTATGTTTTCTGTTTTAGTAAAGCACGATGTAGCTATTTTGATAAGCATTACGTTAAAACTAAGATCCCTTTGAGTAGCATAAACATTTTAAAAATACTACTCACAATGCATGGACATGAGACATCTTTCCTTGATTGTGTCACTGATAATTTTTCACTAGTGTTTCATTAATTTTATGTAAAAATTTTGGTTGTATTTATTGCATATGTGTGTGTTGTGTATGTTAATAAGGCATGAGTATAAGACATGAATGGAGGTCAGAGGACAGCTTTTGTGAATTGGTTCTTTTCTTTTACTTCATGACATCCAGGAATAGAACGTGCATTGCCAGTCTTGGTGGTAAAATCCATACTTAATGATGCATCTTACTAGTATCTCATAAGTGTCACTATAATGTTCTTCACATACTTATTTAAATTTATGTCTAGTTATTTTTTTACGTACTGCAAGTAAGACTGCTTGCTTGCTTTTCTCTAAGTGGTACATTATTAGAAAATAGAAAGGTCATTTCAAACTGTATTAGATTCACATGAAAATTGAGAAACCATGGAACTAATTGAGTATAGCAGTGCTCTATGATATGATTTTTTTTTCCCTTGAGCAAAGTCACAAGAACTATGAAATCAAAAGAAAAAGAAAATCCAGATTGCTTCAGAATACAGTACTCTTAAACAGCCATGAAAACAATAAATGCTGTGTAGAAATGGTTTATTGGAACAGAAGAACGAACTGTCAGCTATTCACCCAGCAATGGTTAAAACATACAAACCAAAGCCAAAAAGAATATTCTCCCATGTCATCTCGAATGACTATTGTAAGAAAGAGAAAAGAGTGACAAATGTTGATGAAAATACACAAAAACTGTCTTCTGTTTATATTGTTGGCCAGAATGCAAATTAAACAACCATAAAGAGAAATGGCATGGAGACTAAAACACACACACACACACACACCAAAATTAGAGGCAGAGATGGCTGAGTTGTTAAAGGTGCTCAACACCAAATCATGTGGTGGAAGAAGAAAACCAACTCTTTAAAACTGTCTTTGACATTCACAGTCTGGCTGAGGTGCATTCATATAGACACACTCATGCACACACAAATAAGCAAATGTAAAAACTAATAGAAAATGTATGTTGCCCAATAATTCCACATTTTAGTATATGAACAAATCAATCAAACCAAGTATATCAAGCAAATATCTAAACACATGTTTATTGTAGGAATATTTAAAGAGATAACTACAGGAGCATTTATTGTAGCAGTGTTCATAGTAGCTGTTATTTGGAACTGTGTTACTTTTATATAGCAGAAGGCCATTCAACCATGAGAATGATGACATCCCGTCATTAGTGAGAACCTGATGTTATTGGGTATCATGATTTTAAGTGAAATAAGCCAGTCACAGGTGTTGCATGGATTTACTCACATGCCAAAGCAAAAAACAGAAGAGTGTGCTGCAGACATTAGGACTCAGTAACAGAAAACAATGAAGAAAGATCAGTCAATAACTGAGGAGTCATATTGAACTACATGTAGTAGGTTTTGATAATTCATTAAATAGACAATTGATGTAATAACAATATTGTGCATCACTACATAAAATAGCCTGAAGGGAGGGTTTTTAATATCTCTATTCTGAATATTTGATTAGAAGCCCAAATATCCAGAATATATACAATATTTTTATTTTCAAAAGATGACACCTTACCCTATAAAACTTTTCAGTGACTTTTTAATCAAAGCAAGATTCCAAAAGTAAAAAAAATAATACTCAACACTGTAGTATCTTCCAATACATATATATACATATATATTATATTATATAATTTAATATAATTAAATAAATAATTAATATAATTAATACAATATAATATAATATATAATAACTTTTTAAAATATCAAATTATTAAATGGAATTGCCCTATGCCTTACCTTGGTTTCTTTTGCTGTGATATATACCATGGCCAAATGTAAATTGGAGAGTAAATGTATTGTTTTATCTTACTCTTTATAATCCATCATGAAGGAAACCCATAGTTAGGAGATTAAAGCAGGAAGCTAGAGTTAGGAAATTACATAGAGAGAATGGAAGAGTACTTCTTACTGCCTTGCCTTCATGTCTCGATCAACTGATTTTTTTTTTTTGTACTACACTCAATTATAAGACCATCTTTTCAGAGGTAGCACTGCTCCCAGCAGGTGGTCTATCTCACATTAATCATTAATCAACAAAACAAATAAAAAGCCCTTAAGATTAGCCTATAGGCCAGTTTGATGGAAGCTCTTAATTAAGGTTCCAAGATAAAGCTAGCTTGTGTCAAGCTGGCCAAAAAACAAGAAAACAACCCCCCCCCAAAAAAATTAAAAATCTAAGCAACACATCCTATAACAAATAGTCAATACCCCAATAGATACCATATGCTTCTGTGGGTCTCTCTTCTCCTGGGGGTGGTGTGGGAGTTATCTGCTACCAGCCCGTGAGTATAAAGGGAGGTGGAAAACAGTGAGCAGGGGTCAGCCAGCTCTGAGTGTGATGGGAGGACTTCTGGAGACCACTGCAGTAAGACAACTTTATTTTATTGTTCCAGGAATAGGGTGCATAATGGATTTGATGGGTACAGGTGGAAAGGGGAAATTGGTCATAACACAGTACCTAATTAACATGCAAGAGGGAAGCCAGAGAGGAACTTATGTGCTGAGTTAGGCAGCCTTGCAGAAAACTCTGCACAAGGTCATTTTTCAGACAAGGTCAGGCACCTGTGCCCAGGGATACTCTCCAGACAAAGTCAGGCAAAGAAAGGGAATCCCTGATGAAAAATGGAGTCCTTCATTGTGCACTGAACTCAGACAGCCATTTAGACATGGAGGACTTTGACCTCAACAGCAGGGTTCTCCAATATGCTACCAAGTGAAACCCTAGTACCAAGAATGGGTTACATCCACAGATACTCCTATACACACACACACACACACACACACACACACACACACACACACACACACACAAAGGAAAAACAACAACAACAAACAAACAAATCAGTCCATTGCTACTAACTACTCACCAGAATTTGATGGCAACACCTATTGATTAAGATACCACATACTTATACCATTGATCTTGGAAAACTAGCTGGTACTCATTGGATGTTTCACACTTCACTGTGTTGGAAAGCACAGTGGCTGGTACCAGAGATAAGAAAGGAATTATCAGTCTCATTCAGCAAGGTACAATAACTAGCTTCCTGGTAATGTCATGAGAGCAACCAACCACTCTTTGGATTTAAACTATTTAATAGAACCCATAGAACCCATACTTTGCACTGTCAATGAGGCCAGTAAACTGGAACTAGATACGTAATGGGTCCTAGAGGAAAACCTACTAGTATTATTCTGTTAAGTGGACACAACAAATAAATAACCCCTAATGACTTATTGTTGCACTCACAGATCAGTGAATTGGCAAGCCTCATCAGAGAACCCTCTTCTTGTAGTAGATAGTAATAAAACAGAGACCTATACCTGGTCAATGTTGCAGTACTTCAGATCTAAATGGGGTTGTCTACATGGCATCTCTATCCTCAAGGTTCAGGGACTTATGCAAATGATGTAGAGGAAAGATTTTAGAAGTCAAAGATTGTGGTTGATCTCAAGGAAAACATATTTTCCAGACTCATATGAATGTACAGAGATTGTAACCACATGTAAATGACCTATACAAGCTCAATCTAGAAAAAATTCCAAACACAGGGGAGGGAAACTGGCATTAATTCCCTTCCTTGACAAATAAGCAATTCGGAACTGATAGCTTCTGGAAGAGAGAAATCAGTCTTCTTCAATAGAGTGAAGCTGTGTATATCAGTCACACTCCAGATCAGGACTCATGCTTCTGAGTATTTAGCCAACACAAATTGGTTCTGCATTTGTTTATTTTTTTATTGTTTTGATTTGTTTTTAAAGAGCGATAGAACATGAAATTGTTTAGGTAGGAAGAATCTGGTAGGAATCATGACTGGGGACAGTATATGATCATAAGAAATTATATAAAATTCTCAAAGAATAATTTAAAACATTATTAAACAGGAAAGCGTGGTAGACAAGGAGAATGGTGCAAGTATTTATATTAAATGATAAATGAAGATAACTTAGTTACTGTGGAGTCAAAATGGTAAACGAATTTTGCCTGTGAGTCAAGAGTACAGAAAAGATTGGCTCCCTTCTGACAAAACAGAGATTTTAGATGGTATAGGCAAGGAATGTAATATTTGTAAGAACACACAAAAATATATGGTACTTTCAATATAATACAGAGTGGTATCTGTTAGCATTCTGTCTAATTTCCACCCCAGTTACCTGGCAACAGCCAGGTATGCCTGACTCATTACAAAAGGGGCTGCTTGCCCCCCTCCTCTCTCTCTCTTGCTCTCTTGATTTCTCTTGCTCTTGCTTTCCCCACTTTCCCTTCCCCACTGTCTCCTTATTCCCTTGCCCCCTTTCGCTCCAGGTGCTCATGGCCAGCCTCTACTCCTCAACTGTATGGCTGGCCCCTCAGGGGGAAGGGATGCCTCAGCATGAGCCTGCTAAGGCAGCCCCTTCCCCCATACCTGACTATACCTCCATAGAACATATCACCCCTCTTTTATCTATTTAGATATAAAACATCAGTATCAATTACTTTATTATTCACTTCTATTAAAAACAAAAACCTGTCACTGTTACCTTTCACCAGGGAGCCTCACTTGTACCCAGAAGTGTAAAGAACAGAAACTGCTGGCAATGATTCTAGGAAGTAGTTAACTACATACCTTGAGCAGAAGCTTTGTACTTTCAAGGATTAAATGCCTGAGGGCATTAACACTAAAATTAACAGCATAAGCATGCAGTCCAGTTTAAACAGTGATTCTCAGAGAACAAAAGCCTGCATATGACGCAACAATAATAAAGCTTGAATCATTTAGTCTGATTATTGTCAGAGAAAGAGCTGATAACATACTTCAAAAGAGCAATTAAGTTTTATATATGCTTGACAACAGCTAAGTAAACAATTATAAACTTGTGAGTTGTAAGAAGATAAGTCAATTGCTTGAAAAAACCTTAATTTGGGAACAATTATTTTTTTTGATTTTTGATAATTACATAATGTATTCCTTCTCTTTCCTCCCTCTCATCCCTCCCACATACCCCTCATTACTGGCTTTCAAATTCATATCCTCTTTTTCTTATTAATTATTCTTACACACACACACACACACACACACACACACACACACACACATATGTCCATAAATATTATCTGCTCATTCTATTTAGTGTTTTTATATATTTTCAGATGACCATTTGGTATGCTCTTTCCTGGGTAAGATTATTTCTTCAGATGCCTGCAGTTCCTCATACAGGATTGAGACCTCGTTCTCTTTCCTTGCCCACTAAGGCATGTCCACTGTTGTTGAGATTGAAAACTTAATTACTTTTAAAATATTTTCTCTGAGTTGTGATGTTTTCAGACACCGGTTTTACAAAATAAGTAAAACTCAAAATGCATGGTTCTCTGCTTCTTTACTTGCCTCCACCTTGCCAATGAACTTGAACAGACGTGATCTAAGTGATTAATCTTGGGGTCCAGGAATCACCTCACAAACTACATGAACACCGATCTCTGTCACACTGGGTAGTTTACTGAGCATTCGCCCCAGGCCTGATCTATCAGGGCCACAGTTCAGGCTCTAGATCTGAACTGTGACATTGAGTTAAGAGCCAACAGTGTTTTAAGCCTAAAATCCACAAACAGCTGTGTTACATTTTCCCACCAATCAGGATGTAGGGATAGGTGATTTCCTTAGGAACATGCCTTTGTTATTGGTTGGGGTATTCAAGTGTGGCAGGGGCTTAGCTTGTCTAACATTCATATCTTAACTTGTCAGTCAGGATATCAGTTATAGACATACAATATATATCTCTTTCTGCCAAGTAGGATGTCAATTCCCAGGGAGGTTTTGGGAACTTAAAATTTACTTGACTCCTACTCAAAATGAAAGCCTTACTCCAAAAAGTTTCTTATATTGTTGCAGGTATCTCTTATGATGGGATCCATCCCAGGGGTATGTTATAAAACTAAATACCATAAAAGCTTATACACAGGTGCAGGAAGTGCAGCTGGGGAGTTGGTTTGGCATCAGGCTTATTATGGGTAACTACACAAACCAGTTCTGCTTATTTCTATCATGATTGGTTTCCAAGGGCACAGAACACAACAGAATATGTCATCAGCTTGGGCATGAGAAAGTTTCCTAGTAGCAGCAGAAACTTAGGAGATAGATTCGTTATAATCAGTAACAGCACAACATGGCAGGATAGCCAGGTAACAGTTACCTAGACCTTAACATTTTACATAGGTCTTAACATTTCATTCAAGTTTTTATGTTTTACCTAGATCATAACAATTAGACAGCAGTTTTTATATGTGTAGATGATGTGTCTGCATATGTAATTGTTATTCTTACAGTTGTAAGAACAACTGTGCCATAAGTTCCAGTACTGATACTATGTCTGGCAAACCATCTCATCATTAGACTCTTTGGCAATGAAATATGATTAAAATCTGCTTACAATATTATTTAGAGAGAGATGGAGAGAGAAAGAAAGACAGAGAGACACACACAGAGAGACAGAGACAGAGAGCGAGAAAGAGAGAAAGAGAACTTTTTAAATTTTAATTTTATTTATTTTGCATCCTGGCCAAGGTTTCCCTTCTCTCCTTACCTTCCAGCTCGCCCTCCACCTCTCCTTCACCATACCCCATCCACTCCTCCTCCATTTCTCTTCAGAAAATGGCTGGCTTTATGGATATCAACCAGCAATGGCATAGCAAGTTGCTGTAAGATTAGGTACATCCTCTGCTATTTAGGCTAGAAAAGGCAACACAGTATAAGGAAAGAATCCCAAAGAGATGGAACAAAGTCAGAGACAGCCCCTGTTCCCACTCTTAGGTGTCCCAGAAGAAGACCAAGCTACACAACCATAGCATATATACAAAGGGCCTAGGTCAGACCCATGCAGGCTCCTTGGTAGCCAACTTGATTTTTTGTTTGTTTGTTTATTTGTTTGTTTTTGAGTTTTACTTCTGATTCACGTAATAAGTGATATTAAATAAAATGTAATTAATTATTCAAAGCCTTTTTATGAAGCAGCTTTTATTTAAAACACCTCAGATTTCTCTATCAAGAATCTCTTCTGAAGCAGGTCAGGTTCTGAGAGGGAAAAACATAGTTACAACTAGTAAAAGTTAGTGGTAAACAACTCCACAGTGAATTCTAAAGGAAGGAAAGTATGAGGTCTGAAATGATCATTCGGGAAAGGGTAAATAGTTTTCTGACCAAAACCAAGTCACTTCTGTGTCAAAAGGGTAAAGTAATGATGGCGACTGTGGCCAGTGCATCATTAAAGTGAACTGCGTTTAAATAACAGCACTGAGACTCAAGGATAACTCGTCTGACATTTGATTCAGTTTGAAAAGTTCAAAGACTTCAAATTATTATAGCGAAAGATTGATTTATTTTTGTCCCCTAGCACTAAAAGGTAATTTAGATGGGAGAATATCTTCATTTAAGAAAAATGTTAGGATCTTCTCACAGCCTCAAATAACTTGAGGCTATGGAGACCTTAACAAGCATGTATCAAAAGGAGAAACTTTGTTTCTGCTTTCTCTTTTTTCCCCTCTCTCTTCACAATTGATATTTTTTCTTTAAACTTGATTCAATCACCTATCATTTACATTTAAGATAAAAATAAAATAAAAATAAAATGATATCAAAATTACTAAAAATACATTTTAATGACTTTTGTCTACCCAATAGTTACTCTTGTATAATTAATTGTATTACAGAACAATGTTCTTTTTAGACACCATGCTGTATGCTTTTTTCCTTTGACCGAAAGAGGCATGTTCAAAAGATTTTTGATTGAACACTGCATATGAATGGGTGAGAAGTAATTGAAGACAGTTCAAATACAATTGGGTCTGAAGTGTGCCATTAACCTTTTGAGTCTGGGTATGGCAGGTATAATTCTGAGGCTCCATGCAAGAATGACAAGACATTGTTGGACAAATACTATCTAGTCAGCAGGAAAATCACTGTGAACAGAGATAAGGTTCACCTAAAGATAAGTGATTAAATAGTTGTACAAGCCATCAAAAGCATGATGACAGCAAAAGCTGAGACACAGAAACAAGCAAAGGGAGGCATGGATTTCTGTTGTGATAATTTGCTAGACTGAAAGAGCTTAGGACAGCAACAAGAAAGGAACTCTTCATTTTCTTCTCTACCTCATGTAAACTACATGTAGCTTTCTGAGACAAATGAGAGATGGGAGGACATATGAGTAAAGCCTAGAGTAATGAAATCAGCTTGGAGTTACCAAGGGAAAATATTTCAACTGGAAAACATTACATTCTCTAAAATGTTAGAACTGAGGTTACATTCAGTTGTGTGTTTGCTATCAACATCAATGACACAGTGAGGATACAGAGCAAGGTGAGACTCTGGGCAGTAAATAAAAGTAAAAGGTGGGATCCATTTCATTGATTTAAATTAAAGAGAAGCATATGAACCTATGAACCGTCATGCATAAAAATAATCACATTTACATCAGAAACTAAAGTGTAAATTTCTAGTTTCGTTGGAAACTAGGTTGTGTCATATGATGCTTTTCTACAGACTGTTTTATGAGAGGATGTTTCTGCGGAAGCAGACGTTGAGAGGATGTTTTACTGAGAACAGATCCCTGGTGTTTTTCTGGAAGCCGATTGGTGAAATGGCATTATGTTTTTCTGGAGAGGACACTTGAGAAGACTCGTGATGTTTGGAAAGTATAACTCAACAGATAATGGATGATGCTCTGGCATTGGTTCACCCTGTTGTTCTTCCTTGGGCTTTGCTGATGCTGGTCTTCACTGATGATGCTCTAGCACTGCTTTGCCTTGCTTTCTTTCCTGATCTTCGCTCCTTGTAACTTTGTTGAGAGAAACGCACCAAGGAACTGGTAGTGTTTGTTCCAGATGCTTTTTGCCATTTCAGAGTACTCGCGGACTCGTGCCAGTAAGCAGAGCTTCAAATTTACTTCTGAATTGAACTGTTGCTGCTGATTCATGCTTGCTGTTTTGCTAGTGGACTGGACTGCTGGCAAAGAAGATTGGAATCGCCATGAACAACTACTTGTGAACAGATCCATCTTCCTTCCCTACCTTTGATCGGTGGGCTATAAGGGAGATTGAAGCATTTAAGAACCCTTTTGAAAGTAGGGTTTGAAAAAGTAAAAGCCTACAGGAAACCATAATATATAACGTAAATTAAAATTAGAGAGACCTTTCAGAGCTTTGGTATCTAGCCTAGGAGCTGCTGGGCATGTGATAAGTGAGGCACCTGGGACACAGCTAAATCCAATTGAGTTGTGCTAGGAAAAACTACACTGTGCAGTGAAGTCTGAAAAGACTTTAAATATAGTTAAAATATAGTATATATATAATATATATATATATATATATATATATATATGCTTCCTTTTTAAGAAGTATGTTTTACAAATTGATTACATCTATTTTTACTTTTATACAGATCTCTTTTTAAGAATTTGTTACTGGGGGCTTACTGTATATCAGTCTCTAGCACATGCACTCATTTTCCAGAAACACTGGAAGAGTGGTTTGCCTCGGAGTACATGAAGGGATGAATTGGTAAAAATATGTTTATTCATAATTATATAATGTGTGCATGCAGTCCGAATACATTTCAGTAACATTATTCACTGTCACTATTTTTGTCATTTGAAATGGACCATCCATCATCTGTAAGTTATTTGATCTGTTCCTTCTCTCTTTGAATCTGTTACAATGAGGAAATTATATACTATCATGTCAATATTACATAAATGAGCATCCTTGCAAACCTTAGAACTAGCTTCTGACATTCACATTCTGTATTTCTTCTGTAGTATGGATTTAAGGGTGGTACGTCTTGTCCTATAACTCACATATAAATAAATAGTACAAAGAAACTACATGAAACCTCTTAATATTTATTATTGCAGTGTAACTATATTGTAAGACATCAATTGGCCGTGGCTACCTACAATTTCACCAGTGTTTAGCCCTGGGCTGACCCCCAGGAGACTCATAATAAATACATGAGTAAATGAATGAACAGCTGATCTACTAACAATGAAACTTATCAAGCGAAATCTCTATTCTGCAATATCCATGCTATATGTGCCTTATATTATATCAAACTTAGCTTAGGTATTTACTATATACCTAAGTTCATGTTCATACTTAACAGCCTCAGTCTAGCAACTTTCAGCTTGTGTGTTTTGAGCACAAATGTGTTATCACTGAATTTTGTATTTTAAATGTGATTATGTTTTCTCTGAAAATAGGTAATATTTAAGAATGAGCAGAAACATTATTTTTATTTAAAATATTTATTATTAAGATGGCTTAGTTGTAATTGTAGTACTTGGGAGACTAAAATGTGAACTACAAGTTCAAGGCAGGCCTGGGCTATACAGGAAGATTCTGTCAAAAAATTTAAAAAAAAATTGGTGCCCCATCAAATGTTTTGTGGATTTACTTTGTATTTACATGGTTATGATGACGATGATAATGATTAATCAATAAAGCAAGGCATTAGAGTCAGCATTACAATAAAGCACACCTAGCTATACTCTATACCAAAATATTTTTACACAATCTCACATACAGTACAGCTAAACAAAATTTTACAGCAAATATAGTAAATTTCTGTAATAATGTTCTCAGTTATAGATTCTCACAATTTTGAATAAATAATGTCATAAATTTAATGTATATTACCAATTCAAATCAGTATCTTAACATACATAAGTACACAAATCTCCCATTCAATGTAAGACCACTAAGATTACCAATGAGCCATTAAATCATATTATATCATATACAATCATATACCCTCATATACATATACAAAATATCTATGTGTGTGAATTTAAACCCACTTTAAATTTCATGAGATTTTGTAGCCATATATTCTAGAGAACACCATTTCTTCACTTCTCAAGAGTGCCTTCTGGTTAGTGGGGTCATGACAGTAACTGAACTTGACAAAGTCCATGTGTTGCCCAGTGAAAGAAAGAAAAGGGAGGCCAGTCAGAGGAAGTGTAAACAGTATGCCTCATCAGGCCCCAGTTTGCAATTACACTTCAGTAAAGCAGAAAAAACATGGGAAAACAGCCAGGCTGATTCTGAAATGAGCCACTCTTTCTGTCTAAAATGTAAACAACCCTTCGAATGGGATTTGAAAACAATTGTTTTATATCAAATCATGAGCCTAAGCAGGGTCTGTCATCAACAGCTCACTCAAAACTATGTGATGTTTCATCTTTAAAGTGTTCATTAACTAAAGCAGTAACACCCACATGTCACAGAAATAAAATTGTAAAGTGATGTGTAAGTACTTAGTTATAAGCATTCTCTAAAATGTTTTATATACTTACATATATTCTTTTATATATAAGAAAATTTCAAAAACTTCGCGTTAGAAAGCACTTTATTGCTTAAACTTCTGCGTGTAATGATGAATTGTGCACATTTCAAATCAATAAAAGAGAAAATTTTCTTCACCAAATGTGTTTACCCCCTAGAACTCTATTTTTTCTGTCACAAATTGTCTTAATGTAAATAGTAACTGTACATTTTATATGAAATATTTATGTATGTCTCAGTCCAGATACAAACATGGAACATAGTTTTAACTGCTTGATAGAATATTTTGTTATATTAGCTAATTATGCTGTATGTTAATATCTACTAAATTTTTATGAAGCAGCATTTGTAAAAGTTAGACTAGGATAGTCCATGACAAACTTAAAAGACTGTCACACCTGGTGACAACTTGCAGGGTAATTCATCACAGGAAATGAAATCAATCAACTGCAGCCTAAGGGACAATGCATTAATGTCCTGGAGATGGACTTTGGATAACAGAATTATGTAAGAATGTACTAGCCAAAACACTAAAGCCAGAGGGGGTGGGGGAAGATGGCAGACAGCCACTGCAATGAGCATTTTAGTCATAGTGTTAGACAACCCTTTTAAGAATCTCCTGAGTTTTGTGAAATGGTCTTCTTTTTCGTCTTTCCATCATTGATTCACGCATGTCCTCCTTATTGCTCATAAAGGCATTGGAAGTTATTTCAAGCTTGACTTGTTTTCCCTTCAGTTCATCTACATTGAAGATAGTGTAATTCTGAGGCTGATTTTATGGAAATATTTTATATTATGGCCAGCAAGATTCCTCTATTGCACCTCAGGCTGGAAATAAAGTGACAATACATAATAATTTTATTATTGCAACACATATGTGTCTTTAATTTCTTAATATTCATCACCAAGTAAGTTATTATAACCCAGAGACGGCATGAATTTGGGTTAAGTGTTTGTCCTGCGAAGTCAGTCCATGCAAGGCCTGCTTACATGATAAACAAGCACTTACTGTGCAGTCTTCCATTTTCACTTCTCAAATTTTGCTTAATATCAACTTTCAATGATCATTCTCATTATGAAGACAAATAAAATTATCATATAATGTTTCCATAAATCCCCTGAATGGAGGCTAATAACAAGAATTGTGATTCACTTACTAAATAATTCATAGCTTAAATATTATTGGATTTGGCCAAATTTTCATCTCAACGTACTCAAATGGTAAACTAACTAACCAGTTTTGCTTGTCGTGTGTCTTAGAATTATTATGTGATGTATGAAATATGGACATTACATTCCTTAAATGCTATATATTTTAAACATGTGTACATATATATTTCACATTTTCATGTAAAATGTTATATGTCATTAAAACTTCTGTGTTTAAATAGCCTGTAAGTGAAAGCATATTTAACATGTCCAATCAACCAAACCCTATAATCTTTCATGGTACATGTGTAGGATTTAGGTAGTTTGAGTGAGAGTTATTCTTTATAAGCTTATGTATTTAAACATCTGATATCCTACTAGTACCATTCTTTGAGGGGACATTTTAGAAGCTGTATCCTTGGTGGAGGGAGTCCATCCCTGGACACTGAATTTGAGTCCTTACAGACTCAGCTCACCTTCAGCTCCCTCACTGGCTTCTATTTTCTGTGTGTGGTAGAGGATAGGATCTCACAGCTTTCTGTTACAACTGCCTATTGCTATAATCCCATTCATTTATGAACTATTCCACTGAAACTATAAGCCAAACAAACTCTTTTATAAGTTGCTTTGGTCATGGTGTTTTATTACAACAGCAAAAGTCACAAATACTACATCACTTCCTGTCTTACAGTGTGACTTTTTAGGAGGTAAGTTTACTGCTGCTGTCAGTAAAAACAGACCATACATCGTATGTCATACACGTTTTTATCTCGGCGAGGCATATAATGTTTGTTCCTCTGTGTTTTGATCTTCATGAATTCAGATTAATCATACTATGAATAGTTCTTTCTCCAATTTTATTGGAGATCTATAACCACAGATGCATATTTTTAATCCAACTACATTTATTTAATCTTCCTGTCTTTCTCTCCCTCTCTGTCTTCCTCTCTCTCTCTCTCTCTCTCTCTCTCTCTCTCTCTCTCTCTCTCCCCCTCCTCTCTCTCTTTCCCTCATTTCCTCCCTCCCTCCCTTGGAGTGTGGGTATGGAAAGGTGGGGAATATCTGTCTCGTTGTCTCTCTGTGTGTGGAGGCACACATATGCATGGCAAAATGCTTGACATTCAGAGGACACATTATAAGGCTAAATTGTCTCCTCCCACCATTTGTCCTAGGATAAAACTCAAGTCATCCTAGTTGACAGTAGACCTTTTATCCACTGATCCATTTGCTATTCCTCTATGTGATGTATGTGATGTGTGTGTGTGTGTGTGTGCACGTGCACACACGTGCTTGCATGCATGCATTGTGTGTGTGCATAGTTATGTGTGTGCTTCTTTTGTTGTAGGACAAGTCTTTATAAATGTCTAGTATTTATCAATAACATTTATTGTTTGATAACTGTATACATATATATGTATACTATATATAATTATAGTATACATGTACATATATAATGTGTATATATGTACATATATGTACATATTACCTAATGTTATATATTTTACATATATGTGTATACATGTAATAAATGTACATATATTATACACACACACATTTAAATGATTTTAATCAAGTCTATTCTTCTTTCCCTCCCCCTCTACTCCTCTATCCCTCATCACTTTCTTCTCTCAACTTCTGGGGAATTTTTATTTAAACTCTTTGAATAGACATAATGCTGTTGCGTGGACATGAAGGCCAGACCATCAGCGGAACAATGGGTAGATTCTAAGGGTTTAATCCCTCGAGAAAACTGATTCTCCCACCACCAGCAACCATCTAACCTTAATCTTGCTCCAGATAGAGTAGAACTTCATGATCCTTCCTCCTCATCCGTGCTATGATTTTGGCTAACTTTATCTTGGGAATGTCTTTTGCAAGCAGTTGCACATTTTCTGATGTTTTCAGAATTGCTTGATTTAGCCATTTTGATAATGTATACATAAATACATGCTTAATTTATTTTTAAACAACTATATGCTCCATTATTTGATAATAATTCATATTTAACATCTTTTTATGTGCCTATTAACCATCTGTATATCCTAATAACACCTAAAATGTCTTTATGTTTGTGCCCATTTTCTTACATTTTTAACAAATATTATTCAGTTTTATACTGGTTAACATTAGTATAAAGACTACAGTTTTACTGCCTATGTGAGTTGTAAATATGTTCTACCAATGTCTTCTTTGCATTCTCTATTATTGCATGTTTTCAAAAATAAAATTAAATTCATCTCTCTTTTTTACTTTCATTATGTATGCTTTTATTTTCAACTTTATGGGTTTTTTTTGTGTGTGTGTGTGCGTGTAAATGTAGATCCAGAACAGTGCCATATATGGTTTAATATTTCTAAACCTTGGGTTTACTGTGATTATGTCCTTGCTAGTTATGGATATACATTCAAGGTACATTCCTTCTTTTTTTTTCTCCTGCTCATGGGCATTCTTGTTCTCCTTTTCCAATTATAATTTATATTGCAACTTTAAAAGAGATATTTTGATCCATAGCTATGTGATCTAAGCTCTTTATTACAGTCCAATGATTTATGAATTGATTTTTTAATCAGTAGCAGCAGCTGTTAAATTGGGGAAAATCAATTCTTTAAGTTTTGCTCCAAGAGTTATTTTGCTATTACAATCTTTTACTTTTTTAACAACAACAAAAGAAATTAGAGTGACCTTTAAAAAAATCTATGAGAAAAATACATAAAAAATTAAAAAAAATGTTCATTATTGCATTATACCTGTTTGTACATAAGCAGTAGAAGAATTGATATCCTTGTTGTGTTATGTCTCAGATCATGAGTACATGCCATTCCATTTGATTTAGTTTGACATCATACAGGAAGTTTGAAAGTTTTAATTTAGTGTTCTGTGCATTTTTGATAGATAAGAATTTCAGTAGCTATAATTTATAAGATACTTTTATTACTGGGGATTATTGACAGTATACATAATTAAATTTAATTTTGTATTCATCTTACTTACAGCTTATATACAAAATTCATTTATTAGTCCTAGAAAGTTTTAAAAAATAGATTTCTTGAGATTTTTCTACCCAGAATCCAGGTCATGTATAGAGCTTTCAGTTCTGGCTTTTGTATCTGTTTGGCTGATTTTCCTCTTCTCCAATAGGCATTATATTTCTAGAGCTATACTGTGTAACAGTCTAGAAAGGAGTCTGCTTTGTCTGTCTGATTGATTGTTTACTTTTTCTTGGGTCTAATATTAAGTAGTATCTACATGGATGCTATCATTTCACTACTTCCTCCCTAGGTTAATATTTTATTTTTATTTTTTTCGAAACTGGACCTTGCCTATCTGTAACTCCCCAACAATGAGATTTTAGGGGTAAGACACTTCATACAGCTTATTTCCAACATTTTATTATTAATGACAGTATTTATCATGTTGGGTTACCATATTGACAACAGCAGCAAAAACAGAGACCATACACTAAGCATCTTAAATTACAGGAGCTAATTTTCTTACACTTAGATAAGTGGGAATTTCTGGATCAAGATATCATATGATTCCATTTCTGGTGATGTTAACATTGAAAAGTACAGTGTCCAGTATTAATACACTTCTGTTAATTAATATTAATTAATAGCAACTAATTTATTTTGATATGTAATACATTTTCCTTTTTTTCTTTGAAGCCACTATTACAAAGAACTATCTATTTATGTTTCCAGTAAAGATTTTTGTTTTACTTTTCCGTTTATTTTTTTCCTTACAGTGTTTCTACAGTAGTTAGGGAACATATTCCTTGAACTAAAGTTGGCTCAAATTAACATTTTTCTCAGTTGGAATTTTAGTGAAATTAAAACTATTAGCCTAGGGTACATAATGAAAGAGCACAGTCCATTCATTTGAATGACTCAAATAATCATATGAACAAGTTGAAGTTATATTAAGATAACACATTTTATACAAACATGATATTCTAAATTTTCATAAATACCATAAATCATTAGTTAGTAAATAAATATTCCTTCCAGTTACACAGTTTTCTGGCTTATTTAATTTTACTCACATTTTATTAATCATTTTTCTCTGTAAATCTATAAGGAGAATAATTTAATTTGTTCCTCTACTGCCAATTTTCTTGTTGATGAATTTTAAAAATTTATAGATGTGTTTAAAGTGACCCAGTTAACTTCTCTATAGTTAAGAACAGAAAAAATCTGTACTGTGTGTGTCTATGTGGTTTCTTATATCTACCTGACTTGTATATTTGATTACAGTTTGAAAGACAGATACCACAGCATTTTTATTTGCATTATAAAAAATATTAGGGACAGTGAGGGGGTACAGCATGTAAAGGTGCTTTCCTCCAAGGTGACCTTTGAGTCAACAGAAATCAATTTACCTCAACTCATGGGCCACAACATATGCACAGCAGCACACGAATAATCATCATCATCATCATCATCATCATCATCTCTGCAGACATTTTGTCTTTATTTTGGCAGGACTGGGATTAATTCAGAGCCTCGTGCACTCCACCAGTGAAAAGTGTACTAAGAACTTTTACATAAGCCTTTAATTTTATACTGAAATTTTATGTATTTTCTTTATAATATCTAAGGATGTGTTTTGATAATAGTGTCAGAATTCTTTGATTTCATAGCAACCTATTGTAATAATAATCAAAGAGAAACTAAAAAATGTTTTATATAAAAAGACCTTGGGTACTTTAATAGCAATACATTTTTATGAGATTAAATTATAATGGAAATATGGTTTGCATAGGTTTGATACATAATACATTTTACATATTCAACAAAAGTGAAGATATATTACTTCGCCTGTTAAGTATATTTTAAACATCATATTTAAATTATCATGTTGTCTTCTGAAAATACATTTCCTAAGGCTGCTTTAGTGCTGCATATATAAAGAATCATTTGCCTGTTTATTTCTTAATTTCTTCATCCTTTTAAATTTTCATGAAGTCAGTGAGCACCATATAGTAAATGCCACCTGATTATGGTTAGTTTTGTGATATTAAAGTGGAAATGAAGTTTCTAAAGACACATTGTTATTCAACGTGTTTGTATTTGATCAAAGAACGTACCTGATGTCCTAAAGGCATTAACATAATCTGTCTTAGCTTCAGATCAATGACTTCATTGAGAACAACTATAGAGAAAAGGAATTGATTTACCTCCTAGGGCACCATACTGTGAAAACAGACTTAATAATTAAAAAAGTAGTTCATTGACCTCATAAAATCTTTATGAGACCCCTGAAATGCATAGATGTTATGTTATTTATATAAACTTGTTCTCAAAGTATTTAGTAACTTATAGCTTGAAATATGTATTTATGGAAGAGCAAAGAATACTTTTGTACATATATTTAATTTTCTCCTATTCCTTAACTTAATGTAAAATATGATTTTTTTATACAACAGTAATTAACGTGACCCTAATTTATTATTGTATGCTTTCACAGGTTTATAGGTTGCTTTCCCACAGTGCATTTCTCTTATACCATATTAACCTGTTTATTCAACTTCATATATTATAGTTTATCTTCACTTTGCTCCTCTCAAGACGGTCATTGATAGAAACCTTATATATTATATATGTGGAAAATTTAATGCCAATCAAGCAAAGGCAGTGTGAAACACACCCAAATACTAAGGCAATATGACTGGTCAAAACTGATTTCAGTCCTGTTGGCCTTCCATGTAAATGTTTGTTTCTGCAGAAACCCTGAATACATTTCTAGCACAGGCTGACAACCTGACAGCATCCTTTGCATAGGTATAGCACAGATTACATTTTGTAAAATACTTATTAAAGGGGAATGTTCCATGTTCTCTAAATATATCTCACTCTTGAGCTCTTCTTCTTCCCAAGTATCTTTACTGTCCCTTCTCTCTCCATCTCTCCCTTCTTTTAAGACTGTTTTACCCATATATTTTAGGATGCTCAGTTTTGTTCCTAAAGCTTGACGGCTACCCTTCCAGGACCAATCTACATTCTTGACAAACAACTGATATAAAAGACCTCCCTCCTCTATGTTTATCTTTCTGGGTCTTGGTTACCTCACTCTGGATGAGTTTTCTAGTTCTATCTACATACCTGAAAAATTTTCATAATGTCATTGTTTTTAATAGCTAATAATCCATTGTGTAAATATACCACATTTTCTTTATCCATTCTTCGGTTGAGCAACATCTAAGGTGTTTTCCATTTTCTGGCTGTTACAAATAAAGCTGCATCAACACTTTAGTCTTCTTGTTAAGCTTCATATAGGTCTGTGAGTTGTAGGTATTTTGAGCTTTGTGTTCAATATTATTTTGCATTGTTATGTGACCCTACTCCTGGGGAATAATGAGCAAACATGTTTTCATCCCAGATAGAGAAACAATGACAGACCAAAGTAAGGATAACCTCAAAATTCATCTTGATAGACCAATAGTTTGAGTGCTCTTTGCAGGAATATGGCTGAGAGGTTACTCACAGGAGCAGAAGTAACTGCAAGACAGCTGGATCACCAAATCCTACTGCAGCATGGGTGGGTGACAGCTCAGGAAAGCTAAAAACCTGGAGTGTCCTGCCTAAATTGGAGGTGAATCAACAGGAAGGTGATGTCTCTTCCAGGTAGCTCTGCTCATCTCTGCTTCTTCCAGGCAGCTTCCTCGAGCCTCTTCTAAGCAGCTCAGCTAGTCTACAAGTGCCTCATAGCCTTTTCAATGCTTGAGGATGGAGGGATCCAATGAATCAGGCCAGAGGGATTACATATTTGATTACCATGCTGACCTAAGTAGTGAAACCATGACTCAAAAATAAACTATGATTTATCATTGCTTATTGTCTTTAATTTATCAACGGGCGTTGGGCATGCCTTTATCCCAGCCTTGGAGGAGAGCGTTTCTGAGTTCAGCCACTGGTTACAAGTATTCGACAGCCCGTACAGAGAACCTTTCGAAAACAAATATAAAAAATAATAAATAAAAAATAAATATATAAAAAAATAATTCAATAAAAAAAAAAAATTAGACCTTTAAATTCTACCTTTATTTCAGTGTTATTAGCAATATTGTCTGCCCAAAGAAGACTCTAACTTATACTATAATACTTAATATTATAATATGACTTAAATATGCTTATTATTATAAAAACCAAAAACAGATTGTGACAAAATTTAATAATCTTCCATGTAATAAATGCAACTTACTTTGTTTTAAACCACACTAATGTTGATAGCCATGATAGAATTTAAGAATTTTGATCTGTTTCATATCTATCAATTCTGTTCTACCTCATATAAGTTTTCATTCATTTAAGGTTTTGAAATTTCAAATTCATCACATTAAATTTTGAAGGGATGATAAGAACAAGTGTTAAAACACTGTTCCCATGTCCATAGTATTATGATTGGCATGTATATTTATTTGAATGCAGACTGTTTTCCTTTGGTAACACATTTTACTCTTTTTAAAATTGCAAATATGTTCAGTATACCATTTTTGAACACATCTATGTTGATGGAAAAATATCTCACCAGGAGGAAAATGGAACACAAGAAATGCTAAAACTAAAACTACCATCTCATAATATTAAAGAGAAATCAGAGTAAGATTTGAAATACATGGGCTTCATATCTAACAGTACTTTCTGAACCTACCAGTCTTCACGGTGTCTACACATGTGACTAAAACAGGGCACTGTAACTTGCTTAAAGTCTAGTTTAATAAATTAGACTTAAAGTCTAGTTTCTAGAACATGACAGTTTTTGGCCAAGAGTATGTAAGGAAATGCATCTCAAGAAGACAATAGAAGAGTTTATTCACAAAGGGACTTTCTTCTAGATGATCCTAACTTAATTATTCATGCACATGGGCACATGCACATACACAGCAAATATCACACTCCAGAAAAGCCAAGTAAAATATGTCTAGTGGAATCAGTAGTTCAACAACTCAAGGGCATTGTCTCTAAGGACAATGGATTCACATTAGTGATATGTTGATCATGTAAACCAATGAGAAATTGCAGAACCAAGCAGTCAAATTTCATGTAGTTCAGGAAGAGAGTGCACAGAAATGAACACTGGGAAGTATTGCTTATGACTCCTTACTCAAGTGATAACTCACACAACTCTTCCTATTCTTTAATAAAATATTACTCAGAGTTATCCTTGGATGTCACAAAAACATTTATAAATATAAACTAGAAGCCTTAGACAAAGAATTGAAATCTCTACCACTTTCACTAAAACTGACTTTATCATACTTCCTCTATAATTATCTAAGAGAGCTCAAACATCTTACTTTGGTGAGTCACATAAAAGATAAGTACAAGGAAAATTGATGTGGGCAATTTTGTGGGTAGACATTCATTACCATGGTTGTGATATTTTTTCCTGTCCTTATCAAATAGCATCTTTGGTCACTGGACTCAAGTCTTGATAGGAAGCTTTTCTGCAGTCAGCAGGTATCCTCTCTGCTATCTCTTACACATGGGTCTGTCTCAACCCTTGCCTGGGAAAGGCTTCAAAGAAAACTTTTCATTAAGACGCACATACACACACACACATGCACACACAGAGAGAGAGAGAGAGAGAGAGAGAGAGGAGAGAGAGAGAGAGAGAGAGAGAGAGACCACACACACACACACACAATATGAATTGTTCAGCTCAAGTTACTAGTAATAAACTTTAGCATATATCTTCTGGTATCTGCTTTCAGTATACTTATACAGACAGAAACTACAATACAAATTAGAAGTGAGTCTTTGAACCAAGTTCTATAGAAGTTAGTGTGATTTAGTGTGTGTGTTTGTGTGTGTGTGTCTTTGTCACTTCAGAAAAGACTAGGAAACCCTCAAGATTTTCTGTTAATACCTACCATACTAACATAAGGGCTTAACTCCATGATCTCAAGTAGAGACTACAAAGGAAAATAAACAGAACCACATTCTATGAGCAATTTCTTAAAATCCTGGTGTTAAGTAAGATGGCCCAAGTACTGCAGCCTTAGTTTATTCCTTCTTGTCCTAAGCATAAGGGTTCACGATTCCAGTTTTTTGATTTCTGATTAATATCAATATTACTTTTGTAGCTTAACCTGTGGGAAAATATGCTATATTATTAGCTTACTAATTCCTGCTATTCATGTATTTCAGAGCACCCACTGTGCCTTCAGAACAGTGCAACATATGAAGATAGAGTAACAATTGAAGACAGAAAAGTAAAAACTTAAATGCCGAATGAGAGGGTTATTACATATCTAAGAGGGGAATTTGCCAGCATGTAGGCACTTGCTTTCGCATTTCAACATTATGATTCCTGTTTTTCCCTCTTATCTTTGAAAGGCACTTTACAAAATGAGGAAGAAATTCTTTGGGCCAGTCATGATTTTTTTTTCCTAGAATAATTTAGAGCAATGCTTTGAGGAAGTTGTTGTCATGTGTGCTTGATCATTTTACCCAGACTAAATTACATGAGATACCGTATTTCTGAGTTTAAATAAAATGTTTGAGTAGTATGATCTTGCTTTGCTAAAGTAACAATTGAATACATATATGGAATCTTAATTTCAGTTAAATAATTTTAAACATTAAGTATATTATTGAAGTAATAATAATAGTAAATGACTCATTAACTCTAATTTCAAAATACTGATGTAACTTTATAATATTCTGGATCTTCATTATCAAATTTTGTGTGGAATTCATGATTATCATAAATATTGACCAGAGATTATACAGTTTCTTAAACATTTAAAGAATTGAATTAATAACATTATAAGAAATTTAATATTTTTAATTAACTTCTGAGTGATTTTCTGCTAACATATCATTTTCTTGATTGTTTTTATGAAAATGATTTATATTAGAGATTTAAAAATACATTTGAAATCTTGTGCAGAAACTTTTTTTTAAACATATAATTTTTCAGAAATATTTATTCTTAAATAAACACTTTGGTGTCATATTGTCATCTGGTTTTGTTATTGTTTGCCCATTTTTATTTAACTTCATTTCACATGGAAAATGATAGACATTACTTAACATTTCTTTCTGTGTGGACAATCAATGACCACCCTCATGTTCTTGAAGGAAGAACTCTTGGTTATCAAACATGTTTGTGAATCAAGAAACCCTTCTCTCACTTTTAGAAAGAAGACTTCTTACCAAGTCAATAAGAATTCTGAGAATTATCACCATAAAACATCTTTTCAATATAGATTTACACAAGGTTTACTATTAGATAGACATGTCTCCATTGTCATATACTACACATTGAGAATCTCACAGAAAGTGTGCATCATACAAAATGTTTTAGACTATTAAAATAAAACATATTCCATAATATATACACTGCTAATTAAGCACTGGTGATATGTTATAGTCCAGACAATGCAAAAGTTAATATCTCTTTTTTTCTGATTAAAATATGTTTACTACTATTTGGTTTTGCAACTATTGTTATTTCTATTTGGTGATTTATCATAGTGACTAATTGAATAATAATTTAAAATACCACAATTAAAATAGCTTCTATTTCTTGTTTTAAGTTGTTGTATTCCATTGATAATTGTGAAATTATGTACAGTAGACTGAAATAAACTTTCTCATTTAAAGATTTGTTTCTATGGATGTACATATTTCAAGTACTAGTTGTTATACACACACAAAATCACATAAATTACTTTACCTATATAATAAATTCTTTCTCTGGGTTTACACACAACAGAATAAAAGAAGAAAGAAAATGTAACACACAGCCAAGATCTTGGAAGGATACTACCCAGAGAAGTAAATAAGCATCTCAGAACTTTGAATTTCTAGGTATCTTCAGACAGATATATAAACAAATAGATGAGTCCTAAATACAATTGATTAGGTATTAAAATAATGACCAATTTCAGTTGATATCTGAGTTAAATATATTATACCACTCAGTAGAAGATAGTAATTTGATAAAAGGTACTTTATAATGTATGAATCAGAGTCTACTATGACCTTCTACTTTAGAAAGATAGAACATTGTAGATATCAAAGTGATAGCCTCACATAACTCACGAGCAAGAACTATGTGTTACTTTCTAATAATGTCTCCATTCAAGTTTTGTGTAGTGAAAAAGTAGCATTTTGTAAATTAAAGAGACAACGTGTGTGCTAGAGAGATGACTTAGTTTCCTCTTTTCTCCCCTTTTATTGAAAACAGCTATTTTACACACATAATGTATATGTATTCTGATTATGGTTCTTCCTCCTTCCATTTCCTCTTGACTTCCCCTCTCTTCTGAATCCATTCCCTTTTACTGATTAGAAAAAAACAGGCTTCCAAGGGATAATAACATGTAATATATGTAGCTAGACAGACAGATGGACGGACGGACAGATGGATGGATAGATAAAATCAAAATAAAAACAAAAACTAACACATTATATTGGACCAAAACCAAAACAAATAAGCAACAACAACAACAACAACAAAAACCGAAGAAAAAGAGTCCAAGAGAAGGCACAAGAATCAAAGACTCACTCAATCACACTTTTGGAATTCCATAATAATACTAGACTGGAAGCCATAATATATATGCAAAGGATCTCTGCAGACACACGCAGGCCCTGTGCACAATCTGTGAGAGCCCATATAAGATTTGCTCATAACCATCTAGAGGGCCATGTATTTTGGTGTCTTCTATTTTTCTGGCTCTTTCATTCTTTCCACCTCTTCTTCCTAGAGTTTCTCTGATATCTGAGGGAAGTATTTGATGGAGACATTCACTTAGGGCCGATTGTTGCCAGGTGTCTCACTCACTGGCTATGGATCTCTGTTATTTGTTCCATTCTGCTGCAGGAGGAAGCCTCTCTCTTGATACCTGAGCAAGGTACTGAACTTTGAGTATAGCAGAATACTATTAAGAGTTATTGAATTGCTACATTTTTTAGGCCAGTAGTATTTGATTTTACACTAAGTCTTTGGGCTATCTAAACCCAGGCAGTGTTGAATATGGGTTCTATCTATGGAGTCAGGTCTTAAGTCAAGTCAGTTACTGGCTGGTTACTCCCACATGCTGTGTGCCTCCATTGCATATGCATATCTTGCAGACAGGAAACTGTTGTTGACCCAAGGGTTTTGCAGCTAAGTTGGTATTTTCATTTCTATTTGGTAGCATCCAGAATACTTTCTTGTACCAAAGTCACCAGAATGTAGGTGTGAAGGCTCCATGTAGTCACCAGCTCAACTTCACTATATTCAATGCCTTGTGTAAATAATGTCTTCAGCAATGGGGCTTGCTGTCAGTTTGTGGAGAGCAACTATAGTTTGGCCACACCCTGGGTTGTTTGGGGATTCCCATGGGACTCCTTTTGCCAGAAACTCAATTAACCCTAACGCGTCTCTATACTAGAAGCTTCATGTGGTGAGAGGAGATTGCCAGTTTGGACTCCTTAATCCTCCAATATATGGCAATGTCATTTCAATAGATTTTATATTTGTATATATTTTAGCAAGATAGTCCTTAATTTTAGCTGTCTCTCCCCATATCCCTCACTAGTGGTTCTCTGTCTCACCCCTCCTTCCTTCATCTTTCCATTTCAGCACCCACCCCCATCTAACCATAATATTCTATTTCCCTTTCCTAATGAGATCTATCTGCCCTATCCCTTTGTCTATACTGGTTATTTCTTTATCTATATACCCAGCCTCTCTAGTTCTCCAGACTGTAGCTTGATCATCACTGATGTAACAACTAATAACCACATGTAAGTGAATACATACGTGTTTATCTTTTATTATTCAGGATGAATTTCTAGTTCTGTTCATTTACCTGAGAATGTGTGACTGTACCACATTTCCTTTACCCATTCTTCTTGTTGAGGGACATCTAGGCTGCTTCTGATTTCTGGCTATCAGGAATAGAGAACAGCAATGAAAATGGTTGAACAAAAGAGTTTCAGGGTTGGGAAAAAACATTTGATTCCATTCTCCTGAGGAACTGCCACACTGAATTAAATAGTGACTGTACAAGTTTGCACTCCCTCCATCAATTGATAAGTGTTCCCCTGACACCTCATTCTCGTCATCATGAGCTGCCACTTGCTTTCTTGATATTAGCCATTCTGACAGGTATAAGATAACATCTCAAAGTAGTGGTGATTTGTACAGTTGAGAATGTTGAAAACTTCTCAAAGAGTTTCTCAGAAGTCAACTCAGTCCTTAACACTAAAGACTGCTATGCAAAGGACCAGAAGTTTGTTGCTCATACCCATATGGGATGCTCACATCTGCTTGTATCTCCAGATTCAGGTGATCTGAGACCCTTTTCTGACTTCTCCAGGCAACCAAAGCCCTTTTGCATATAGTCACACATACACAAGTAATATAAATATATCATTAAAATTTTTAATTAAAAAGAGAAAGTCAAAGATAGATATGAATGGGTTTAAAAAGTTTTCTGTTTTATATCTTTCTTTTTCATAAATTTTTATTTTAATTGTTTTGATTTCAATTTATAAAATTGCATACAGTAACAGTAATAAAATCATTTCAACTAAAATGTGTTATTATGAATTAACAGCATGCATGATTCAGGTAGTCTCATAGTACCCTTGGTTTTCTAATAGAATATGTAATTACCTGTGAAATACTAATGATATGTACTAAAAACTGGAGATTGTTTGCTCAATTATTAATAATAGCATATTATTATATTAATGTTATAATTAATGTAATTTCTATTTACAAATTAGGAAACTGAAATAAATAGGCAATTTGAGCACTCTTTCACTTTAGGTTGACTGACTCTAAGGGCTTGCATCATTTTATCATATTTATAAAATATCTAACAAAATAACATATTTAGGTATTAAGTTAATTATTTTTCCTAAATTTCTACTGCTGAGTATGATAATGACAATGATCTAAGAAAGTCTAAAAAATGATTCTTGACCATGTATGTAGTCAACAAGAATTAATGCAGTTCACTTAACATGCACAGCAAACATTGGCTAAGGAAATTAAAATACTGCACAGTTGATGCTTTCCCTAGTCTTAGTTTTATATACTTATCATAATGATGGTTAGATGGTGCCATCAAATATACAATATATAAACATTTTCATCATGTGCACTTATTAATAATTGTACAAAATAACATTTGTTTGAATACTTACTAATGGAGGAGACATTCTGCAGAATGACTATATTCTGTTGTCTCAAGCAACACAAGATATATAAGCAATGAATCAGGACTAAGTTATAGATTATTGCATCTTATAAAACCAAACTGGAGCCAGGCATGCAGACAACCCCTGCATCCTCTGCACTCAGAAGGCTGAGGCAGGAGGATCAAATTCAAGGCCACCCTGATACAGAAAATGAAGGGTTTTTTTTTTTTTCATGTAATCACATGGAATGACTTAATCTTGTGGTTCCAACTTACATGGAAAACTGACCTTAGCTATTTCAAGATATAGCTATAGAAATCATTGTTGTACCATTAAGATAAAGATTATTAATATGCATTCTAATAAATGATGAAATGTAACTAAACTATTTTGCTGAGAAATAACACAGAATTATTCATGGTATACTATTTTATTTGTTGCTTTAGTCAAAGTGGCATATATAGGAGCAAATTAAGTAAGCTAAATATGCATCAGAAGTGTCTTAAAGTGGTAGCTTTTGAAAACTCTGTAATTCATTTAAAACTCGCAGCACTCCTCATCAACACGGCTTTCGATGCTGGGTGCTCCCTGAGAATGGTTGAAAACAGGTGCACACCTTTCAATATATGAAAAAAAACTACAGCCCCCTAAAATCATATGTGATTGAAGGACTATACTTAAATTTTAATTTAATATTGGGCAAAAATCAAATACCCAGTTAATGATGAACGCATGGTTCAATCATCATTGATTTCCAACAAATCAAAAGAAAACAGAGAACAGTATACAACATTGTATATAAGTAGAGACAGAAAATTTAATAAATTATATTAAATGGAACTTATAAAAGTTTCTCAGTGACTGAAATAGTGCTAAAATCCATTCTGGTTCACAGAGAGAACTGTCTTCTCCTTCAAATATTGGGAGATTTGGAAGGTAACTCATGTACTCATACATTTTAAAGCAGCTCTTTGAAAATCATTTGTAGCAGTGAATGGTCAACTTTATTATTTATTTAGCTTCTGAGTATCTATCCATGGACCTGGTACATGCTAAAAAAAGCACTCAGATATATTCCTGGCCTGACATTGAATTTATAAGATGAGATTTTATAACTAAAAAGTAAGAAACATTATTTCAAATATTCTGTGTGATAATGAGCCACACCAATTTTATTTGGAACAATTCTATGCATGAAACAATTTCCAAAATAAGAAAAAAAAATTCCATGAGTTAAAATGCTATTTTTATTTATACTTCTGCATCTCATTAATACTTATTCACTATTAATATTTTCAAAATTAAAAGGGAGAATTAAATATGTCATAAGAATTAAAAAACAGAAGAGAATAAGAAGTCAACTACTCTAACTACTACATTATATTCTTCTGCCTAACATTTACTTGTTAAGAATATGTAGTGTATAAATTGAGATGCAGACATAGACACTAAAACTTTGCTGGTATCTGGGTTTAAAAAATTCCTGTTTTCCCCTGTGGCAAATTCTAAATTCATGTTAGATTCAAGTTCTCAATTCATGTTGACTGTCCCCAAAGAAGAAGCCTATTACTGTCTTTAAAATGAAAATATTACCTAACGTCTGACTTGGTAAAAAAAACTAGTAACTTTATTTCATACCTAACAAATAGTACAGCCACATATTATGTTAATTTTTGATACTTATGACAATCTAGGATTATACTCAATGCTGTATGCATGGTGGCTTTCTCTCTGAGGATCTTTAAAGACTTCACAGATTATTGAATTCATTTTTAGTAAGCACATTAATAACTCCATAGTTTCAGATAATAAACTTTGTTGCAGACAGTCTTTGCTCAATGTTGGATGTCTCCAGGAGTATTTGTTTTTCCTATAAATTAAGAGGCTGAATTAATGCCTGTGCGTAGTCAGGCTGCCCAGTGAAAGACAGATGTTGAGTGCCCTGAGCCCCCAATCTCTTCGAGAATAAAACAATTTTCTGACTGCTATGTTTCAAAACATAGATTCCTGAAATAGAAGAGCATCCTTTCAATCTGCTCCAAGATCAGTGCGGGTCCAGTGTCTCTCTCCTAACTCTGCCATCTATGAGTATTCACTTTCTCATATGTTTAGTTATAAAAAGAAAGAAAAAGAAAGAAAAAAGAAAGAAAGAGAAGGAAAATAAATATATAAACAGATATATTGCTTTAGGAAGGAATTTTGCCTTTGGAAGTCTAAATTACTTACATGTAACCCGGAGTCATTCAGTTTCTCAAAGAGGCTTGAGCAATGCTCAGTACTGAACTGGTGGTATACCCAGAGGCCTCTTCAGGGTTAATTCATATCTGCATCTGTGAGATCCCATGGCCTTGAAGTCACTGGAGTGTTCCATGCACCTTTATTTCTATTTGGTGTGTTTGGATCTATGCCTGTTTACTACAGCACTCATGTCGCATGAAAAGAAGCAGGCTGGGATGTTTTATCTCTTGTCTGAGCTTGCTTCAATTAAATTAATGGAGCCATTCAGCTCGCTCATTCCCATTTCAGATGTACTCCGATGAATACATTAAAAGATCTTAAGTCTCAAGATGGTACATCATAGTATTAGGCAGCCACTCACTTCTCCCTGCTCTCTTTTTCTGTAAATCAAATAATTAATGAGATCTGCCCCTCAGTGAAACACTTCATCAATATATTGTGGCAAAGGGAAAGGGCCCTCTTTGCTTGTCCTAGAGCTTTTATCTCCATCTCTGTAGGATTTTGTGGGCAAATGTAGTGATATTGAAATGACAAAATATTGACTGATTCTCACAGTCTGTTCTTTACAGCCGAGAATGCTTAGTGAAATGCAGTGTATGACATTCAGAAAAGAAGCAGTAGCAACCTTGGCAATGGGCAGTGGATATTTTGTATTCAATAAACATCAGGTAGGATGACTGAGTTTTGATGGAGATTGTTATCACTGGATGTGTGCACAAGTCTACTATGAAAATACTACACGGTTTACACGAAAAGAAAAAAATGGAGGGACCTGTTGTGTATTTTAATAATATTACATAAAATTCTATTTCATCATATTTAGATTTTTAACAACTATTGCACTATAGCCTCAATTTAAAATGGCTTTGCTTAATCAGCGTGGTTTATGCATTTTATCTATTTATTTTATTTTTATTTATTATTTATTTATTATTATTTATTATTTATTTATTTTGATGGTGGACAAGCATCCACTAGAGTATACTTGGAAGTCAGGGGACAATCTGTAGAAATCATTTTTCTCCTTCCACCATGTAGATCCTGTAGAACTAACTCAGGTGTTCTTCATTGAACTACTTAATTTTTCATGGGTGAATTAAAATAACTAAATAAACCTGTAAGAAATTTTAAAGATGATTAAAATCATGTGTGTGTGTGTGTGTGTGTGTGTGTGTGTGTGTGTGTGTGTGTGTGTCTGCGTGTGCATGGGTGCATGCTTGTGTGTGTGTGTTTGTGTGTGTGTGTGTGTGTATGTGTGTGTGTATGTATGCCTTAGGATATTTTATTCAATTTTTTCTGAATTCCTGGATCCAGGTTATGTGGAAATATTTGAATGTTTTAACAGTTACTTAAGATGAACATCATTTTCCGAAAGTAAAACTCAGTAACCTACTTACCTAAGAAAGCAATACTGGTAAATTTTAAGAAGTAGGTATGATGGATTGATATATTTTTATTCTTATAATACAATGAAGTAGACTAGCATTTAAAAAATTAGAAATTGATGAAGCTGATTTGAAAAAGTGAGTAACAGCAAACTTAATGGATTTCAACCTTTTGGTTAAGGGTTTTCTATAATTGTTTTATCAAATAAAGAATAAATAATATTAAATATGTATATAATACATTCACACACATTCATATTATGAAAATAACTAGAGGGGGTTGCTGAGTCTGGCATGGCCTTGGTGGGGGTAGAAAGACATGGCTCCCAGCCCTGGGACAGGGCCAACAGGGCATGGGCCTCCATGAGTCAATGGCTACAGTGTGCATAATTGCTTGGTTGTATAATAATGCATATACTTTCCATTCCTCCTTCAAGGAATGTCCTCCGTATTAACAGTAATGATTCCATGATAATCAGAAACAGACAGCGCTTGTCCAGAAGTCAAAGGTGTGGCTAATGTCTCAGCAAAATGGTAAACAATGGGACTTTCAGGACAGCTGCTAAGGCTATGGAAAAGAGCTCTAAAAATATGGGTTTGAAAATATATAATTTCTCAACTATCTAAAAATATAAGGATGCAATATGAATTGTATAAGGAGCTTCACAGATCTAACGGAACACACGCAGCTACACTATGAGCCAGCCTGTCAGAAAGACACAAAGACAGACAGATTCCTAAATTTGAGGTCAGCCTAAGAAACAGTAAGGTTAAGTGGGATCACCCCTGCTAGTTCATCATCTTTGCTCAACAGAGGCAGGCAGATCTCTGAATTTTTTTGCAATGTTAATAAAAAAGAAACTGTGTTTTCTGTCTTCTAAGAGTGAGGAGCTAAGGTCATGAAATATCGATTCATACAGAAAACCTGTAGTAAATGACTGAATTGATATGTAAATAAAAACTGGGTTTTTGGTCTGCAAGAGATAAGTTAGCAGAAAGAAATTCTTCTTTCAATTCCACCCCACACCCCCTCCATAAAGCTGAGCTCTCTGAAGGTCTCTGGAAAGCAAATTTCTGACCATGGTCGGAAATCCCAAGAATTATTTAGAGAGCAAACATAGCTCTCTTTTAAAATTATTTCTGGTTTTCTGATTTTAATTGGAAAACCCAAGAATTACTTTTAGAATTTTTCTAACAGGATTTCTGATTCGGTCAGAAGAGCCAAGAATTTGGTTAGAAAATTCATGAGCTATCCAGAGAGCTTTTGGAAGTTTTGCTAGCAAAAAGCCAGCTGTCTCAACCAAAGAGGTTTTTTTTAGAGTATGAAGAATAATCTGTCTAGAGCAAAACTAGCGCACACACAGCGCACACACACACACACACACACACACAGAGAGAGAGAGAGAGAGAGAGAGAGAGAGAGAGAGAGAGAGAGAGCACTATCTAAAATGCTGTCTCGAGCAGACTGCCAAACCAAAATCTATCTACAGAGAGCTATCCAGAGCAAAACATAGGCTGCCAGTTTTGACCCATGATTTGACTTTTGAGTCCTTTGTTTTCACCTCTCACAGATATCTCTCCTCTCAGAAACCAGATCTAGCCAAGGCTGGTCCTTGGCAAGGTGTGGTCCTAAGTTCTTTAGTTTTGTTACTGTCATAAAATTATTTTCTTGTTCCTTTGATTACCAGTGACAGATTCCTTATGTATTATTACTCAGGATAACATTTTTGGTATTTCATAACTTGTAGAACGTTAATCCATGCCCTTTTGGCTTGGAAAGAAAACACTGCTATATCAGCTGCCATGAAGGCTGTGGAACAGTACAAACATTAAAACAGAAACTTCTAACCGAGTATTTGGATCAGACAAATGCAAACATGAGTGTGCACACCACACAGCATAGTGACTGAATCAATCTCCGTTGCCAAAGTGAATTCTCCTGGCTGCTAAGGTCTGTGTGAAGTAGCTTTGTCCTGTAATAACCTTACCACATACTTCATGTTTTAAAACAAGAAAAAGGTATATAAAACACTTAGCAATTAGAATTTTTGTATGTATACTCATGAGGGATACTGGACTATAATTTATATATTTTTGTTGGGTTTACACTTGATTTCACTATTTCAATATTATTTGCTTTGTGAAGGAGCTTATTGTGGTTCTGAATTTTTTTTAAACATAACTCAAAAAGTATTGCTTGTTTGAAGGCTCTATAGAATTCTTGTATAAGTAATATCTGACCCTTGGTATTTGCTTGTTTGTTTCTTTTCATTTTATTCTATTTGAATGCTTTTTAAATTTTTTTGATTTGCTGAAAAAAAAATTAAAAATAAAAATTAAAAAAAAAAAGCAATTAGATATCTGAAATGGTTCTATAGGGGTGTTATTCCCTTCATAGTTTCTAAGGGAAAGTCTGGACCATGGTAGGAGGCAGCTCAAATCAATTGGCTAATAAATAGTTTCACCAGTGTTTTTTGTTATTGTTTTATTTTTCTGTTTTCTTGCTTTTTGGGTTTTGTTTTGCTTTAGTTTTTAGTTGTTTTAAGCAAACAGCATAATTTTTCTAGGTGTTCACTGTTTCTGGGCCCTCTGCTCTCTCATAAGGGTTCTTGAGATAATGATTTATATCCTTGGAAATGCTAAGATAATCTCCACATCTCAACTCTTTTTATTAATTGCATTTCAATGATATGTTCCTATATAAAGTAACATATTTACAAGGTCTAACATTAAGGCATTGTCATTTTGGGGGGACAGCTATTCATACCACCAACAATTTATTCCTATTTCTTAATAGACTGTAAACATAAATAACAGTAATCTACAAACTGAGAGTCTAGCATTTTCCATAAATAGGTTTATGCAAAGAAAACAAAATAGGTACCACCAAAACCCATCAGCACTGGAACAGAGCGAGTCTCTGCACAGTATCTTGCAGCCTTTGAAAGGAGACACTGGTAACAATGCTAATATATTCTCCACAATTAATATCTTTTTTTGATAACAGAATTCACTCAGTTATTGGTTTTTCTATTAAAAGATCCTACTACTGGTTGGAGGGGAAGACAACTCAGCCAATAAATGGATTACCTCACAAACATAAGAATCTGAGTCTAACCACTGTCTTATTTTATTGGGGCTGGCTTATAGTTTCAGAAGTTCACTCCATTATCATTATGGCAGGAAACATGACATCATGCCGACGGTCATGATGCTGTAGAAGGAGTGGAAAGTTCTGCATCTTGACCCACAGGCAGCAGAAGGAGACTGCCCAACTAGGCCTAGTTTAAGCATATAAGACCTTAAAGCCCACTTTCATAGTGACACATTTCCTCCAGCAAGGCTACACCTCCTAATAATGCCACTTCCTATGGGCCAAGCAATCAAACACATGAGTCTGTGGGAGCCATTCCTATTCAAACCACCATACTCAGTAAAAGTCACGTATGTCCTCGTCATCTCAGTGTTAAGGAAGAAGGACAATTCCTATGCTTGTTAGCTAGCCAGTCTAGCTGAAATGCAAAGTGCCAGCTTCAATAAAAGGCACTATCTCTAAATATAAAGAGAGGAGGCATCTGACCGACCGATCTCTCTCTCTCTCTCTCTCTCTCTCTCTCTCTCTCTCCTCTCTCTCCTCACATAAACACATCCCCCAACATACAAGTAGGATACTCATATACAATGCACAAGTGACTGCATACTCTTCTTTACACAAAAATATAAAATAATAAGAGGTTGTTTCATTTGAGTAGGACACAGTTCATCCTCAGATTATCAGAATTTTGATGTAGTATCATGACCATTTTTTCACGTGGTTTCTTTTCTGATACAGGTCTATAATGACTTTAGAGTTAGAAGATTTCTCTGCTTGAAAAATAAGGCAAAGGTTGTAGCATAGCTTGAAAGTAGATCATATTTTCTTCAATCTTAGGAAAGTCAATTGTAGGTCACTAAGCATATTCTCTCACACTTGGCCAAATTTACAAAACAAATGTTTCTACTCTTCACTACAGAAACCAGCTTATTGGATGCTAAACAATAAATTTTTGAAACAAAGAACAACATTACCTCTTTTAGGATGTCAAAAACCACTTTATCTGATATATTAGTAAGTAAAGCCAGACAGTCATCACCAATGGGTTTATCCTTTCAAGAACAAGTCATTTATCTAAATGCATTACATCAACTGGGGCTGAGTTGGAAGAGTTTACTTATGAAACACATAATTATCAAAATATAAGCTTTGGTGAATAATGAAACAATTATATGGACAATTATAGCACAAAGGGATAAAATTAATGCTTGCTAAATATTTTCTAATTAGATAAAAGGTTTTAATATTCTCATGAACAAAGATTTTGAAGAGCTAATTCTTTGAAATGTAAGTCATAAAATATAAATATTTGCCTGGCTGAACGAGCAAACTCCCACATTGCTTAGGAGTGAGCTGTAGCTATTTACTTTATGTTGCTACTTTTTATGAGTTAGTAAAAATTCTTTGGTCCTTGATCAATTCTGTCAAATGCATCTAAGTATCCTGCAAATAACTTGGTGGACAATGATAATTTCACTTAAAACTCTGAAAAGGATTCAACAAATGTGATATCTCCTCCTAGTTTTCTATATGTTTGTAACTCCAGAAGGTTCCAAACTAGGTATAAGGTATGTGATCTAAAACTACCAGCAGGTTTACGGAAGAATAAACATGAACACCTGCCCTTTGTTCTTAAGTCTAAAACAGAGAGCTCATCAGAGACACAGCTTAAAAGAACCAGTTTCTTATCCTTGTCAAGGCCACAGTGGGCCCAATAGGTGACAGCTACAAGGGTTATCAAATAAATGGTGGTACTAGGTGATGAACTTGTTAGAGAGCATGGCCAGTGACTGGCCAGGTCTATACTGTTAACAGCATCAGCAGAAATAAAATAACGATCTATCCCCATCTACATTGGTAATACCCCTGCCAAATCTAATCTAAATCAGAATCCTCAGAAGTGATGTCTCCTAATCCTTGTCCTTGAAGCTCCAGAATAACCGACCTGTAGGAATCCCATCCACAGCTTGCCGATGCCCTACTCATTATCCATTGAACTCATGGCACAACAATTTTGTCTTTTGTTTTTGAAAAGTAAAGTTAGATAGTGTTAGGCAATATGAATTCTGGGAGAAAGAAACATAATCCAATAAGACAGAATAAAATTGAAGGATACCCACCAAAATGCTGGAGCCTGTGTGCTTCCCAGGAAGTCCGGCAGTGACCAAGGACACAGGGGAGAATTTTACCCAAATAACCACTTCAGCTGTGGACACACACACAGAACAGCTGACACAGGACCTACACCCCCAACCCCCAGCTCCACCTTCCTTCTGGTCTACTTACCCACCCAGGCCAGAGCAGTGGCCTGATACCCATCCAAACACTACAGCCTACAAGCCTCCCAGGAGGTCCTCAGTAACCAAGGGCACAGAAGGTCCACAGTAACCAGGGGAACAGGAGGTCAGCAATAACCAGAAACACAGTAGGCCTGCTCTAACCAGGGACACAAGAGGCCTATACTAACCAGACACAACACTGCCTGCCTCCAAGGACAGCAGCTCTAATTCAGGACACAGAGCTCTACTTGCCTCCAAGGAGGCTGATTCCAGTCAGAGATACCAAGGCTAGTTAACACCAGAAAGAACCAGATGCCAGAGGCAAGCACAGCATCATAAGTAACAGACTCCAATGCAATTTGGCACCATCAGAAAGCAGTTCTCCCACCACAGCAAGCCCTAGATACCCTAACATTCACAAAAAGCAAGATAATGACCTAAAATCCCATTTCATGAAGATGATAGATGTCTTTAAGGAGGATATAAAGAACTACCTTTAAAAAAATACAGGAGAATACCGGCAAATAGGTGTAGCAGATGAAATTATTTAAACCGCCAAATTTGTTGCTGGAAGATCTCCTACCCGAAGGTAGACCAGTAAAGGAAAACACAACTCAATAATTATGGTATAAATAGCACTCCTAGTTTGGGCAGGTTTACCACTACACTACTCTAATCCCCAGCTATGAGATCCCTTATAACTTGTGGTTTATCCAGGTTCCACCTCCAGCTCCTTCATTGTTGGCTTCCTTCTACCGCTGGCTTCCTTCTGCTTCAACTTCCTCCTGCTTCTCCCTCTTTCTCTGCTTCTGCTTCTTCTCTTCTGCACCTTTTATATCGAGTTCCTCTCTCTCTCTCTCCTACCCTAAGCCTTTTTCTCCGCCTCCCCTTCTACTGCCCAATCACTGGCTCTAGCCTTTATTTTACAATTTTTATTTGGACAGAAGGTTCACAAGACGTCACTGGTGTACATTTTCAATCGTCCTCTGCAGCCCCTCCCAGGAAAGTGAAACTAGGATCAAAATACAAGGCTGAGTCTATCCATAACAAATAGGTAGAAGCCATTAAAGAAAAAACAAATAAAACCCTTAAAGAAATACAGGAAAATACAATCAAACAAGTGAAAGACTTGAGCAAAATGGTCTAAGAGCTAAAAATTGAAATAGAAACAATAAAAAAAAATACACACACAAAGGAAAGCACCCTAGAGATCAACAAATTAGGAAAGAAATCAGGACCTACAGATGCAAGCATCACCAACAGAATACAAGAAATAGAAGAGAGAATCTAAGACATAGAAGATACCATAGAAAATATTGACACATTGGTCAAAGAAAATTCAAAATGTAAAAAGTTTCTAACCCAAAACATCCAGGAAATTCAGGGAACAATGAAAAGATCAAACCCATGAATAATATAAATAGAAGAAGGTGAAGAATCCCAGATCAAAGGGCCAGAAATCATCTTCAACAAAATAGAAGAAAACTTCCCTAACCTAAAGAAAAAAATGGTCATAAATTTACAAGAAGCCCTACAGAACATCAAACAGATTTAACCAAAAAGAGAAATCCTCTCACCGCATAACAATTAAAACACTAAATGCTCAGAACAAAGAAAGAATATTAAACGCTATAAGGGGAAAAGGTCAAGTAACATATAAAGGTACACCAATCAGAATTATACCTGACTTCTTAACAGAGACTCTAAAATCCAGAAGATCCTGGACAAATATCTTGCAGACCCTAAGAGAACACAAATGCCAGACCAGGATACTATTCCCTGGTAAACTTTCAATCATAATAGATGGAGAAATCAAGATAAATTCATGACAAAACCAAATTTAAACAGTATCTTTTTATTACCGAACCCTTCAGAGAATAGTGGGAAAAAGTCTCCAACAAAAGGAGGATAACTATACCCAAGGAAACACATTAAGCTAAGCACTGGACAACAAACCCAGAAGGAGAGAATAATAAACAAATAATACCACCTCCACCAAGAAAAATAACAAGAAGTAACAATCATCTGTCTTTAATAGCTCTCAACATCAATGGACTCAATTGCCCAATAAAAAGACATAGGCTAACTGACTGGATATGCAAACAGGATCCAGAATTTTGCTGTGTACAAGAAACATACCTCAGTGAGAAAAACAAACACTACCACACAGCAAAAGGTCCCAAGAAACAAGCTAGCCTTGCTATTCTAATTTCCAATAAAATAGATTTTCAACCAAAAGTTATAAGAGATGGGGAAGGATACTTGATATTCATCAAAGCAAAAATCCCCCAAGAGGAAGCTTCAATCCTGATCATCTGTGCCCCAAATGCAAGGGAACCCACGTTTGTAAAAGAAACTTTACTAAAGCTCAAAACATACATTGAACCTCACACAATAGTGGGACATCCCTTCTCACCTACAGGCCTTTAAAACAGAAACTTAACAGAGACACAGTGAAACTAACAGAAGTTATGAACCAAGTGAATTTAGCAGATATCTCTAGAACATTTCACCCCAAAACAACAGAACATACCTTCTTCTTAGAACCTCATGGACCCTTTTCCAATACTGACTATATTTTTTTTTCTTGTTTCAATAGTTTTATAATAGTATTGATTTATCAATATTCTCTTCATACAAAACCTTCCTCACAAGAACAAACTATAGATCAATATTCCTTATGAACTTAGACATTAAAAGCTTAACAGAACAGCAGCAAACAGAATCTAGAAACATGTAGAAAAGATATCTCAGTAAGATATATTCCAGGAATGTAAAAATAACTTTAACATTATAAAGTTAATGAAGTGATATTTCATATATAATCAGACATAATCAGACAATCAAACAAGCCTCAACAGATATAAAATTGGAATAATCCCATGGACTCTATAAGATCACTAAGGATTGAGTCTAGACTTCAATAACAACAAAAACAATAGAAAGCCCACATACTTGTGGAAACTGATCAGCTCTGCTCAGTGATAACTTGGTCAGGGAAGAAATAAAGAAAGAAATCATACACTTTATAAAATTCAATGAAAATGCAGACACATCATATCCAAACTTATGGGACATGATGAAAGCAGCTTTAAGAGGCAAATTAATACCACTGCATGCCATCATAAAGAAATTAGAGAGATCCCATATTAGAAACTTAACAACACCGAGGTATTTTATATTATTTGTGACTATTGTGAAGGGTGTCATTTTCCCAATTTCTTTTTCAACCTGTTTATCTTTCACATAGAGGAAGGCTACTGATTTGTTTGAGTTGATTTTATAACTAGCCACTTTGCTGAAGTTGTTTATCAAGTTTAGGAGTTCAGTGGTGGAAGTTTTGGGGTCACTTAAGTATATTATCATATCATCTGCAAATAGTGATATTTTGACTTCTTTCTTTCCTAGTTGTATCCCTTTGACTTCTTTTTGTTGTCCTATTGCTCTGGCTAGGACTTCCTGTACTATATTGAATAGGTAGGGAGAGAGTGGGCAGCCTTGTCTAGTCCCTGATCTTGGTGGGATTGCTTCAAGTTTCTTTCCATTTAGTTTGATGTTGGCTACTGGTTTGCTGTATATTGCTTTTACTATGTTTAGGTATGAGCCTTGAATTCCTGATCTTTCCAAGACTTTTATCATGAAGGGATGTTGAATTTTGTTAAATGGTTTCTCAGCATCTAGTGAAATGATCTTGTGAATTTTTTTTGAGTTTGTTTATATAGTGGATTACATTGATGAATTTCTGAATATTGAACCATCCCTGCATTCCTGGGATAAAGCCCACTTGATCATGATGGATGATTGTTTTGATGTTTTCTTGGATTTGGTTTGCTAGAATTTTACTGAGTATTTTTGCATTGATATTCATAAGGGATATTGGTCTGAAGTTCTCTTTCTTTGTTGGGTCTTTGTGGGGTTTAGGTATGAGCGTGATTGTAGCTTCATAGAACAAATTGGGTAGTGTTCCTTCTGTTTCTATTTTATGGAATATTTTGAAGAGAATTAGTATTAGATCTTCCTTGAAGGTCTGATAGAATTCTGCACTAAAACCACCAGAGCTCCCAGGGTCTAAACCACCTGTTGGAGCACTTAAGGAGGGATCCATGGCTCCAGCTGTATATGTCAGGGAGGATGGCCCTGTCTGGCATAGGTGGGAGAGGAGATCCTTGATCCCATGAAGGCTGGACACCGTGTGGGGGGGAATTCGAGGGTGGGGATGTGGTAGGGGCACATCCGCAGAGAAGCAGGACGAGGGGGGATCAGATAGGGGGTTCCTGGGCAAGGGAGAATGGGGTAAGGGGATAACATCTGAAATGTAAATAAAATATCCAATAAAAAATGAAAAAAAAAAGAAACATATTTTCTAAAGTGGATCTAAAAAAAAAAAAATAAATAAAAAGAAATTTAACAACACACCTGAAAGTTCTAGAACAGAAAGAAGCAAACATACAAAGAGGAGTAGAAGGCAAGAAATAGTCAAACTCAGGACTGAAATCAACCAGTTAGAAACAAACAAACAAACAAACAAAAAAATCTTATTAATCCTACATCTGACAGAGGCCTAATATCCAAAATATATAAAGAACTCAGTAAGTTAACCTCCAAAAACCCAAATAATCCAATTAAAAATGAGATACAGAGCCAGAGAATTCACAACAGAAAAATCTTGAATGGCCAAGAAGCATTTAAAGAAATGTTCAAAGTCTTTAGTCATCAGAGAAATGCAAATCAAAACGACCCTGAGATTCCACCTCATACCAATCAGAATGGCTATGACCCAAAACTCAAGTGACAGCACAAGCTGTCAAGGACATGGTGAAAGAGGAACACTCTTCCTGGTGGGATTGCAAACTGGTACAACCACTTTGGAAATCAATCTGGAGGGTTCCTCGGAAAGTTGGAAAATTGGAAATTGGTGTATCTGAAGACCCAGCTACACCAACCATTCTTGGGCATATACCCAAAAGATGCCCCACCATACCCAAGGACACACACTCCACCATGTTAATAGCACCCTTATTTGTAATAGCCAGAAGTAGGAAACGACCTAGATATCCCTCAACCAAAGAATGAATTCAGAAAATGTGATTAATTTACACAATGGAATACTTTACAGCTATTAAAAATGAGGACATCATGAATTTTGCAAGTAAATGTATGACACTAGAAAATATCATCCTCAGTGAGGTAACTCAGACCCAACAGGACCTGCATTCTGTTTACTCACTGAAAGTGGCTATTAGCCAAATAGTACAGAATACCTACGAGACAACGTACAGACTGTAAGAAGTGTAACAAGCAGAAATGTCCAAGTGAGGACGCTCAATTCCAATTAGAAAGGGGAAGGAAATAATGATGGGGGCAGAGGGAGGGAGAGACCTGGGTGAGAGGTGGGAGGGGTAGGGGAAGAGGGGAACAGGATCAGATATGGCAGGGGGGACAAGAGAGAAACCCAGAGGGACAAGAAAATGAATAGAAATGAGCAGCCTTGAGGC
Source organism: Mastomys natalensis (assembly GCA_021653895.1). Classification (NCBI taxonomy): domain Eukaryota; kingdom Metazoa; phylum Chordata; class Mammalia; order Rodentia; family Muridae; genus Mastomys; species Mastomys natalensis. Next base: position 577,247 of record JAJTUV010000495.1, on the reverse strand, counting down.
GTGGAAAGTAGGGGAACCCTCTAGAAAGTACCAGAGGCTCTGGAGGTGAGGCACTCTCAGGATTCATTGGGCATGACCTTAGCCAAAATGCCCATCACTGGGGAAAGGGAATTCAAAGAGTCCACTTCTAAAAGATAGACAGGGCCCAAAGTGGAAGGACAGGGTTACTAACCCACAGTCAAAATTCCTGACCCAGAATTATTCCTGTCTAAAAGAACTGCAGGGACAAAAATGGAGAAGAGACTAAAGGAAAAGTGGTCCAATGACTGGCAAGGGGGAGGAGGAATGGATAAGGAAATGTGTGTGTGTGGGGGGGGCAAGGTGGAACAACAACTGGAATATAAATAAACAAAAATAATTTAAAAAATTAACTGAAATTTAAATTAAAATGAGATAAACAACCAGATTTATTTAAATTATATGAGGAGACAGAGGAAGAGGGGAATGAGGGGGAAATATGAGAAGAGACAGCTAAATTTAATTGCCATTTGAGAGGTAATGTGGAAATCTAATACAGTAGAGGCTTTTTAAAATATATACATATATAAAGATATACATATATTCAATTGTAAATAATATATCTAATACATATATATACATATATATATACATACATATATCATAATTGTAAATAATGGGTGAGACAGAGCCCAAACTGGCCATCTCTTGTCTCCAAATGAAGCTTCTACCTCAGAACTAGAATACATTTAATTGGGTTGCTGGCCAAAAGAGTCCCATGGGAGTCTTCAAACAACCCAAGCATTTCCCAAGAATATAGATTCCTCTACAAAAATGAAAGTGAGTTGGTGCCTACATGGTGTTAATTTTGGTAAAGAAAGGTTCTCTGTAGGCTACTAAAAGAAAAATGTAAACACTAACCAAGCCACAAATGTTGGGATGTACAATGATGTCCTGTCTGCAAGATATCCTGGGCAATGGTGGCACAGACTTGTGGGAGTAACCAACCAACATCTGATTTGAACTAAGTCTCCGTTTCTGCAAATAAATTTCTGAAATATGGGTTGAGAGCTCCGTTTATCTCTGTGTATAAGGAAAACCTTTTAGAAATCGATTGTGAATTAAACTGGTTTAGGAAAGTAACAGTGACAGGATTCTCTCTAGGATCAATGGCCTCACTAGCCATGAGTGCTAGACTATGTTTATAGCACCAGGCATGAATTTCCTTCTACTGCAGGAGTCTTAAGCTCTATTGTAGCACTCGATTAGCACCCAAATTTAAGTGACACTGTTGTATCATTGGTAGTCCTCTGATTCAGCCAGTGTTGAGCTTTGTAGCTTTTGAAGCTTGATAGAAGCAATGGACTGCTTGCCATTAATAGTACCTCTGTGTAGCAAGAATGAAGGGCCAGTCATCAGCAGGGAGGTTTCCAGGCCAGTTCCAGCTCCTTTACTCAAGCCCTGTGTCAGAACCCTATAGTGTATCCAGCAATGGAATCTTACACTCAAGTTCTGGGAGGAAATTAAGGGCAAGGGCAATAACCTAGATTGTGTGGCAGAGTCTCCTTTACTCCAGTGACAAAATAGCACATGGCTTTTTGTTAGTCTATTGATCTTGGGTTAAGCAATATCACCCAAAGTGGCAAAGTGACATAATTTCATTTAATCTCTCTCTCTCTCTCTCTCTCTCTCTCTCTCCTCTCTCTCTCTCTCTCTCTCTCTCTCTCTCTCTTTCCCTCTCTCTCTCCACATACATGTGTGCATTAATAGATATACATATATGTATATATATTTGCATGTATATATAGCAATACATATGCTTATATGCATAAATATATATGTATATATGACACATGTGTTTTTAGGTAGACATTAAATAATGTTCCCTGTAGCTTTTAAAATATCCTGTGTGAAAATATCTTCCATTTTTGTCTGCATTGTCCTAGGTTTGTACTTACATCATTGCTTTTGCACTCATCATTTATTTCTGCTCACCTTTCTGTTTCATAGAGACATTTCCTTGATTTGCATCTATTATGCTTATTTGCTCTGGCTGAGTGCAGGCTTACCAAATTGTGACTTTTTCTTGATTCTTCTTCTCCATTATCTATTAGATTCACTGTCTATTTTGTTGGTTCATGGTATTACTTTTACATTTATAATGCTTTTTACAGTTTTAATGACTGCTAACATGATTATAGGGTACATCATATAGGATACGCAATCTATCATGAATTCTGTCCTGGTAATTTGTATAAGAAACCTAAAAGATGATAATCATCTCCACATTATCTCCTGAATTTGCAGGTATACTTTATAAACTGGAGAAGGCATTTTTCATTTTCTTTGGTTTAACTCATACATAATACATCTTTAAATAATTTAAGAAGATAAAAAGTACTGTATCTATTTATTCCCATATTAGATCATATTTTTGCTGCTGTTAATCTGGACCTTAAATTACTCTAAGTAATTCTTTTTTAACATGAAGATAATTACTTGTGAATCTTTAATAATGTTTTATCTTGTTAATATATTTTTCATTTTTTTAAAATCTGGATATATATTTATTTCAATTTTTGAAGGAATTTACTTTGGGCCTAAAATTGTTTGTGGATAGTTTTACTATAAGCATTCTATAGAATTAAAGGTATGTGACTAATTTTAAAAATGTTTTTCATGTATCTAATATGAAGTCATAATTATCTTATTGTTTCTCTCTGTATATCTCTAAGATTCTGACTTCCCCCTTTCCTCTTTAAGTGACACAATTCCACATAGGTAGATGTTATTATTCTTACATTTCACTCTGGATAGGAGATTTAATAAACTTCTTAAATACTTAAATTAATGTTTTCATTATTGATGCTGTTCTAAAGAATATATCTTGAAGTATTTTTACCTGTTGCCTCTCACTGTTTCTTCCAGAACTTACATTTCTTTTAAAAAGGACACACACACACACCGTTTGATAACATGATAATATAAGATTTATAAATTTAAAGTTTTATTCTTAGCTCCTTCTATGTTTACTTTATGTAATTTAGCCTGGTTAACTGTTTGGTATTTTATTAAATTCTATTGATTACCTTCTGTGTTAGTCACACTGTTGTTACATCTATCCTTAGAACAATTACCAACATGATTCCAAAATCACTGAAAAATTACTCCCATGGACATCATCAGATTTTTCAACCCATTCAACCATAGGTGTGACATATCATTTGACAAAATCAATTCCTGAATTCATGAAGAATTCATGAGTAGTGATGCTCCCTGAATCAAAGGATATAAAAGAAAACTTCTATATACATGCTAAAAGAAATAGTTCTTGAAGTTCTGCACTATGTTGTAGACAATATGAAACTGCACTTGCACCACTTGTGTGCATACTACTTACTTAAATTCAGGGAACCTCTGTTTTGGGGACTCAAGCCACTTACGGTGAATGTACCACATGGGGAAGCATAGCCAAAATATTTAAATGGTGTTTACAATTATATTTCAGGACAAATATATTATTAATTTCTATAAAATAATGAATTTCACAGTGCCATTTTCTACCTGCACATAATGTTCTTTGACCATAATGCCTTCTGTTCCAATGATGTTTATATCGGTTCAGCTAAAATAAAGGAGCACCATTTTTTTATGAAAAAAGCAAAATAATAAAACACTAAATTTCAAAGAATCCAGTCCTGTAAAAGCATTGGCTATCCAGTCATTATTCTGATGCTTAGAAACCCCAGCCATAAAAGGGCCTCTTACATTAAATATTACTGGAATAACTAGAAACACAGAATAGAAAACACAGATCCTATGGAAGAACCTACCATTATTATTCAGCTAAAAGGACAGAGTATTATTAAATCAACTCTTAGTGACTTATTATAACTGTAGATTAATGTATCTCTCATACTTCATCAGAAAAGCTTTATCTAAATCAGTAGATGGTCGATAATACAGTGTTTCACAACTAGCCAAGGTGCAGAACATAAAAGACTAGGGAATGTCTAGCTCTAAATGGCATATCTATACTACATTCTCTTCTCAGGGCTTGGGGACAATTGTGGAAGAAGGGAGAGAATGAGTGGAAGAGCCAGGTCTTCTGGGCAGATCAGGGAAGGTGCATATATGAACTCATAGTACCTGTTATTACTATATATGTAATTAATAGCATGTCTTTTGCAAGCCCAGTCCAGACTGTATCTCAGGAAAGAAGGGGGACTATTGCATGGAGTTTCACTCTTAGCTATTGACATGTATTATTCTGAGATGTTCAGCTTTCTGTAGAATTATAATGACTCTTAGATTCAAAGGGTTACAGTAGAAAGCCTCACATCCAAGAATATTTGAACAACATAAACTGGCCTTGATTTGTTTAGAAAAAGACATGAAGTCAATGTGTAGGATGAAGGTTGTAGTAAGATCTGGGAAGCTAGGGATAGAGAGTGAATATGACCAAAGCACAATGCACAAAATTCTCAATGAACCAATAACATACAAATAATAATCCAATAAGGTTTACAATAGGCAAGGAAAAGAACCATCATTTCTCAATATCAACTTAAGATAAAAGACATACACACACAAATGAGGAATTGACTAATCTGCTATCTTTCCCCAGATCAGTATTGCACATCTATTTTTCTACTGCTCTGAAATGAATCTTTTCTATTGTTGGTAATCTGACATATAGGAGAACAGAAATAGTTATCTTTCCTTTCCTTTTTTCTTTCACTCAACACTATCTCCTCCAGCTATACCTAGGCTTTGACTTCTGTTCAGGGAAGAAGTTCAGAAGCTCCTGATATCTCTAGGACTGTGCTGGCATAGAGACATAGCAATCCAACATTCTTCTTTTGACTTTAGCAACTATGAGTTGTCTGTGATTCAAAATACAGTCATAATTTTATGTTGTTTCTTGATGTCGATAGACTTAATAAAAACTTATTTGTTCATTTGTTGTACTTTTTAAATCTCCCCTAAATGAGCAAGTTCCCCAAAAGAAATAATAGATGTTATACCTCAAAACCAAGACAACAGAGTCAGGACTGCATGTAGATATTGTTAGAATTGAATATGGATTTAAATGACTACAATCTTATTCTTCAACTTGATTGTATTTTACCAGATAGAAACTGTGTATAATTTTGTGTCTAACAAAGCATTTAACTGTGAAACCAAGATAAGTCTTTAGTCACCATTCTAACGCCTGCACATAGCAGAATGAGGAACTAACTTAGCTGTGCTTACTAATTTATACTTAAGATGTACAGAAATTAGGAGATTTCTTTGAAAACTTACATACAGTAGATGAGAGAAACAAGACAGGAAGGGCTTAAGAAACCACGTCAGCTGAAAACTCCTATGACATTAACTTCCTGCATAATCATCTGTGAGCAATGAATAGTGTTGCAACCTATTTCAATTTACGGAATCAAAATCATGACTGGAGGTCACCTGTCTAATCCCTGAGAATAGCAGCTTTAAAAAGAAAGATGTCTGGGTAATAACATGCCCATTATCTGCTTCTTATAGGTAACCTGCTTTTACCCTTCGACCCATGAATCCACCATGCTGAAATATATGTGAGAATAAATGCTTTGGAAAATGACAAATTAGTGCTAGTGAATCAGCACATCCAGCTGGGAGATGTCAGTGCGGTGGAGGCTGCACGCACAGGCAATGTTCCCAGAAATGGTAATCAGTACAGTGAAGGACAGGAAGTTTTCTCATTAAATAATTTTGGAGTTAAAGACAGAAATAGAGTGAGAAATGGGGTCTATATTTAAAATTGGGATAAATATCAAGAAGTCCTTATGAGCACCCACATTTCTTTATAATGTATCACATTCTAAAATGTCCTCCCAATAGAGACTTCTTTCCTTCCCCTGGGATAGGAACATTGTTGTCTATCACAAGAATGAATTTTATTTCTGTCCCCACACTTAGAGTAAGCATCACCTTCAGAGTGACCCAGGGACCATGTTTATAGCAGTTTTAGTAATTTCTTACTTAATGTCATTTATAAATATAGACTAAATCCTTATTTCATCCTAAGACCTTGACTACTTAAGATTTGGAATAACATATTGGTAAATTAGACAAGATAATGTACATTACTAAATAGTAGAAACATCAGATTTCAACTAAATTCACCAGAACATGGAATCATGTGATTGGAATTACAGTGTAAGACTTTAACACTCTGTTTTCAGTTCTGTGTGGATTGGATAGTAATATAATTCATGAGGTAATTCATGAGTGTACTGTCTTGGCATGCCATCAAATGAAAATTGAATACCTAAAGAAATTAATATTCTGTGACAACTACTTTGAAGTAATGGTATCCCTTAAAACCTTTGCATATTTGAAGAGTAGAAGAGGTCTTGGGCTTACCTCTTTCTCTATATGTCAACAGGAGATTATTTTGAAATAAAAATCTAAATTTCACCAAGTTCAGGATGAAATAAAATAAAATTAATTGTCCTAATATTCTACTTATGTTCACCAGCTTTGCAATTCTGTGACTTGATTACTATGGTTCATCTAAAAATCATAAATGATCTTAGGCTACAGTAAGAAAAAAACATTCAGAAAGTAAATTAGGGAGCACCTTGAATCTCATTCTATGAAACAGAACAAGTAAAAGATAAATGCATAGTTGTCAATATGTAAAACACTCATTAGAAAGATTATAGAAATTCTTTATCAATATATACAGTGTGTTTCAATTGTCTGGAAGTTTCCATTAATGTCTCTTTTCATTTCATTAGTGTTTGGTTTTGAAGTTCAATCTTACAAGCTTTGGAATTGAAGTTGGTATATTCAAGTTTACAACTGACTTTCTTTTGGAACTGTGTTGTGACTTGTGGTGGATAATACTTCCTAAGTCTGCTATGAAGATAAAATGGAAGTCTTAAAAAGTGTCCTCTACCTCACCTATATGCCAGACATCACTGCAGATGCTTTATAATCTCTGAATTCAAAATTGCTGTTATTTAGCCAACTAAGAGCTACGGTGTAACATGTGTGATTAAGATTTGGTATATGTTTTAATTTTCATTTATGGATATAAGTTATAATATATGTTGTGTGTGTGTGTGTGGTGGTGGAGAGTGAAAGCAGAATAGGGTGTGAGAACCTCCAGACTGGAGTTACAGCAGGTTGTAAGCTACTATGTGAGTGCTGGATCAGAACCCAGTTCTTCTGGAAAAGCAACAATGCCAAATCTATTTCTGTATGTGTTGTGCCCTAGCCGTACGATCTCATTTCTCTATTGAAATGACAAAGACAGCACACTGATATATATGTGTGTGTGTGTGAGACAGGTGTTCCCTATTTTGTAAAAGAGAAACTGTGAGAGGTATACTTCTAGTTCCCAGCATAATGATAGTGCATGCCTTCAATATCTCACTCTCACCAGTAGATATGTTATCTCCAAGAAACAAAACAGAAAATCATTTGAGTTAAGTGATAGTATAAATCAAAAGGGCCTGCCAGAAAGCTACAGCACATTCCATTCAAACAGTAGAGGAATGCATTCTACTCAGTAGTTCATGACAACTTACCACATATTGGAACTCAAAGCAAGCAACAGAAAACAGGACAATTGAAATAGTACCTTACACTGTATCCAACCACAATAAAAAGAATGCAAAGAATGTGAACTAGAGAAAGTATACAAGCTCTTGGATACTAAACAGCACACTACCAAATGATAATTTGCCCAAGAAAATAAATCAATAAAGAAAATTTAGAATTCCCAGAATTGTTGTCATGGAGAGTTTTTCTTGGTGGTTTAGATAGTAGAATAAAGGCCAAATGAATGTAGAGGGTAGGAGGACTGGGGTAGAAGGTTTACGCAAAAAGTGGTGTGATGGGAATGGGAAAATATGGACTAGATGAATGCTAAACAAAATAGAGCATGTGGCAAGAAGCTTCTCAGGAAGGTGTAATCCTGAAATCCAGAAAATATATAGTAAAAGGAAATAACAGAACAAAGGTGATATGAAAGAAAACTAAGAGCCGTAAATTTCTAGCTTCCAAACCCTTCCATATACCTTTCCTTGCTATTTCTCAGACCCATGGCCTCTTTTATTTCAATAATTGTTAAATGCACACAAAGAGAGGGGGTAGGGAGAGGGAGAGAGAATATATAATATATTCAAACACACATACATGTACATACATGTATATACATATATATATACACATACTATATATATACATATATGTATATATACATATACTATATATATGTACATATATGTGTGTGTGATATATATATATATATATATATATAATATACATATATATATATATGGCTCATTCTTTATAATGTTATTGCTTGTATGTTTTCAGAGTTGACTGGTTGATATTAGTTGACCAATTAGCGTACTCCTCCTTAGAGAAGACTATTTGACCAACCCTGAGCATTTCTTAGTTGACTATAGTGCTTTCTGTGAAGTTGGGGCCATATAGATTTTCTCCTGCCCACATTGTAATTTGTATAGTTTTTGTTCAGCTCATGTTCAGGCACTCATATTGATGAGATTGTATGTGAATAGCTTCTGACATTACTAGGAGACACATTCTCACAGAAAACTTCCTGCCCTTCCTTCCCAAAAGTATTCCGAGTTTTAGGTGTTGAAAGGTTTTGTAGACTCTCTGCAACTGTGCTCCATAACTCTACATTTTAATTGGCTGTGGTCTTCTGTAATGGTCTCTGTCTCTGTCCTCTAGAAGTATCCTTGAGTATCCTCTTTTATCTGTGGGTATAAGGATAGATATTTAGACTATTGCTAGGGATCATGCAGTTAGTTTGTTTATTTATTTATTAAATTTTCTTTTTTATTGGATATTTTCTTTCTTTACATTTCAAATGCTATCCCCTTTCTTAGTTCCCACCCGAAACTCCTTATCCCGTCCCCCCTACCATGCTTCTACGAGGTTGTTCCCCACACACCCACTCCTGCTTTCCCGCCCTGGCATTCCCCTATACTGTAGCATCAAGCCTTCACAGGACCAAGGACCTCTCCTCCCATTGATGCCTGACAAGGCCTTCCTCTGCTATATATACAGCTGGAGCCATGGGTAACCTCCATGTGTACTCCTTGGTTGGTGGTTTAGTTCCTGGGAGCTCTGGGGTAGTCTGGTTGGTTGATATTATTGTTCTTCCTATGAGGTTGAAAAACCCTTCAGCTCCTTTCTTTATCCATTGGGAACCCCATGCTCAGTTCAGTGGTTGGATGTGAGCATCTGCCTCTGTATTTGTCAGGCTCTGTCAGAGCCTTTCAGGAGACAGCTATATCAAGCTCCTGACAGCATGCACTTCTTGGTATTCACAATAGTGTCTGAGTTTGGTGACTGTATATGGAATGGATCCCCAGGTTGCAAAGCTTCTCTAAGGCAAAGGACACTGTCAATAGGACAAAACAGCAACCAAAAAACTGGGAAAAGATTTTTACCAATCCTCCATCCGATAGAGGGCTAATATCCAATATATACAAAAACTCAAGAAGTTAGACTCCAGAGAATCAAATAACCCTATTAAAAAATGGGGTATAGAGCTAAACAAAGAATTCTCAACTGAGGAATACTGAATGGCCAAGAAGCACCTAAAGAAATGTTCAGTATCCTTAGTCATCAGGGAAATGCAAATCAAAACAACCCTGAGTTTCTACCTCACATCAGTCAGAATGACTAAGATCAAAAACTCAGGTGATAGGACATGCTGGCGAGGATGTAGAGAAAGAGGAACACTCCTCCATTGTTGGTGGGATTGCAAGCTGGTGCAACCACTCTAGAAGTCAGATAGTGGTTCCTCAGAACACTGTACATAGTATTATCTGAGGACACAGCTATATCACTCCTGGCATATACCCAAAAGATGCTCCAACATATAACAAGGACACATGCTCCACTATGTTCATGCAGCTTTATATATAATAGCCAGAAGCTAGAAAGAACACAGATGTCCTTCAACAGAGGAATGGATACAGTGAATGTGTTACATTTACACAATGGTGTACTACTCAGCGAACATGTAGTTTATTAAAATGCTGGTTGTGGTTCTTCTCCAAGATATACTCTTGTATTCACTAGCCTTGAGTAGGTTTCCAGAACCAGGTATGATTTTTCTTTTGTTCAGTGGTTCTTGTCGCTTTGATAGGCAAACCAGAAAAGAACCACCTCACATTGGTGAACAGTGATGCTCCCAGAAAACATTAAAAGGTAAACCTCAGTGTCATGCATTAGTTATTGACCATGAGTTATTGACCAGAGAGGCCTTAAAATCATCCCTAAACAAGACACAGTACTGTCATTACTCTTGCTTCCCTGAAATAATTAGATTGTTAGATTCTTCTACTGCAGAAACCATACACCTTGGTTTCAGGCTGCAGAGAAGCCAATGTGACCAGGGATATTTGCATGCTAAAGTTTAGTAGACCTAGAAGTTTTAGACTTTGTCTCTTTCAGTGATCTTTTCAAGTGCTATATCCTGTTTACTACAATACTGATCTGCCAAGCAAGTTGTTTCTACCAGTACAACAGTGACAAGAATGTTTATGTGGTTAACAAAAAAAAAAAAATGTCTTAATTCAAACCTGGTACTATAAACATGGTCAAAATCTATGGGTAAAGATGCCATAACTCCTATAGGAAAACCTACTTGTACCATTTTTATAAATAGTCATGTTATAAAACTGCATCCTTAGTATTTATATTTCCGTTCATATATTTATGCTGTTGCTAATTTTGGTCAGAGTGACTTATTACAGTAGGTAATGGTTTACATAGAGATACATTACCATCCAAGATGCTAGAAATAAGCCACTGCGATTGCTCTGCTGTAGATGAGAGATCTACATTAAGCACCTGACAAGGGTCAAGGAATATATTTATAGGGTGAGTGGGAAAAAGGTAAAAGCCAGAGGGTGGGAAGATGTAGTGAATGTTATCCTCTGAACATCATATGAACATTACACACATGATCTCACAGATGCTGATGTTACCTACGCACGAACAAGCCAGTGTAAAAACTTTAGCTGTTATCACATTCATACTAAGATAGCCCTAACAGGAGTCAAGTGAATAGACAAGTTCTGCTACTCTTTTGAACAAATAAAATAGAAGCTTAGTTCCCTTTGCTTAAGGTCAATGTTCTACTCATATCTAGTTGGCCATTTAAAGCTGTATTCATATTGCAGTTTAAGATTTTTTTTCACCAACTTTTATGTATGTTGCTGAAACATGGGGGAAAAGTAAACCACTAACAAGCTTCTGATTTATTGTCAAGACAGGTGAGCATAGTGCCATATATTCCCATAGTTTCATAGAAAAAAAAACTAATCTAAATATCAGAATAATCGTCTACTAGACTTATCTTTTAAATGCTTTCAAACTAAGTTTGACATACTATTGATGAATTGAAAATGTATTTTTCTGGTTTATAAAATAGTGTTGATATTCTGTTGAGGACCAGAGACAAGATAGTCTTAAAACATAACACTACAAGCAGAATTTTACTCCTAGTAAATATGTATAGATGCTCCATAAAAAATACTGAGAAAAGTTAGGATTCAAAAAATTGTGGGTGCCAAATATGCTTTGGAATAAAGATATTTCAAAATAAATGTTAACATTATTTGTTACAAACTAAACCTCAAAACTATTATTTGGAGGGCATATATTGCTTATATGTTGTGTGTGTGTGTGTGTGTGTGTGTGTGTGTACAAGTTTGAACTCTAACTATAAAAGAATAAATCTAGGTGTATCTCTTTCTGCTTCAGTGCTTCCAGCTACAACTTTGCCCCATTTGAAACAAATTGTACCTTAAATTTGAAGGCAATTTTCTGTAGTTTGGTGTGCAGTACAGATTTCATCTTTGATATTTAGTAAGCCTGAGATCTTTCTAAGTTGTGAAGTCTGCATGTCTGCAAACTAGGATGTCTGTGTTTGTGTTTATTACCCTTTTCATGCATGCCTTGAAATGACTAAATTACAGGTATTTTACATGTGTTTTGTGGTACAAGACAGATACAGTCCACTGGTATAATTTATCTTGAAACACCCTGTTTTACAAAATTACAGAAAAGCACTGCAATTTGCTCAATTTTTTTTTATTTCTAAGACTATGGTAAAAAAAAATCTTCAAAGCCCAGAAGAAGCCTCCTAGATAAGAACTTAGCCATGTAATAAACAATTTTCATCAAAGCTCTGGGTTTGGGAAAATAGAGTACAATTGTAGATTTAAAATCTCTGTAATGTTTTGTACTTATTAGCTATTTTGTATTTTGTATTTTGACCTAATTCAGGCACCAAAGGCACCAACTCTTATATAAGATTAGATACACATACATGTGAGCACACACACAAGCACACATCCTTGGCAGACCAAATCAGATTATCTACAATCACGGTAATTGTGGAGAACAAAATTGTTCATCTGTGCTCTGTGGCTGCCTTTTGGATTTTGTGTTTGATCCCAAGTGACTTCTGATGTTACCTGTATACAAGTGTTCTTTCCATTTCCAGTGGTTCTTTTTGATTTAAAAATATTTTCATAACAACCTCATAATGATTTTATTCTTCCCAGCAGGATAAGAAGCCAAAGACTCAGTAGAAACTAGTAGATCTCATGACATTTCAGTATGATTCAAGATTTTTCTATAATGAAAATTATTTCTGCAGGTCTTTAGCAGCCATTTTAAGTATTTGTGCCTTTAGAGTGATTTCAAATGTTCTTTCTTCCTAACATTTAGCTGAGGTTTTCTACACGTTATGAATGTATCTTATTAATGAAAGTTGGTTGATTGTGAATTTATTAGTATATCAAAATAAAAATGTTATTATGATTTAAAGAATGTAGACCTTTAGGTTTCTGAGTGATGCTGTAATTGAGGGTTTGAAAATTTGTCACTGAGTCTTTTTCTTCTGTGTGTGTGTGTGTGTGTGTGCGCGCGTACATGTGAGTGCATCGTTAAGATATTTAAAAGTAAATTCTGCATCATTACCCACTATTTGAAATAATTCTTGATGCAGAGTATATAATTACTAGCTGTATTTCTCAAATCATGTTGTTTAAGGAGAGTTTTGTATTCCTATGAATAACAACTTCAGAACAGCTTTCTCCCACCTGGGACTAAAGTATGTAGGTATGTATAGCTCTTAGTGGGAGGACCATCACTCTATACTCCCACATCCACAAGTGCATGTACATATGTTTTTTTTTTTTTTCAGGAAGCTTACAAAATAACTTGTTTCCTGTGCTTTACAAACATCCTCAGTGTCTCTTCTCATCTTCCCTCTCCGTACTATTTCCCTTCCTCCTTGCTCCTTAGTTAATGTCTCTCACATTATTCCCATTCTCTCCTTTTGTAGCATTCTTTTCTGACTGTCCTCCTCCTCTTCAGAGCTCTTCTCCCCTCTCCCATGTGGTCCCTTTCTAGTTTTCTGACTTCTTTGGATACATCAGCTTAATACTTAAATGTAAAGATTTAGAAATAGAATCTATAAGTCAAGCAGAAAATATCAGAATATGGAGCAGAAAGATTCTACAGTTTCATTTTGTTTTTACAACTGAACAGTATTCAACTGTGAATATGAATTGTATTTTCATTATTTGTATACTCACAAACAACTGTAGCTCTTGCTCCTCATTAAAAGATCCATTTTGTAAGAGATGGAGACTATTTATAAGAAACACAGCTGATGCTGGACAGTAGTGACACATGCCTTTAATTCTAGCAGAGACAGGTGGATCTCTGATTTTAAGGCCAGCCTGGTCTACAAAGCAAGTTTCAGGGCAGGAAGGGCTACACAAAGAAACCTGTCTTGAAAAATCAAATAAATAAATAAATACATATGCAGAAAACAAATCAATATGAAAATAAAAAGAAGAAAATAAGAAAAAAGGAAAGAAAGAAAGAAAGAAAGAAAGAAAGAAAGAAAGAAAGAAAGAAAGAAAGAAAGAAAGAAAGACAACCAATAATAATGTAGAGAAAAGGTGACTTTGAGGTTCTCAGTCCCAATGATATATCAGCAAGCAAACCTCTCCACTTAAGACTTGAGGAAAACAACAGAAGATGGAGTAAAAAGATTCTACAGTCCTTTAGGAATGACAGAGAAAATGAAACCATGAAATTTCAACAATGTGTTGTCTGAACAAAACTTATATAATGACATCAGTTGACATGCCGATGTGGACAAGGAAATTTTACATGGTCTCACCCTGGATGAAGAACTACAGTTGTTCAATAACTGCTAAGAGAGATAAAATTGGTTTTCCCCAATCATGTACTCCCTCCTTGGTTCTTCAATCTTAGCTGATTAGCTCTAGACACATGTACATACAGGCAATGCCAAATAGACTCAGTAGGTCACATAGAACACACAAGTCCATACATAGGCATATTTACACACATGTAAAAATCATAATAAAGAATATAGTGAATTTAGGAGGGACGTGAGATTCAGGAGGAGTTGACCGGGACGGAGGAACTGGAGTGGTATGGATGCAATGCTCATGTATGAAGTTTTTAGAAAATTAAGATAAATGAAATAATTACACTTGCTATAAATTTTGAAGATATGATGACAATATAATTAATCACTATGAGAGACTAAATAGAAGAAATTTTGTTCAATAGTTCAAATGCTTCATCCCATTTTCATATCAGAAGATAATTTACCCAATGTATATTTATTGCCATTTTTATTCATTCACAGAAAATTGAAGTTAAAGAGGTTATATGCTGACTAGTGTCATAAGATCTTCCTTTTAAGCCCAGGCATTTTGACACTAGGATCTATATTTTCAGGAATTGCATTATCCTGATTAGTGGGATGATATTTAAAGTATGGTGACAAAATAATTAATAAGTGTTGACAGAGATATAGAGAAGTTGGCACCTTCATATATTAGTAATAAGAATATAAAATGAGAACATTCAAAATTCAATAGAATTACTACAAGATCAAACAATTTAGTTTCTACACGGTGCAACAACAAAATGAAAGCAGGGACTCTAAGAAACGTTTGCAAATCTGTGTTCACAGTAAGTCTTCTCACAGTAGCGAAAAGGTAAAAACATCCACGGTCATCATCATGAGGTAAATAAGTAAAGAGACAAAGTGGCGTATGCATACATAGAAGTGTTATGAAGCTCTAAGAGGGGAAGGCGTTATAACAAAGGGCACACTGCTTCTGTACGCAGAGGACTTCATGATAATAAAAATAAGCCAGTCAATAGGGAATAAAACAGTGGTTTTATTTGCATTCAATGCCTGCAAGAGTCAAACATTGAGAAATAAAGCTACAGAGTGCTTTGGAGAAGAAGTTGTTCAATTCAGTAAAGTGAGCTTTCTATAGGTGGGTGACATTAACAGTAGCCAGACAATGTGAATGTACCCAATGCGCTGTCACCCAACAGCACATGGAAAGTTCACATCATGTATTTTATTGCAATTTTGAAAATCACCAACTGATCTTTTAACAAAACGCAAATGTGTGCATTTTTTGAGCATATGTGTGTGGGCAGGTGGAGGGGACAAAAATTCTAGTCATTGATTTGTGGAAAACAAAAAGGTCAAAGCCACCCACCCACGGGCAACATTAACTAAATTTTACTTACAACAGTTTTTGAACACTGAAGTTTTCATGCATCCACTATGTTACAGAATAAATCATAAAACATAATTCATACTGCAATTTTTATTGCTACATGAAAACTGACATCTTCTAATTAACTAATCATGATTTTGGAAAAACCAGTCCACATTGCTTCATAAATCAGACATCAAACTGAAAAGGAGGTCACGGAAGTTCCTTCTAAAGACGCTATAATGCAGACTTTAATTGCTGAGCTATCTCTCTTTTTAAAGTTGTAAGTCCCCAATTTTGGATATCACAGTAAATTTGACACAAAAGATAGCATCTTAACACAGCACTACTTAACAAAGATGGCTGTCATTTCTGTCACACGAAAGCCCTGTCAGAGACCACACTTCTACTTTTCTGTTGCCATAGAGACCACTTTTCCTCTTGTGATCAAAAGTAAAAGATGCAGCTCAGTGTCATGGTTCGAATATAAAGAATTGAAACCTCTTCAGAAATATATACAAAGGCTCAGGATCAAGTCACTTCTCATTGGGATTTCAGCTACACAAAGTGAAATTCTAGAGCATCAATGGTGGGGCAGAAAGAATTTGAAAAAAAAAATAGAGTACTAGTCATGCAGAAACGAATTGCTATAAAAAGCATCCAGGAGATGGAATCAATGTATTGTTTCTAGATTCATTTCTAGTCATTCACAAAATAGTATTCATACCTCGTATTTAATTTGTAAGACAAACTTAGGTTGAATTTCACAAAGTCAGTGCAGTTTAACACAATAATAAAAGACAGACAGCAATCCTAATATTAAGTTTTATTGTGGTTATATTTTGAATTGTTTTAATTCTTATTCTGAAGACTATCCCTGAATTTGAGAGCATATTAGGGAATGGTTTATATTTGGAGATCTGAGTAATGTGAATAACAAAATTATCCATCAAAATTGAACTACCGGAATTCATTAAATGACTGAAAACTGCATGTACAATATTGACTTTCAAAGGCTACTTGTAAAATCCAGGTATTGTGAAATTTTGTGAAGACTGTGTTGAGGGTTTCTGTGACAGGATTTTCCCTATCCAATTACATTAAAATATTAGTGCAGCAGGAGGCCTGTGGTTGGACAGGGAAAACGGAGACAGAATTAAGAGTTGCAGAGACAGAGCATCTCAGGAGAAAGGAGGAGAGCAAGATACAAGGCAATGAGCAGGACGATTCAGAACCAGCATTGCTTTAAATAGCCACAGGTGGATATGTGTTTAATATAGGGATAGAATAATGGGATAACTTGTCTAATCTAGGTGGGCAAATTGTATTATTATCATTTGGCTCTGGAATTATTGTGTGGGCATCCTGTGAATTGAGAATTTATTGTTATATAAAGCTGACTGGTTAACCATAAGCTTCTAGAGTTTGGTTTTACTGGGTTACTGGAAGGTGGGACCGCCGATCTCAGGAGGGTTATAGCTGTGAAGGAGCTAATGGCTCCAGAGAGAAATGAACCAGAGCTGGGGTGTCGTGAGCGATTGCTGCGGGAGTTAGAGACAGAGGCGCAGGACCACACGGAGGCTGAGAGTTGGCGGCAATAGTGCCTGCGGAATTCGTGCCTTTTTAAAAAAATACTTTCTGCAGCAGGTTTCTTTAGCACTCACCATTGGAACAGATATTAGAGCCCATGCTTTACCATTAATTCCAATTATTTGAAATTATTGCATGATATTGTCATTTATATAGTTCATACTCAAACACCACACCAGAAAATGAGAGAGGAAACTCATGAAGTTTTAGATATGTTGACAATTTCGTGTTGGAGTATAGTCATTGGAATTTCGAGAAGCTAGCAGTTCTTGGCCCAAAAGTTAAAAACATCAGCTATCTTGGACTTTCTGTCCAAGATATCCAACCCTGTCTATTAGAAAAGAGGGTTTGTTCCATTACCTTTTGCATTCAAGTTAAAGAATCTCAGTCTAACTTTCAAAAGAGTAAACAAAAATATGAGTCACTAAAACAGAACAATTGTTTAGAAATAGATAATGAAATGTGTTTTTGGAGAAAAGGGAGTGAGAAGACGTGTGTGTGTGTGTGTTTGTGTTGTATATTATATACAAAATATACAATATATATATTAATGCTATCAATATTATTTGGTTCATATAACATGCACAAAGTGAAACTCTTTTGAAAATATTTATCCACTAGATAACTTATGGGCTTATAGTTCTGTAGAACTGGCCTTAGCTATTGACTTCCATAGACATTGCATACAGCTAAACTCTCAAGATTGACACGGACATCAAGATAAAAATAGCTACCTGTGATGTTAGGCTAATATCTAGAAAGGTGTTATGAAAGATAATTATCATAGTGTTTGCCACAGAGGAAGGTATCTTAGAAAAACAGTGGTTGGCATTTTTAAAAAATGACTCTAAAACACAGCAAAACATTAGGCAGAGTTTGGGAACCCTGGAGAAGAGGGGAGGGAAGAATTGAAGGAGCCAGAAGGGTCAAGGACACTACAAGAAAACCTACAGAATCAACTAACCTCAGCCCATAGAGGCTTATAGAGACTGAATTGCACCAACCAGAAATCATGCATATGTAAGAGTTATGCAGCTGAGTTTTCGTGTGGGACTCCTAATAGCAGGAGCAAGTGCTATCTCTGACTCTGGTGCCTATATTTGGATTCCTTTCCCCTAATTGGCCTCCCTTGTCTACCCTCAATAGGAAAAGACATACCTAGTCCTGCTACAATTTTATATGCCAAGGCTAGGAGATATCCATGGGAGGCCTCTTTTTTTTTTCAGAGGAGAAAAGGAGTAGGGGTAGATGGGAAAGGGAGGGAAGAGGAGAGGGAGGACCTAGTAGGAGAGGAATGAGGGGAAGCTGTGGTAAGGACGTAAATAAATAATACAATTGGCTCTATAGAAAAATGAGAAATCCCAAGGTATTTGATAAAGCAGAAAAAGGGTTGTTTTGCTTTATTTTAATCTATATATAGTTTGGTGGTCTTTAAAGTGACCATTTCTTTTATTTTCCTGTAATTTTAATATAATTACAAAATTTCCCCAAGCCAGAGGAACAGGCAATTTGATGTGAGATTATGTCTCCTTGGAAAGTTAGAAGTTCTGTCCATATGTCTCTCCAACATAGTCGCCTAAATATGACCTTAAAAGACAGCTCAAACACAGTAATGTAAAGGATGAGAAGATCACAAGGTCTCAACCCTGCACAAAGGCAAATTTTATTTTTATTTTCACATTTGCCTGTTTGATTCCTTAAAGTGTATATTTGAAACTACATTACACACTTTGCATTTAAAATTTTTTAAAATAATAATAAAAATCTCAAATTATCTTCAAACATTAAAATTTATGTCTTCCTTTACTCAGATCAGGAGACTAATGCAGACATTATCTTGTCTGACATCAGAAAATGAAAACGTAACACAAGAGTATTATAAATGCAATTGGCTGTGTTCTAAGAAGTTTATTCTTTTCCAAAAATACTGAAAAATAGTCCATAAATTTTATTTATATTATTGAACCAATAAATGATCTAATGAGGTACATCAAAACCATATGGAATATTTATCTTCAGTTGAATTCAACATATCATTGGATACTTTAATTCAATAAAAGACAGATTTCCTATTGTGTACAAGGTTTGTTTTGTTTATTCAAAGAAAAATAACAAATTGTTATTACTAGGCTTCTTTAAATCTTGTTTTGTTCTTTGGTTTTGAGTGTGTATGCATGCACACATGCTCACACATGTCTGTAAAGGTGCCTGTGGATGCCAGAAGGCATCAGAATTTCCTGTAACTAGAGTCTCCAATGTGGGTACAGGAACCGAAACTCTCACTCATTGCAAGAACAGCAAGTTCTCTTTACTACCAAGACATTTCTGCATCACGATTACTGATATTTTAAACATAATCTGGGAATTAAAATATATAATTATGGAAAGAAATATATAAGTTAGCAAATAAAGCCATATTTTAATGTATTGCTTACCAATTTTTATTCATAAATACTTGTTATATAAAATTAATTTTTGACATTACCTCATATCTGGCCTGCTTACAGTAAACAGGGGTAGTATATGGAGCATATGGAGAATGCTGATTACCAAACATATTTAAATGGGAAGAGACACGTTAGAAATGGATACTATTTATTATTACCTAGTTTAATATAGATGTGAAATGATTTACCTCTACAACACCCTAGTTTATAGTTTACTTTTAATTTTACAGTTTGCATTAGTCAACAGACTGCATAATTAAAACGAGTGTCTAACATCATAATTCCATAGTTTTATAAATGATGTAGCATATAACCTTAGCATGCATATGTTGAACATATATTGATCAAAATACTGGTTTCAGGATTTTTAGTGGCAAAGTTTACAACTAGTATCTCTTCAGACACTGTCTATAGCAAAGATGGAGTTCTTTTGAGCTGTATGCAAAATGCTGAGTGGGATGGATCACAGAGATGATCCAGTAAGAAATGCCTAATGAACTTCTAAACTTCTTTTTTGTCTGTTTCAAAATTACTTACTAAGTAATAAGCATATCTCTTGTTCTTCAAAAAAAAGAGTTTGCTACATTACTATGAAAAGAAAAAATAAAACAAAATCAATCAATAAAATAATAAATAAAAATAATTTTGACATGCTTCAGCACAAATTGTTCTGTATGCAGACTTATTTTTATCATTATTCTTTATTCCTTGATCTGAATACATGAGCATATGTATGCATAATATATTGTAAATATAATTTCAGAACAATGAAAGTAACAGCAATAACAGTAGATATTTTTACTTCTTAGTTTTAAGAAAGAATGTGTGAATTATCTTGACATGCACAGTCAGCAAAATGTGATTATTTTCTACATGTAGCTTTTTTTTTCAATAGGAACATTCCATTTGAGATCATACTATGATTTAAAATGTGGATGGAAAATCTTTCACTTATAAGTTTTAATGACATATGTGCTTAAAGTTTTCATGAGTTCTAATGGCAGGTATGTTGTATTAACAAACTGCTATTAAAAGAAGAGCAGTTACTATAAAATTGTAGTGCGATCTCTAAAACCAAAATGGCATCATGCTTATTTTTAAATATCAATTTATATAAACACTTAAACATGTCACATGTGTGATGTATACATGACTTTAAAGTACTCTGTGAAATTATAATATATTTTCAGTAATTGTTTTTGCAACTATTTTATACAACAACTAAGATGAAAAAAATAAATGCATATCTACATTCAATTCACATTTAAAGGAATTACACATTAGCTATATAAAGGAACGCATCAGTGTTAGCCATAATGCATTGCTTATATTCTAGATTAATGATATCATTATACTGACTGTTTTGATACTGTATTTGCTATTGGTATCAACAAAATCAAAGAAACCATTCGCTAAGAGTAGAAGGCTCTATCGGCTTAAATGTTTGTGATAATGTTTTTAAATTGATGCACTTGAAAAAAGTGGCATATACAAATAATATAATAGGAGGAAGAAGTTACAATGAAACAGACGCAGACAGAACGAACATGTAAAGGAATGGAAAAATAACCTTAGATAGGAAAATGTCGTGCACTGCATTTTATTTCTTTAGACAGTTGTGTTAGCATAGGGCTCTATAGGATGCTAACACCCAGCATCATCCCAATACAGAATGAATAACATGATTCAGGTTGTTTCCACCATTACCCCGTATTTGCTGTCCTGTTAATATTGCCATCAGTCCTCATCCTGTGTAAACCGCTGTATAGCTAGTGAAATATTTTAATGAAAAGTAACAAAGCCAAAGATGGAAAAAGCAGGTCATGCAATATGTTACTTAATCCATTTCAGTGAGGCGTCATTTAAAACATTAATAGACTAAAGACAAAGTTATTAATTATACGCATTCTTTGGAGTTCTTTATGATTTGACAACTTGCATGGCAGCTGTTCCTGTAAATATGACAATAAATTTATAAATCTCCAGAGAACTGATAAACATAGGCAGATGCACTTAACTGCTGGTGGGCAACAAAAGTCAGGCTGCAGGAAACTGTGGCAGTAATGTGGCTCTTGATTAATCTCTAATTACAGTTTTGTCATCTTAGCGGGAAGACAGAGCTGTATCACTTCCTAAATAAGCAAGCAGCATTTTGGCACCTAGCAACGGCTTCTCGGTCCTATTAGCTGCAGTAGGCTCGATGCTCTTACATGGGAGGTGGTTATGGATCACTGCTCTATTATCTATGGGACAGCATTTCCAGAGGCCTTCATGACAGTAGATAAATTAGCAGCTTAATAGGCCAGCACTAACCAAAAACACAGCAGAAGCTGAAACATCAAGTATGAAATTAAAATGTGACTTGCCTTTAACATCTGCATCAAGTATAAAAGAGAACGATGGCCCCTTTATTTCTGGTACTTATTCAACAAGAATAACAGGAGTATGAGCGTATTCGTGAAAATCAGCCTTTTCCATTTGGGAATATTTTATAGAGTATCTTATGTGTTATGTCTCTCTGGCATTTTGTTTCTGAATTCCCCTTTCTCCTCCTGAGGAGATTCTCTTGCTTTCATTTTTCAGCTCAGAGATGTTAGGTGATGAGCATTAATTAGGACTGCTGCAGCTCTAAAGAGCCATAAGCATCTGTGTAAAAGTGTCTTATTAAGCTCAGAATGGGCAAATGAGGCCTATTCCCATCATGCATCCATTTCTCCTTCACTTCAGGTGCGATGATGAAGGCTGAGGACTGACCTCACACCTCTGGCTGGTGTCAGTCATTTGAAAGGATATATCAAATTCTTAAGTGCTCCTCTTCCTAAAAGACAATCCACAAGCAGGTTTACATAATTAAATTGATGGAGAATCTCCTCTAATCTTGATGGAAGAGATTATTTTATTAATATAATCCTCCGAAGGAAATCTAAAATGTGGTATCAAAAAGATGACCTTTTCCTATACTATTACTATAATTATTTTTTTATGAAATGGCATGATGCAATGAGTTACACAATTTTCAGGCCCACTCATGTTCTAATTCATAATTTTATTGTAAATATCTTACCCTAAATGAAAATATCCAAAGTTTATTTTATTATATCAATACCATTATTACTGTTTGGATGGTTTCAGAATGCTTTAAAGATAAAATAAATATTGTAAGAATGTAGAATGACCCAAAATTTCTTTCTATCTGCAACATTAGACAACATCAACAGGTGAGAAGCTGCTTATTAAGGTGTGACCATCATTGCTATATTTTTTTTCCCTTTACACAGTTGTCTTTCAGTGTATTCCTTCTTCATGTAGTTCTGTTGAAGTAGCTTGAAAAAGCATTCTAGTTTATTCCTGTGAGCACTCCAACTCACAGGAAATATGGCACCCCTTACTGAACAATACGAATACCAACACTTATCATTCTTTCTTAAGATAACAGTTTCAAGAGGTATAAGGTGATATCACGTGTGGTTTAAATATGCATTCCCATGGTCATCAGACAGGCTAAGCTTTGTTCTTTTACAATTCTGTTTACCATTAATATATCTTCTTTTATGAAATACCCTTCCTTATCAATTGTCTATTGTTTTCTTTCTTAGAATTTCATTTATTTGTTTTGAGGCAGGGTCTCACCATGTTGCCCTGAGTAACCTAGAATTCTGTGTAGAAAAGGCTGTCCACAAACTCAAAAAAATCTTTCTGCCTCTGCCTCTGCGCTCTGCCTCTGCCTCTGCCTCTGCCTCTGCCTCTGCCTCTGCCTCTGCCTCTGCCTCTGCCTCTGCCTCTGCCTCTGCCTCCTTTGATGCAACTGTGCCTTTCTGTTATTGTTTTTGTGCCTCTTCCTTGAAGGTCTTAGTAAAAAGGCATTCTTTACACCCATAGTAATGCTGCGTTTTCCCTAATTTTTTTCCAAGTAGTTCCATGGTTTCTGATCTTACAGTTAAGTAGGTTATTCATTTTGAGTTGAGGTTTGCTGCACTAGAGAAGAGTGTCCTATTAACCATATGTACTCATACCTAATTTTCCCAACATCATTTAAAACCTATCTTCAGTTAAAAAAAAAAAAAAAAAAAAAGGTTTGAAACCTTTTTCTGTATCTTGTTAGCCCAATAAAAATCCTACCTGTGAGTTCATAGTATAAGAAACTGAAATTACTATATCAAAGAGATATCTTCACTTTATATTCATCACAGTATTATTCCAAATAGACAAGATAAAAAAGTGAACTAAATATCCATGAATTCATGCATATAATCTGGTATAAACATAAAAGAAAGTATTATGTTATCCTGTAAAAAGAAAATTCTGTGTTTCACAATATCATGGATGTAAGTAGAGGACATTATTCTAAATGATAAGTAAAGTCAAGCACAGCAAAACGAATACTGCAATGAAGATTCTAAAAAGTCAATAACACAGAATGAGCAGTATATACATGTTGATTACCATAGCAGGGGATTGGAAAGGTGTGGAGAAAGGAAGATGTTGATCAAAGTGTACAACATCTCAAGCTGAAGGGATACGTTTTAGTTACTAATCGAACTCTATGATAGACTAGATAAAAAATAATGGACTATATATTCAAAATAGGCTGTTGAGGAATTTTAATCCAGCAAAATGGCTGGTCTAGCTAAGGGCCACATCAAAAGAACCTAGACTGTGTTATCTGGCTGGAATATACACATGCCCTTAGTACATACATTTAATCCCAAACAATGTAGGTAAAATTAGTTTGGAGAAGGCAGCCATGTTCGAAAGTAACATCTGATGGGAGTGCAATTTAGTGAGTAGAGTTCAGTTCAGTGAAGATCAGCAGAGGCAGTTGAATCCAGAAAAGAAGAAGAAGAAGAAGAAGAGGAGGAGGAGGAAGAGGAGGAGGAGGAGGAGGAGGAGAAAGGAGGAGGAGAAAGGAGGAGGAAAGGAGGAGGAGGAGAAAGGAGGAGGAGAAATGAGGAGGAGAAGGAGGAGGAGAAAGAAGGAGGAGAAAGGAGGAGGAGGAGGAGGAGGAGGAGGAGGAGGAGGAGGAGGAGGAGAGAGAGAGAGAGAGAGAGGAGAGAGAGAGAGAGAGAGAGAGAGAGAAACAATTTTATTTACTTGGACAGTTTTACAGAGATAGGTTGCAGTTGAAGACAGAACAAGCCAGAGAAAAGAAAGAGCCAAAGATCAGAAGGTATTGCCAGAGTTAGTTTGAAACCAAGCAAAGCAATTCAGTCAGAAACCAAGAGAAGCAAGATTGGCTCAGTCAGCCTGTAGAGGAATTTTGACCCAGAACAACTGAGTAGAACCAGCTAATCAAAGTTCAGAAAGAACTAAAAAGGGTGACTATATTCAGCACTAAGCCAAGCCTTTGAGATGACAATTGCATCTGATAAATAAAAGTTACTTTTACAATAGCTAAAAATAGATTTTTGAAATTCTCATCATTGAACAATGACAAACTGGCAAGATTATAGATATCTAGCAGTTTGATGAATTTTTCTAATGTCAAAATATCATGTTAAAGCCTATAAGATACATAACTACTATTTCCATTAAAGAAATAATTTATTAAAAAGATTACATTGTCAAAATAAACCATATTTCTAAAGATGCAAATTGGTATCATTATGTTCCTTTAAATTACTAAGAAACACAGGAAGATGAAAAAGATGGGTAGAAAAATGTTACTGGTTGGAAGCTGGTAAGTATGATTTATGTGTTGTAAGGCATCCAAGTGAAGATTCAAATAGGTAGTTGAACTGCGACCTGGAAGTCAGAAAAATACTTGGACAGAAGAAAGCCATTGCAGAATACTTGTTGCACATACAATAGTAGATGCAACAATACTAGAGGAGATATTCCAAAGAGTGAGGATTATTTTAGAGAAATGTGAAAACCAGACTAGGTTTTGTGGAATTCAATGTTTAAGAACAAGATAGAAAATGCCAAAATGGTAAAAGACTGAGAAGAAATACATAGCAGAAAAATACATGGAAAAATAGGGAATATGTCACTGCAGTGTAAAGGAAAGTCATTTTTCATTCAAAAATAGATTCTCTTCTCATACAATATATCTAGATTACAGGTTTCCCTTCCTCTATTCTTCCCAATTCCTACCCACATCCTCTTCTATTCAGATCCATTCTTTTTTTTTTCTCTCATTAGAAAAAATGAACTTCTAGAACATCACAAAAAAATAACAAAAAATAAAATAAAAATAAGACAAAAAGCATCACACAAAAGGAGAAGGCAAAGCAAAAGAAGGAAAAAAATCAGAGATCCATTCATTCACACACGCAGGAAAGCAAAATATATAAGCATATATATGTTCAGAGTGCCTGATGCAGACCTGTGAAGGCCCTGTGCTTGCTGCTTCAGTATCTGTGAATTCATTTGAGCTTTTCTCAGTTGATTTAGAGGGTCCTGCTTTCCTAGAGTTCTCTATCCCCTATGGCTGTTATATTTCTGAATGAATTAAGAGGCCAGTTTATAGGAGAGCCGAAACATGTAGACATAATAATTGCTGTGAAGATAAATAAGTAACTTCAAGAAAATTCTCAGGATGAGTGGAAGCCAAATTTAAATGAATTTCATAACAAATAAATCAGAAGACAAGAAAGGTGACCTACTAAGCGAAATAATGAATAGTGTAAACGAGACAGTGGGTTTGGGGGACATCGTGGCTGCTTCTGTCTTGGTTTTTGGGTCAACAGACTTGAGTTGAAATTGTTATCAGGAAAATGATTGCTTTGCATATCAAGTCATGAGAGGATAAGGGGGATTAATACCCTGCCCCTGTGTGTCTTTTGCAAGACTGGAATTCTATAGCATATGTATCACCCAATTACTTATCAGGGAGCTGATATCTAGGAAAGGTTAATTCTCCTTCTCCCAGTAGTCACTATTTGACTATAGTTCTTCAGAGGAAATCCACGATTCTTATGAGATAGTACACAGAAAAGTGTGGCATTTTCATTGCTTTGTCCATTTCCTCTCGTTTCACAGACTTGAACTTCCATACGCACACACCTCACTCCCCTTTCTCTCATTGCACACTTCCATCCTTACAATGAACTTTCTTTGAAACCCTTGCTTTTTTTTTCCTTTCCCATCATTCTCTTTCCCACTTTGCTCTATATATTGTGTGTAACGAAGGACTGCTTACAAATTAGCTCACATTTTTCTGGAGACTTACCTTTGCTTCTAATAGTTCCAGTCGGGTGGTACAGTGATCTATCAGTCCCAAAGTGAGGTGAACGTCAGGTGTCACCATTCTGGTGTCCTAGTACTTTCCTATCACAGAAGATTGAGAATAAATTCATTTCTTTATCTAAAAGTCAAACTCACACTGACCAAGCAACCATAAATATAATTTAATAAGTAATAGAATACCATGTGATTTTAGTAAAGCATTATGCCATTTTGAGCCTGATATCACTCAATCAGTATTTAGAAAGAAAAAAAAGTGATTTGTTTCCATGTGTATGCGTGTGTGTGGTGTGTGTGTGTATCTGTAACATACATATCACTGGTTCTTTGCAGGACTAACAAAATCTATTTGGATTTTTTTGTTGTTGTTTCTTTTGGTCTTCTATACAAAGAATGATAGGTTGCATACCACCAGTTTTTAATTTTTGCTTTTTAAATTTGTATTTAACAATTAGGTCACTTTCCCTCTAACGAATCCATCCAGCCCCTCCAAGTACCACCTATCTATGTCCGTTCACAACACTCAAGTTGAGATACTTTTATTATTATTACTGTTATATACATATGTGTGTGCATATCTGTATACAAAAGTAAGTACATAAGAACAACCTGCTGCAGACCCATCTAAGCCCTGTCCTTTCTGCTTCAGTCTCTTTGAGCTCATAGGTATCTTGTTTAGTTGACTCATAGGGCTTTGTTCTCCTGGTGTTCTCCATCCCCTCTGGATCTTACAATCGCCTCAGGATTGAGAGACAGAAAAGGAGTGGATCAGAACTGGATGAGAGGTAGGAACAGGAAAGCGTAGAGGAAGGGGAAACTGTAATCAGGATATAATATAGAAGGCAAGAATCTATTTTTAATAAAAGAGAAATAGATAGGTAGATAGATAGATAATAGATAGATAGATAGATAGTAGATAGATAGATAGATAGATTATGCTGAGTTAATTTTGTTAGTGGGATGTATTTTTTTTCAAAACTAACTACTTGCATTGGACCACCAATAAGGCAGCTTATATGTAGGAGGTCATTCTCCATCTCCCAGGAATTCCATGTAGATTTTGTTTATGGGGGACTCCATGAGACTCCATCAGTTTTACCCCATCCATTGTTATTGTCATTGATCTGGCTCTTATTACAGAGCACTTTGCAGGAATGACTGTTTCACAGCGGATTTCCTAGTATTCTGGTTTTACAATCTTTTGTCCTCATTAAGGGAAACCATGGACCTTAAAAAAGAATCAGTTCCTGTTACTTTGCTAGACACCGTCATTCCTTGCTACATCCTAAATCTTAACCCTTATGCCACCACTCATCTTAATTCTGGGAGATTTAGCATGATGGAAATGTTGGCTAGAAAGACAAACTAACATAAGCACCATGCCCAGAATTTCAAGATCAATGGAGGCAGTTCTTGCATCCTGCTGTTTTGGTTTGTTTTGCATTTTTTGTTTTGTTTTTCTTTGCTTTTACAAAACATACTCATTTGTTGAGAGTGATTGGATTACCAGAAAC
The DNA here is from genome assembly GCA_021653895.1 of Mastomys natalensis. NCBI lineage: Eukaryota > Metazoa > Chordata > Mammalia > Rodentia > Muridae > Mastomys > Mastomys natalensis. The sequence goes on along the minus strand of JAJTUV010000495.1, from coordinate 548,942 downwards.
AAGAACGAACAAGAATTGTTTGTTACATGCCGCTCATATATAAAGGGTTTAGTCAAAAAATCCAGAAAACTTTCTACTGAGAATGGTTGAATTATTGATCTAAAGTATAGGCTATGTTTTCAAATAATAGCTTTTCAATGATCTAATGTGGAAATCTAAAAATGCAACTTTGTGGATATAGATAGATTTTAAAAAATAAAAATAAAAGCCAGAGATTGGAAGTGTATAATCCTGTGGGAATTGGAAAATAATCTAAAGAAACAAATATACTTTTGGAGGATAGTAACCAAAATTTTAACCATTAGTTGAAAAAAATAAGTTAATATAAGGTGTTTGAGCAAGGATTATAGTATTGAAAACAAAATTCCAGATTTTGCGAAAGAAAACACTACTAATAAAATGATGAGGGCTAAGAGATGGCTTAGTGGTTAAGAGCACTGACTGCTCTTCCAGAAGTTCTGAGTTCAATTCACAGCAACCTCATAATGGCTCACAACCGTCTATTAAGAGATCGAATGGCCTTGGAGTCCCCGTTGAGATGGATGCCAATTTGGGCTGATCACTGGATATCCTTTCCCTCAGTCTTTTCTCCTCTTTTGTCCCTGCACTTTTTTTAGACGGGACAATTTTGCATCGAGTTTTTGTCTATAGGATGGCAAGCCTATCCCTCTACTTGATGCTATCTTTCTTTTTTTTTTTTTTTCAAGCAGCTGAAAGTGTCAGATGCAGATACTTACACTCAGCCAATGGACAGAAGCCAGACCCCTGTGGTTGAATTGAGGAAATGGCTGGAAGAAGCTGAGGAGGAGAGCGACTCCATAGAAGACCTACAGTCTCAATTAACCTGGACCAGTAGGTCTCTCAGACACTTAGCTACCAAACAAGCAGCATATACTAGCTCATATTAGGCCCCTGACACATATACAACAGAAGAATCCCTGGTCTGGCCTCAGTGGGAGAAGAAGTCACCTAACCTTAGAGAGATTTGAGGCACCAGAGAGTGGGGAGGTCTGTTAGGGTTGTGGTAGGGTGCGTGGGGACATCCCCTTGGAGACAGGGGAGGAGGAATGAGATGAGGAGCTGTGAAAGGGCTGACTGGTAAGGGATAACAACTGGACTGTAAATAAAGATTAATGAATAATGAAATAAAATAAGATAAAAAATAAGAGAGATCGAATGTCCTCGTCTGGTGTGTCTGAAGAGAGTGACAGTGTACTCATATACAATTAATTAACTAATTAATAACAGTGAGATTTCTTTCTCAAATTTCAGAAGGTACTTTGTACATATTAAAATAAAAAATATTTTCAGAAGGCAAACTACTTTTTCATATTATTTTTTTTTTCACTAAAACACAACAGTTTTTACGAAGCTTGAATAACAGGCACTGCTATGAAATAGTGAGTAAATGGTAGAAACACAAAATAAAACCTTCCTTAGAAATGTACAGCAAACTTCTGAGAGAAAGCATGGTCAATTAGTTTTAATAGCATGGGCATACAGGAAGATTTGTTTAACGATGACACCCTCATTTTACTGAATCAATACCCAAGGGTGTTTTACAATGAAATGTCTCTCTCCAGCGAGTAATTTACAATAAATAAATCTATAAATCTATCAAGCCCCTTTAAGACTGGCGATCTATAAGACATGCATGGTTGGATATCAACAAGAACTTTTGACACCAAACTTCCAGGTCAGCGACTGGGTCACTGAAGCTGCGGTTGTAAACACATGAGCATCCGTTTAAAATGATTTGCTCATTAAGCAATCATTTACTCATCGTGAAAACTGGTGCACAAATGACTAAGTTGTATTATAAAATATTGGATAACATTTATGGATAAATCATCTGCTTGCCCAATATGTGATCAGATTGTTTTTGTTGTTGTTGTTCTTAGGTTCTGGGTAATGTATATGCTTATATGCAGATATCTGGGAAAGTCCAGATGCTTATATCACTGGCTAGTCTCATAATAGTAGAGTGACTTCAAACTACCTACTTGCCATTTCTAGTCCTTGGTTTTCCTAACTCTAACATGAAGTAGTAATGTTTCTTGTTTCTAAAAACACAAGCAAATGTTGTGTATAAGCTTTTACATCAGACATGAGGCCACACATTGGCTCCATCACCTAATGTGAATTTATTGTCATTCTTGTTAATAGTAAGGTGTCTAGAATAGTATGAAATGCAATATTTCACATAATGAAAGGAAATAAATGACCAAGTTTCAAGGGCTACAACTGAGTCCTTACACAAACGCACACACACACATTGATGAATTTGAGAATAATAAAAAACTACACAGAGAAGTGTTTTTTTTTTTTTTTATCTATAAGTGGGAAGTACTTATATACCCCAGGCCATATTTCACTAACTCATTATTAGAAAATAGAAGTATGTTAAAGGTCTCTCAGCATAGAATCTTAGGGGTTGTACATGTTGGGAGAAAATTTACATACTCTTTTATTTGAGTTCATTGTTTTCAAAATCAGCTCCTTGTATATAGTCAGGCTTACATCTGAGGAAATCATAATTGTATTTTAAGCATTAGAATTATGTTCATTCTTTTTTCTAGATAGGAAAATACCACCATATTCATAGGAATAAAAGCAAATACTATACAGCATTTGCAATATGCCAAGATCAAGACCAATACTAAGCAATTTCATGAGCATGGTTATGACATTTAAACTCCACAATAAAAAAAGAGAAAATCATGAGTATACTTCATAATTGATATAGTCAAAATATTTCTTTGAATCTCAGAATTCTGTCTATAACCTAACTGTAGGAGGAAAAATCTGTCTGGTTTCCATACACGTCTTGGTGAATATGGTGTTTATTTCTATTGTCCACATCCTCTGATACAATTTTTTCACTAATCATCAAAATAATTAAGTTGGAAATTACAGTGTGACCACCTACACCCTCAATTTGGAGAAAAATGCCTTACACAAGCTTATAGGACTAGAAATATTTTTTCATGTAACATGTGTATATAACATTTATACATTTTAAAATTTAGTCAAATGCATCAGCATTTTATCATTTCAATATCTCTTATTAAACTACAGTTCATAATGCATAAGAGACACTCAATATATGGATGCAAACTAGAATCTGAGAAAATTAATTATAGAGCTGCAGATTAGTCTGAATTACGGTTTTTCTGCTAGATAAAATATATCCATGATCATTTATTATCACATCTAACTATCAGCTAAATGATCTGACACATGCTTCTATCTCCATCACTCAGCAGGCCAAGGCAGGAAGATCATTGCAGCTCAGGAGCTGAAAATTTACCTGAGGAAAGAGAACTGAAAACCAATGGAATGCATTTGACTGCCTGTTTTGGATGAAATGTGACTTCTTTGAAGTGTCTTCCTTTTGAAAGGCACAATGTGGCAAAAGGTGAGTACTGACTTCAATGTTTATTGATATGTATTCTTAGAAATGGACTGTTACATTACACAATATTCTTTAGCCTCCAAGACTAGTTTTGGAATTTATAACAGATTATCAACTTAGTAGAATATACTATTCATTAAAGAAATCCATTTAATTTTCTAAGCCATAGAATCGTTTATTTTCTATCATATTTTAGTTTGCAAACAAATAAATGGGTTTCATAATGACATTGTCATACACATACATCAATATTCTTATTTGTCTCTTCCCATTGTCCTTCCTATGTTTTAGCTTACTCTTATTTTAACTTTTTCTGTATCCAAATGCAACCATTTCTGCTTCTGAGTCATATTTTGGTTTCTTCGCTGTGTATTTGAACATGTGTCTATGTGTTCATGAGTGTAAGTGCATGCATGCACATGTTATGTAATGCATGAAGCAAAATGATTATGTATAGCTAAAACATAAACAAAGGAACAATGTAGGAAGCATCACAATACCTAACCTCAAATTGTACAACAGAGACATAGTAGCAAAACCTACAATGCTGACACCAACAGTAGTAACCAGAAGCCTGAAGAGTACAAGCAAACCGATATAATAGAATAGTGGATTCAAATATAACTACTTCAAAGCCAGAAATAAACCACAAAACAATACCACCTAATTTTCGGTAAAAGTATCAACAGAATTAGTAAAAGGGCAGCCTCTTGCTAGCCGTGGTGGTATAGAAGTTTAATCATATTACATAAGAGGCAGAGGCAGGCTGATCTCCATGAGTTCAAGGCTAGTCAGGTCTATGTAGGGAGTTCCGCCCAGCCAAAGCTGTACAGTGGAAGTCTGCTTTAAAACTCAGCAGCTTCTTCAGTAAAAGCACTCTTCCTATTAGAAACATGAAATTAGATCTGTATCTCTTGCATCCACAATCAATTCAAAAGAGATCGAAGATTCTAACGTAAGATCTGAAGATTATAAACTTCTAGAGCAAAACAAAGCACATCAAAACACAGTCACTGACAATGACTTTTAGAAAAGCACTCTAAAAACACAGTAAAAATTCCCCCACACCGAGTGCAGGAACTGGATGAAATTCAAGATCTTCTACACATCAAAGGAACAATCATCAGAGTAACTAGCTGGCTGTAGAATGAAGAAAACGAAGGACAACAGACACTAGTGAGTATAAGAAGAGTTCAGGAATGAACATGCACACATCATATATGGGACTCCAAACTGTGCATTTGGTGTAATCATGATAGAAGTTCTTTAAAAGTAAAACTTCCAGAATATTCATTTTTAGTGGGAACTATTCATGCATAACTTTCTTATGTCAAGATTTCTCTAACACAACTATTTCATTGCTCTGTGTAAATCAGCTACAAAGCATTTGACAACAAATACAAAGAATAAGATGAATAACCTTAATAATGATATTGGTTATTTCAAAATAGGAGATAAGGCAGGTGACTCCAACCGCTACTAATCCAGTGCCTTTTCAGGACCATGAGGTTATGGAGACAAGGATTATCTCATTATCTTGTCCCCTATTCCAGGCATGGCTTCATTTACTACCACTATTATAGCAACAAACTCAGTGAGGAAATTTGTGCTTCACTTGCAGAAATAGCAACATACATAACAAGAAGAAGAGAATCTTTTCATGTTCTATTTTCTCTTTGAGTTTGAAACTCTTTGTTCTACTTCAATAGCTAGAGGAATCAATAAGTATAGTCTTTGACTTTTGTCAAATTCATAATCTATGTGTGCTGGTATACACAGAAGCAGAGTTTTAAGACAATGTAGAAAAATACTGGTGGATTTACACAGATAAAACTGTGACTGTACTGACTAGCTTACTAAATCTATTTTAGAATCTAAGTGTATATGGCTTCTTGTGATTAGGAACATTCCATGGAACGAGAACATCATAATTCTCAAGCCCTCAAACTTCATTACTGCTGGATTATGGGATGACAGACTAGGTGTATTGGTTGTTAATTGCAAAGTCACCATGAGGGAAAAGGTATAATTTCATATTCCGCATAGACAATTTTATGAAGATTAAATGGTATGATATGTAGAAAGCATACAAAAATCCTGAAACTCAAAATATCTTGCATATAAAATATTATGAATTAATGGTAGCTACTGACTTTCTCAATTTGTCATATACTTCTTATCATGTTATCTTCTTGGAGACAAGAATGTTTTTATGATCCATTCTAAAGAAATGTGTCATCTGTCAGCCAAAATATTCGGTTATGATAGAGATGTCACTGTCTGTTCATCTATGAATATAGCAAAAATTTTCATGGGCATCTGTTTATCCTTTTGTCATCTCAGTTGAGATTTTTGTTTTTACTTCTAGTCTACAAATGATTGACTTTAAAGTGGATTCTTGGATCAAATGTTTTGAAGGACTCATTTCTTTGATACTGAAACAAAAGACCTAGCATGTTAATTCAGGAAACTCATATGTCCTGCTATCAAATACACCAGATACATTCAAATCTCAGCCCCATGTGGTCATGGCATTTATTTCGGAGGCTATGAGGCATTTACTGGGTGGAGACTTGCAGAAAGTATAGCAGTAGTAGTCCCCTTTAAGAATTTATATTTTTGCCCAACTTCCAACTTGTTCTTTCAGTTTCTTGTATGAGGATAAAATATAATCAGCCAGCTTCATCCTTCTGTTGCCATAACCCTTCCAACATTATGGAATCTCTCTGTCTTTATAGAAAGTAAAAATAAAATGTTTCTTTCTTAAATGGCTTTTGCTTATGTATTGTAATTTAGTAACAGAAAAATATATACAGTCAGCATTGTATGGACTAAAGAGTCTATATTTAGGAACATATAAAAGTATACAGACATGTATGTAATAACAATTAGTAAAGAGGGAGAGGGAAAGAGGCGGGAGGGAACAATAATTTGAAGGAAAGTAGAAAGGGGGATATAGAAGGGTGGAAAAAAGAAAGGTGACATGTAATTAAATTATAATATCAAAAATGAAAAAGAAGTTCAAACTAAAATTAATAAAGCTTATTAAAATTAATAAAAAAACATTTCAGTACCAATTAATTGAAAAATGTAGACAGTTCCTAAGCTTCTCCCATTTAAAGACTATTTTCACTTGTAACTCCCAACACTCTCTATGTAAGCACCAGTGTCATGATGAATGATGGTTTTGTTGAGGAGTAAGACAACTTCTCAACAACACAGATTCATGGATCATCTTTGGTTTTAGTATCATAAGGTTCCAATGAATGAGGTAAAGAGACAGTTTAGCAAACTTGACTGTTCCTGTAGATACATGAGGCATTAATTTCAGGAAAAAGAAGATAGTCACAATGTATCAACTCGGTAAGGCAATTAAATAAATACTAGCAGTGCTCCTTGTTGAACTACTTTCCTGTTGTGACATCCGCATTGCTAGTCATGAAGGCTTCTAGGCATGAGAATGGCATGTACCTTTCATTTTGTTTTTCCTATCTATCATCAGCACACAAGCTTTACTTACTTTTCTTTTGAAATGCTTCCTGTGCTGCTTTCTTCTGAACTCCATTTTACCTCTTCTCTTTGTACATTGAATACAGAATTTGTACAGTGTGGTCCTTGCAAGCCATTGTGCCTACTCTTAAGTGTTTCTATCTATTGCATTCCTCCCCTCTCTTTCTCCGTGCATTTTTGTTGTTCTATCATGAGCAGCTGGATTCGATGCTCAGTTGGCTCCTGGCCTTGAAAGGAAGTACAGAATCATGATGGTTTAAACTAACAGAAAAATATGAGGTTTGTTTGGTTCTGATTTACTTTCTGGAAGTCGGTAGCCAAAAGATCATATTCAAATTGTTGAAAACCATGTACTGATGTTACAGAAAATACAGAATACTTGAGTAAAAAGAGATGAAGATGGTTCCGTGTAAAAGGAACTTGTGGAATGCCTGGCAGAGTTCCTTTGAGGGATTAGCATTGGAAAAGTATGAAGTCTGACTCTTCTAATTGAAGAGAAAATATTTAGGTATAATTGTGAAAAGAATTTTTTCACTTCAAAAAGAAAAAGAAAATTAAGGGGTGTTCTTTAATGAGGTAGCACTAATTAAACAATTACAATATGCAAAATTTAGTAATAAGTGTTAGGTATTCCATAAGGCATGGTCTGTAGCAGTGGTTCTCAACCTTCCTAACGCTGCAACCCTTTAATACAGTTCCTCATGCTTGGTGATCCTCAATCATAAAACTATTTTGTTGCTACTTATAACTGTAATCTTGCTGCTGTTATGAACTGTAAATATTTTTGGACATAAAGGTTTGCTGGAAGGGTTGAGAACTGCTGGATTTTAGTTTTCCTGAGTAGATGATCTTGGCGTAAGAAACTCAAAAAGAAACCAGTGAGATGAACCAGCCATGTAGGAGAAAATGGCATGGTGAAAAAGCTTCATGCAAAAGAAAAATCTGGACTCCATCTGCAAGGTGTAAAAACATGGAACACAGTCAAATGATTGTCAGAAGTTGGAGGGTGGAGTCTTAAATCTATGAAAGAGTCTTAGTGACCCTGACACTCTTGGTTTGTAGACTACTTAATTTATAGGGTTTTTAATACTTTTCATAACTTTGTGGAAAATATCAGTCTAGCATATTTTATAGAAGATCAGGAACACTCACTGATTAGCATCTTTATGGGATTACTCAGCATTTTCAGTCACTCCACTGTGGTCATTTGTGGTGTATCACTATGTATCATGTGGCAGTCAGCGGAACCTAAAACTTTAGCTAATGAACGGTGGTGGTGTCAGCTTCCAAGATGATGCTGTTCATACTGAGATGCATTTCCTCACCCTTACTTCTGAAACCCTAAATAAAACGTACTCTTCTCTCATTGCATTGTTCCTACTTGTAACTGTCTGTTTTGCCCCACGTTCAGGGGTCACTTTGTAACGGCCTGGTCTGTTGTTTTGGTCTACCGGTTAGGGTCTAGCAAGAGAGAGAGTGGGGAGGGCAAGACGTGAGATGAGACAAAAGAGTCTGATAAGTCTCTGTATTGAAAGGAAATTTGGCGCGGGTGCGCACGCTAATCCACTGAGCAGAGCAGGCGTTCTGAGTCGAGCACCTGGTCTACAGAGTGGTTCTGAACTAGGCTACACAAGACCTGTCTCGAAAGCAAAAAAAAAAAAAAAGAAAGAATTTTGGGTATTTATATCTTTTATCACGTGCATTTTTCTCGTGGACAAGCATAGCTGAAGGCACTACGTCATGTGCCTTGCAGCGTGGAGACCACGTGTACTAGCTAGCTGTGTGGAGACCATTCTCAGCATGGACATGCACCTAGCAGCGTGGTCACGTGCCTTGTACTGGGGCACTAAGCAGCAAAACAAGATATGGGAGAAAAACATGATGTTTATCAGAGTGTGTTCAGCTGTTGTAGGCTGTTGAAAACAAGTCTCTTGTCAGGGTATATGGCCTGAGATGGCTGCAAAGATGATAGCCGCTTTCGGCTCCCAACACCTACTAGGCTTCCCTAGACTTCGAATGCTTCCCTGCTCAGGCTTTTCCTCTTAATTTCAGCTAGCGTGAAATAAGTTTTGCTATGTGTTTTTAGCAATGCTTGTTTTCATTCTCTCCTTTCCTCTCTTCCTCCCTCCCTTTCTCTCTCAACACACACCACACAACACACACACACACACACACACACACTTTTCACTGTTATCTTCATCTTCATAGGAATTTTATCACTTTTTTGGGGGGCTAAGACTTGAATAGTTATAACAATGCCACATGAAGTAATAATCACTAGTTCTTATGTATAGGAATACTTGTTAAATTTCATTATCTCCATTGATTACATTGCTTGAATTATGGCTTATTTAAGTACAAGGGCATGCAGTTTGTTTGTTCGTTGTTTTCCAACCAGTGGAGCTATAGACTTAAGATTCATTATGGGCATTCTTGGTTAATGACACATAAATAAGGTGACATGTAACTAAGTTATTCCCATTAATGATTTTGGTCTCCAAATCCAAGAGTTACATAGGTAAATATCACAACCTATAAATGAAATAAAAGGCCACGCTTATCACCTTACTCATTCTGCAGGATTTACTTCCCCCACATCCTGCTTTACAATATTGCCCACGGGAGTTCCCACTGAGGACAAATGCAAAACATTATTCTTATATAAGCAGGCTTGGAGTCAGTGAAGGAAGCTCACCCAGCTAAAGTGACAGACATTTTTTTTTTAACTCTGCAGTCAAGAAACCCTCATGATACATCTCATGGGAGTGATTACCTTCAGTAAATGTAACTGGTTTTAAATGAAGCTGGAAACTCATTCAGTAGCAGAAACAAGAACACTACCGTAGGGAAAAAAGTCACACTCTAGACTAGCATACAGTCTGAGATCTTTTCTTGTCTCTGTTACTCAATACATCTAATCAAGTTGCTAAACCGTTAAGCTCCACTAAGTGCCGGTAAAATCATTTGCTGTTTTGTGTTCTCACGGTTGGTTTCTCATATCATACATGATATGCTTATAAATGCCTGACTTTTTAAAAGAAGCAGATGTCCATTTATTAAACAGATCTTCATTATTCGTGCTGATAATTAATAAAAGAGCAAGACTCAAGGTTAGAGTAAATGGAAATCAAAATGCAACATAGGACTATAGCAATATTAAATTGGATTCTCCTGTTAAATGCACACTGGGTGGGTAAAGACTGCCAATCAATAATAAACAAAGATGAATTAAAACGCTTAACATTTTAAGTTCTGTTTATGAAAAAATATGACTGAATTAGTCTCAGTATCAAATTCCAGGAATTAAAACCTAATTTGCAGGGAAGTCCATATGACTATAATCATGGTCATGTTGTCTTCTTTAAGGATTGTGTTAGGGATGGGGAGACAGCTCCATTAGTAAGTATTTGCAATACAAGCCTAAGAACTTGATTTGAATCCTTAGAACCCAAGTAAATAGACCAGGAGTGATGGGTGTGTTTGTAATCCCAGAGCTGGGAGATAGAGATTAACAGACCCTTAGAGCTCACTGATCAGCCAATCTAGCCTACTCCGTGAATACCAGGCCAGTTAGAAACCCTGTCTCAAAAATTAAGGTGGCTAATAACTAGGAAGGATAACCAAGATTGGTATGCAAGCTCTGTGTACATGGCTACCAAAAAATACACTAACAAAAATATCAAAATAAAGGTGATATGCTGCCTGAAAACATATATCCCAAACAATTCTTCCTCTAATGCATTCTCTTTCTCTCTGATAAAAATCACTTTTAAACAACAGAAACAAGCCGGGCAGTGGTGGCACACGCTTTAATCCCAGCACTTCACTTGGGAGGCAGAGACAGACAGATTTTTGAGTTTGAGGCCAGCCTGGTCTACAGAGTGAGTTCCAGGACAGCCAGGACTACACAGAGAAATCTTGTCTCGAAAAACAAACAAACAAACAAACAAAACAGAAACAAAAGCAAAGCAGTGCATTTATTATCAAAAGTTCTACAAAATTGGTTCTCTAAAATTTTAGAAAGATATTTTAGAACTTTAATGAGCTAGAAAGACAGCTCACTGAGTTTTCTCATTCTCCTTATGGTTACTTATTACCATCCTGAATGCTCCTTCTACCTTCTATAACACTTTTCATTTGGGATTCCTTTAGCTTTTAAACTACTTTTTATTATTGTTCTTGGTAAAGCTCTGGTTGTCAGTTTATAAACTTTTACCATTCTATACAGTTTGGTCCCTCATCCTTCCTCTCATATTTTCTCACACTCCAAGTTGAATACAGCCATTTCTTGTCATTCATATCAGTTATCCTTTACATCTTACAGATACTTCTCTCAACCACTTCCCTAAAGCAAAATATATGACACACGCACATGCACACGCTCACACTCACACACACCAGCTAGTTTTTATATGCTTTGACTAGGTCAATGACTGGGTACTTCTAAATTTTCCGTGGGTAGCACACACGCCCTTCTGGTATTCTGGTTTAAGACCTTCTAAATTGTATTTTATCTTGCTGCACATTAACTTCTGGGCAGCAGCCCCATAAGGCAACTTTTCCCTTTTCACCTATGTTGCTGATGATTTCCCTCCTGCAGCTCTTAAATCTGATCCCTCTGCCTCAGACCATGGAGATTCTCCCTTCCTCTTCCTCTCTCTCAATCTAAAATACCTACCTCCATCTCCCTGCCCAGCCCAGCATTGGCTATACAGCAATTCTTTATTACCAATCAAAGCTAGCTGGGGACAGAGCCCCTCAGTGGCTGCTAGCTCAGCCTTTGGTAGTTAAATTAAGACAAAGCATTAGGACTAATCCTCAACATATAACTAGCATATTTAAACCATTATACCAAATCCAAAAAATAAAATAAATCAATATGAAAATAAACTGTTTGGACATCTTTTCCAAAGAAAAGCAGACTTCAAAAGGGAAATAAGTATGTCAATTAAAGTAAGGTAAACTAAATAAAATGTAAATTTGTCATAAATGCAGATGTTGACTTTAATAAAACTATGTTTATTTTATGAATGAGAACTAATTCCTATATGTATTCACTGAACTTTTCCTGAAGATAAAAATAAAGACCATTTGTTGATTAAGAAAGAAATTAACATGAGGAAAATCAACAATACAATGTTATGAAGAGCAAGAACTTAGTTTTATTGTTTACAGTTTTAATTCATTAATTTTCTAAAAAAAGCAATTTCATGATTATAGCTTACAAAATCTCAATCTCTTATTCTAATTTTAATATGAAAATTGGATTTGAAAATTTGACCTATAATGGTTAATATTTCCTTTTTAAAAATTGATTCCCTTAGTGAGACTAAGTTCATCAAATTATCTTCAGAAGTTGAAAACGTGTATATATGTGAATGAGTGAATAGTTGAGTATGATCATGTAAGAGCACTTTAAAGAATATATGTCACTACATGACTGACTGCATATGGATCTTTTGGTATGAATAGAAGGAAAGAAATTGCAAAATTAAGATAAAAAAGATCTGATATTCTCAATTTTAGTTTGCGTACAGTATTTTTGCATGTAATGATGCAAGATTGAAGTCAAATGGAAATATTGCATTTTTTCCTTTGACAGTGGGGGATTTCATGCGCCCTAAAATGATCATTCAGCACACAATTCTTCCTGAAAGCCTATGGACGCAGTCTCCACATGGAATCCTGATACCCATTGTTGAAGTCTCCACCAAGGTTTTAAGTATCAGCTGTTTCAAAGGTTGGCGCCAATCTTCTTCTGCAGTGCACCACAAGCCAGAATTAATTGCAAATCAATCAAACAAAGTACAACTGATCAGAAAACCAATTAGTAATTTTAGCTGTTCATCCTGTCTTCCTTTACTAGGGGTAAAAGTGGGAAATGAAAGTGCCTTTTAGACCACGTATAAGATTCCAGTCTTTAACTCAGTGTCCTCTATGTCCCCACATGCTTACAAGAAATCTCTTCTGTAGACCTTTTGAGAATTTCTGAAGCATGCACATGACACTCATAGGCACTGGATTATCCACTTTATTTTGGTTGTATAAAGTAGCATGACAGAGAAAATTTTTTGATGGATTAAATAATTTTAAAGCTATTTTTTTTCCTAATGCAAACATGGTGTACTTTTAAATCACCATTTGATAAATCAATAAAATATTTTCACATTTTTCATTGTATTCGTCTCTTAAATGATTGATATGTGAGGATCTTGACTTAGAGGCAAGTAATCCTTAAATGTATATGCTCATGGCATCTCTTCTAAATTTCATTAAATGTCTGATATTTTTTCTCTTACTATTTCTTCATGCATAAATATTATAATAGTAAAAGCATATACAACCCCACATTTTTTATAGGGCTTTTAAAACTTACCTATCAGTTCCAAATGAATTACTTTGCATAGTGCCTTAGATGTTACCAGTTGGTGATCAGAGTTTCATCTTTTAACTTAACACAGGCCTGTACTTTCATGCTGATTAGAATTGGAATTTTTCTTTGCTATTTAACTACAGTGCAGATCATCAATCTTCAGTAACCCACTGGGATAGGTTTATATAAAATTATTCTGCTTGAGAAATAAATTAAATTCAAATTATACTGCAATTCATAGATAATAGGTTTTAATGTAGCTCAAGAGAAGATATTTAGGGAAATACATTGTCTTCTTATGGCCTCAGGTCATGACTGAAACTAAAGAGTACAAATGGCTGTAGCCAAGAAAAATAAGTTTGCACTTCTACTGGTAAAAATAAAAATAATTCTCGTATGACCACTTGAACTTGCCATGGAAATATATCCACTTAACTGACTTACAACAGAATTCTTCTCTCTGATCAGGCTCTACTCTCAAAAATAATGAGAGAGAAGAACTTAAATGTCCATCATTTAATGAGAAATCATCATGTGCCCAATAACATAATAAATGTTTAAAATTCTAAAGCAACATAAGGATCATTTGAGAGATCTGTTAAGAGTACAAAACCTAAACCAATAAATGGTGACTCTATTTCCATATAAAAATAAACATTATTTCTGGTGTTCGTTAGCTTTCTGACTATATCTAGTGTTATGAAGCTGATTGACATACTAGGAAAAGTAAATCATGGCAGGAGGAGGATGAGGAGCTATGAAGAGGCAATGAGTTTCTTCCTTAATCACATTGAAAGTATTCACTCAAAATAAATAAATAAATAAATAAATAAATAAATAATAAATAAATAATAAATAAAACACTGGAATATACTCAGAAGACTTGGTTGGTTCACTTTGCTTATGACTGCTATGGAAACATATTTTCCCATTTTTGACTGCCTAGAAACTTTTTCCTCCTCTCCTCTAAATTTTATTTGTTACATTTATTTTCATCTATTTAATGACATTTGGGTTGCTTGTTAATGGGGAAAAATTGTACTGGGAAATGAGGAGAAAGTAGCTTCTGAATTTAAATCATCTATGGCCTAGATATATTATATTTGTATGCCTTAAAAGTTATGTATAATTCCTGGCATTTTAGACAAAGAAATATGCTGATATTTGGCAGCCTTTGTTTAGATCTTATAGTTAAAGGCTGCATTCACGGGGCAGCCTCTTGGTTCTCCTTATCTGACTCTTAGGAAGCACCATCTAAATATCTATCTCCGTTCCTCACTGGTCTAGGCTTTGTCATAACTAGTACTGTCAGCTTATGATCTGGAAGCCCAAAGTCAAAACTTTAAAAAATTATGAATTTGTTTGCATAAATATCACCAGTAAAGAAATTTAGCATGAAAAACGCATTATTTCATTATCACCTAACTCCTTAGCTACCAAAATATTACTACATTATCTATCAATAGTAAACATACAGCCTTTAAATCATAGTTAGTTTTATTCATTAAATAGAATTGTATCAAAAGTGGTGAAAAGTCAGGTCTGCTCAAAATTTCAAGGTTAACAATATTTTTCCTTAATTATTCAAAGTTTATTTACCAAATGTTTAAAATCATTAAAAGGCATTACTTATGCCCATTTATCTCATTTCCAAACATTTTTGTTTAGTTATATATTTCATACTATCAACAAGTCTGTGAAAATTATCTGTGTGTGTGTGTGTGTGTGTGTGTGTGTGGTGTGTGTATTGCATTCATCTGGCATCCTCAGAGTTCTCCTTATCTGATTCCTGATTCCTGGGAAGCCCATCTAAATATGTATGTATGTTATAATACATTATACCACATGTATGTGTGTGTGTGTATATACACATATATACACACATATCTCCCTTCAGGATGGGCTCATCTTGTATCCTTCTCACACTTCATTTACAAATTTACAAAGTTTGAGTCACTGAATCTAGAAAACATCTGGAATTTCAGCAACACAGTTAACTCTGGATACCCCAACACAAACTAAAAACAACAAAGAAGAAGAAATTTTGAGCTCCACATTTTGAAAATAAGTCCAGGTAAGAAAAAGCCAAATGTATACCATTTTCACAATAGTGTAAGTTGTTTCACACCTAATACTTAAACCTAGTTTTTTTTTTAAAGCATGGGAGAAAACCATTGTATGCAGGTCCATGAATATTCAAATTTTAAAGATGCTTTCTTGGCTAATACCATTAAGAAATAAACACAAGCTGGTCTTATGCAGAGAGGCTTCTTTTATTAAGAGTGAGAGCTAGTGTTCCTTCTGTTTCTATTTTGTGGAATAATTTGAAGAGAATTGGTATTAGGTCTTCCTTAAATGTCTGATAGAATTCTGCACTAAAACCATCTGGTCCTGGGCTTTTTTTGGTGGGGAGACTTTTAATGACTGCTGCATTTTTCTTTAGGGTTTATGGGACTGTTTAGATAGTTTATTTGCTCCTGATTTAACTTTAGTACCTGGTATCTGTCTAGAAAATTGTCCATTTCATCCTGATTTCCACTTTTCTTGAGTATAGGTCTTTGTAGTAGGACCTGGTGATTTTTAAAAATTTCCTCAGTTTCTACTGTTATGTGTCCCTTTTCAGTTTTGATTTTATTAATTTGGATACTGTCTCTTTGCCCTCTGGTTAATCTGGCTAAGGGTTTATCTATCTTGTTGATTTTCTCAAAGAACAAGCTCCTGGTCTCAAGCTGGACTACAGAGCAATAGTGATAAAAACTGCATGGTATTGGTACAGAGACAGGCAGGAAGATCAATGGAATAGAACTGAAGACCAAGAAATGAACCCACACAGCTATAGTCACTTGATCTTTGACAAAGGAGCTAAAACTGTCCAGTGGAAAAAGGACAGCATTTTCAACAAATGGTGCTGGTTCAACTGGAGGACAACATGTAGAAGAATGCAAATCAATCCATTCTTATCTCCTTGTCAAAGCTCAAGTCCAAGTGGATCAAGGACCTCCACATAAAACCAGATACACTGAAACTAATAGAAGAGAAAGTGGGGAAGAACCTCAAATACTTGGGCATAGGGGAAAAGTTCCTGAACAGAACACCAATGGCTTATGCTCCAAGATCAAGAATTGACAAATGGGATTTCATAAAATTGCAAACTTTCTGTAAGGCAAAGGACACTGTCAATAGGACAAAACAGCAATCAACAGATTGGGAAAAGATCTTTACCAATTCCGTATCCAATAGTGGGCTAATATCCAATATATACAAAGAACTCAAGAAATTAAACTGCAGACAACCAAACAACCCTATTAAAAAATGGGGTATGGAGCTAAACAAAGAATTCTCAACTGAGGAAACTCGAATAGCCTAGAAGCACCTAAAGAAATGTTCAGCATCCTTAGTCATCAGGGAAATGCAAATCAAAACAACCCTGAGATTCCATCTCACACCAGTCAGAATGGCTAAGATCAAAAACTCAGGTGACAGTAGATGCTGGAGAGGATGTCGAGAAGGAGGAACACTCCTCCATTGTTGGTGGGATTGCAAGATGGTGCTACCACTTAGGAAATCAGTCTGGCAGTTCCTCAGAAAATTGGACACAGCATTACCTGAGGACCCAGGTATACCACTCCTGGGCATATACCCAGAAGATGCTCTAACATGTAATAAGGACATATGCTCCTCTATGTTCACAGCAGCTTTATTTATAATAGCCAGAAGCTGGAAAGAACCCAGATGTCCTTCAACAGAGGAATGGATACAGAAAATGTGGTACATTTACACAATAGAGTATTACTCAGCTATTAAAAACAATGAATTCGAGAAATTCTTAGGAAAATGAATGGAACTAGAAAATATCATCCTGAGTGAGGTAACCCAATCACAAAAGAACACACATGATATTCACTCACTTATAATTGGATATTGCCCAGAAGCTTGAAAAACCCAAGATTCAACTCACAGACCACATGAAGCTCATGAAGAAGGAAGACCAAGTGGGGATACTTCAGTCCTTCTTAGAAGTAGTAATAAAATACTCAAGAGAGCAAATATGGAGACAAAGTGTGGGACAGAAACTGAAGAAGGGACCGTCTAGAGACCATTCCACCTGGGTAACCATCTCATGTGCAGTCACCAAAGGTAGACGCTGATGTGGATGCCAGGAAGTGCATGCTGACAGGAGCCTGATATAGCTGTGTCCTTAGTGGCCTGCCAGAGCTAGACATATTCAGAGGCAGATCCTCACAGCTAACCATTGAACTGATCAAGGGGTTCCCAACGGAGGAGTTAGAGTGAAGACTGAAAGAGATGAAAGGGTTTGAGGCCCCATGAGGAGAGCAAAAATACCAACCAACCAGAGCTCCCAGGGTCTAAACCACCAGCCTGGGAGCACTTAGGGAGGGACCCATGGCTCCAGCTGTATATGCAAGGGAGGATGACTCTGTTGGGCATAGGTGGGAGAGGAGATCCTTGGTCCCATGAAGGCTGGACGCCGTGTGTGGGGAATTTGAGGGTGGGGAGGTGGGAGTGGTGGGGTAGGTGGGGCACATCCTCATAGAAGCAGGAGTAGGGGGGATGGGATAGGGGTTCCTGGGCGGGACCAGGGGGAAATGGGGTAAGGGGATAACATCTGAAATGTAAATAAAATATCCTATTAAAAAAAAAAAGAGTGAGAGCTAGTTGTCTGTAGACATAAGAATGAGCCTTTGAAGGCAGTTAGGGATTATCCTCGTCTAATAAGATAGCATTAGTGATGGACTAAGATCCATGACCTTCCTAAGTTTGGGTAGTTGGCTAGATTTCTAGTACCAGGTACAGTTTCCTCCTTTTTGAGTAGGCCTTATGTCTGATTAGATTGTTGTTAATTACATCCATCAAATATATTTGATTACCATTATTGCACTTTTAGTGATATCATGCCGTGGTAAATATTATTGTGGTTCATATGCATCACATCTAGGTAGGACTGTTGGCTGTCTTTTCTCTTGTCAGCTTGTGTAGCACTTTCTGTCACTGTGAAATCAAGACCTTGGAGCGAGGCCATTAGGTCAGATCCAGCTCCAGTCTTCCATTCCTGTGTTGAAAAGGCATGGTGTCTTCAGCAATAAGGTCTTACATTCAACTTTTGAGAGACAACCAAGTAGGAGAGCCAGATAACTTCTAAAAGCAGCAATGCAGAGATCAACTGATTATGGGGTATCTAATCACAATTGACACATCTATAACACTTGCAGCTAAGGAGTAAGGGGAAAATTATGAAAAGAGGCAGAAAGATTCTAAGAACAAAAGGAATAGGAAGTCTGCTGTGAGACTGTATCTCTAGATATGACTAGAACCCTACAAATATAAACAATATGGCTGTCAAATCCAAGCAAGAATAATTTCAACAGCAGTTGACATCTCAGCATTAATGGGGAATCTAGCAGGGTTTCCCCCCCCTAGACAAAGAACTATACATATACACATATATGCATGTGTATATAACAATAATGATAAAATAAAAAGGGACCATGAATTTGAGAGGGAGTCAGGGGATGTGGGAGGGGCTGCAAGAAAGGGATATGGGGCAGGGCAGGATTGTAGGTAAGAGCAAAGAGAGGAAATGAAATAATCATATTTTAATAATTTTGAATCTGTTTAATTTACAAGTTTTATGAACTTGTTTGTATAGGATGTTTTCAAATATTAAACCAGATGAAAGCCTTATATTAAATCTCAATTATGAGATAGGATGAGGATAAGGCAGAAAAGACTGGCAGAAGGCTTTCCCTATACAGAAATTTCAAATTATAATTAACTCTAAATCTGACAGAAATCCACAACTATTGGTCCCACCTCCTAACTTTCCTAAGTAAAGGAGGAACTCAAAATACTCACATTGTTCTTAATGTCAAAACTTTAGGCAGTGTCTTGCCCTCACCTTGTTGACTGGTCTTGCTAGACTGAATTCCCATCACAGATGAGCCTGAATTGGAGACAGTTTTGTCAAGGTGAAGTAGTCCATTTAGGTGTAATGATGAGGTGATGGAAAAAAGGGACACAGTTTTCAAACACGCAAAACTCAAGAGAAAGGAAATAACTTACAGCATCTGAGTGTATGCATAATTATTCTCCAAATTTCTCTCTCGCTCAGACTACAGGTAGAACTGTCATATTTCAACATAATAAAGTTGATTTTCAGCAAGCCCATAGCCCAGTTAATTCCTATGAAGAGAAACTTAAAACGTTTTCTCTAAAATCAGGAACAAGACAAGGCTGTCCACACTGTACTCAACATAGAACTTGAAGACTTAGCTACATCAGTAAAACTAATGAAGAAGATCACGGGAATACAAATAGGAAGGGGGAATCAAAGTATATTCATTTGTAGATGATGTGTGTGTGTGCGCGCGTGTGTGTGTGTGTGTGTGTGTAAATTTTCTAGCAGAAAACTCCTAGAGTTGATAAACATATTCAGCAGAGTCTCAGGACTCAAAATCAAAACAGATAAGTCACCTTCCTGTGTACAAATGGAAAATGGACCTAGAAAAAAAATCAAGGGAAGAATATACTCCGAAAGTCTCAAACAGTATCTCAGGGTTATCTCTAACAAAGTGAGTGAAAGACTTATACAATAAAAATTTTAGACATTGAATAAAGAAACTGAAGAAAATATCAGAAAATGGAAAGCTCTCCTATACTCCTGGATTGATAGGATGAATATAGTAAAAATGGACATCGTACCAAATTCAATCTATAAATTTAATGCAATCCCATCAAAATTTCACAGAACATGAAAGGAAAAATTTTCAGCTCCATATGTAAATCCCAAAACCCAGGAGAGCTAAAACACTCCTGAATATTAAGGAACTATTGCTGATATAATCAACCATGATTTCCGTTGTACTACAGAACTATAGTAGTAAAATAATACACCATTGGCATGAAAACAAACACACTGACCAAAAGAATCAAATTGAACACCCAGGCACACACACCTATGGATTCCTAACTTTTGATAAAGAACCAGAAATATAATTGGAAAAAAAGATAGCATTTTCAACAAATGATGCTGTTCAACTGAATGTAGACGAGTATAAATAGATACACACTTATCACCCTGCACAAATTTCAACTCCCAGTGAATCAAAGACGTCAACATACGGCCACAAACACTGAGTTTGAGAGAAGAGACAGCAAGGAATAGTCTTGAACTGACCAGCACAGGGAAAAGACTTTCTGAACAGAACACAGGCACTAAGAATAACAATTAATAAATAGGACCTTGTGTAACTGAAAAGTTTCTGTATGACAAAGCAATACCACCAATCAGAATAAATAAGGCAACCTATCTATCTTATTGGAAAGATTTTACCAAATATACAACTAATAATGTGTTAATATCTAAAATATATAAATAAGTAAAAAAAAAAAACATCAAAAACACAAATAGCTCAATTTAAAATGGAGTACAGATCTAAACAGAGAATTCTCAAAAGAGGAATGTCAAATGGCCAAGAAACACTTTAAAAAATGTTCAACATCTTTAGTCATCACAGAAATTCAAATCAAAACTACTTTGATACATCAGTCAGAATGGTTAAGATTAAAAAAAAAAAAAAGACACCCAGGCTGGCAAAAATATGGGATAAAGGAAACATTCATTCATTGCTGGTGAGAACACAAACATATCAGCCACAATGAAAATCATTGTGTCCATTTCTAGGAAGCTAGGAATAGATATTACCTCAATATCCGGCTAGGCCACTCTGCGGCATACACCCAAAGATTCTCCATCAATCTCAGAAACACTAGATCAACCATTTTGACTGATGTGCTAATCATAATAGCCAGGAATTAGAAAAAAAAAAAAAGACTAGATGTCTGTGGAATATTATTCACCTGTTAAAACAAATGAAATATGAAATTTGCATGTAAATTAATGAAAATACAAAAAAAATTCATCCTGAGTGAGGTAACCTATAACTAAAACAACAAATATGATTTGTATTCACTTATATTGTCTTAGTCAGGATTGTACCCTGCACAAAACATCATGACCAAGAAGCAGTTGGGAGGAAGGTTTATCCACTGTTCATCACCAAGGATCAGAACAGGAAACCACAGAGCAGAAACTTGGAGCAGTGGTTGTGCTTTATGGGATTTCTGAGTATATATCGTGATATATGGTTTCTGAGCTTTTTTTTTTTTTTTTTTTTATTGTTTTCGAGACAGGGTTTCTCTGTGTAGCCCGGCTGTCCTGAACTCACTCTGTAGACCAGGCTGGCCTCGAACTCAGAAATCCGCCTGCCTCTGCCCCAAGTGTGGATTAAAGGCGTGCGCCACCACCGCCCGCTGTTTCTGGAGCTTTTATTTTGACTCTTTTTCTTCTGTTTGTTTGTTTTATACTGTTCTGGTTTATCTGGGAGTAGTTGAGATGGTTAACTGTAATCAGAATACAGTAGATGAAAAAATGTTTCCAGTAAAAATAATATTCATGAACAAAACTACAAAAGAGAGAGAGGGGATTTCTCTGTCTCTCCATAGGCACTAGAAATCAAAACAGTAAAGTGAAAATTCTTAAGGGACCCAAAGTGAGTTGACAGGAGCCTGATATAGCTGTCTCCTTAGAAGTCTGCAAGAGTCTGACATACTCAGAGGCAGAAGCTCACAGCTAACCATTAAACTGATCATGGGGTTCCCAACAGAGAAGATAGAATGAAGACTGAAGGCGTAGAAAGGGTACAGGACCCCATGGGAGAGCAACAATTCCAAACAACCAGAGCCCCCAGGGTCTAAACCACCAGCCTGGGAGCGCTTAGGGAGGGACCCATGGCTCCAGCTATATATGCAAGGGAGCTATATATAAGTGGGAGAAAAGATCCTTGGTCCCATGAGGGCTGGACATCGTGGGGGGGGGGATATTCGAGGTGGGGAGGCGGGGTACGGGGAGGGTGGGAGGCGAGGTATGGGGGAGGGTGGGTGGGGTACACCAACGTGGAGGCAGGAGGATGGGGGAAGGGATAGTGAGTTCCTGGGAGGGAGGAGGGGAAATGGGGTAAGGAGAGAATATCTGAAATGTAAAAAAAATTTCCAATAAAAAATAAATAAATAAAAAAAAAAAGGTAAATTTATGATACAAGACACAAGTCCACATTACAAATGCTAAAATGCTCTACATTTTAGTCATCATATTTAAATGAAAATATCACTAATATATGTATATAATTTATTTATTGTTTCTACTTGAGGGACCATTTAATAAATACATTTGCCTGTTATAAACAGTATCAGTTCATATTCTCATACTTGGCTTTGAAGAACTGGAGTAATGTTTTCCTAAACTACTGTTCTAGTTTGCTTTATGTTCCTTTGATATGCTCCATGATCAACAGCACCTGGAGGGGAAAAGATGTCACCACCCACCCAGGGTGGCACCAACCAACATAGTTCATCACAGAATAGTGACAAGCCATTCTGCTCTGTATAATCCCTCATTTGACACTCCAATTCATATGTGTCCCTTGGTTTTGTCAAACTCACAAGAAAAGCTAAGCAACAAAACTGTTTCTTCTATAATGTCAGTTAGTAAGCTACACTAAGGGAAGGTGAGAAGGTGAGGGATGAGAGCACACTAGCTTCCTTGCATTTGTATATTTTTCCTAATTACATCACTTCCCTAGATCCATCTAACCCCCAGGTTCTGTTCCAAGCTCCACAATGAGCCTCACAACTCTGGTTAAGTGATGATATTGTATTAGATCTGTCTCTTGGTTCTTTCCTCTGGGCTTTCATGGTCATCTATCAACTCTGTGTTCCTATCATTAACACCAGTGTGGCCAGTCTCACTTTCTCTGTTAATTGCCAAGTGATACTTCTCTTTCTCTTGGACTCAACAGGGCACCTAACAAATGGAAATTGCAGACATTTGAAATTGACAAGGGATGTTTTGATAAATGTACAAATTGTGAACTATCCCCCTAATCAAACTAATGCTAATTCTCAGCATTGCCCAAAGTTTCCATTCTCATTGTTTTCCAAGGTCCTAACTTATACAAGCTACCCCTTGGCGAACTACAAGTCAACAATGAAGTCTTGCAGATAATTGTCACTGGGTTAGCCTACCTGCAGTATTCTAATACTTGAGACCAATTTATTCAAGATTGGAAATGGTGGATAAGTACATGAAAATATTCTTGATAGTGAAAGAAGGGTTGTCCTAATCGAATAGACATTCACTGAGATGTATAAACTTTGGGTCTGCTTAATTTTGCTATGTGATATTTATTTTATTTGTGAGATTTTAATAATAAAAGTTTTTTTAAATATAAAAATGTTTTTCCTCACAGCTCTGGACACTGAGAAGTACAGTAGCAAATTTCCACATGGTTTTGTTGTCTGATAAGAGCTGGGATTTTTGTCCTTTTGATTTATTATAAGACTGTGTTGTTTGAGGATGGCTTCCAAGACTCCAGACCTTGAGATAGCCCACTGGTGGTAAAAATTTGAACACGTTCTTGATATTCCTTCTGTTACCAAATCTGTTTCTTCTCAACCTCTATACTTGATCCATTCACTTAATAGCTGTTACTTTTTATGTAATCTCTTCTTTCTTTAGTATTAAGAATACAGGTTTGTTGAGATGTTAATGGATT
The DNA here is from genome assembly GCA_021653895.1 of Mastomys natalensis. Taxonomy (NCBI): domain Eukaryota; kingdom Metazoa; phylum Chordata; class Mammalia; order Rodentia; family Muridae; genus Mastomys; species Mastomys natalensis. The sequence continues at coordinate 525,013 of JAJTUV010000495.1, read as the reverse complement.
TTTTTTTCAGTGAGTGGTCTAGAAGATTGCATATTCTGATGCCCACAACCCCTTAGAACAGCATGAATCCTCAGTAGTAATGATGAAGATAAGAAGAGTGGTGTTCAATTGAATTGTTATTAAAGATACCGAACATATACAGATTGAAACTTTTGAGTAACTATTATTTCTAATAAATAATAGAAATTATTTCCTTCCTTCAGTGGGACACACAAACACACACACACACACACACACACACACACACACACACACACAATATATATATATATATATATATATATATTATATAATATATATATTATAAATATAAATGATATAATAGAATTATATGTTTCATGCTTAGAATAAAAGCTTGGCTTGAAAGACTCATGACTATTGAAAACAGTATCTTGTAGAGGTGTATTCTCAAAATTCCTTAGGTTATACCATATTTGTCTAATATATAAAGACATATATGTGTCTTAATATCTAAAGACATACAATCCATCAGCTCATATAGTAATATAAAAGCTTATTTTAAACCCGTGTGAGATAAGGCAGTTAATTACACACACAAATTCCAGTGTATTCCTTCTGGATCCCAACACATTGTCTTCTAAGTGTTATCAAAGTACCTACACTTGGAGATCGCATCCACTGAAGAATCCACCTCCAAGGCAGACAGTGGAGGAAACCAACAATGCAAGCACGGGAAGCTGCCCATCACTAATCCCAGGAACCAAAAGCTGTCCAGCACTAGTCTCCTATCTCTGGGGAGAACACATTCCTGTCCTCTCTTCTCCATGAAGATTCTTGATGCTACTATCTTGGGTTGTATGTAGGTAACTTAGAGCAGTGTTTTCTTTGGTTGCTCTCCTTACTGACTCATGGTTTAGTGCTCTCTTACAATCAAAAAAGTTATTGAAAGCCCCTCCCCCACCACATTTCTACTTTCCCTCCCTCTTCCACCATGTCCCTTCTCCTATCTAACCTGCATATATTAAAATGCTTCCAAACTATTTTTATCATCCTTATATACATATAGCATAAATACTGCAACACTATGTTCCCCCAAAAGATGGCTTTTCAACAAATTAAAATATTCTATTTAGCTCTAAATATGGAAACTAAAAATATATTACCCACTGTGAAATGAATTACTCATCCATTGTGTGTCAGATTTTAAACTAACAACTTTATAACCTTAAAATACAGCTCAATCTTAAAGTATTAATTTTGAAATGATGCATTTGTGCTAATGATTTACTGGGAGGAAAAACCCTTTAATCTAACCCTTTCGCTTATGAACTTGAAAGTTGAATTCCATAGAAATGAGTGATGGCAACAGCAGGGCTTCTCCCCAGCTGATCAAAATTAACAGTTTCTTTCAATTGTTCTAATTAGGACCAAGGGGAGTTCTGGAATGTACCAACAGCATCTTAAATTGCTCTCTAGTTGAAAACTAGTTCCTGAGAAGGAATAACAGCTTTTACATTTTCTTACACATAGTTGAGTCAAGGTGCTGTTACTATTGTTTACTAAGAACCTCTCTGGGAATATGTCCCATGAGACGTTTTTTTTGTTTTTTGTTTTTTTGTTGTTGTTGTTGTTTTTGGTTTGTTTTGGTTTAAGTGTATTGTTGTTGTTGTTTTTGTTGTTATTGTTGCTGGTTTTTGGGGTTTTTGTTGTTTGGTTTTTTGTTTTGTTTTTGCTTTTGGTTGTTGGTTTTCATTTTGCTTTTTTTCTCTCTGTATATGTTAGAAATCAAAAACAGTTACAGGTGAGAAACACAACTTATCTAAAAATGTATTAGAAACCAGCTACTACTTGTGTTCTATAAAAGTGTCGTGCACACCACCACAAGCCTAGGCCTGTGGTTTACTTAGAACTGCTTTTTGTTTTGCCCTACAATTTTTTCACACTCATACTGACATATAATTACAAAAATCAGATTATGAGCACAGAAAGAATCTGAAAATTAAATTTCTCGAAAGACTAATGGATATAAAAGCATTGCTTCCAAGTGTATGTTTTAATTGGGAGCTGAATATCTTAAGAAACCTTGCTTTATTGTTCAGAGACACTTTGTTACTATTAAATTTTAGTCTCTTAAAACTTATCATTTAACATTTTGGTCCTAATTATTAATAATGTTTGTCTTTTTCTTAATAGCAGTTTATTTGAAAAATAATTCATTGAAAGTACATATGATATGTCCAACTTGAATTTATATGTTATTTAAATTTAACATTAACCTTTAAAATTTCATGAGTGGTGAAGTGTACAAGGCAGACAGTATCAATAAGGTCATCATTGAAGCAAACAAAAGCAAAGCGTAAAATCTAACAGGTATATACTTCAATAGCATACATATAAAATGTTTTTTGAGCCAAAAGATTGAATTGTTTGCACCAAATGCACTATGATAAAGATCCCAGTTTCCTTTAAGTCAACCAGGTATCAGCCTGCCTGTAAAGTGGTTATGGGCAATGAAAGTAGTTGCCCCTGTTTTATCATCTTTCCAAGCTACTTCTCTGCATGTGGCAATTCTCAGTTCAAAGACCTTGGGGAGGGCATACTCTTTAACCTCCAACACAATCCCTAAATAAGGAGTTGACTCTTTCAACTCAGTGCTATGTTAAGATGAGAGCAATCTCTTCTTGTAATTAGCATTCTTTCCTAAGGGAAGGAGGGTGGCTGGGTGGCTAAATGGCCTAGCAGTCCTTAGAGAGACGTTCCCTCCCTAGGGCTGGACACAAGCTATTTAAAACCTGTGTGAATGAGTTGGATTAACATGGAATCAACTTCCTTGGGAAATGAAACCAGAGCCATTTTGAGGAGACAAAATACTTCAAGACAATCACACCGGTGGTGACAATCTCCAGACTTACTGGTCCTGTCAGTTTTAATTTAGCTGATAACATGAACACTGCGCAGTTCTACAACATCTGTTTTATGAGTGTAAATTCTCCTTTTACTTCCTGAAAACTTAAGATAGTTTACACACACACACACACACAACACCCCCAACTCCCCGCAAAAAAAAAGTAGAGAGAGGAGAGCGAGGAAATACTTGGGAAACACTCACTGTTCATGTAGATACACGTGTAAGAAAATTATCACCTTATATTTATCACCAAATTTTGGGATATAGTCAATTTTTTTATCTATTCAAATGGCAATTAACACCATGCATCTTTTAAAAGGCCTAATATTAAATATATAATTAACATTTTAAAAATAAATTTATGAACTTTATAATTTGTTCACCCAAATTTTACCAGATTGGTGTATTTTCTATCATATTTGATTGAAAAATTAAATATACAAATATAAAATAGAATCTTGGGAGGCAGTTTATCTGTAAAACTATTATTACAGTGGAAAACATTGAATCAAAATGTCCTATTAATATGTAAACGTATTATTTAGACAGTAAAATTTAAATGTTGGTTACAATTCTTGTCAGTATTACATAGTATGCACATGCAAAATATGTATTATAATAAGGAGATGTGGACCACCTAGTCCTTATCCAAAAAAAAACTGTCATTATGGTTAACTAATGAGATACAAAATGTAGACTCTACTAATTATATATGATGAGCTATTTTTGGAAATGACCAGCTTTCAGGGTGAAACTACATCATGATGTTGAATAAAAATAAAGGCATAATTGCTCCCAGGTAAGATTGAGGAGGGTTTTATTGTAGACATGTGGGAGAGTACAGCCCAAGGACCCAAACTGAACCAGGCCATGAGAAGAGGAGGGGATGAGAGAGGAAAAGAAGAGAGGTGGGCAAGAGAGCCAAGAGCAAAACCATGCGGCCGAAATGCATACATATATAGGAAAGAGAAACTGGAGGAAAAAAGAAAAAGCCCTGGGCAGGAGAGGTTTAGGGTATGGATGGAATATGCCAGTCAGGAAGACTCTAACAGGTACTTGCTGAGAGAGCTTTGTGGGCAGTGCGCTCTTTGTGTGCTTATAAGCACCACAGCCAGACGTTTGTTCTGGGTTTCTTGGGGCCTGATATATGTAACCATGTACATCAGTAGTAAATGTCATCCCAGGAGAATTGCAGATACCAGAATCCCAGCCAGAAGCAGTCCTTTGGTCTTTCACTGATTGAGCTAAACTGGCCAGCCAGCAATCCCCTGTGAATATCCCTATAAATGAGTCCCCAGCTCTAGGATTACAGGAACATGCCAACGCCTAGCTTTTTATGTGAGTTCTGGACACCTGAATTCAAATCTCTCCACACTTAACCCAGCAGGCACTTAACCGAGCGAGTCCTCTAGTCCCAGGGAGCAGTGTTTCTTCATTTTCAACACACTTTAGAGTTGGCTAAGTGTTGCTGTGAATGATCAGCCTGCAAGACAATGTTTTAAGAACCAGAAAACTGAAGTATTTCTGAAATATGCTACAGTGATTTGTATCAGGAAGGAAACACTAAACTGGAGGGTAGAAACTTTGCATTTCTCGCTGGTAAAGCTTGCTTAGGGGAAAAAAAAATCATCTACTAAAGGAAGTCTTCAAAGTACATCCTTTCAAATAAGACAAAAGTCCTTGAAAGTTTTGCTTCGATTCCAAACCTCTGATGGACTGATGTACTTACAAAATCTCAGCTGGAGCCTGCCTTCCTTCACCTCCAGTTCATAAATATGAATGGAAAACAATAAAGGAAGCTAATGTGGTGTCCTGAGTGATGAAGCCACATTTCCCAGCATTCTATTTGTGCCTCTTTCCAAATGCTGTACTAGCAATTAAAAGGATATACTGCCTCATCTCTTTATACAGCTCTTTATAGTGTAAAGGGATGTTATGTTGAAATTCTAATGATTTGAAAATAGTTTGAGACATGAAACATTTTGTTCTTTGAAAATAAGATTCTTGAGTTGGAGAAACAGTACCACGAAAATGACATTGGAACTTAATGCAGAGGGAAACACCCTGCCTTCCTTGGTCAATAATAAATAAATAAATAATAAATAATAATAAATAACATAGCAGCGAACACTGTGTTCCAAAGTCTCACACCTGTAATAGTCAGAGGACAGAACAGCTTATAGACAATGAGGATAGGAACTGGGTTCAGAGATGCTTGCTCCTCAACATGTCTACACCTGTAAGAATGAAAGCCACTTTGTAAAAAATGACACCTCAATACACATTTTCAGTGAGTCACTAGCTACATAATACAAATGCATTATGACAAATACATTTAATGAGAAAAATTTATTGAATATTTGCCCATAAAGTTAGATATATAAACTTACTCTCAATTATTTTCAGTTACAAATATGTAAAGTGTGTGTGTGTGTGTGTGTGTGTGTGTGTGGTGTGTGTGTGTGTTTTAATTTTGCCTCAACTCATAGTGGCAGACAGTAATAAGATTGTATTTTGAGGGGAAAACAATTTTGGCTTCAATAAGAAAAAATAAATTTATGTCTAAAATGAGACACATGAATACTGTATTATTTTCATTCCTCAGTATTACAGGTTGTTATGATTTTTCTTAAGTTGCTTGCCACCTAAAGAATTAAAAGAAATCTTTCGATCTCCAGCCCTGCTTGCCTACAGACATATTCTTTACGCTGCCATAGTACATTCTAATTGATGGGAAGTGCAAGTATCATAGGGGCTATCGCAGGTTCACTTCCTTACATTTGGCTCAGGAGAAAGACTGCTGGAAATGAAATTTTGGGAAAGGAAGAGAGCTAGCATAATTTACTGTTCTCATCCACGTAGCTAGAACTATTCCAGCCACAGCCACGTACCCTCCGTGACTTCATCTCTAGTGGCCTGGCTGACTTATTGCTTAACTTGACTAACCTACCTAGCTTACCACCCAATGTCCCTAAAGTGGGATCCTTGTGATGAGATCAGCATCCCACTGTCTTCTCCATTTTCTCTACTTTGTGATTATTGGCTTCTTGGTTCACATTCATAAATGTGATCCATTTATTTATTAAATATCACCTGTTAACAATTCAAAAAAATTATGTCTTTTTTAAAAATTAAACTAAAACCCATTTATGCTACTAGTGGCATGATATGCCAGAACACCTTCAGAGTTCTGAACCAAGTCAAGGAACCTTTGATTACACTGCAGACAATACTAGTAAGATCTCAGATTCCACATGAAGAAACCGAGATACAAAAAATCTTGTTAAATTGTAATATGAATGCATATGTTCAGTGATGGATTGATAGTTTTTATTCCTTTGGTAATATATTTTATTAACTCTTTGTGAGTCTCAGACAATGCATTCTCACATATTCAATCTCCTCTAACCCCTTGCACATGCACCGACTTCACCCTCACCTCTACACTCACCCATCTCACATGGGAGTTTTACTTCTCAATTACTCTTGGTATTCAGGCCTGTCCTCGAGCATCACTAACCTACCAAGGATCATAGCATTAAATAAATCTGATCATCTCTCCCTCAGTAGCTATCAAATACCAATAGCTCCTAAGCTAATTCCATGCCCACCTTCACCAAATGTTTGGATTTTGCCCGATTTTACCATGTTCAAGTCTTGTGGATACCATCAAAATTGGATATACTCATATATGCAACTGCCTTGTTGTGTGTGGAAGAACACTTTTCTTAAAGTCTCTGCCCTTTCTTGTAGGAAGATCCCTAAACCTTAGAGGAAGGGCTGTGGTGTATACAATCCTGTTTAGAGCCAAACACTCCATAGTTTTCTAATTCTCTGCGTTTTATCACTTTCTGGTCTTTATTCTAAGTGTCATCTGTTGTAAGAAGGTTCATTGATGAGTGTTTGGGTACAGAAACAAGGCATTAGGAAGTATTTTAACACCATCCCCATCCAAACAAGCTATCGTATTAGTTTTCATTCTTAGCAATGTACTTACTGCTGCTCTATCAGAAATGATTTCACCTATAAATACACAAACAGATTCCCAAGTGTTTTACATTTCTAAGTGTCCAAGATTCCATGCCATAAAGAAATCACAGAAGAGTGTCTGTCAAAGAGAAAGCAATGAGAGATGGAAGGCGGTTAAGCTGCAGATATTTGTGTGGTTAAAATACTTGAGTTCAATTTATTAGCTGCATGAAGGAAATTAGTTTTATAATTATAGATGCATTTCTAAGATTCAAATAGGCAGCAAAATCAAAAAGTTATAACTACAACTGAAATAATGGTGGCACAATTATTGTAAGCCCCATGGATCCTTTTATTCCTACCCCAGAAACTTCTGAGAGTAGAAATTTCCTAAATAATAGACATTGATTTAATTTTGAGCTGGAGGCTGAGAAGTCCAAGAACATGAATGGATATCTTCATGATGCATCTTAAATAAAAGAGGTCATTATCTGGAGACCGTACCAGAGTACATTGGAAAGAGTTCCTTTGTACTACAAAGACACACTTAATACACTGATTTTTTAACCCATTCACGAGGGCTCCATATCTATGAAAGGAATATCTTCCTGGGTGCTACCTTCCAATAATACCACACTGCTGATCAATATTCTAAGACTGAATATTAAGATGGCTCAGAGGGTAAAGTAGACCTGAGTTCCATTTCCAGAACCCACAAAGTGGAAAGAAAGAAGACATTCCAGAGATTTGTCGTTTGACCTCCATCCAAGCACTGTGCTCACAATACCCATGTACACACCACTAACACCATACAAACACACATAGACATATATACACATGTATGTACACAATAAATAAGCATTTTCAAAATAATTTAACTCATTACTTTTATGTAACATTCAAACCATAGTGGTTGCCAAATCTAATTTTTCCATGTAAATCTCATTGCTTTCATATCATTTCTAAAGAGGAATAATACTACAACACAAAATTTTGTAAAAGGAAGAAAATTAATACTTATTTACTTGTGTGTGTCTGCGCGCGCACGCGTGCCCGTGCCCGCGTCCTACTGAATATATTTAGGATTATTCTCATGAGCCACATTACAGTGTTATTTACTGAACTATGGACTGTTCATTAGTGGTTGCACTATTAAAGAAAATGGCTCCACCTTCCCCAAAACTTTAAACTGATAGTAACTCCCCAGGGAATGTAGGAACATCAGGACCTATCATCAGTCCATTATGAGAGTTTGACTGACCCTGTCTTGTGTAGATCTTGTGCAATAGCCACATCTACTATGGGTTCCTGAGTGCATTAGCATGTCATGCCAGATGACAGTGCTTCAAAGCACACTTTCTTGTCTTGTCTCTTAATTCCTTCTACCTCATCTTCCAGGATTAGAAAGACATGCCCCATTTAAGTCTATTTTTAAGTTGTGTCTAGGTATAAAATAAAGTATTCATGGTTTATTGCTAACTATAACTCCAGGTCCAAAAGCTCTGACTGCCTCTTCTGGCCTCCACAGGCAGTACATACAGGTGGTACACAGACATACATGCAAGCAAAGCAGCCAGAGACAGAAAAATGTTTTAAATGCTTTTATTTTAAAAAACAACTAGTCCTGTTGAGATGGAGCTGTAGGCAGGCACAAGTGTCTTGAGAACAGTTGGACTGATTATGGTCAACAAAATATAAAGGATGTTTCTTGTGACCTTCTGAGAAGGATCCTTACCTTCTCAGTGAGATATTTAAAAACTTTATTCTTTCCTTCTTAGTATTAGATAGATGAGAGAGAGAGAGAGGGAAGAGAGAGGAGAGAGATAGAGATAGATAGATACATAGACAGACAGATGGATAGACAGATGATTTGATAGATAATAGATTATATATATTTATAGATTTTATTTATAGATTATATATTTTTATAGACAGAATATATTTTATATAGAAAGTAAATATATATGTGTATAGAAAGACAGAGACAAAGAGAGAGACAGAGTAAAGGCTTGCTTGCACATGTACACACTGTGCACATGTGTGTGCGTGAGAGAAAAGAGAGAGAGAGAGAGAGAGAGAGAGAGAGAGAGAGAGAGAGAGAAACCTAGAATTCACAATTGTTGAGCTCTATCAAAGAAAGGTAGATTCTAGATTCAGGATACTCAGATAGAAGCCTTTCTGAGCTGGTAAAGGCATTGAATTATTGAATTAAAAAGCCCTGAACCCCATACACTAGACTATGTATTTTTCATACTTGATATAATGAAAGCACCAATATGTTCTTTGATCCATGTACCAAACCAAACCCTGAGTAATAAATAATACATTTTAACAATCACAGTTTAAATCATGTTGAAAGGGCAGTTAGTGTATCTGATTGACTTCTTCGGCTATGTGTCCTAAACAGTACCTGATTGATGCACACACAAAATGAAAATAACTCCTCTAAAAATCATTAAACTTCAATAGTAATGAATGAACTCAAAACCAGACTCCTTTCAGGCAGGGGGTCTATAAAACAGCATGTCTCATGCTTATGATAGAGTATAGATAATTTGTGATCAATCATATTTTCTAAATGTTTGTGTGCGTTTGTCTATGTGTTTTGTTGTTGTTGTTAGACTACAGGCAATTCTACTAGGTTCCTCCCAAGGACCTAGCAATGGCTTACATCATCACTTGCTGCCATTACCCATTACCTGCCACCAGATGCAGGCAGCACATAAATGGGCTGCCTACTACCCCAGTTCTCTCTAGGTTTCCATGTGTTTCCCACTAATCTCCCCCCTCCTCTTCTCTGTCCTTCTCTGTTCCCCCTTCTCTGACGTCATGGCTCTGCTCCAGTCTGTCTGCCTCTGCCCCTTCTCCTGACCCTAATTTCCCTCCCTTCCCCTAATTGAGCCCCATTTATACCAGATCTATTGCATGCATGATTTCTCAAAGGGACACCTTAGCATTGGCCTGCCAGGAACCTTCTCACCACATTATATTCCATAACATTTGTGTGTGTGTGGTGGGGGGGAGGGTTAAAGCACAAATTTCAGAGAAAGTTCTTTCCCTTTACCAAGTGGGTTTCTGTGATTGAACCCGGCCATTGTGTTTCAAGGCTTGGCATCAAACACCTTTACCTGATTGTCCAGTCTGCACTGCCCCATGTTTGGGGGCCAGGTGCTCCGGTTCGTGGGTCAGTCAACAGGGTCTGCAAGAGAGAGAGAGGGTGGGGATGGAGGGGCAAGAGACACGAAGAATGAAGACAAGACAGAAAGTCTGTTCAAGTCCCCTTTATTGAAAGGAAATCATGGGTATATATAAGCACAAGCCTGAATGCAACGGAAGACACTTTACCACGTGCGCCCTGCAGCTGGGGGCACTAAACAACAAAACAAGATATGTGAGAAAAACAAGATGTTTATCAGAGTGTGCTCACTGTTGCAGGCTGTTGAAAAACCAGTCGCTTCTCAGGGTATATGGCCTGAGATGGCTGCAAAGATGATAGCTGCTAGGACTTGGCTCCCAACACCTGATGAGCCATTTTACAGCCCATAGAAATGCTTTCTGTTGACAAAACAGAAGCAGAAGTGAAACTTTACTGTATTAGTTTAACTACAAAAAATAATGGAAAACCACCATATTTAAAAAAAAAAAAAAAACCTCAATTTATTTGACTATCTCCAGATTCCTTCCAATCTAGTTAAAAAAACAAACAAACAAAAAAACCCATAAACTGTTTTACCTTCAATATTCCTTTAAGACTACAACAAAATATAATTCTCCAAGAAAACTGCATACATATATGCAAAATTTCTTAATGTTTTACCTTTAGTTAAAAGCCCATTAGAAGAACTAATTGCTATCTAGAATCCTGGTTGAAAATCCCTACACTTCTTAATGTAACCATGTTTAAATAGAAATTTGATACTGGTTTCTGGCCTGAAATCATTCAGTGGCTTGCAATTACCAAGGAGTAAACTTCACTGCACTTCGTATCACGTTTTAACAAAATCATCTTTCCTGATTGCTCTGCTCTTTTCAGATTAACACATCAACAGCACTTAGTCATCACAGGTCATCCATGCCCTGTATGGCTGCCTACATTGAAAACTTTGGTTTTCAACAGTCTTCAATGTAGAATAACTTGAGAGAATTTTTTTTAAATTCCAACACTTTATATTGCAGCTCCAATGACACTGTTAGTTTGGCTTGTGGGTATTCCAAACATTAATACTTTTTAGAACCTCCTGGATGCTTCCAAAATACCTTCTACACTCCTGAGAAGAGCTCCAGGACTGCCTCTCCAACATCAAGTGGCTAGCCATGAAATCGTATATATGTACATTGTATTGAGCAGGTTATATTTATGTATTTGTGATAAAACTAAGACACAAAAACAACAATTAAAGAAAAGAGTCCATGAATTTGGGAAAGAACAAAGGGAGTACATGTGAAGAGTTGGAGGGAGGGAAGGGAAAAGAGAAATGATGTAATAATATAATTATAAAAAAAAAACTAATGGGAATTGTGTGTTATCAATCAAATGGCTCTTTTTCATGCTGTAGTTCACATATACCCATGTAGGCTATGTTCTGTAAAAATTCTGTTACTTAGTAAGTTATTTTAAAAATAAAGGTCAAATCTTGAAGCAGCTTTCACGAAAAGTAAGACTAAAATTGAGGTCCCCAGAGAATAATTCAAGCTGGACCACCAGGGGATAGTCATCTGAATAGGTTAAGCGCTCTCTCATCTTCTCTGTTCTCTAACATCCCTGCTGTGTACCAGTAGGCTGGTGTTAAACTAAGCATTGTTTATGTTCCTACCACATTTCTTGAATGCCTCTAGGTAAGTATTCACTTGTTTAGATGAAAAGTGAAAGACTTTTATAAATACTATTCCTTCAAGGTACAAAAACACCTCAAGTAATATGTATTATATAAAAAATTGTAAGTCTTCACACACAAAAAAGAATAGTATCATTTGCATTTCTAAAAATCATTAAATGAACAAGGAAATTAAAGAAATTAGTGATGATTGGAAATATAGATGATGACATCATGACTACCATTTCATAAGTATCCCAAATAATCATTCCTAAAAGAACACAGCTGAATTCTGTTGACATATGCCATGCAGTGCATGCCTTAGCTTTTTGATGTATGATTAATTTGTTATATTTATATCAATATTTAATACACAGATGCTAAAAATTTACTATACTCAATAGTATTATTGCAGTGAAATGTCAAAACATTGTGTTAACTGGGTGATTTGCATAATAATTTTCACACCTAACTCTGAGCCCTTCATATTTCCTCTAAGTGCTAAAGGAAGTAAACATTATCAAGCATACGGTGTGCTAGAGAGCGAAAGCAGTATAGCTTGGCACTGTTTGAAAGTGGCAAGGAGAATGGCCAGTAGAAAAACCAGTGTCGCTGGAAGCTATTAGTAAACTCCTGAATAGATTAGAAAGCCAAGTTTCAGGATGAGTAGGAAACTAAACATCATTAGTACATCTCATTTGCTGGCAATCTACAGCAAAAGCCATAAGACTTGTACCTGTTCCCAGTGCACTGACTTGGTAGTCAGCTCAGTGAGATTCAAGCTTGGTACTGAATGCTGTTTCCCACCGGACCATCTAGGTACATTGCCAGGAAAAGCCTGGCACATTTATACCAACGTTACTCTTGTGATCCTGGTATCCAGATTTCTTTTTTTTTTCTTTTTTCGTTTCTTTCATGAAACTTTGAAATGTTGCCTTATGTAGAGATGTTTTATACAAATTACAAGCCACTTTGATCCATAAAGATACAGCAGTGTAAGTGTGCATTTTCTTGTGGGAAGTCTGGGTTTCTAAAGGGAATTTAGGAGCCTACTATGGACCTCACACCACTGGAGCTGTCAGGCTTTTCCTTCGCTGAGACTGGAACACACGTAATAGCAAAATGACATAATAGCAGAAAATCACATTACCTTAGAAAAGACAATTTTAACTATCTCAAACCTGGACAACTCGTGTAGCTATCAATAATTGCTCTTGTAAGGGTAGCTACTTTACTTATTTCAAGAGACATCTTTGGCCTGTTACTTCTCCCTGGTAGAGGTGATGAGATAATTCAATGGATTAGCTGTTATTGTTAGATAATTATGGCCACAGAAGCCATAATGGATACTACACTCAACACCTAGGTAGCTGGATGGTATGACGTAAGTATCCCATGTCCATAAATGACCCTGGGTTTGGAAAATGGATATGCTCAGGGCTAAATTAGCACTGAAAGACATTATAACCATTATGGATCAATTCCTCTGCTTTCACTGACCAAAGAGATCACAAGGACCGATAGGGCCAAGACCTTGGTAAAACCTGGCCCATCACTATGATCTTCCTCAAAGTTGAAGAAGATTAATTGAATCGATGACTTTTGAGGAACACAGTCTCCACTCAGATCTGCTCAAACACCATAATTTCACTTTTTGGAAAAGGGAAGCCTCAGACGAAGATTATATATATATCTGAGGTAATTAGCTTCTGCCATGGTTGGAAAAGTTATCACAAAAATTTCTTCTATTATTGTAATTCCTATGTTGTTATGAAGAGAAATATTAGAAGGTGAGAAATCTTTAAGTTATTAATTCAGCAAACAAGGAGGCATGAGTAGCCATCCTAAATATATTTCTCAATCAATACCAAGAAGGCAAAGTAACTTTTCTAAGAATAGCATATGTGATAAAAAAGAGACAGCAATAGCTGCAGCCATACCTGCTTATGATGTCTGATTTTAGGAAAAAATACATGACACTTATTCATTGATCCAGTTATTTATTCATTCAACATAATTCACATTATTTTCTTTCAGGATAGTCATGGGGCACTTTGACAGAATAGTGTTGAAAGGAGGAACAATCAGGGATTCCTGGAAGATGCTACCTTTACTGTTTTGTTCTACTGAATCCCTGAAGATGGTATCCTTTAAAATTTTCTTCTAATGTACTTTTTTATTTCAGATCAGAACACACTTTTCTAGTGGATTATTCTCTCTTCCCTCCAGATCCTTTTCTGTATTCCTTGTAAGGAAATGCCAGCCAGCTGGAACAGTGGGCTTTGGGGCAACAAGTGCAGCTGGGAATTTCTAGTCCACAGGTGTCCATTCTCATGTCTGATAGCTTGCCAAAATAAAAGCTGGATTTGCTGAGGAGCTCTCCACAGTTGTTTCACAGAAAGACAATGATCCGCTGGCACTAATAGTAATAATCCCCTCTTCCAAATCAGACTTAGTCCTTGAGTTAGAGCCATAGCCCCCTTTCCTTACGAGGATTGAACTAGTATCAAGTTCTCCAGCCTTTTCACAAGTGGTGGCAGACAGTCAGGGCAGGAATTAGATGGATACAGGTGGCACCACCTGCTAGACATGCTTTTGAGTGTTTTCTGTTTCATTATTGCTGGGCAATACTGCATCATTCTTTCTTTCCTTGCCAACAACCATGGTGCCATTTGTTTGAGCTTAAAGTGTATTCCAAATTCTGATTTGGGATAAAAGAACATGAAAGGGATTTTTTTTCCCCTACAGAAAATGGAACAAGTCCAAGAGAAAGTAGTTGTTGTGTTCCATAGAAAAAAATTACAGGGTAATTTTTTAATAAAAAAATAATAAATTCATTAACAAATAGATGAGAGGAGATATTATTGATGATTAAGCAAGAGATACATTTGGAGTAGTTGAATCTAAAAATCAGTAAATTATCTCCCTAATTAGTATTTAGAAATGTAAAATTCAAATATAAACATATTTTATTATTAGAGATGAACACCTAGCCTGTGTGTATTTACTTTGATTGGTACCTTAAGCATATTCCTTTCAGATTATGTGCCATATTATTTTGTTTCCCATAGGCTTTAAAAAATGCATGGATAATTATTTGCAGAACTTCTCAGAGAAGGTGTGGTTTCACTTTGTCTTGAGTGAGAAAAAAACAAAACAGGATAATACTTAGCCAACAAGCAAAAGATGAGAGAGTTCAACATAACTTTGGTCTGATATCGTAATCCTATGGGTTTTTTTTTCTTTAAAATGACTTCAAACATTCTTAAGGCCTTGTGCATTGTTGGAAGAGATTCTGAAGTGATATTGCCCAATATCCAAGGTTCCGAATAGAGATCAAAATGTAGTCACCAAAGCTATCACTTCAGTTATTTTTATAATTAGTCAGAATCTTAACATGAAGTAAAATAAATTTGAACAGCATAATGAGGAAGGAAATTCATAAAAGCTATTGATGTGTAGATGTGGCTTATATTTAAACAAGCAAACAATGGAACTGACTCCTGGCTCCAAGAAAGGAGAAGAAAAAAGAGAAGAGAGAGGGGGAAGAAGAGAAAGAGAAGAAAGAAAGGAAGAAAGGAAAGAAAGAAGTAAGGAAAGGAGGGAGGAAGAAGGGAGGAAGGGAGGAAAGGAGGAAGGAAGGAACAAAAGAAGGAAGGAAGGAAGGAAGGAAGGAAGGAAGGAAGGAAGGAAGGAAGGAAGGAAGGAGGAAGAAAAAAAGGAAGGGAGACAGAAATAGAGGTTACTGAAATTTAAGGATGGTAGCAATATACCGGGAAAAACATGCAACAGAGAACACAGCTTTAAATGTTTAAGAACAGAGCTAATTTCTTGAGTTTTTGTGTATATTGGATATTAGCCCTCTATCAGATGTAGGATTGGTAAAAATCTTTTCCCAATCTGTTGGTTGATGTGTTGTCCTATTGACAGTGTCCTTTGCTTTACAGAAGCTTTGCAATTTTATGAAGTCCCATTTGTCAATTCTTGATCTTAGAGCATAAGCCATTGGTGTTCTGTTCAGGAACTTTTCCCCTGTGCCCATGTGTTCAAGGCTCTTTCCCACTTTCTCTTCTATTAGTTTCAGTGTATCTGGTTTTATGTGGAGGTCCTTGATCCACTTGGACTTGAGCTTTGTACAAGAAGATAAGAATGGATTGATTTTCATTCTTCTACATGCTGACCTCCAGTTGAACCAGCACCATTTGTTGAAAATGTTGTCCTTTTCCACTGGACAGTTTTAGCTCCTTTGTCAAAGATCAAGTGACCATAGGTGTGTGGGTTCATTTCTGGGTCTTCAATTCTATTCCATTGATCTTCCTGCCTGTCTCTGTACCAATACCATGTAGTTTTTATGACTAATGCTCTGTAGTATAGCTTGAGATCAGGGATGGTGATTCCCCCAGAAGTTCTTTTATTGTTGAGAATAGTTTTCGCTATCCTGGGATTTTTGTTATTTCAAATGAATTTGCAAATTGCTCTTTCTATCTCTATGAAGAATTGAGTTGGAATTTTGATGGGGATTGCATTGAATCTGTAGATTGCTTTCAGCAAAATGAGCATTTTTACTATATTAATCCTGCCAATGCATGAGTATGGGAGATCTTTCCATCTTCTAAGGTCTTCTTCAATTTCTTTCTTCAGAGACTTGAAGTTCTTGTCGTACAGATCTTTTACTTGCTTGGTTAGATTAACACAAAGGTATTTTATATTATTTGTGACTATTGTGAAGTGTATCATTTCCCTAATTTCTTTCTCAGCCTTTTTATCCTTTGAGTAGAGGAAGGCTACTGATTTGATTGAAATATCTTATATCCAGCCACTTTGCTGAAGTTGTTTATCAGGTTTAGAAGTTCTCCTGGTCATATACCCGAAAGATGCCCCAACATATAACAAGTTAACATGCTCCACTATGTTCATAGCAGCCTTATTTATAATAGCCATAATCTGGAACAAATCTAGATGTCCTTCAACAGAAGAATGGATAAAGAAAATGTGGTATATTTACACAATGGAGTATTACTCAGCTATTAAAAACAATGAATTCATGAAATTTTTAGACAAAGGATGGAACTAGAAAACATCATCCTGAATGAGGTAATCTAATCACAAAAGAAAACACATGGTGTGCACTCACTGATAAGTGAATATTAGCCCAAAAGCTCACAATACCCAAGATACAACTCACAGATCACGTGAAGCTCATGAAGAAGGAAGACCAAGTGTGGGTGCTTTGGTCCTTCTTAGAAGGAGTAACAAAATACTCATGGGAGCAAATATGGAGACAAAGTGTGGGACAGAGACTGGAGGATCAGGATGGGCTGTCGGGAGACTGCCCCATCTGGGTATCCATCCCATGTGAAGTCACCAAAGGCAGACACTGTTGTGGATGCCAGGAAGTGCATGCTGACAGGAGCCTGATATAGCAGTTTCCTTAGAAGCTCTGCGAGAGCCTGACATATACAGAGGCTCACAGCAAATAATTGAACTGATCCTGGGTTCCCAATGGAGAAGTTAGAGAGAAGACTGAGGAAGCTGAAGGGGTTTGGGGTCCCATGGGGAGTGCAACAATACCAACCAAGCAGAGCTCCTGGGGTCTAAATCACTAGCCTGGGAGTGCACAGGGAGGGACCCATGACTCCAGCTGTATATATGGGGGAGGATGACCTTGTTGGATATGGGTGGAAGAAAAGGTCCTTGGTCATGTGAGGGCTGGATACTCCAGTGTAGGGGAACTCGGGGACAGGGAGGTGAGAGTGGTTTTGTTGGTTGGGGGTATATCCTCGTAGAAGCAGGAGGTAAGGTGCTGAGATGGGGGGTTTCTAGAGGGGAATGGGGAAAGGGGATAACACCTGAAATGTAAATAAATAAAATATCCAATAAAAAAATAGCAACACAGAATATATATATGAAGAAGAAGAACAGAGCTATACAGTCCAGAAAGGAAAAGAGGTTGGACCTCACACATCTCCTTTCTCCCATTCTTCCAGTTTCCTACTGCAGACTTCCATTGAGCTAATGTAGTTAGAAGTCGTTGGTAAGGTCACTATATGATGAGGTCTATAAGGTTTAGTCTCCCAGGAGACATAAAATAATTAAGATTGGGTATTTGGAAAGAAAAATTTTACTATCTTGACCAATGTTTTAATATATCCCTGAAGATTCTGATTTTTTTTTCCAGATCACAGCATTGCAAGGTCAGTTCACATTTAATGTTCCATAGACTTCTTGTAGGCCACTTATAAGAAGGGGAGAGGAAAAGATGAATTCAAACTAAGAGGAAGTAAAGAAAGAAGGCAGGGATAAAGAGAGAGGTACGGAATGAAAGAAGAAAAGAAGAGAAAGGCACAGGGACAGGATATAAATCGACAAGTGTTTTGCTAATACTTGCTTCTAGACTGAGTCAATCAAATGTCACAAAATATAATTACAGTTTTTATCTTCTCCAGCACATTCCAGATTACTGTTCACTTTGACAAGCATTTGGCTGAGTTGTGACTTAATCCTTGCTACAGTAAATCAAATTTTCAAGTTTCTATAGCTTCTCACTCATAAAACTAAGCCAGGAAGTGTAAAGGCAGAGGTGGCATATGTGTTCAGCAGAATGGCACTTGCTAGACATGGCAGGGTCTTTGCATGCATGAACTCACAGTGGCTGTAAAGCATTGAAAAATAACTGAACATGATCAGTGCTTTAAAACTTTCATCAGAAACGGGAAAAGCCAGGACCCTACCATTTCTGAGGAGCTTTTAGAAACTGATGGCTCCTAGAGAAGTTAAGGCAGTTTTCCCTATGTTTTTGGTAGGAGACTACACATAATCCAGTAAATGGTCCTACATCTATGGTCAAAAAGGCAACACTGAGTAGATTATAACTGAGCATATGAAATTGGGAACGAAAAGTAATTAAGAGACATGGAAGGGTTTAGATGTTAAGAAATGGGAGCTGGACTTGTGAAAAATACATTATATGTGTATATAGATTTCTCAAAAAATAAAAGTAATTTTAGAAATGTTAAGGCTGAGATGACACTTTGATATCTAATTGGTTTTCTTTTGATTCTAGAAAGTCTTTAATTTCTTTCTTTGTTTCTTGCCTGGCCAAGTTATCTTTGACTAGAGAGTTGTTCAGTTTCCATGAGTATGTGGGGTTTCTGTTGTTTTTTGTTGTTATTGAAGTCTAGCCTTAGGCTGTGGTGATCTGATAGAATGTATGGGATTATTTCAATCTTCTTGTATCTATTGAAGCTTGTTTGTGTCTGATTATATGGTCAGTTTTGGAGAAGGTTCCATGAGGTGCTGAGAAGAAAGTATAGTCTCTAGGTTGAGGGTGAAATGTTCTATAGATATCTGTTAAAGCAAATTTGGTTCATAATATCTGTTAGCTTCACTGTTTTTCTGTTTAGTTTCTGTTTCAATGGCCTGTGTGTTGGTGATAGTGGGGTATTGAAGTCTCCCATTATTTTTATGTGAGGTTCAATGTGTGTTTTGAGCTTGAGTAAAGATTCTTTTATGAATGTGGATGCCCTTACATTTGGGGCATAGATGTTCAGAATTGAGATACCATCTTGGTGGATTTTTCCTTTGATAAGTATAAAGTGTTCTTTCCCATCTCTTGATAACTTTTGGTTGAAAGTCCATTTTATTGGATATTAGAATAGCTATTCCAGCTTATTTCTTATTTCTTGAGACCCTTTACTTAGAAAACTTTTCTAGCCTTTTACTACGAGGTAGTGTCTGTTTTTCTCATTGAGGTGTTTCTTGTATACAGAAAAATGGTGGCCCCTGCTTATGTATTCAGTCTGTTAGTCTATGTCTTTTTATCTTTAAAAAACCTAGTGATTGTTGGCTCTTGTAACTTTTGTTGTTGGAGGCAGTATTATGTGTATGTTGTTCTTTTCTTTTGGGTTTGTTGTGAGGTGATTAATTTCTTGTGTTTTGGGGATATAGTTACTCTCCTTGCTTTAGAGTTTTGCTTCTAGTATCCTCTATAAGACTGGATTGGTAGAAAAAATATTGTTTAAATTTTCTTTTATCATGGAATATCTTGTTTTCTCTCACATTATGATGATTGAGAGTTTAGCCTGGGCTGGCATTTGTCTACTCTTAGGGTCTGTATGACATCTGTCTAGGATCTTTGAGCTTTTACAATCTCTATTGAGAAGTCAGGTGTAATTCTGATATGTCTGCCTTTATATGTTACTTGGCCTTTTTTCCTTTACAGCTTTCAATATATTCTTTCTTTGTTCTGTGCATGTAGTGTTTTGATTATTACGTGATGGGCTGATTTTCTTTTCTGGTCCAATCTATTTGGTTTTCTGTAGGCGTCTTGTACATTTATGGCTACCGCTTTCTTAAGGTTAGGGAAGTTTTTCTTCTATGATTTTGTCGAAGATGCTTTCTGGCCCTTTGTGCTGGAATTCTTCACCCTTTTCTATTTGTATTATTCTCATGTTTGAACTTCCCATTGTATCCTGAATTTCTTGGATGATTTGGGTTAGGAGCTTTTTACATTTTGCATTTTCTTTGGTGGTTGTGTCAATATCTTCTATGGTATCTTCTACACCTGTGATTCTCTCTTCTATCTCTTGTATTCTGTTAGTGTTGCTTGCATCTGTAGCTCCTGATCTCTTTCCTAGGTTTTCTATCTCCAGGGTTGCCTCCATTTGTGATTTCTTTATTGTTTCTAATTCTATCTTTAGGTCTTAGACCATTTTGTTCAATTTCTTCACCTGCTTGATTGTGGTTTCCTCTATTTCTTTATTTCTGTTTCTGTGCTTGCCTCTTGCCATCTGGTTATCTCTGGTGTTAACTGGCCTAGGTATCTCTGGCTGGAGCCTGCCTCCTGAAAGGAAGGTAGAACTCTGTGACCTGAATTAGAACAGGGCTTCTGGGAGGCAGCCTGTGCTGTCTCTGGTTGGGGGTGGCTCCTCTGTCCATGGTTAGAGCAAACCTCCTGTGTTCCTGGGTTAGGGCAGTCCTTCTGTGGCCTGGTTAGGATAGACCTCCTGGGAGACAGGCTGATCTTCCCCTCTGGAGATGCAGACCAGAAGGGAGATGGGGTTTGGACAGAGGTAGTAGGTCCCATATCTGCTGGGCTCTGTGGGGGTCCAAGCTGGGGCAGATATTTGATCAGGGGTCTTACCTGAGTTTCTGGTTGGGGCAGAACTCCTGGGAGATTCACAGACTATGGGATGGGGAGAAGGACAGACAAGCATATCTGCTCCTGCAGAGGTGCAGACCGGAAGGGAGATGGGATTTGCACCTTGATATCTAATTGGAAGTGCTAAGTTGCAAATAAATTTTAAAATTCTCTTTTTTATCATTGTATATACATATAAGCATATCTCTATACATTTACATACACAGCATATACATCATATATATATATATATCATATATATCATATACATGTACATCATATATGTATATATATACACAGACAATGCTTAAAACTAGAGGAGTAGATTTATATGTTTGCATAATTGATACATAAACTCATGAGACTCAGAGACTCATGAGTTGCTTCAGAGAATCAAGTTCTGAGAACTCAAAGTTGTTTGATACCTGTGGCTAACATTTTTTTTAACCAATGGGTCTATGTCTGTATGCTTATGAGCATGATTTTAAAGCAGGGTTCTATAAAATTACTATTTTTAAAACTGTATTTAAATAACTTCCACATTGGTTTAACATCAATTTCTATAAGCGTTCCACAGGAATCATCTATCAATCAATTTTTACTGTCGTTAACATCTTTCACAGATAGTATGATCCTATATATTAAAAATACGTAAGTATTATAACACACAGGGACCACAGCTGTTTTAAAGTGTTGATGACCTTTCTTCCCTCATGGTTTGTATGGCACTTTCAAGTGTTGATAGGCAAGTAGGAAGCTGTCAATCTGTTTCAGCTTGGTATCTGTTTTTTGGATCCAAAGTATGTGCTGCCTTCACCACAAGTACTTAACTAATTCTGGTTGGCAGTTTCTTATGTTTTGGGAGCTCCACAATCAGCAACTTACAGAACTGATGATTTTATTTCATAACTTCAATGTGATATGTCTTTTCTGTTCTCATATTCAGATACTCTGGCTATTATGCCCAATACTTTAATGAAAAGAAATCATTAGAACAGACATTCTAGCCATGTTCTGTCTTAGAGGAAGTCACATCAGCTTTTCCACATTGAATATAATGCTAGCCGTTGGATTTTCATTTGCAAACTCTAATATGGTAATGCACTTTTCTTATTCTAGTTTTATTGGTATTTTTATGAGCACATGTGCGACTGTCAGGTTCATTTTCTAAACCTATTAATGTGATCATGTGATTATTTTACCCTGAATTCTGTTAATATGGAATATCTCATTGATTGATTCTTCAACGTTAACTATTCCCTGGGATAGGTGCTACTTGGCCATATGTTGGCATTTTAATGCGTTGCCAAACTCAATTTGTTGGATTTTGATAAGGTCTTTTATATCTATGTACAGCAGAGTTATTCTTTTATTTTTTTATGTTTTGTAACCTTTTTTTGCCCACTTTGTTCATATGAAGTAAATTTGAAAATGGTCTTTCTTTTCAATTTTTGAACTGTTTGAGAAAGTTTATCATAATTCTTTCTTTCTTTCTTTCTTTCTTTCTTTCTTTTTCTTTCTTTTTCTTTTTTGACTGATTAGTAGAATTTACTGGTTAAACAGTTAACTACCGACCTTTTCTAGTTTAAAAATTTTTAAGTGATTATTTTCACCCCAAAACGACACACAGTGTATTCAGACATTTTTATTTCTTAGTAATTATATTTTGTGGAATGAGTGGTACCAGGAATATAGTCTTATATTTATAGGTTATTATTTTTAGCCCAAAATTAATCACAATGATCTCTTATTTTCCTCAAAATTTCAGAGGAGTATGTTTTAATATTGTTTGTTTCCAGATTAGTTTCATTGAGTTATTTATTTTTTCTTAATTAACCTAAGAAGTTTTTAACCTTTGCAAAAATATAACTAGTTTCATGTTTCATTGATTTTTTTCCCAATGATTTTTAATTGCTTTTTCCTTCCTTCTGCATTTCCTCTTGTTCTTTATTCATGTTTTTCTTCTTTTATATTAAGTTATTTTTTTTACTTTACATCCTGATCATAGATTCCCTCTTTCTTTGTTTCCCCATTCCTCTTTCTCAACTCAACCATCTCCCCCAACATCCATGCCACCTCCTCTTCTCCTCAGAAAAAAGGAGGTCTCCCATGAATACAAGCACCCTTAGCATATCAGGTTTCAGGAAAACTCGGCACATTTTCTCCTATGAGGCTATACAAAACAGCCCAGTTAGGGCAAAGGGACCCAAAGGAAGTCAATCTTGTCAGAGAGACTCCTGCCTTTGCTTTAGAAGATGCACAGTAAGACTCAGCTGTATAACTGTTCAATATGTGCAGAGAGACTAAGTCCCTCCCATGAGTGCACTCAGGTTGGAAGTTCAGTCTCTTGAGCTCTTATAGGCCCAGGATAGTTGATTCTGTAGGTTTTCTTATGGAGTTCTTGAACCCTTTGGCTTCTTCAGTCCTTCCTCCTCCTCTTCCACAAGATTCTCCAAGCTCCTCCTAATGTTTTGTCTGTGGATGTCTGCATCAGTTATCATCTTGCTGGGTGAAGCTCTGATGAAGTTATGACAACTAATTGGAGGCAGTGCATCTCTAGCACAAGCAAGAAACCTAGGACAATGGAAACTCCAGGAATCTGAGGTGACTCTAGCTAAGACTCGTAACAATGGGGGATACGGACCTGAACTAGCCATGACATGTAACCAGGCAAGACTTCCAGTGAGTAATTGGAACACCAACCAGTCACAAAACTTTAGACCCACAGTTTGTCTGCCTACAAGATATGCAGGTAAAAGCTGGAACAGAATTTGAGTGAAGAGCCAACCAATAATTGGTCCGGTTGACTCCCATCCAGGGAAGAGTCCATCAGTGAATTATTAATGATATTCGCTATATTTGCAGACATTAGCCTAGCAAAATTATCTCAGAGAGTTCCTCTTGTTTTTAGTTTTTGTAACAGTCACTTACGTGCTTTATACATGCATCACATAAAACAAAAATCCAGAATGATCCTTCGTGTCACATTAAAAATATTCTGATTAGGTAATTCACTGCAAATTCCCTGGCTTAGTTTAAGAAAGTTGTGTTTTAAAAGTCAAGGGAATTAAAACATGGTATCAAACATTCTATAATTATTAAGGAAGTAACTACAGAAAGCTTTTCTTTGATCAAAGGAATCAGTGCCTCTTAATGCAAAACAACTCCCTCCCCAAATATCCCAAACTATTGTCAATACTTTTAAAACCAGCATAGGTGTGCTTGCAGACAGGAGCCAACTTGCCCTCCAAGAGGTCCAACAATCAGCTAAAAAAAGTCAGATGCAGATACAAGGATCCAACCAATGGACAGCAGCTGGGGACTCCTGTGGTAGATTTGGGGAAAAGCTAGAAGAAGCTGAGGAGAAAGTAACCCCATAGGAAGACAGGCAGTCTCAACTGACCTGGGCCCCTGTGACTCTCAGACGACCACCAACCAGGTAGCATACACCAGCTGATAGAGCCCCCAACATAAATGCAGCAGAGGACTGCCTGACTGGAACTCAGTGAGAGAGAGACTTAACCCAGAGACTAGGCCAGGGACTGGGAGGTTGGTGGGGTGGGTGGGGGCTGGGGACATCCCTTGGAGGAAAGTGGTGGGGAGGGGTATGGGAGGGGAGTGGGTGGGGGTGAGCTAGGAGGGGGATGAAAAACTGTTAAAAAGGGTTTAAAGAGTTTAAAAAAAACTTGGCTTTAATTAGAACACTATTATTTTCACACTAGTAATTCAAAATCCAAGATCTTTACCTATGTCACTCCATTTCATGAGAATCATTCATTTTCTACTGCTGGGTGTGCCACCAACTATTCCTTCAGGATCCAGACCTCTGGTAAAGCCCCTTGGTTCGTCATCAGCATCTCATTTCTTCTTTGACTTCCTATCATCAGATGTGCTGTCAGATAAAGATTTCCTTTTTGTATCATCTTTTTCTTTACCAGGTTTTTGAAAATTAAGACATTTTTTAATTAATTCTTGGACAGTCTAAATTTTCTGCCAATTCCCAAATATCACCAGCATCTGAGAATCCCTTCCGTTAGAGAAAACCCTCCACCTTCTCATCACTACACACAAGTTCAGTACTTTTTGTACCACTATTTTCTCAGGTTCTGATCCTTCAACATCCTTCAGTTTCTTTCCCATTTTCCCTCCAATTATAAATTTCTAGTTTTAATACACCCTTCTTGGAAAAGATATACATAAATGCCTTCTATTTTTAGTCACATTTATGACAGTTTATTTTCTAGTAGTATTCCCTGTATCCTGTAGTTAATCCATTTAGAAGTGAAACTTCCTGTAATTCTATTGTTTACATGTCCTTGATAGAAATATCCTAAGTTTTCACTGTATCTGTAATACAATACCCTTACAAAAGCAATTTAGGGATGAAGACATTTATTTTAGCTCACAGTTTCCACTTTACCATCCATCAGAACAGAGATATCACAGCATGGAATAACATTTTCATGCATACTTGTGCTCAGTTAACTTTCTCCTCACATATAGTTCAGGACTCCTTGCCTATGGAATGGTATCACACCATTGGTGGTGTGGATCTTCCCACCTCAATGAACTCCATTAAGAGAATCACAGGTATTCTCAGGGGCCAAGATAACCTAGGAAATTCAGTAGAGAGACTCTGTTCACAAATGATTCGAGATCATCTCAAAGTTGACAATTAAAACTAATATCACTCATAATATGTTCTAGTTTCCTTCTGTTGCTGTAATGAACACTCTGACCAAAGCAACTTTGAGAGGAAATGGTTTATAAAAGGTCTCATCCATCACTGAGGATGTCAGGGCAGAATCTCAAAGCAGGAAAACAGAAGCAGGAACGATGGAAGAAGACTACTTACTATCTGACTTTATGGTTCATGGTCAGCCAGCTTTCTAGGCCAACCTAAGTCAAAATGCCCAAGAATTGCATCTACCATACTGGTCTTGACATCTGTACATCAATCATCAATCAAGATAATCTTTTACATGCATGATCACAGCCAATTTAACATAGGTGATATGAGATGGTACCTAACCATCATTTGTCCTTGACCATAAAAACCAACAAAATACATTTTTCATTCATTTCTTTGATTCTGTGTGTCAAATAATTAGCTGGAAATCTAATTTTATATCAGTTATACTTCACAAAAAAAGGCAAATTAGTGGTGTTACTTATTTATACACATGTAAATGTTTCTTCTGTGTCATCAACAGAGCAAGTCAGAGAGAAGCCAAGAGAAGGCAAGTTGAATCAGTCAGCTTGGAGAAGAGTTGGACCGAGAACTGCTGAGTTAAACAGCAAAGCTAGAGTTCAGAACGAACTAAAAAGAGTGAGTTTATTCAGCATAGGCCTCCAAGAAAACAATTACATGTGGTGAATAAAAGCTAATTTTACAGAGTTTGATGCTCTTCAAGCCAATATTCTGTACAGGTTTATATTCCTCTAAAATGAAGCTTAAAATCCATATATACAACTTTGAAGAGTACCTTCTATGGGTGATGATAACTGTTAAAGAACCTTATGGAGGTGATAGATATAAATAAAATCTTGTACTCCTTTGAGGAACAAACAAACAAACAAACAAACAATTCATAAACCATATTGTTTTTTGAAATGCAATCTATGATTTCCAAGTTCTTTGAGCATCGAGATACAGTCTCATTTAAGCTAATTCATGGTTGAAGTTTCAGAGGACCAAATTTTATGAAATCAAGATCAATCCAAAGTTCTTAGCCATGAGTTTTATAGCTCCAATAAAAATATCCCATAAATGAGTATATCAAGTAAATGTGAATAGTGAAAGAGTGAGTGATTGTATTGTGATCTTATACGTTCCAGTCTGACGTTTGTGGTACAATCTTCATTTTGTTTTGTTTTAAGAGATCCCACTCCTTAGCATGTTTATTATTTTACCACTTAACAACTCCTCAAAGCATTTCCACTCCAAGAACCCTCAAATAAAGATAAATATTTTACCACTTAAAATAATCTTAGCTTTATTTAGAAAACTAATAAAAAGAGGAGTGATTTTCCGATACTGAATCTCTCTTTGGCAAGCACAGTGTTATAAAAAAATTTTTTTGAAAATGTTAAGTGTGTAAATTTGAAAATCCTAATTTGTATTGACTCTTTTTTCACTCTATCAGAGTCCCTATGTAAATCAACATTTAGTTACAACTTTTTGAAAACTGCAATTTGATTTTATAAAGAACACAGTAGGAGTGGAATTGAAAGTATTCAACATAAATGTAGTGAGGGCACAGAATCATCTGGAAAGGCGTTGGCCACAGAGAAGGAACCAGGCCCTCGCATTCATTTGGATCAGACATTGCCCCTATGAGTTATGAAGAAGATGAATATATGAATATCAGAATCACACAGATGTTTAAGACATAGTTATTTACAGTAGATATGAGAATATTGCATTATTGTGATCCATGTGTTAGAATATATTAATTGTCAATGTGAATGGTGCTCATTCTTGTGTTTCAGACACTGACTGTCATAATCCATGACTCCAACTTGTCACTAGTTTGGAGACAAGGCAATGTTATTAGATGCCACATTTTGCTCATGCTGAAAATTGTAATTTACACAGCTCCCTAGGCATTTCTCACCTTACTCAAGCTGTATCTATTCACCAAATTATCCTATACATTTTGGCCTCATATTTCCATGACATCACAACTATAGAGAAGATTCTGTTTTTTTTTGTAAACATCCTGCTTTTTTGTATGGAATTCAAAATGTATGAACCTGTCATGAAAGAAATATCTAAAGACATAATATTTTATTATGCATCATTTACTGCTACAAAGACCTTCCAAGTTTAATAAAACCTCTATTGCAGTGTTTTTCAGGGCAAGTTTTACTATAAAGGTCAGTCTTACACAAACCAATAATTTACACTCTTCTTAGTACAATCTTGAGAATGACGAGAACGTGAATTTGGATTCTATTTGGATACTACTCAAAATCTACTAGAGATGTCTTCAGATGTTCTTTTTTTTTTTTTTTTTTTTTTTCATATTTAACTATCTTTTACCCTGGCTAATTCTGTTGCATATACTTTTCTCTTTGTCAGGGTGGTATCAAGAAGCCACATATTCATATGCTTAGAGTTGATTTTCAGAGCTTAAATATCTCCCAACTGAGTCTTCCATCACCTTCTTACATTTGAATATATCTGTGCATTACATATTCATGTGTTACTATAAATTTGCTACTGATACTGTTGTTATTCAAGACAGGATTTCTCTGTATAGCCCTGGCTATCCTGAAACTCACTCTGTACACCAGATTGGTGTTGAACTCAGAGACCTGCATGCCTTAATGAATTTTCTAAGAAAATATTATCTACTTGCAAAAATAAAAGCCATTGATAAATTTATAAATTAGGTAAATTTGTGTTTGATTTTCTATGTCTACAGAAAGCAATCACAAAAATTATATTTATGGAGCTTTTGTGATTTATTTAATAGCAAAGTATTGAATAAGCATCATCAGGAACATTGTATTACTAGATTTCCATAGATATTGTCTTTATGAAAAATGTAAGATCTTAATTAAAAATAAATAAGACATGAAAATGACACATATTAATCTTTAATATCACAAGTACTACAGTATCACTTAGCAAAGCAACAAGTAGAAAGGGCCACGGGGTGGGGGGGGAAGCTTCTAGAAATGTGAGTCTTGAAATAAGTATCACATACTCTTTATCAACTGCAAGAGTTCACTGGTACATATATTTAAAAGACTGGATAACAAATCCACATCACTTCCACCAATGATACATAAATTTTCTGTCTTGGGATTTTAGGGAAATATTAGTGTAGAAATTTTTTATTGTAGCATAGAAATATTTATCAAACCTTTAAAACATACTAAATCTACTCTAAATGGGTTTTCTTACATTCTTTGTTTCTCTTCTTTTATACAAATACAGTTTAACTTCTATTCTTTTTTGTGAGATGCATCTTCCACTGTAATATACTCTAGAACTGTTCTATGACAGAAATGAATCTCCTACTGAGAATGTCACTGGAGGAGGCTCTTTCCAACTCTCACCCCCAGAAGCATTACACAGAATACAATGGAGAACACTGTTGTGAACTCTGTAGATGGGTTAGTCCTCCTATTGGTAGGGCATTGAGTTTTCGACTGTTTTCATCTTTGTAGCAAAGCTAGAGAACAAAGTAACTTCTCAAAGAAGCCATTTCTTTTTGCACACTTATTCGACCTCTATGGTGAATTGTTATTGCAGAGATAGAAACAGCATCAAGGATAAACGTTTCCTCCCTAGTAAGACATGAGTGTAACACAGCTGTGCTGACAGTATACTGAAACACCCACAAGCAACAGAGCCGGTTCTGAAAAATTAGTGAAAAGAAACATTTTTAAACAAAGTGAGTTTAATTCAATCTTTAAC
The DNA here is from genome assembly GCA_021653895.1 of Mastomys natalensis. Taxonomy (NCBI): domain Eukaryota; kingdom Metazoa; phylum Chordata; class Mammalia; order Rodentia; family Muridae; genus Mastomys; species Mastomys natalensis. Next base: position 495,791 of record JAJTUV010000495.1, on the reverse strand, counting down.
AACACAACAACACCAAAATCAAATTTGTCTTTGCTTTTAGCTAGCTATTTGACCCTGTTAATGATAATTTTTTTTCTCCTTTTAAACATGGTTGTGATTTTCCATAAACTAGGGAAATATCGTCCCCTACTGTTCGAGGCTGGTAAAATCGGTTATAAGTAAACCTGGAGCTTATGGTAAATGAGGTGAGAACCTCTTGCAAGATACTAATATACTACATTCAGTTATTTCTTATATGTCTAGTCGAATGGTTATCAATCAGTTTAGCCAACTCTTTTGCTAATTTTCTGATTTATTTTGTTACTTAAACTATAGAACTAAAGTAGACTTTTTTTTTTTTTTTTATGTTGCGGTTTGTACCTGAACTTCTAATGTAAAATTTTCTGGATTAAAAATATTATTTTGATAATAAACAAAACTATTTTGAAGCTCTAAAGACGTTAAGGGCTTTGTCCTCTCACAGCTACAAAAATGTGAATGTTACCTAGAGCTTTCTCACTCTTCAATGCCCTGTCATTGGTTATTTGTTATGCACTGAAGAAACGTCTTTCATTTGAAATTAAGGGTGAATAGTTTTTAGGATAAGCTGAGGTAGTAGATGAATGTTAGATGCATTTTGATACATTTTGGAAGAGAAAGATTGCTAGGAGGATGGCTCAGTGTAGAATGCACACACACGCACACACACACAACGCATACACACGTCTTAAAGCTTTTCCCAACAAACTCATTGTATTTAAAACTCATTTGTATTCATCTTAACCTGTTCTAGATGTTGTAATTACATGTTTTGGGGTCTAGGATTATACTTATTTAGTTACTTGTAGAATTTTTATACTTGTAATCTATATCTGATTATCTAATACAGTTGAGTCTGATTTTAAATTATGTTTCAATACTTAACAAAGAAACTGTTGAGGTCCTGCAGATCCAATAGACTTTATCCTCTGGCATTACTAAATCTCATGTTGCTCTTCTCACCAGGCCTTTTGACTTTCAGTTGTGATAAAGTGGAACCCTTTGAACTCTTTAATATTAAACAAAATACCTGTAAAATAAAAGATCACATTCCATTTCTGGTTCAGAACTACCTTAAAGGCAAACAAAGCATATATCAAAGTTGTAATTTCATTCACTATTACCAAAATTATGGGAACTTGACTTACAAAGATGGTGGAAACAAAAATCTGAAAGTGGGTTTCAGTTTATAAAATATCTTTTTTCACAAAGCAGAATGATAATTTGATGAGAGTATTTTGTTAAACTCTGGCTAATGTTGGTGTTTGAATGAAAACAGAAACAAATACAAAGTGGATTCTTTAGGAAGAAGTCTTAGAAGTTAAATGGACAGAATAATTGATAGATACATCAATGAAAACCCCAAATGCTAGTTTGTATCTTATATTTCTTGTTGTCATAAAGCCCTCAAAGATCAATTTAGATGTGGCCTGAGAAGAGCAGAGTCCACTGTATGGCCAGTGTCTGGCCATTAAGAATGTGCTGAGCCCATTAAGAACAGTCTTCCTAACATGGTTCTTGTTTTTGCACAGTCTTTGAGTGATAAGTTGTTTACTGTGTGCTGAGAATAATCTGCACACATAGCAAAAATGATAGGCTGCCACTTCTGAGCATATATTAGGGGTTTGAGAGAACAGACTTTTAGAGATTATAATGGAGAAGGTACTACTGGACCACTCCAATTAAAGAAAATGTAGTAACCTGTGCTTTATTTATAGGAAACTGATTAAGCAAAATCTGGAAAACACAGAGTGTGAATTACAGAAGCAGTTCCTGACACAAAGCACTGGTGCTGCAGGCAGTAATTATTCAATAATTACCTGTTGAATAATAAAATCAATTTAAACAGCAGAGTTATAATATTAGTTTCATTGTAGTCATATTTGTGCTTGTTTCCTCTTTATAATGTGAAAACAGTATAGAAGCTTCTAACCTTAACCCTTGCTGCACTTCTGATTCTTGGAAGAAGAGGAAAGGGAAACACACACTTGAGACAATGAAAAATGTAATGCTAAATCAAAATGAAATGGTCGCAGAATTCAGGCAACAAAACCCTGTGGTTTTAGGGTATAAACTGAGGTTTATGTGTCTGCATATGCTATAAGTATATTGAAGTTCACGGCATATCTACATTAAGCAATTTAAAAATAAGAAGTAGACTCAGATTTATAGGAATGTAATTTTCTTATGTATTCAAAGGGTCAGCAGGATGGATCAGCCAGTAAAGGCATTTGCTGTGAAGCCAAATGAATTTGATCTCCAGGACTCACATGGTAGAAGAAGAGAACTAACTTCCCGATTTGTTCTGTGTCCTGAACGTGTGCACTGAAGCATGTGCACATGTATGTACATGTACATACAAATAAATAATAAAATAATAAATATGAAGTGAAATGTAATATATAAATCAACAGCTGAGAATGCATGGCGTCTCACCAACATCATCTATGCAGTTATTTTGTATTTCTGAGTGTACTAAGAGCATTTATGAACTACTTCCAATTATATGACACAATCTACTTCACTGGTCACCTCACACATGAGCTGCAGAAGGAAGGTCTTCCTCTCTAGCCAGTGGTTCTCAACATTCTTAATGCTGAAACCTTTTAATAAAATTCTTCATGTCTTGGTGACCCGCCCCCCCCCCCCGACCATACTAGCATTTTCATTGCAACTTCGCAACTGTAATTTTGCTTCAGTTATGGATCAGAATGTAAATGTCTATGTTTTCTGAGGGTCTTTGGGAAGTCAGAACATACAGACTGAGAACCACTGCATGAGGTTGTGTGTACATTGGCTGTGATCAGCATTTCACTCCTCTAATTCATTGAAAACTGGGTCTCATTTAATGTCCAAAGATGCATGCAGAAATGAATTAATTAATTATTAAAATAATTAAATAAACTCAGAGTTTTTTTTCTTCTTTTATTGGGATATTTATTTACGTTTCAGATGCTCTCCCCTTACCCCATTTCCCCCTCCCTCCCAGGAACCCCCATCCCATCCCCTCTCCTCCTGCTTCTATGAGGGTGTGCCCCTTACCCCCCACACCTCACCTCCCCACCCTCGAATTCCCCCCACACGACTTCCAGCCTTCATGGGACCAAGGATCTCTTCTCCCACCTCTACATCCCTTGTATATATAGCTGGAACTATATATGCATCTCATTCTAGTGTTAAGTTTTGGGCACATGCTATTCAAAATAAGTTAAACAACAATGAATTTTATCAAGTTCAAAAAAAATACCTATCAATTCTTTTGTGACTCTTAGTCAAATTTTTAATTCTGCTTTGTGTGCAAAAACTTATGCAGACAAATCTTGATCTTTGTTCCTGATCATCAATAAAATATAGTACAAGTTGATTTTTTAAATGCTATTTTATTTTTCCCTCATATGGATTTGCAATACAACTCAAATTAGAGTCATAAAGAGGATTCTAGCAGGTGAAGCATCCTCCTTTTTAATCTTATAAACCTTTATAAAAGATACATTTACATCAAATGTACTGAATGCATTGAATAAATGAAATCTCTTTCATGAAAATGAAGGATATATATCAATACAGAAACATTAAGTCAACTATTACTACCAATGTGCTATAATAGATTGTTTCTTGTACGTATATGATACTGTTCAGTAACCTTGTTTATTTGATTCAGTTGAAAGAATAGGAGATCGATAACCAGAACTGCTCACTGATTATCTAATAGCCAGGTTATGCTATACAAATACATTCTTTCTTGTGCTCAATCATTGACCAAAATAAAGCATTGTGCCTAAGTAAGTCTTTTATTACACAGGAGTGCAAGAGTGAATAATAATTTATCAGAGCCAATTGTTACCTTTAGGATCCCATTGAATTATTCTCTGCATCTCTCCTTATGCTGATACTATCCAGCTTCATCCTGATAGCATCCAAACTTGGATGCTCCAGTTTCAGCTGTACATCATTGAAGAATCTTTTGTCTTTCCTTTTGTATTTACTGTTCTTTCTACCCTCTGATGTATCTCAACGGTGCCTGGTTTTCTATTCTGATAAAGTACATGCCTCGCCTTGGATGACCATGGAAAATAAATTTCTACTCTTTAGCCCCCTGGTCCAATATTCTTTATCACAATCTTTGTTTGATTTATATCGGTCTCCAGTATTTTACATTTGTTCATTTGTCAAGCACTTTTTTCAATCATTGCTGGTCTTTTCCACTTGAATATAACTGCTTCATTATAGATCTGGATACTGTCATGATCATTGGCCAACAGTACCTATTTAATAAATAAGAGAAGAAAATTATTCATTGTATTTAATACAATAGGGTACATACTTGTATATACATTGGTGCTATTTCTAAATAAATACATCAATTAAAAGATGTGTGTGTAAATAGCAATGGGTTTCAGAGGAAGCAATTACTCTCGTGGTACATGAGACAACATTAGCATTCTGAAATAGTAATAATGTTTTTAATGGCATTTTGAATATCTGGTTTTTTCTCAGAACTCATATTGTCTGTGGACTTTTATAGAAAGTATCTTCAGGAAAATTACACAGAATAACAAAAATCAAGATGAGAGAGGATCACAAGTCAAAAGAAAAACCATTCTGTCAGGTTGTTTTCAGCAGCGGTACCCTGAGTTAATGACACAGCTGCACATATCGTTCAACTGTGAACATAGAGAGTACGGGGTGATGATATGTCAAATGGATATTTACAATGTAGACCAATGGGGACAGCTTTTCATTGTTACTTATAAATCTGTGCTTTAGCCTATCTCTGAAGAAGGATAGGATACTCCCTGGTTTCTATGACAGTAGTAGAGAAATGTATTTAACAGATTTAAAATTTTTAAGACATGTTTTTCTGTATTGTAGTGTTACTTTGTGAGGTGGCTGTACCTTGTGATTGAAAACAGAGGCCTAACCTGAGAGCCCCAGTTACAATGAGAAATTCTATATTGAACAGTAAAATGGTAATCTCTGGAGGAGACTGTCCTTTGGCTGTCATGCATGTACACATGCATGTACCCACACACAAGAACATGTACATACAAAAGAAGAGAGAGTATGGAAAATTATACTTAATTACATTAAAATATAAAACGATGAGAAAGATATTGCCCTTCTTACACCTTAATGTTTTGTGTCATTACAAGTGTATATGAATATTATACATTATGTTTTTGAATCAAGAGCAAAAGCAGACATTAATTTTTTACATAAAAATAATAATGATAACCAATGTTGAAAAATCTCAGTTGCATGAACTCATTTCTATGTTATATCAGTTTCCTCTATAATGTTAATACATATATGTTAAATAGTCCAGAATACTCAAGATTTATTAGGCTAAAATTCAACATTCTTAACATTCTTCAATATTAATCTCTTTAATTTCTGAGGTCTGTGATTTAGCATTTTAGATTGTTGCTTATACTAAATGTAAAAGGCAGATTCGAATGATAGATTACACTATAGCCTTTAAATTCACCAACATTCCAAAATAGAACATGATGTACAGTATTGAGAATTAAACTCCTCATTCTAATTGACAGAACTGGTTCATAATGTGCATGGCACAAAGTAATCTGAAAAATAACCCTTTACAACCCATAATACCACAGAAAATTTCACCACAGTAAAAGATGTCCTATGTATCCCACATTCACACTTAAGAATGGTAATTCAAGCCAGGAGCGGTGGCGCACGCCTTTAGCTCCATCACTTGGGAGGCAGAGGCAGGTGGATTTCTGAGTTTGAGGCCAGCCTGGTCTACAGAGTGAGTTCCAGGACAGCCAGGGCTACACAGAAAAACCCTGTCTCGAAAAACCAAAAAAAAAAAAAAAAAAAAGATGATTCAAACTGAATCCAGACTGTGAACACTTAGAAATCATCAGCTTTATGGATTATAAATGTTTCCTTCCCTTTGATCTGGCATTGTGACAGAATAAAAAAAAAACTGAATAAAACAAATGTGCCTTGAATGTGAGAAAATACCATACTGTGGTCATGGAAGAATAGAAAGTAGAAGATAGAGCACACATCCAAGTACACATAAATGTATGTTCCTGAGTGTTGGCTTCTATCCTTGTCTGTACACATAGACTTTAGATTATTTAGTTTATACAAGCAGACCTCTCCGTGGAACACTGGCTCTCACCGAGGACATGCAGGTCTTCTGCGACAGACCTCAGACTGTTTGTCTAACAGCAGTGATGTATCTTGTTCCAAGACCCCTAACTTCTTGATTGGAGATTATCGAATAGACTTTCAAGCTCTATAGTCCACAGCACTAGCCCATTGTGGGATGGGCCCTGAAGTAATTCAACACAATAAATCAGTTCTTTTATTATTCACATTTTATGGCTCTGTCCCTCTGAAGGGCACAGACTAACAAAGTAATGAAGATCTTTCTTGTTTTGTCTTAAATCTGCTGCCTTCAGATTGTACTAATGATGGTTGATGCAAAATCATTGTTATTATTTTTATTTTTATGGTCCACATAGAATTTTTCTCAACTTTTTAAAAAATCAAATATACTAGAATAATTTTTCATTTTTAAACGAAACAGCTTTTCTGCGATTTGGATTTCAGAAGACGCAGAGCCTTTTAAATGTCTATAACTGAAAAAACTAACTTTAAAAAATCATCAGTATGTTTGAAATCATTCTAGTAATCCCCTCTCTATTTCTTAGCATTAAGTCTACAGTTTACACTCAATTCCTTATTGATTTATATTTCAACTATCTTTTAAAAAAAAAAAAAAGTTTGGCTACCTTGTTTCCTTGACAACAATTGAGTAACAGTAATTTCAGAGGTTGAATAGCAGGTTAGTGTTTGGAAAAAAAAAACAACTAAGAAAGAGGTGAGATTTGACATGTAGAAGAATCCTATATGAAAATGGAACATTTAAAATGTTAAATATTAACGATATAGCATGATGTGTGTGCTCATTAAAACATTATAATAGAAAGAACTCAACATTGATATTTTTTTCCAAAAAGCAAGGCATGGAAATGACAATAATTTTTGAAAGAGCTGTTGACAAATGATGTTTTTATGCTCTAGTTCTTGAAAGAAATTGAACAGCATAAGTAGTTCTCAAATGCAGGAAAAGTTCATGCACTAATGAACTTTATACCTTAGCAGGCATTCTTTATTTCCATCATTTACTTCCTCCTTCGTTCATTTCCCAACACAATACTTTGTAAGTGACTTTTCAGTTAGGTACTGAGCTAGATCAAGGTGAATGCAGTCTCCTAAATGTGTAATAAAATATTAATCAAGTAGGCATAAACAGAGTGAGGCTATACATTTAGTAGGTGTCATCAGAGAGAGTCATAGTATTCAAAGAGTTGCTCTGACCCTCATGACTTTCTAATTGACCTGACTGAAGGCAATGAATAATAATAATGGACAAATCATACACACACACACACACACACACACATACAAACACACATGCACAGAGAGAGGGGGGAGGGAGAGAGAGAGAGAGGGAGAGAGGGAGGAGAGAGAGAGAGAGAGAGAGAGAGAGAGAGAGAGAGAGAGAGAAGAGAGACTGGTAGTGGTGGGCTCTGTGCACATATGGAAAAACACTGGCAGCATACCAGAAACTCAATGCATTTATTATATACAGAACAAGGAGAAGGTAGTTTTAACTAGTCTGGATGGGAATGGGGTATCCTCTTTTGGAAGCAGTCTCAGGCTACAGTTATCATGTGAAACCAAGCTATGGTTGTTACTTTCTGCACACATTGTCAGCATCCATACTCTGACCAATGGAAGGCCATGCTACTCCCATGGATCTGAGGCACTGGAGTCCTTGTTGCCACATTCAGAAATAATACACATTTACTTGGGACTTCATCTTCTCTCCACAAAGAGTACTGAACAAGGATTGGCAGCACCATTGAGGAGTAGGAGAGGATTACTTCAGAACCCAAGAAAGAATGTGTGCTAGGAATGTAGACAAAGCTTTGGAAGAACTGGCTGAAGCAAGGGCAGACAGAAGCACCACAACCAGACTGAGAACCCAAGGCTGAGTCAAAGAATGGTATAGACACAGTCTCAGAAAAATCGTGTGGTCGTTACTACATAAAATTCCTTTACCTATATTATTGTACATATCTTTTGTTAATAAATAAATAGTTAAGTCTAGTGTTAGCAGATGATAAAATACCACCTTCCAGTCCTTTTTATAAGCTTTGTCTTGAGCCAAAGCAGTATCTACTACCCTTTGCCCCAAGAGCCAGGCTGTGCGGAAATCTTTGAAAATAGACTTAGACTCTTCTAGGACCTGTCCAAGAGTCTTCGGTGAGGAGGAATCTTTTGGAAGCCAATATTGATGTTTTTCAGTTACTTTACTGTCTGTCTGTACATGTAAGTCAATTATGGTGGGGGCACTAGAAGGTAATTTTTTCTCCTAGAGTTCCAAGCTGGAGAGCAAGAGCAAATCCCCACTTCGTCGTCTTAACCAGCCCTTATCTGTCTCCTACCCTCTTACTCATATTTCACACCCAGCTCAGGCTCGATGCTCTTTATCTTTTTTTTCCTCCTGCTATATCTCATGATAGCAATAAGAAGAGCCTTTGTTTTAGTAATATTCTTCTTTGATTTATCTTTGTTACTTATAACTTCTGACTCTCAGTTAATTCAACTGGACAACAGGCCCAATTAGATCTACTCTGCTGGAAAATGCTCAGCTGTAGACTTCATGCTGTTCTCAAGTCTTCTACCGAAGCTTCTGCACAGTAGGTTGCTACAGATAACAGTGGTGTACTGTATACCTTACAAATATGGAAGAAAGTGGTACGGGGATGGGATGAGAAAAGTCTAATCAGTAGGTATTAATTAAAGTTGGGTAAAAGTAGGAGGTACTCCTGTGTGGTTCCTCAGCGGGGTGACCCAGTTGACCAAAATGGACCCTACATTTCAAAAACTTAAGAATAAGTATACTAAATGTTTTGCCAAAAAGAACTGATAAGTGAACCCAGTCTCATGGCACAAACTTGTAGCCACAGCCATAGAGACGGTAGGGAAGAAGACTGTAAGTTCAAGGTCACCTTTGCTACAGAGCAAATATAAGGCTAGTCTGGTCAACAGGGTGAGTTATTATCTAAACATACAAACAAAACAAAGGTTGTGGGTTATGATTCAGTGGTACAGTGCTTGTTTCAGCTTGCACAAGAGACTAACTTCAAACCTCACTATCACAAAAAAGGAGACAGAGGTTTGAAAATATTGGCGTCTTTGATCTTTTTATGCTTTTCCCAACTTTCCAGAACATGTAAAAACTAAACTAAAGGGGCTTCAGAAACAGACCAGTTGTTAAGATCAAGTATTGCTTTCAAAGGGGATCAGATCAAGTTCCTAACATTCATATCCACTAGCTCAAGTCTACCTATAACTCTACTCTGACGGAAATAATGCATCTCTGAACTTCACTAGAACCTAAACTCATCTGCCTAAACCCACACAGAAACATACATAATTGAAAAAAAACAACAAATCGAACTTAAAAATCTTAATGATGTAGGTTAAAAGGAAGAATTACAGAACCTGGAAAATCTCTAAGGGAGTGGATCTAGATTGTAAGAATTCTGTGGTTCTCCTCATACTTACATTGTGTATAAGGTTTAAAATCTATTTCTTCTTTATTGTTTTCCTGTAGCGGGAGATATTAGAAAATGAACCCACAGACTTCCCACGCTACTGCTGGACAATTCTAGGCCTGCCAACTCTCTGGCAGGGCCGGAGCTCCTGAGCTAGTTTCACCAGGCTGTTCTCCAGCTTGCTCCCGTAGCAACTGGTTGCTATGTTTCCAGCTCTGGTTTGCTCATCCTTGGAGCTACTAGTTCCTTTACAGCCATACCCACCTGGTTCTCGATAGACCCACCTTCCAATAACCCAATAAAGTAAAATTCTATAGCTGAAGATTAACCAAATAGATTTATATATCAACAAATACTCAATACACAAGATGCCCACACAATTAAAATTGTTATCCCAATTATCTAACCTTCTGATATAACTTCTTGAGACTGCTAGAGACATGCAGGTATACATTTGCTGCCATCTCACCTCCCCTCGTTCTCCCTTCTCCTTCTCCTTCCAACTCCCGACTCCACCTCCCTCTTCCCTGTTCAATGTCAGGGCTCCTACTACAAATATATTGGGCAGGAAATTTCTGCCACATCTTCCTTCTCAGCAAAAGTCTGTTCTCAACCTTTCCTCTTGTTATAGTAGAGTGAGATAAACACTATATGAGGTACTGCCCTACCCTTTTCATCAATGTATTGAATCTTTCCCACACTCTCTTGGCACGTTTGGCTAAATGGTAAAATGGAAGCAAAGTTGAAGGTTGGGGAGTAACAGTTTGGAAGAAGGACAGAGAGAGACCCTGTCCCACCTCAGGCGACATTTTTCTTTGGACTCTTCCCTTTAAGCTTCCATGGTTCCAACTGTGGACAGTCTGTCGATAGTTTGAACTCTTAGCCACCAGCTCCAGCTGTTTTAATGTTAACTCCGTGTTTAATTTTCATTATTTAACAATCCTTATTAAATTGCACTTCCTACATTCCTACACTAAATTCCATAGAGTTACATCATGATTGATCCAGAATTCTATGGTCAAAACAATGCTACTTGAAATCCAACAAATACATATTAATTATTTAGTAAAACATATCTTAATACTAAGTTTTCTCACAATTTTCACATTTCTTGAGAGTATATATATTTCTTAAGGTTCCCAAAATAGTATGCATTTCTGCTCATAAGATCTTAGATTATTCTTTACTATTGATTTTTCAAAATTTTTAGAATTTTTACCTGGTTCATTGACTATAACAAAGGGACAGTTTTGAAAACTACCTTCTTCACACAGGGAACAGATATAGACCCAGAGAATACTGGGGTTTGGGCAGAAAATGGGGATAGTGGAGCTAAGAAGGCATGAGGAGTGTTAGCCAAAATGAAGGGTATGAAACAAATAAAAATGGAAACCTACTATCTTACAACCAAGTTAAAATAGAAACTTTAAAAAGAAAAACAAAGAGAAGAATTTGAAAGGAGATATCTTGGATAGATGGAAAGGTTGATTCCAGAAGCCAAGGATTATTAAACATAAACCCTAGTAGTAACAGAATATCTCCTTATGAATTTTTGGGTGGAGAGGCACCAAAAGCCTTTAATATAGGTTCATGTAATTCTCCTTGTTTAACCTTCACATGTATGAAATGGTCCTAATTATGAAGACCTACATAGCTTGGATGCATGATATAGAGAAATCAAGCTATAACAAATCTAAGGAGGCTAGCTTTCATGGCTCTGGTATATTTTAGTCAGGCTACCAAGAGAGAGAAAAGAAGACCGTGGTCTTACTCAGCTGTAAATCTCCTTTTGTATGAGAGCAAATAGGAGACAAAGTACATCTGCTAGTAAAATAGCAGCAGTGCTGTTTTTGGAGTAACTAACTGCTCTCTAATAGGATTTGAGACATACACCACAAGAAAGAATCCATTCATAGCACTGTAAACTGGTCAGAAACCTACAGCAGGCAAGATCACAGACATGAAGGCCTTTGTTCGGCTAACCTAAATAGGATCAAACTGCCTTCTGAATATTTTTGTTTACACTAATAGACAAATGCTATTCTTGGCTTTAACTAAAGAATCCTCTCTAGTGAAATGTGATGGATGCAGAGATTTGTGCTAAAGCAGTACAGACAATAAATAACAGATACACATTTGCTCAGCACAAAACTAAAAATGCATGGTCATCTCCTTGAAGGTTGGAGAAACATTGCAGCCAAAGGAGGAGAGAGAATCTAAGAGCTGTAAAGTAAGGAGAAGGCCTACAAAATGCCATCTTCTCTGTAGGCCATTGCAATCACAAAGTCACAGCACCTATGAATGCCTACACTGTGTCTAAACAAGAATGGACCCATCAGTGATCACATACAGATTAAGGAGGGATCATAAGCCCTACTGCTCACTGCTCAACATTTTAATGATAGAATAAGTGAGAGGGTAAATTATTATCTCCAGTTATATACCCACTATTGACTGAATGTTCCAATTGACATTCCAAGCCAATGGTTACACTAAATGGGGCACCAAACAAGACTAAAAGTCATTAATCTTGGAAAAGGACTTCTGGGGCTAGGGAGCTGTATTAATAAGAATAGGAAGGAGACCAAGAGAGGGGTAAAAAGAGATTAATCAGAATACATTTTATAAATTTATGACATTGTTTATTAAAATTAATCAAATCTTTAAAAAATAATCTTATAAGATGGTATTGTAGGTAAGGATGTATTTGTCATCAAACTTGGGGATCCAAGTTGAATCCTTGAGTACAAATGGAATGAGGAGAAGACTTGATCTTAGGGTTGTCTTCTTATCTCAACCATATGCACATAGCCATACCCACACACATATATGCAAGTACTTACAAATAAATAAATGAAAAAAATATTTATATGTATTCTTAATTTAATGATTTGGACAAACTATGATTTGATCATTGCTTCAAATATTGCTACTGTATAAAAATGGAATTTAGTATAGTGACTTTTGATAGCCAACTTTCACAAATTTATCATGTGCTTGTAGCGAACTTGTTTACATCTCCTTTTATCTTTACTCTTTGGTGACTGAATTCCCAAAGTGCTTCTAGATATGGCTATGAGCCAAATTTATGTATGAATTAAAAGTGTAGCCCTGTCTGACAAATATAGTATAAGACATTGAATGTGAATAGTACTTTTCTATGGAATGTGTCTTCTCCTTGCAGTGGAACATGACACAGTATGAGCATGGTCTTTCTATCCTGCCAGAAGATGAAACACAAAGCCACACTCAGTATTACATCCAAGGTCATCACAGACGTTGCAGGCCCCAGCTAGTCTACCAAGTGCTATAAAATGGATTCATGTTTACAACCAGCATCAGGCATTTCAGTCCAAAATAGCTATGCTACAAAATTGAGAAATAAATAAATTGCTAATATTTAAATCAGTAACTTTGGGGAATGTGTTTTAATAAATAAAATATAAAATGTATACACAAATAGTATTATTATTTTATTATTAATATGTATTACTATATTATTATTTAATATTTCATTAAAATGTTTTATTATTGAATTAAATATGTGTCTTTTTCCTACACATATTTTGAAACTATTTGCCCTGTACTATTTACTTACCTATAATCTCTAGAATATGTACAATGGAGCCAAAGTAAAATACACGTGGAGAATAACAAATAGCAACTAAAGAGATACAGTCATGACATGATGACATTAAAGAACACTTGTTGGTTTTGGTGGAGTGCATAAAATATGAACCATGAGAACAGAGGTGAGAAGTCTGTCATTACTGATGGAGCTATTCCTGAAATCCATGTTTTTATTTTGCATCCTCTCATTAAGAGATACATAAGCTGGGGGATTCAAATAGTGGTGAAGGCTTGGCCGTCATTGGTTTATATACTAAGGAGACTAAATACATATTGATTGCCTAAATGATAATGGGAGAGAAGAGAGAAAACCCAAGGATGTTTGAAATGAATGAGAGCCACTCTGTCTTGTGTGCCAGACAAGCTCACCCAGAGCTTTAAAAACCCTTTGAGGGAAGAAGATGGGTAGTGACGAGAAAAGGTTTTTTGTCTATCCCATCTCAAATGTTCAGGGCCAGGCCACACAAAAATAGCTAGTAAATAAACATGATTCTACATCTAAAAAGAATTTGTGCATTATACAAAAGCAAACCACATAAGCATGTACACACACACATTCTGCCTCTCTCTCTCTCTCTCTCTCTCTCTCTCTCTCTCTCTCTCTCTCTATCTCTCGCTCTCTCTCTCCAAAGTAGTGCAAATAGTATATAGTTTACACTCCTCAGTTTGTCAGTCAGGATCACAACTACTGTTGCTAACTTTACTGATCCTTCCCTCTTCCAGCTTTATGACTGTTTATAGAGAGTGAGGAAATAGACCTTGACCTTGTAAGTTTATCTCCAAATGAAGCAGAAAGTGAAAAAAAAATCAAGTTCCTTCTTCCATAGATGTCTGTATTATGTACAATGTCACAGAAAAGAGAGTAGGGTTATGTTTCAGCCAGAAACTATTTCCAGAATAATTTCTCCACAGCCTAAAACTTCTTATAGCTACGTATAAGCATACTTGAACTTAGTGCTACTAAATGTTTTTTTATTATAAATATTCTCAGAAACAAAATTGTTTTCCAGCTTCTAAGCTTTTTAGTAAGTTGCATATTCTCATGCTGCTCACATTATCAGAAAAATATACTTGCTGGTTAGCTGTGTGTTCTGTTCATGTACCGTCTCCAGCTCCAGAGGGTTCTCATGTTTCTGGCCTTTGTACTTTGACACCCATGTGCACATGCTCATACACAGACCCACACACATACACATATTAAAATTCAAAAGAAATATTTGTAAATATACATATATATGTACATATATATGGGTGTGTGGGTGTGTGTGTGTTTCTACACTTTATGTTTCTGAAGTCAGAGGCAGATTTCATTTACGTTTTATCTTTGATAATACTACTAAATGAATTTAAAATGACTATGCCAGAAATCAGTATTTGAATATGACAAAGACAACCTTTACAAAGTGAGCAAAACCATCCTCCAACAACTGATTTTGCTCACATGGCTGTCGCTCACTGATTCTTTATTTACCTCTTTGCAAAATGCTTTCTTGAATTCGATGGTAGATTTTTTTGATGCAGTTTCACAACAGAAATGTTTCCCCATAATTTCCTCCCAAATGATAAATATCTATGGAAAAGATGTTTTTCATGTGTACCCAAGCATGAGAGCTAACACAGGTGAGCAAATGCACAGAGCACTAACATCCAGAGCCTGAGACTGTTCTGCTGAGACTTTGAGCTATGTCTAAGCATGGTATCCACTGCTGATAATGAATAGTCAGTCAGAAAGGAAAGGCAATTTGAGATAGTGAAGAACTTCTTAGGGAAAAGTTCACAAGATGGGCAGAAAGGGGAGGGTGGAGGTTGAAAAAGTTTTCCTTTTTTGCTCACAGTTGATCTTTGCTAGTAGTAACCAATGATTAATGTTAAAGAATATCCAATGTGTTCAACAAACATCTTTTCCCAGCTGGCCATTATTTGCCCTGCATACGGGAGAAAAGACAAGAATCTAGAGATACAAGTCACTTCACTTCTGGAAAGCAAATTTCAGCAGTTATGGGAGTTGTCCCATTTCAACCAAAATGGAGGAGTTTATAAAATGTCACGGCTCCAGCTGACAGCAAGGCCATCAGCAGTCAGTGTTCCACTGCTGGTAAAATTCTTATCTTTTCCTAGTCTATCATGACAGTACCCATGTGGTCTATAGACTTTCTCTTCTGTATTCTAGGGTTTTTCTCCCATACTAAATAGAAATAGTAGTCCTACCTTTAACATCTCACAGGATTCATATGACATTCCAACAATAAAACCTATTGTTGACAGGTGCTGGCATGAAAGGAAGTGGTTAAATTGTACTCTAGAAGCGTTTATGTAAGTGTTTAAAGCAATCATGGTTGACCAGCATTTGAGATTTGCTTTTTTTTTTTTTTCTCTGTTATCAAAACCTTTGTTCAGACCAACTATTCTGTTTATTTTGACCTCTCTGGGTAGGATTAAAGCCGCATAGCACTGCCTGTATTTCACTTTGAATCCATTATAGATGCAAGCACTCAAATCCACGATAAAGCTATGCTTGTATGCTAAATTTGAAACTAAAAGATAACCTTGACATTTTATGAAGTCAATTTCATTCATTAGGCAAATTGCCACATTTGAGAGTAAGCAAATTAAGCATTTTCATCTGTCTTTTGGCTTCTGTGAGTAGTGTAATCACCACAGATTGTGTCATGGATCAGATTCAAAGCCATGTAATTGTATGTCAGTGGGCGATACTGCACCGAGCATTCTCCTGGGGTCCTTTCCAAGCCCGCCTTCAGCTCCACACTCTCTTTGGACATACCATGACTTCTGATATACAATAAGGATCATTTGGAAGCATTGTTCTTTCAAGACTCTTAGGCCATATCCAATTTGGACCATCTTGCTGTCCCCATCTTAAACTGAAGTAATAATAATACACAGCAAAAGTGATGAATGTTGCCTATTGTTTGTGAGAATTGTGTGGCAAAGAAACACTCTGCGTGTGGACCCCTTCCAGGAAACTCAAATTTGTATTATTAATCCTTGTTGTAAATTGCCACCATCTATGGAAATTGCTACAGTGCAAACTGCAGAAATATATTTCCTTTGTTAAAAACCTAATTGATTCATTTAGAGCTTTCTTTTGTTAATCCACCAAATCACAGCTACTAAATATTGCATGTTATAGCCATAGATACAGTCATTATTAGCATGACAATTATTGTGGGAGTTTTTTTTTTTTTTTTAACCCACATCACACATATTTTTCCCCTTTAATATAATATGACCTATACTTCAGGAAAATTTATTACAAGAGAATTTAAAGTTCATCTTTAAAAGCAAATGATTCCAAGAGAGCAATATAATAATCTATCTCCACTCTAAATTAGCATGCATGTTTCTTTACCCACACATGCACATATTTTTGTGTTGTTATAAATTAAATTGTGGGGATATTTAAAAACACGCTATTCATAAATACCCCTGATCCATTATCTCAATCTCTTTCCCTAAGATAAAACTGAATAAACCTTTTGTAATTAGGTTGACTTGATATAACAATAAAACAACACAAAGCCCGCCTCTATTCCCCTTCATTGTTTGTTTTATACTAATGATTATAAAGATACTTTGTAATAATGAGTGCTAGCAGTTTATATTTAGTATGTGAGCCTTATGTGCTTTGTACTCATTCAAACACTCAGAAGAGGTAGCAACTTATGTTCCCCATTTTGACACAGTTAAGTGAGAGGGCTGGTTATGAACTTTTTCTTGTAGTTGGAAGTGAAGCTTTGGTTGTATCCATTTGAACCCAAATCCTTCAGATCCACCTGCCTATCCTCAGTCCTAAGCCACTACCTCAAAACACAAAACCTAGTTTTTCCTTTCTTTCTAATATCGTTGCTTATTGAAGATTCATTTACGTTAAGAAACACCAGTTTCCACCATCAGCAATCTTTTCTACACAGTGAGATAAACTCTTAAACTCTGCTATTTCCTGTAAGAGTGTAGCACTTACAGATTTTAAACTACTTAACATGAATCTCTAATTCATAATTGAAAAATCAGTCCTACTGCTATCACCCTTTACCAGTTTATGCTTTAATGGATGGTAGTGTCATCTAGAGCATTCTTTTTGTCACACTGGGGTACTCACTGTCTTAAGTGTCACAGAGGAACCACCCATATTCACAGGGAATATAAAATTGAATATGTTTTCCCTCCAGAGAAATAAGTTGACATTTCATTATCTTACAAAAATAAACAAGGTTAGGGACTAATTTACACATTTTTATATAAAATATGCAAACCACAAAATGATGCTTCTATAGAGTAAGATGTCTCATGGACTGCACTTATTCTCCCTTACTTACTCTGCTCTTTCTACTTTTTCTATTTTTTTTTCAGAAATTACATCTTGATTTTCATGTCCAATTCCTGAGACTTCTGTGAAAATATACCTTAAGTCTTTTGGTGTCCTTGCAAACTTCTATATCAAGTTCTAAAGTAACTTTTTTTACTTGCAAATTAGAATGCAAAACACTTGGACCTAGATGGAGGTAAAAGGAAATTTCCTATTACTGCATCTGCAAATTACCAGTGAAAGTCACTTACGACTTATCCTGCCGTGCTTTTGAGAAACTTCGCTTGTTTTCTTCAAAGAAGAAAAATGCTTCATGAAAGGCCTAATAACACATTTAAATTACTGAGGATAATTTGAAAATTTAAGTTTTATGGAATTTAGATGATTACTAGAATCCCAGCAAGTAGCATAATGGACATAATTTTTATAACAATTGAGAATTACTCTGCTCATGATACACTCACATTGATTTGAACCTCACGTTTTAAAACTAGGCTTAACCCAACTCACCAATCAAAATGATTTTTTGGCAAAATATAATTATCTTGAGAAAAAACTTTAGGTTGCCTATATTATCCTAACTTAAATTAAATGTAATGTACTTATTTGTGATATCAAAGAAGATAATCTTTAGTAATTTCATAATTTTATACAAATCATCCTGAAACCTAATATATGGATACACAGATATTTAATAATCGATTTGTACACATTAATGCATACATTTATCATTTTTTTTTAGAATTTAAAGAGGATAGTTGGTAATGCTCAAGATCCTTATGTAAAATTGTTTGGTATTTGTAGTAAATCTTTATACAATGCACCATATTTTTAATTTTTTAAGAAGTCCATACATGGGCACTGTATTTACATCTTATCAATATACACACACATACATACTCAGACATATGTTACTGAGTCCACTTGTATTATTGCATACATGTGTTTAAGGCTTACAACTCAGCATAGGCTATTAGGAGCTTTATCCCTGAAGAAAATGAATTCTTCCTCTCTCACATTCAATAGTTGACTATAGATTTTTATATAGGGTTGGGTGGGACATTGGGATATTTTCCCATACACACTAGTATGTCAGTTGGTGTACTTATTGTGAAAATCTTGTTGGGGAAGCAAACTTCTGTTGAGATTGCATGAGTCCAACTTCTCTGTCATGTCTAGGAGATAGTATCACACTCTAGACATCCTGGTCTCCACTTTTTATCATGGCAGCAATATCAAATTAAATGGAGACATACTTGAAGCAATCTGCCTGAAGACCCAGCAATACCATTCTTGGGAATATACCCAAAAGATGCCCCACCATGCTACAGGGGCACATGTTCCACTATGTTCATAGCAGTCTTGTTTGTGATAGCCAGAAGCTGGAAACAACCCAGATGTCCCACAACAGATGAATGGATACAGAAAAGGTGGTTTATTTACACAATGGAATACTACCCAGCTATTAAGAATGTGGACATCCTGAGTTTTGCAGGCAAATGGATGGAATTAGAAAATATCATCCTGAATGAGGTAACTCATACCCATAAAAGACATGCATGGTGTGTACTCATTAATAAGTGGATATTAGCCAATAAAAAAGTACAGAACACCCAAAAACAGTACACGGGACTCAAAAAGGCCAACAAGCTAAAGGCGCCAAGTGAGGACACCTCAGTCCCTCTTGGGAAGGAGAAAAAAGCAATCACAGTGAGGAGGGAGGGACCAGGGAGGGAAAGTGGACAGGAATCCCTGAGCGCCAGCAGAAATAATGGAAACGGGCAACCTTGGGAGGTAGGAGCTAACACTGGACAGTAGAGAGAGTGAAGTTAAAGAGCACTCACTCTTTATTCCAGAGAAGCTGAATACCCAAAGTAACTTTGTGTTTTGTTTTTCTGGTGTTTGGTTTTGGCATTGAAACCTGAACTTCTTGGATTGAACTAACAGGATAATCTATAAATAGTACTTTTCTGACATCTTAAAGGAGCAACATTTCTGATGATGGCCTCTCTGAAGTTCACATCTTCACCATTTCTTGCCTAAATAATATACCCAGTTACTAAGCGATCCATTTACATGTACCATTGAGCGCTCTGCTCAGTCTCCATCTGCAAATACATCGCAATTTTTTAAAAAATGTTTGTCTAAGTCCATATGAGAAAGAGCATTTCATATATTCATTCAACAAATACTAAGTTTTGTCACCTATCTTTTAATGACAGGAACATAGTCTGTCAAATGTGTTCTTAGATGATTTAGAATACCATAGAGCATGCCTAACAAAACTAATGGGCATAAGATATTAGGCTCAGTAAAAGAGATGAATTTGACCTCAGTATGACATAGAAGTTATAAATGTATAATAAAATAGTGAAAAAGTACAGTACAGTAAGTACATAAAATGGTGACTGTGGTTTATTATCATTATCAAATCCCATGCACAACTGCATATGCCATACATCTATGTGACTGACAGGTTAGTTGGCTTTTTAAGTAGCATTACTACAGATGTGTAAAGACACTTTACTGTGCTATCACTAGCTACCACACCAATAACCAAAGAATTATTCAGCTCTCGTGTAATTATATAGGAACAATATTGTATATGTGCTTCACTGTTGACCAAATCTTTCTATGCAATACAAGACTAATCATTTTGTGCTTGGAACTTTATAACACTTGTATTTCCATAAGAAGAACAAATTCTATAGCATGATAAATGTATGCCAGCATCCAATACTTGTTTTTTGGAAGTTCCCTATCTGTGAGGCAAGCCCAATAAATACCGAAGAACCCACACCCCATCCTGTGGCCATGGGTTCACCATCTTTTACTTCCTTATATATTGTGACACCTGACTTCTTTACCATGATATTTCTAAACTAACCTCAAACATTGGCCCTTCCTTTCCTGTTTCTCTGAATTATTTTGTCTATTCTTTGCCGTTCCTTGGTGACCTCTGTTCTCTCTCCCAGCACTTTTGCAATTTATTATTATTATTATTATTATAGGTTTATATATATTCTCAAAATTGGGGAAATTTTATGGGTTCACTTTGTGCTCCTCCATAGTATATTATATTTTGACATTCTTTAAAGTCAAATCCTTACATCAGGTTACAGTTTTCTTTTTTTCCCTTTATGCCTCTTGAGGTTTGTTTTGGGTGTTGTATTAGAAGGAATAATCTTCCATTTCACAGACCAGAAAAGATGACAAATTTATTTTTAATATTCCTTTTATCAGAATGTATTCATTCATCTCAGCTGATAATTTCTCATCCTAAGAATACCATCTCTTGGATTATTATTGTTTGCCCCAAGTGAAA
Organism: Mastomys natalensis; assembly: GCA_021653895.1. Classification (NCBI taxonomy): domain Eukaryota; kingdom Metazoa; phylum Chordata; class Mammalia; order Rodentia; family Muridae; genus Mastomys; species Mastomys natalensis. Next base: position 474,880 of record JAJTUV010000495.1, on the reverse strand, counting down.
ATATGCTTCAAGAAGCATAATCCATTTTGTTGGAGCAAAAAGGTAGAAGTGACTTCAAATATCAGAAGCAATTTTGAATAGAAAGGCAATATTTATGCGAATTCTAAAACTTGAGGAATTTGTGGTTGGAACATTACATCACAGTACTGCTTAAGTTTAGCTGAGCAGGTGCGTGTGAACTGAAATCCCATGGTTTTCCTAAAGCATGTTCTGGATCTCTATTAGCAGTTCTCATAGGAGCCTCTTCCCATTAAATTACTTTCTTTGCAACTTGGCTCCTTTTAAATCATACACACACATACACACACACACACACACACACACACCACACACACACAAAGGATGGGGACAGAGAGAGAGAGAGAGAGAGAGAGAGAGAGAGAGAGAGAGAGAGAGACTCTAAATGTCCAGAGCAACTCTATAATTGAGTTGTATAGATGTTGTGATATGAATTGGATAAATGCTAAACTTAGTATAATGAACACATAGAAATGACTATTTCTTTTTTGCCACAGAAGAAGCTCTTCTGAATCTTTTTTTTTTCTCTATTGCTTTGTGTCTGTCTGTCACATAGGCAGGTGGCTTTTGCAGCATCCTTTAGCCCAGAAGCCAAAGTTCACATTTCCATTCATAATGGGAACATTTCCGAACCTTGCTGGCTCTCCCAGACGGTTTACTCTGAGCTTGTGACACAGCCATTATCTTTTCATTCTAATCTCCTTTGTCAATGTAACAGTGAAGTGCAGGATGGGGGATTAGTGGTGCTCCGACTTAATCAGTTTATAAAAATCTCCAGAGAAAGCTGCCCTTTCTTTCATCCACCACAGATGTGTTGTCTTCACTTGATTAGGCAATTGATTTGGCCCCCAGTGCCTCAAGAAAGGAAAGATGTCCTTAGCATGTATTTGTATACTAAAATATGGCAAGTGGATGGGATGGGTCTGGTACCACTTCATAAGGAATAAAGCTTTCCTGGATGCTGTTTACATTGATTTTTTTTTTTTTTACCAGCTGGAAAAAGAGAAAGAATAAGAAGTTTGCAGACATTTTATTCTTTTCATCCCACAACCTGCTAATGTGTGGTCGAGTGCACTGCGATTCACAACACAGCAGGATGCTCTTCGCTATAATTCATGCCGTGTATATATAGCAGCTGTACATTGGGAAGATTACCAGGGAAGCATTTGGAGAGTAGTCGAGTTCAAGTTGTTCGCGCAGGTGAATGAGCAGTGCAGCTGGGGTTCAAGACATTTCCCTGCTTCAGCCCATTACCAAATGACCCTATTAAAGGTTCCTTTTAAGAAGGAGAGGTAGGACAGTGTGAGTATCAAAGTGATGTCTACAGAGATTTAGATCCAGAGATGTTACTGTGACTCCTCCCCTGAAGCAGTTCTATGTTTCTGATGGAATCCCCCATTAGCTTTCCTGCTTATGCCTGCTCCTCTATCAAAATGATATTCTGAAAGTTTACATCCAGTACTCATCAACTACATGGTTTCTCCCAGTTTTTCTGAAGGTATCGTTTCTTGATGCATTATTGCAAGCAAAAGAATAACACAAGCTAAGTCAGAGGCAACTCAAGGCATTTAGCTGCTATATTTGAAGTATGCGTTTAAGTATTTCATCTTTTTTTTATTATTATTTTGCAGGATACATTTTCATTTGAATTATCACCTAGCACCAGAAAATAGAGAATGTATTTTCAGTGAACAATTCGTCAGAAAGAGTATGCTGTATGATTGAGTGTAAAAATAATGGCTTTCTACAACTTTAATCATATGAAAATATTTTCACAAATTTAAATTAAGGATTCCAAAAATGTCAGATTATTTTTATTTCTTTTTTTTTAATTTACCTCTTGGATATTTGCATGCTAAGAGACAGGATTATTTGTCTCTTAATAAACAAAAAATTGCATTTTTCCTTTGACATATTATGCTATGTCACTGTCCATGCTATGTTGGAAAGCAGTCTTCTCAATGAAGGAGGGAGGGAGTGCTATATGAGTCTACTCCATCCTCATTCACATATCATATTTTCTGATAAATAAATCAGAATCACACCAACAACTATGTAATTAACATAGCCAGTCACTCTGGAGGTTATGCGTGTTACAGAGAAAGGAAACCCCAAGCAGAATTCATGTTTCCTTTATATGGTGTCCTATATGAGACAAAGTGTGGCTTTTGCCTTGCTATTTTACAAAGATCAAAATGTCTTATTTCCAGACAATTTAATACGTTTCTGCTAATTGTTGAGTATGGGGAAACATGAGAATTTTTCATATATGTAAAACCTAAAGGACTCTGAAATCATGAGTGAGCTGAATGCCTGTATTTGTGAACAACAATGGGTGCACAGATCACCATGGAGATGTATAATCCTTTAATCCTTCTTAGAATACTTTCTCCCAGCCAAAATGTAATCACTGTATAATGAGAGGCAGATACACCCAGGATAAAAGTGCAGGGACTAGTATAGATAATTTCTAAGGTGGACCTCTTAAACTGTCCTTCACAGATAATTAGGTTCATGAGATTAAGAATGTACTCTGAAGATTAGCTGCAAGTCCCTACTGCACAATGTAACATATGAAGGGCCCTTTCCTGCCATATGGTAGGTGGAAGTATCATGGCCTCCAGGGGGACTTGTCTGACTCTGCCACAATCTGTTGCCAGACCCCACAGGTGAAAGCTGATTCCAGAGGACTTTAATTCCACGGTCTTCTAGAGACATGAACAAAATTGCTAGGATGCAAGTGTTGTCCTGCTAGACTTACGATGGTGTGCTTGTGTACCCATCAATGCTTATTGTATGACGCATGCAGTGCCCCCTCACCTCTAGTTTATGAATACAAGTGGCATCAAGGCAGTGAGCACCTACTCCAGACTCAGTGAATTTCACAGAAGCCCTGTGATGTCATGGAGAATACTGAAGTCTGCAGTACCTCATATCTCCTTCATTTTTTTTAATTCTTTAATAATTTAGAAAATAAAGAAGCTATCAGTGAGGAACCGTTTATTATTAGTCACTCATTGCCATAAACTGAGATTTGATTTTTCATGTACATCTTACGTCAGAACTGTCAGTCTACATGCTTAGACATGGCACATGCACCATTGCACACCTCTACAGAACAGAAAACCCTATCACCGTGATGATAATCAGAGCCCAGAAACGATGCTGCCGATGCTCGATGCTGTATTTCCACGAGTATTCTAACATGTTTAAAAGCATTCTGATATAATCTTAAGAATGCTTTATATTTTTAATATTGTTTTTAATTCTTTGAGAACTTCATACAAGGTATTTAATCATATTTACCTCTTAAACCTCTTCCTACTCCTAATAGCTCCAACTCAACACTGTTCTCTCTCTCTCTCTCTCTCTCTCTCTCTCTCTCTCTCTCTCTGTCTCTTCTCTCTCTTTCTGTCTCTCTCTCCCTCTCTCTCAAATAACACATCAAATACAATTTGTGCTGCTCATATGGTTTTTTTGATGTGGGCCTGTCCACTGGAGCATGGTTGACCTTAAGGAACACACCTTAAGAAATCTGTTTCTCCTTTCTCCAAGAGCCATCCATTGCCCATATCTCTTCAGTTATGGTAGGGGCTGACACACTCCTACCACTCTATGATGGATATATTTACAGATATATTAGAATATATAACACATTTCATAAATACATTTCAATAAGTAATCTGTTAGTTAATTTAAGAGGTCAATTAAGACTTAAAATATGTGTAAATTATAAGCAAACATAAGCTTTTATATATAAACTAAGTAAATTAAGTAATGTTTTGTGTCATTTTTCCCCTTACCAAATGACACCCACAAATGATGACTACAAGACCACTATCCAATCAGATGATGGTCATCATTTTCAGCCTTTCATTTTCTCAGCACTTTTGAAGATTGTAAATGTCTGTTAATTATTCAAAGTATCAAAGATAATCATGGAAAACACATTAAATCATTTGAAGATGGCACATTAAAAGGTACCCCCTGAGTAGACATGCTCCTTAAGCCTCCGCCAGTTGACTAATCAAATCGGAAACTTAGAATGGTGGCTGTTGTTGCTGTTTTGTTTTTTGTTTTTTTTTGGTTTTGTTTTTTCATTTTTTCTTTTTTTTTATTACTTAGAGATAGGAAGTTGTGTAAACCTCAGATTTCTCACATAATTATATAAAGTTAGAAATTAATGCCATGTGAACCTTCAATGATGTATGAAAAAATCTTTGGTTTTTGTTTTTGTTTCTAGTTTCAGAATTATGTCCTGCCTCGTGGACAGAACCAGCACCTTTTGGAATTTGTGCTTCTGAATAGGACTCTGTTATCAATTGCACCTGGTGCTTTATTACTGACTCTAAAATGTTTTAGCCTATTAATCCTCTGTAGCAGGCAAAATTAACTAGTTCCAAAGTCTGCAGAAGTCTTACCAAGATCCATCCAGGAGGGAAGCACTTCTTCCCCTCCTGGTATTATTTGATACTCCTTTAAATGAAATATCACTTTTCAGCCAGTGGTGCTTATTGTCACCCTACTTTGTAATGAAGGGAACCTGTGTCCCTCCAGAGTGTGATCACCCAAGAGAAAATCACTGAGGGGAAAGAAGAAATGGAAGTCCAAGTGCCACATTTTATCTCACTAAACTCAGGGATATTCTGTTTGAGTGATTCAGATATTACTGGTCAATGTAACTAAACCTCTGTGGATGCCTTCACTGGGCATCACAGTCATGGGTACAATGTCTGTATCAGTATTGCAAACCTCTGTGGATGCCTTCACGGGGCCTCAGAGTCCTGGGTACAACGTCTGTGTCAATATTGCAGACCTCTGTGCAAATATAGGCTGAGTCACAAGACTGCACTAGGCATGCTGTCTGTAGGCTCAGCATTCAGGAGGCTGAAGCAGAAGTTGTGAAGGTTCAAGGGCAGCTGAGGTTACACACTGATTTCCAGCCTGAGGACTGAAAGAATCTCAAAAAAAAATCAGTCCAACAAAGCATCTAAAAGGTAGAGTTCTTCTGCATGGCAGGGGTATCTTCTTGTAACTTTGTGTGTAGAGAAAGAACATTTCTTTTTCATAAGAGCAACACAGCAGATAAGGTTACTTATTTCCACCAGTCCTTTTCTTGGTTGGGAGTAAAATTATAACTCTTGCCCAGAGGGTAAATAATATGCTCTTTTGGCAAGACACAGATCAGTTCTTTTTAATAATACATTAAACACATGACAACTTGACATGTCTATCAACATTTCTCATGAAAATATTATTGTATGTTCTTTTTGCATCTTAAACACTATTCCACACTCATTTCTGTTCTAAAGACTAAACAGTGAAGGCTGTGGCTAAAGCAGTAGCTACTATCATTTTTCAGAAGTGGCAGGCTGGAAGAAACGGGTTCCTTAGAAGTAAATTCACACATAAGTGGGGAGCTGTTACTCCAAACCTTAGTGGGAGAGAGAAAGGATCTGGTTTAAAGCAATGCGTTTTACATTTTTCTTTCCTCCCCATCAACAGGACCCTAATCTAATTTTCAAACATGCTTCTAAAGAAACGATGAGTGTTCGGAAAAATTTGTGGTTAATATAATAGTTGAGTGAACAAGAATAAACTTCTCGTAATTTACAAATGTTCTGAATGAGATTTTGAATCAGTGCATCCAGAACAAAACAGGCATCAAAAGCCTAGGTGGAAAAACCTGAGATGAAAATTTGGTGTAGAAACACATCTTCATTATAAGGGAAGATCAAATATTCCCAACCCCCCAACTTTAACACATAACAGAGAGATGTGTAAATTATTACAAGCACTTTTTAGGTGCACAGCTGAAACCGAGATATATTGAATAAAATTGTAGCCAGACTGTAAAATGAGCCAACTGAATAGAAGGGTACATTAGAACATTTGGATATTTCACAGCCTCCAGGCCTTGGATTATGAACCCCATGTATACTCCTCTACGGCCTGGGGAAGTAGATGGAAAGGGACCCCAAAGATTTCATGACATTTCACATTAATACTGAATACTTCTAGAAAAAAATATATCTTTGATAGAAAATAACCACTACAACATGTGCAAGGCAAAGAATTTCCCCCTGCGTTTACCCTCTTTGATTTCCTCAGACTTAAATATTATTTTGCTTTACTTCATTTTAAAACAATCTATAGTCAATTTGAATTTATATGGGACTTTTCTTATTTAGACTGTGTATAAACTCAAATGATTCCACTGCACTATCGTTTGGTTTAGTGGTTTTCAACCTGCCTAATTCTGTAGTCATTTTATATAGTTCCTCATGTTGTGGTGAGCCTCTTGCCATAAAATGATCTCATTGGTACTTCAGAACTGTAATTTTGCCACTGATCTGAATAGTAATGTAACAGCTGATATGCAGAATATCTTAATTGAGACCCAAAGAGGTGCCAACACACAAGTTAAGAACCACTGCTGTAGTGCACTAGCACTTGTGTGTTGTGTGTGTGCGCGCGCGGTGCGTGTGTGGTGTGTGCAAACTTTCATGTGTGTGTATGTATGTATGTGTATTTATTTGTACGTGTATATAAAGAAACCATTAACAAAATTAATGATTTGTAGGTGGTATGTATAAATTAGTCTCTCATATCTTTTATTGTCTTCTGATTTACTAGGTTTCTATCTACAATAAAAAATAAAAATAATACAAAAGATCAATCTAATATAACTGCCAAATTAAATTCAAAATCAAAACTTTTTTTTAAGTAAAAAAACCTCCACCTTATAATAAGTCTTCAAAAAAAAAAAAAAAAGAAGAAAACACTTTGGTGTGGTGATGGCAATCTAATGCATGATACCATGTGAAAAAAAAAATTAAGAACCAGAGTGACTGCAGTTCAGAAAAACAAGTGCTACCATAGCAACAGCCTCAGCAGCAGGCAGTCCAGTGAACTTCCTGTACTAGGACACTGAAGGTCTTGTAGCAGAATAGCGTGACATCAGATAAATACAAAAGGCATCTGCCAGGACCTTGCAGCATGCTAGGAAAATGGAGCACAGCGGAAAAGTAGCTTAGATTGGAAAATAATTGCCACCCTCCCAGTAAGGTTGGCTTGGAAAGCCGTTAAAGGAGGTTTGTACACGTACCATCTCTAATCCTCAGACACATGGTATTTAAGCTTTATTACCTCCACTCATTATTTAGGGAAACCAGAATGTGGCATGTTAGATCATTTTCCCAAGCTTCACATCGAGCTAGTGGCACAGATCTCAAAAAAAAAAAAAAAAAAAAAAAAAATCAATAAAATCAATGAGCTCTGAACTTATGTTCTTCCTTTATTCTGTAATTCTTGTTACATTATAATTGTATAATTGAAGATTAAAATTAATTTTTGACGAAAGTGTGTAGTCTACATTATCATGCAAAATATTCATTTCAGATATACCTTTCTAAAAGTTTTATTCAAAACCTCATATTTGTGTATTTAATCACAAAAAATAACTTAAATGGGATATTTACTACTAACAAGCTTAAAGGTTGGGTTGTGGTAAAGGAAAAGTTAAACATTAATTTATTGTAACACTGTTGCCAATAAAAAATTAGAATATGATAGCAAGATTATGAAACCAATCCAAGGAGACTAGTTAAATTGTGTAAAATGATTTACATGCTTCTTACTATGTAGTCAGGGGATATTAGAGAAGTACATTAAGTATGTTTGTTCTTGCTTTGAAATGATATTATAAATATTTTTAGAAAGTACTATTAGAGCTGGAAAGACTGCCCACTATGTAACGTGATTGATGCTAAAACACCAAGACAGCAATTCCCATCCCTGTAATTTGCATTAAACAACAGTAACCAAAAAAGAAGAGAAAACCCACTAGCTTGGCAGCACACACTGGCCTTCCTCAGGACTGTGGGACAGAAATAGACAGATCCTAAGGTCAGCCAGACTCCTCAAAGTGAGGTTCAGTAGGGGACATTATATCAAAACAATAAATAAACAATAATAGGAACAAAGTGAATATGAAGAGCGATAAAGGAAGAACTCTGACCTTGACCTCTGGCTTGAATGTTTGAATGTGAACCCACACCCTTCTTGTCTTTGTATATATACATACATATACATATGCAAATACAAAGAGAAAGTACACTCTGTCATAGTTAAACACCTACCTAAATTCTCTGCACCCCACTTTTAACTACTAGAGGATGACTTTACAAAAACAATTGTTGCTTTTTATATAAATGGAACTTAAGGCTGATGACTCCCATGAAACAGACAGGGATCCACTCAAGGAACCAGCTGTCAGTTTTAGCCAACATACAAATATCTGTTTTTAAAGTAACAGCTCTAATATTTTGTTAGTGGGACATTCACTGTTGGTTTTAGTTGAATGAAATACTTTATAGTAAATAATCTCATTTTACAAAAAAATGAGCAAGTAACACGCAAGTACCTTTATTTCCAATATATTTGAATTTCAGACCATCTTAGCTCAATAAAGTTTTTAAAATGTTTAAATATAAGAGGTTTTTTCTTCATTTTGGAGTCTGTCTGACTCTGGCAGTCGTCTTTTACACTGAAATAAGTTTAAATTGGGAAGCCATGGATGCCTTTCTGTGATGTCCTGAGAGCCTTCCTGAACTGAGTCTAGATAGTATCACCACAGTGCCTAGATTATACCACTTAAATTTATACAATATTGTTCTGTTTAATATACTCAGAGAAATAATAGGAGTTGAACTTAGAACTAAGAGAAGACCTAACTAAGACAAAAAACGTCTTCATCATGGTTAATAATCAAAATGATCAATTTTATACTTGGTCTGTATAAAGAGTAGTGGAATCCATTGCAGTCATAAACTTTGACTATTAACACATGATTGTGGGTCTTTTAAGTAAAGAGAAACTTAATTTCTATTTTGCTTTCTGTTCTTGGGCATGGATCAGAGGTAGGGACACACAAGACTCTTAATCAAGTGTGATGTGTGTTTAAAATCCAGAAACTTAGTCTCTAAGAATTACATGCAGTAAAAATAAGAAAGTATGACTGACTGTCCTATTTTGCATGCCATTTCCAAATAAAAATGAACATAAAGAAATAAAGATACATTCTGCTCATGTGACCTTTTTAAAGTTAAAAAACCACAAGTTTTAAAATCCACACTTTTTGGAATACTATTTTGCCAGGTTTGAAGATGATTTACTGAGATAAAGCATACAAGAATATCCAGCAGTGAATTATGAAAAGTAGTCCATTCTCCATCACATACTTTCCATTGATAATGTGAACACATACATAGGCTTGTTCATTCGATTATACAAATATGTTTTAAGATATAGATATATCAATCTTCAGCCCTTAGGTGACAATTTTGACTAAAACTACTTAAAACTATCACCTCAGAGGTAGTTCAGAGCTGAGCCCCTTCCATGTGGACAGCGGAGACATTTTTGTTTGCTACTTGCTGTTGTATAGATTAGGTTAAAATCAACAAATGAATTTAGATCCTTTTAGAAATGCATAAAGTCATTAAAAATAGAAAGCAGTCATGATTTATTTGCTAGAGGGAATCACAGCATAGGTCTCAGCAAAGTCTATAAAAACAACCTGCAGATTCTCCACAAGAGAGTCTCCAGCCACTTCACTCCGTACATGCTCCAAGCGAAGCATGAGATTTCCTTCGACATGGTCTCCTCTTCAAAACACTACATCATTGTAGATCACGATGTCATCTTCCTTCTGTTCATGCTCAAAAGCTTTGCTTGCAGAAATCATCAGCTGAGTCTTATCAATAACTGCTAACTGTAAAGTATGGACCAGAGAATACAGCTTAAATTATTTATTGCTATCGTAATTCTATAATGTATGCGTCAGCATTCTGAATATCAATAATGATTGATCCCTGGGCTGAAAACTTGAAATTCTCACTAACTGGAAAGGCCCAGCCGTGTCTGTGAGTAGATGACATGGGATAAACTGGCAACTACTGGTTAGGAAATATCAGAAATATAGTGGAGCATGAGCTTGAACAAATCAATAGCTAATGATTAGCATGTGCTAATCATTGGAAACCATGATTAGTATAAACCAAGTCACTTCATCTGAAAGGCACTCACCAAACTGTGCAAAGACTGTCTTTTCAGTCTCTCTCAGTTATAAGTGCATCCATGTTTGGGACATTGTTGAATGCACAGAAGACATGACTTTACCCCACCAATTAGTACATGCACAGTCCAGACATATTCATGTCCTCAGTGATAGAATACTTTAAACAAAATGACTTGAAGACCACTGGGAAGTCTCAAACCTCATTAGGCTGATTTATCAGAGGAGACTCGTTGTTCAGGTAACATCAACATAAAAATGTAAGTGTAATATATATGTGAGAGAAGTCACATACACACATGCACAACATCAAACTCCAAGAGGCTAAATAAAAGATTCCACTTCAAACCGCATCTCCACAAACTCCCCTGGAACCCAGTGTTTCAGTCTTCATTAAGGTGTCATGGCTCAGGAACTGATTATAAGAATATGGTAATTCGGGAAATCAAGGGACACATGCCAGCTCCTCTCTCAGCAGGTGCTCCAGGCGACAGAACAACTTGCACAGCTGGCCTGCTAGCCCAAGTGCAGGCACAGCACCGAGTCCCACTTCACAAATCACTCTTCAGCATATCAGGAATTTCACCACCTAATCTTAGCAAAATATTATCTTTTAAGAAAAACGTTCCTCCTGCCTATTGTTTCATCTCCACATTGGAATATGCAAGGGTCTCCCAGGATATAAGTTGCCTTATGTTGTTTTCATGATGTTAAACAACAAGCTGAATTTTTAAGTACTTAGGTTTTATTCACACTGATTAGCTAGTAAAGCCAGGATTCCCACATGTTTACATGCACTGGATCAAGCTTCTTTGTTGCAAATTTGGTCATAATAAATTCTTTTTTGCCAGTATCTGAGGCAAAATCACTAGATGTTAACGACTGCTGTCTTCTTGAAATTTTATTACTTTTGAAATAATCTGATCACTTGTTTCAGGATGTGTGTTCTTAAAACATCCTGAGAGAAAAAAAAAATTGTAAGTATCTGGAACTAAAGAAATTACATGACCTTTAAGACAAAGGTGATTCAAAAGACTTGTTGACAAATCAAGCCAGAAGAATCTTCACATTCATTTGCATTAAATCAAGGTGAGAGTTCTCGCCTCTGGAAACTGTCTAGACCCAAATTTTATTATTAAGAGAAGGACATAATTGGTGGTGATTTGTGAAAAGAATGAAAATGAGTGTTAAATTAGCTGAACCGTGCCAGTGGAACTTAACACACACACACACACACACACACACACACACACATGCACACACAATCATACTTGCACACATACATGCATGTGTGCACACAAAAGAATTGATTGGAAAAATGTTGGGATTACAATAAGATTAGTTTTTGATATGTAATTATTTCCTCATAATTTTTAGCTTTTTAAAGTACATAGAGTTCCTGCCACTTTTGTAAGTATGTTGTCAACACAATTTTTCTCCATAGTTTAGATTTATCCTTGCCAAAGCTGAGATAACTACAGCAAAACATGATCACCTGGTCTTAGTTTCTGTGTCATTACATTTCTGTTGCTGTAGTAAAACACCTTGAGCAGAGGCAACTTAAGGGAAAGAGAGTTTATTATAGGTATGGTTTCAGAGAGTTTATCATTGCAGGAAGGCATGGCCACAAGAGGCAGGTATGGTGACAACAGCGACAAGCTGAGACCTCAACCATCAGCTGCAAGGACAAGCAGGAGAGAGGTGAGGCATTAAATTATCAAGGTCCACTCCCAGTGACAAACTTTTTCCAGCAGGGTTGCACCTCCCATGACCTCTCCATACGGAGCCACCTACTAGAAAAGACATGTTCAAAAGTCTAAGTCTGTGGAAAATGTTTCTCATTCAAACCATCACAACATGGCACCATGGTTTTAGCTAACCTCTCCTGTGTGTCAGTTTCAACAAAAATGACATAGTAGTAATGCAATGTTTTTTTTTTTCTATTAGTAAATGAAACAAATACACATGCCAAAAAAATGCAGCTCAATGACAAAATATGATCGCTCGTGACATTTATTGATTCACAGTATATGTTTGGATTTACCAGTTATAGAAAATGCTTGAAATCATCCCAATGTGTAACTTTCCCTCCTAGAGTCCAGTTCACCTCTGCCTCCCAGTTCCGTTCCCTTCCATGAACCGTATGACTTACACACGGATGTTTCTGTTTAAGCCACCAGGCTTTCTGTAGAGCCAATGAAGGCAGATCAGTGTTGTGTAGCCCAGAAATATGTACAAGACATTGTCTATAGTGACTTTAAACAAGCAGAATACATACGTGAAGGAATATGATCCTCAATCTGCCTTTTGCCTGTTAGAAAAACCTGAAGCACCCCTCAGCAGCCCTCCATAGTACAGAACCAGCAGGGACAATGGGTTAATTTGCTTTCTAGCTTTTCTCTCTCCTCTACTTTTCAACTCATTTCCCCTCCCATTTCTTTTCCTTCCCTTCCTCTACCCTCCATTGCTGCCCTCTTCCCTTTTGTCTGTTTTGTTTCCTTCTCTGTCTTCTATTTCTAATTTTTCCCATGTCTGTCCCTCCCTCCATATCCTCTGCCCCTTATCCTTTTGTTCTTTACTGTTTACTTTCTAATATTAGAATGGAAATATTTTGGGCTTGAGCCTAAGAGAAGCATTTAGCCTGTGCTCGCCACTGTGGTAAGTATTTAACATTATTAATTCATGTAATTGTCATAATAAAATGGATATTACCAGCAAATATTTTGAATCTGATTTTACATAAGAGAAACCTAAAGCTTATATTATCTACATAATGTCTCACACCTACTAAATGATAGATCTAGAGTTCATATCCAGTATATTCATTTAGACACTAAATTAAAGCATTACATTTGTAGTAAATGTTCAATATATATGAGAATGTTTCTGGTGGCTTTTCTGTATCTCTGATTTATTGGTTGAGGATGTCAAACAAAACTACAATGTTTTAGTCAAATCCCTTCCCACTCCTTTGGCTTCTCCCATGATCCTCTTGTTACTTCTTCCTTCCAGCACATATATTCTATCTCCAAACTACTGAGTTCAATTACTACCTTCAGTAAGTGCATGGGAATAATTTACTGTACCACTCACTGTCCACATGGAGAGTCTATCAAGAACCACATCCCGGAAGAAAACTGGCTCTTCCTCCTTTAGTGGCTATCAACAATCAACAACTTTAGAGCTATTTGGTTCATTGTTTGTTGTTGTTTTTAATTGAGATTTCTACAACTAAGACTCTGACAATGATGACTAAGATCATTGACTAGATGATGACTAGAGTTTTGTAAATGGAGTCCCAGATGATTCTGTGGACACTAAATGTACAGAGGCCAACCACTGTGAATTGTAAGTATTTAGAAAGTACAGGTGAATTATACAGGACATCATAGTTGTCACATTGCATCTCAATGATAGTTTTGTGTCTCTGTGTGTGTGTGTGTGTGTGTGTGTATGTGTGTGTGTGTGTAATTTTAATAATGAAGTTCTTTAGTGGATCTGGAGATATGTACCAGCAGTTAAGAGTAGCTATTGTTCTTGCATAGGACCAGGGTTCAGCCCTCAACATCTATATCAACACAGCTACTAACCACCTGTATCTACAGTTCTATAATGATCAAAGGTCCTCTTCTAGCCTTTGCGGTCACCTTCATGGAAATAGTGCACACACAGAGACTCAGGTACACACACACATATGAAATGCAATAAATAAATCTTTAAGAAGGGAATATATTCATCATGCCAAATCTACACTTTACAACAAGGAAATGGAAAGACAGTATCTTACAAATATAGTAAAGCAAAAAAAAAAATTCAGTAATTTTATGAGGCAAACGCAACTGATAACTAGTATCAAAGAATAATATCAAGTCAACAATCAGCTTGAAGTCACAATGCCCAACCAGGGAGAGAGGAGAAGAAGAGAATACTAAATAGCAGACATGCTGAAGTAAATGATACTGTAAAGAGTAATCTGGAAAGTTCTCCAATGTATAGCCACTATCTCAACCCCTATTAATATGCAATAAATGTTTATTTACTGTAACCTCCTCTATACCAGTCAATATACAAACCATTAGTTATTGGAATTACAGTAAACTCAGTCTAGAGTTGAGAGATAAAATTCTATTCAGATGTAACTTCCTTTTCTAAATTAGTAATCAGAAGTTCAATGTCTCTTGGTTAAGCTGAACATGGGAAACCCTGGTTTATTTTAAACCTAACTGTAATCTGCCTCTGTCCCACTGTAATTTCAACTAATGAATCTCATTTATTTCAGAAAATATTCTTACAAAGTCTAGGAGATAGCCTAAATACTATGACAAAGAATAGTAAAACTTTATCTAAATTAGATAATAAATAAGCAATATAGCAATATATGGGAAATTTTTGCTTGTTTTCACTTCCTTGATTAAAATAAAAATAGGCATGTCTTACTTTTCCTACTATCTCTTCAGAACAAATGTCAGTTAACGTTTCTTAATGAATTTTCTTTGTTGGTTGCTAGGATTACATCTTTTTTGGTTTCCTTCTGCATCTCCTAGAGATTTTCTATGCCCCTTTCAAGCTTTTTGTCCCACATGCACTCTTGGACAGTCCATCCTGTTCTTTTTTTTTTTTAATTTTCTGGAAATTTTTTTTACATTCAGATGTTCTCCTACCATTCACCCCTCCAGGATCACTTCCCTTCCCCTCCTGCTCACGTTGGTGTACCCTTCACCCCTAAAATGATCTGTAATTGGCATTTATGTTTCAAATCTCCAGACTCTTAATATATCCAAATGCCTACTGATATCTTCTTTACAGTGTCTCCTGGCTGCTCAACCTCACTCTGCTCCAAACCACAGAATTCACCTATTAAGATTGATCTTCTACTTGTCCCACTTCAAGTTTATGCCACTACCCTACTAACAATCTAGTTCCATCAGCAACAACAACCAAAAAGGGGGGGGGCACACGGACATTCTCCATTTATCTACCTTTCTTTCCATATCGATCAAAATCTCTTGAAACTGTATTGTTCTCAGAGTTGTACACATTTCTTCTCAACAGGGCACTGCCATTTCCCTTTGTGAACAGTCTTTATCAATGTCTCTTAGATTGGTTAATAGCACCAAGTGGTTACAGATTCACTTCCCTACACTGTAACCAAACATAATGCTCAAAAGACAAATTTGGTCATTTTCTTATTTATCCCCCTCCTCCTCTCAAAGCAAAACCTTCTTTAATAAAAAGCCACACTGTTGCACAAATATCTCTCTGAGTCCTTCTATGAACTTTTACTATGGGTCATGTGTTTACACAGTGTACCATTGCCTCATGAATTGTCAAGTGCACTTTTAACTTTTATTTAGGATAGTGGGATATTGTTTTGTATTAGAGTGGTATGTATGTGAAGGCAGAGATTCTCTTTGACAATGCATGTAATCTAATTCACAGCACAGAACCTGGTATACTTCATGCCTAATAAAACTTTGGACAGCCTTGACTAAGAATCACAATGATGACAGGTCACTGATCACCTTAAATTTCAAAAAGTGCAGAGCAGCATATATGTATATTTGTCTTTGATCTGGATATGCTGCAAACCTCAGAGCATTTGTTAGGTATCATCTGAAAATAACAATATCTGTATGGCACTATTTCCAAGGTGCCCTCCCCACAAAAGAAACATTAAAATCAGTTAGCTATTGAAATGGTTTTGTCTAAAACCCATTACAATGCAGTTACACTGTGGATTCCAACATTCAGAAGGTAGAGACAGGTGGATCTTTATAAATTGGATGCTCTCTTGGTCGACATAGAAAGTTCCCTGGCCAGCTAGGGCTACAGAATGAAACCTTCTTTTAAAAAGCTTTAAAACGTTATATAATTACAGAAGAGGAGAAAATGTATAGAAAATACAACTTCGCTCTTCACGGGATTAGGGTTTGATAATTATATGGGCCTATGCCTCTATTTCCTCTCCTGAATGAGTCACCCATCCTATCACTGATTCCCTTCTTTCCTTAAGGCATAATCAATATTGAGATATGATCAAGATATTTTTGTTTAACAAAATCTTTCCTCTTTCCTCATGAAATTTGCTTAATTAATCTGTTAGCCATTGTCTGTTTTATAATATGGTTTAACCTTGGGTAAATGAGTAATTTATATTTTTGTTACACACACAAACACACACACATACACACACATAAACACACACACACAAACAAACAGAGAGAGAGAGAGACAGAGATACAGACAGAGACAGAGAGAAAGTCAAAGAGAGACAAATTTTCTTTGTGTCTACACCTAAATTTAGAGACAAAGTAATAAATTATACAGCACACTTATAAAACTTAAATTTCCGGATGATTTTAGAAAGATACAAACTTCCATAATCTAGAGGACATAGCTAACTATGATAGCTATCCATGGTGCTAGTGTATTGCAATTTAGTGTAAGGCCAGAAAGCAGTTGACAGGATACTTGCCAACTCAACCTTCCTTCCCTGCATAATAATTAATGGGACTTTTCAGACTGTTTTATTGCTAGGGTCTCACAGAGGGAGAAATGTTTGCTGGCTTCTCTATAAAACATAAGACCCAAAGCCTCTCAGTTTCTGCTGCCTGGTTAGAAAAATAGAATGGGTTGAGGCCAATAGGTTTGTATTTTCTTTCAAAATCACTCAGTGAGTAAATAGATTCCGGGACCTTGTCTTCACAAGCAAACAGTGCCCTATTCAGGGGCGTGCTTGCTGTGGATGGGCGTTACCGCTAATACCTGAACTCAGTGGTGTTTTTGGCCGTAGTCACTATGCCTATTTCCAGTTGTGATTAATCTTTACTTGGTGGAACTTTAAACAATTACAAATGTGCCATATATGTGTGTTTTAATTACGGTAATCACCGTGCCCTGACATTCAGTCAAAGAAGGCATTCTCCGTTCCCGGGACGCACGAATGTTGTCAGAACAGCACGCCCTTACTTGGCTACTTTCTTAATAGTACATTTGCCTCTGTCACAGTCTCCGGTGTCCTGTGCCCATGTGGTCTGACTAATCTACTGGTCCTACAATTATTCTGTCATTGTGATGGCTGAGGGTGATCTATGAAAGGCAGTGATAGGTTTTGGTTTTTTTTTTTTTTTTTTCCTTTTTCATATTGATGGTTCTGCCTGGCAGAGTCTACAAAGTAGTGGCAGATATTCTAATTTTTATATAGTTGTGCCAAATCTCAAAAGGAAAATTGCAGGCGAAACAGAAGCAAAAGGAACAAGCAATAGAAGCAGTGTGGGCAGCAGCCACTGTTTTGTTATACCTACGGGGCTGAAAACAGGAAAGGAAGACAGTTAATAATGTGTAAATGTGAGGACTTAATGAATTAACAAGAAGAATGTACATCCAATGTATCAAAAAAAAATGCCCTTTGGAAAAAACATGTCAACATTTTCTTTTGTGATGATAGAGAAAGGAATCTTTCCCTTTAAGAAGTGTAAAAAGTACCCTCGGGGTTGAGACAATCTGAACCACTAACCTAAGAACATATACAAGCTGGACCTATCCCTCTCACATATGTGTAGCAGATGTGCAGCTTGGTCTTCATGTGGGTCCCAAGCAACTGGAGTGGGAGCTATCCAAAAACTATTACCTGTACTTGAGATATGTTCTTCTAGCTGGGCTGACTTGTCTGGCCTCAGTGGGAGAAGAAGTGCCTAGCCTCCCAGAGATTTGAAGTGCCAGGGTGTAGGAATACCCAGGGGAGCCCCCACCCAGTCAGAGGAGAAGGGAAGAAGGGATAGGGGAAGGATTGTGAGAGGGGAGTGACTGGAATATGACAATGAGTGGGATGTAACGTGACAAAAAATTAAACTTAATTTAAAAAATGAAAACTATCATGTCAATGAAATTTTAATTTGTTTTAAAATAAACTGCGGTAACACAATTAAACCTTGCTTATAATATAAACCCTAAAACATATAAAAGGTATCCCACAGAATTATTATAACCAAGATATCTGTCATTTCTCATGTATCCAGCAAGCTCATTTTTCTACATGAAAAAAAAAATGTTTCAGTGCAAGTTACCAATATACGACAAAAGTATATTCTAGAAACACGCTAAAGTAACTCTGGAAATATGATAATCCTCTACTTATGCAACTGTACTGGAGATTTAATATTGTTGTTGCTGGGTTGTACAGGAGCCAAACTAATCTCAGAAAAGTGCCCTGTGTGCAAATTAACTATGGAAAAGGCACAGAGAAACAATCCCATTAATGTTACTCTACAGCGTCTATGTGATTTGCTTTCTTCTCTTCAACTTTTTATATGTGTGATTGTATCACCTTACCTGAGGATGAATGTTCCACTAAATCAAACTTTAGGATATTTTTCCATTACATATATGGAAATGTAAGTATTTGTATCAATAAAAATCCATTTTATTCTACCAGTGACTGCAGTTGATTTTTAAGTCACTACTAAATGTGGTGTCCCCTGGATTATGAATTTTTATGAGGAAATAATCAGTTGCATCCATTATCCTGTCTACTGTGACCATGGCAGCAGTTGGAACATTCAAGGCAGCTCAGAATAGTCTTCTTGAGATAAGAATGCATATTTGAAATCATAGTCAACATTAAGATGGGCATGATATTGAAATGTAATTAATACAAAATCAAAGCTAAATTACTCATTTTTGGAACATCTAGGTTTAGTTGCAATAAACCAGAAAAAGTTAGTTTCATTTCAGTGAAATATTAGTTTCCAGAAATAATAGTAGATTCCTAACTCTTTCTTGAAAATGTTCGGTTTGTTTTCTTTGTAAATTATGTTGAGTAAGACATTTCTACTTAGAAAAAAATATGAAGACACTATGAAATAAGATTATTTTAATCTGGCCTTGGTGGTAGAAGCCTTTCACCCAGTTATCAGGGACTGTGAGGCGGACAGTACTAAGCTTTGAGTCTCTCTCTCCCTCTCCCTCTCCCTCTCCCTCTCCCTCTCCCTCTCCCTCTCCCTCTCCCTCTCCCTCTCCCTCTCCCTCTCCCTCTCCCTCTCCCTCTCCCTCTCCCTCTCCCTCTCCCTCCCCCTCTCCCCTCTCCCTCCCCCTCCCCCTCTCCCTCTCCCCTTCCCCTTTCCCCCTCTCCCCCCCCCTCTCTCTCTCTCCCCCCTCTCTCTCTCTCTCCCTCTCTTTTTGGTGTGTTTGTGTTCTTTAACTCAGCAATTAGCAACTGAGATTTTTCAAAAATGGATGACAAATATAAATAACAACCTTTGTTAGAAGGTAGTCATACTAGTATATTTTTCTTCTGAAACATAATTCATATATCTAAATATCTACATGCATACATCTATTCAAATTTTTCTAATATTAAGCAGGTGTAGAAAATATGACAGAATCCTAGATCAACCAGACCCCCATGAACCTTAAACAGACATAGTCCTAGGACATACTCAAATACCTTGAGGTTAGTAAAATCCATGATTATTGAAAGAAAATTTCTCTTATAAGCAGTTAGAGAACATGGCTTTCTATTGTATATCTTTCTGATGCCAGTGAAAAAGAGGTTTGATGCAAGAGTGTTCAATACAATCCTATTAAGTGTTCTACTGAGCCACTAAGTAAAATTGAACACTAAATTAGAGAGGACTGAGGAAAGCCTCTGCCTTCCTGTGTCCCCTAGTTCTCCCTGGCCAGTTGGACACAGAAACCCTGTCACAGTATTCATTTCCCATAGCTCTGTTTCATCATGTTTTAGGCATTTCAAATGTCTTTATATTTTTTTATGTTTGTTACCTGCAAAGAATCATTAAAGTAAGAGTCACTCTTCAGACCCATAGAAAAGCCCGTCAGCTACCTTATTGTATTTCCTCACCTACCAATTTCATCATTATTCTCCTTCACATATCTGTCAGAAATCTTACCAATCAACCTTTTCCCTTTCATCTAGGGAACACAGTACTATAAATAAGACATTCTATTCATGGTTCACATAACCCTGTGTGCCATTTTTCTTTTGAGAAGAATGTATACATTCCTGGTGTGGGGACTTGCTAGCCGATTTAAGGGCACTGAATCTAAATCTGGCCTTAATGGCAAAAGGACCATCCAGAAATTGGAAATTTAGCAAGTCATTGCAGCAAAGGAAACCTCAGCATAAATTTTATAGAGTATTTGGGGCAAAGGATACCAAAGCTCATTTATGTTTTAAAAATTATAAGCAGAAAGATGACCATTCTGAAATAATCTTTATTTCAAGATAATAAAATTGTTTTAAGTACAAGCAATACTGTTAAAGACTGAATTTGGAACAACAATTAATGTGAGTAAAAACTATTTGAGTGCTGTGAAAAGATGGGGATTTGGACATTCATATTTAAGGGGCCCATACAGCAAGCAGCACCTCATCGAGCTATGTAATCTGGGCAATTTCCTTGGTTGATAATTCTTTTCTCCTCTCATTTATTTCTCACACAATACATATGTATCAATGTGACTGGCTTATGTGTTTCCAGGCTTGTACATCAGCTTTCTATAATTACGTTGTAATATAAATGGCTGAAAAGACTTTGCATGAGTCAATTGGTGACCTTGATTTATTTTTCCAGGTCATAGAGAACCATCTTTGGACCTCATCAAAAATTCCAACTTAATAGCAGGTGTCAGCTCTTAACGTCCCTTTGCTTATCACTTGCAGCTCTATCAGAATATAGTTGGACAGAAAGAAAAATAAAAGATCATCAGAATTTTCTTTTTCTATCTTTATATTAAATAATCAAAAAATCAACTTGCATAATGAAAGTAGGCAAGGAAAGAGAACATGCTAGAAATAAAATTCATATAATTTCCTTTTCCATTGGAAGAAGATGACTAAAAGCTTCACTCCTTTGTGGATTTTGAAGAGAGCAACAACAGCCTTCCCTTTCTGTTTTATCTTTCTGAGAATAGCACAGAACAGTATTTAAAACCGCATCTGTTCAAGAATGCCACAAACTCTCTTAGTATAGAGCAAGCTTTTCAAATGCTATTATATTTAAAGCCATAGACTACGTTCAAGAACTGTCAGTTTAGAGGAATCCTACACTACTGGCCACCCGTTCTGTAAAAGCATGTGATCAAATTTGAGCCCAGGTTGTAGTGTCAACATTTTTATGTCAAAACTGATTTGGAGTCGATGAAAACAAGCCAAAGCTTGCTTATCAATCTGAGATAAATAAATGTTCCAGTTGGGCACACACGTTTTGAATAAGAATTTGATAGAGACCCCCAGTTTTCTGAACAAATTCAGCCAAGCATTTTTAAATTGTTATCTAGGGCAGTTCTCTGTGATGAGCTTAGCAAGACAAAGACCTGGCATGGGGGTTGCAATAGTGAGGGGCCCAGGAACCAGTGAACCCAAAACAGCCAAATCCATTCAGGCTAGGTAATTGTATTTGCCCATTCAGAAGGACTTCCACAGCTCTGGGCACACTGCCTTTGGTACCCCAAAGGACCCAAATCATAGAATTGGAATGACCTCTTTTTACTAGGTGACTGTGAGGTTATGATTCCCTTTTACAATGGCTGGGATGGAGGAACATGGGCAAATCACTCCTAGCTTCTTTGTCCTCACGGTCAAGCTGATATCTTTGTTTGGAGCCAAGGCATATTACCATGGGTAACAAGGAGGATTTTAAGGAAAGTGACATTAATTTAAGATGTTGACTTGGCCAAAAGAGATACAAAAGTGGAACACAACCAACAGCATGCTGTTAAAATAATCATAATCGTCTCTCCTGAGATAGAGAAGGGGGAAACCTCAACACGGCCGATGTTGAGAAACCAAATTTAGTACTTACTCAGAGATTAAGGTAAATAATTGTCAACCAGCTGTAGTTGCATAAGGAACCTTAATAAAGCACCTGAAGCTCAGTAAATTATTTATCAGCACTTTAGAACTCTTAATATCAAAGAATTGTTTAGTTTTTACATTCTTATCATATATATATATATATATTTATTTCGATATATATATATAATATATATCGAAATAAAATTTAAAAACATATAACAAAATATGTGACAATTTCAATTCAACAAGGAAAATAAAGTGTGAACATTCCTACTATCTAGAAAAAAACATCTTGCTTATAATTTTAAATGTTCGCATAGCTAAGAAAATATTGATAAAAATAAAATCTGAGCATATATTAAAACCAATTAATAAAAAAGAAAGAAAGATTCATCAAAAGAGACTAATATCTGAGAATATCTGAGGGATTATGCAATTGGAAAATCCCCATCTAACAAATAGCCCTGGGTACTGAATCCAACACAAAATGCAACCTAATTGGAGGAAAGATATTCTTACATACTTCCTCTCACATACCCATATTTACTTCAGAAAAAAAATCACTACTTTTCTCAAATAAAGGAACAAAAGAAATCACTTTAAGGAAATGGCAAATATTGACATTACTAGTAATATGCCAGAATATCAGTACTGTCAAAAAATGAAATGCCTACAATATGAGTCACCACAGTGAATGGGTGTGTGAAAGTTTGGTCAAAATCATTGAAATTGATTATGGAAAATATTATATTACTATTACAATATCACATGCTGTATTGTTATATGTTACAATACATACAAATATTGTAATACTTGTAATATGTTAAATATGTTCAAATTAAATTTGTACTATTGTTAATATGAATAAAATATGATTTTTTACAAAGCTATCAGTGATTTTACAATATTTCTGGCATGAACATTAATGTATATTGAGATGATCAATAAGATGAAGGTTGGGGGAAAATGACCAAAGAATAGTTCTCAATGAAATGAGTCTAAAAGGCAAATGCTAATGGTAACAAGGACCTAGACTAGAGATACACACTTCTAAGTGACTCTGTAAGGAAAAGTTATTGTTTGAAATAGTCACCTGCAGTACTGTAATGGGTGCATTATTTTAAAATCATTGTTAATTTGATTAGTATTGGGCTGGACAGTTGTCTCAGCAGGTAAGAGTACTTGTTCTTACAAAGGAGCTGAGTTTGATTCCCAATAACCACATGGTGGTTTATGACTGTCTACAACTCTAATTCCAGGGTACTCAATAGCATCTTCTGACCTCCAAGAACACTAGGCACACATGTGTTGCACAGACAAGCATGTGTGCAAACCACTCATAAGTAAATTTTATCGTGTTGACCTTAAAAATAGAAGAATGTCTATGTTTTTAACATGTACACATTCCTATATTTAAGATCTAAAGGTCTAGAAAGGCTGTTTCTCTGTCTCTCTGTCTTTCTGTCTCTGTCTCTCTCTCCTGCGTGTATGTGTGTGTGTGTGTGTGTGTGTGTGTGTGTGTGTGTAATATTTACTTATAAATAGACTAGGATCTAGATTCATTATCTCTTATTAATGCATAAGCAATATATGAGAAAATTAAAAGAGATACAAAAGTAGAAACATGGTAAGCTAATTTATTATATAAATATTCAATGAAGCTAAATAAAGACGGATCTCTAAACTTCATCCTATTTTCCAGTTCTCCTGTTAGATTGTAAATAAGCAAAATAAACGTGTTTTAAAGACACATGCTGTTACTCTTGTTAATTTCTCTGCTTCCTAGGTCATATATATCCATGACAAGTTAGCCAGTTTTACAGACAATAGAAGCTAAGGACACATTCTGATCCTTGGGGAAGTCACAATGCTTTGTAGATAAAATCAAACAGGAATATATAAATGCAATAGTAGAACATAGCAAATTGAGAAGACAAAGACTCAGTTCACTCAGTAGACTGTTTGAGAAGGAAGGCAGGAGGTCTCTGCAGCAGAGCAGCTCTTGGGCTGATTTCTGGATGCTGAGCAGGAGGTCATGTGGGTACGTAGAAAGCAAGTTCAGCAACTAGCACAAGTGAATGGAGTACAACAGTAGAGAGACATGGATTTACCAGTATCATAGTCTTGGCAATCGGATAGATTTTTGTTTGGATTTTATTCCTCCCTCTTATAGGCTGCATGTTAATGCTGAATTGTGTGATCTCCCTGGGACCTCAAGGCCCCTCGTTATGAGTGAAGAATGGCCTTGCATTTATGACATTTTAAGAATGAGATGAGATAATATACAAGGCTCATGACACAAAGTAAGCTTCTGCTGATGTGCCTGCTCCTGTTATTATATTTGAATCCCACGTACACAAAAGACTGAAATAGGAACAAACACAGAGATCAAAATATAAAAGTTTACCTTGGTTCTAAGTAGACAATTTTAAAGGGTGCTAAACAATCAGAATCATTTATCCAAGACTATTAATAGCACCATGTATGTCCACTTGTACATTCGTAACACAACAATGTTAACTATTATCATTAGCTCCCATAGTCCCTGTCTAAGGAACTGTGATGCCTATATGGAGGCAGGGTGTATGTTTGTTTGATGTGCTGGCTTTGTTGTTTTAATACACTGGATGATATATTTATTACTAGCAGACTAGGACATTTCCCCCTGATTTTCACAATGTAAATGAGAATGACTGTGACTTTGCCTTGACCAGAGCTTGCACATAAATACATCCATGTAGGGAGGGGGGAAACAGAAGAAGAAGGCAAGGACACAAAATCTAGGTTTGTGTGAGTACTGATTGGCAAGCTGCAAGTGTCTTTCCTACTCCTCTTTTTGTGAATAATTTGGTGGCCTTGACTCCAAAGCAGCTCAACAAATCTTTACTCTAGACTGCAGAGCAACCACAATGAATGTTGGAGGGAATATATCTTTGTGGCTGAGACCTTGGGCTTCAAAGTCAGATTAGATTTAGACTGCTATGCTTCTTTCCAACACACTGACCTTGGTCCATTTATTTCATTCCTTACCCAAATCTCTGGTGTTAGATAAAAGGGGGGAATAAGAAACATGTAACTATTTCTCAATTGATTTATGAAAAATACATGAAAATGGGTAAATAAAGTTCTTGTATATGAATATATACACATATATGTATGTGTGTAATTAGATATGTGTGTGATAATAATCATGCAGATTGTTAATGTTGCAATGTATTTTCAAGTTAATAATTAACCCATTATGTAAACTCCCATGGATTTTTATAGGCAATATCTTTTAAACGCCAGTGATAGATAATAACACCTAGGCCTGCAATGTCCAATAAATTTTAATTATTAAAAATACATGAAAATAAAGCAAATTTGTTCTAAGAACTATGAATAAGAAATAACATTTGAGGTAAACACTGAGGAAACAAGACACAATTACTAAAATTTATCTCAATATATTAATACTGGTAAAGTCATTTTAGACACAAAACTGAACACCTGTTTTTTTTTTTAAAGAAAAAAAAATGACATTGTAATGGTACAAAATAACAAAATGAAAACAGCTTGATAAAAAGTCAAGATTTGAAAGTTTATGGTTCAGAAAAAAAATGGTTGATTAATCCCTAGTGCCGATAATACTTATAAAGGAATACAGATATGCCTTATATATTACACTTATTAAAACATGGTGATCCATATTCCATCTCAAAGAGAAAAAGCTAGTCATACAATGTTAGTGTCTTTCAACACTATATTGAAGAGAACACAGTTTCCTAAATGATCATCACCATTTATTGCACTAAAACAATATGTTTTAAAAAAAAACGTGCACTGGACACTGCTCCCAAATAGTCTTTGGCATATATCACCCATTTCCCATCCACTACAAGTGATTCTAATGAGCTACCAGGTTTGGGTGTTTTTGTTTTGAAGATTTATTTATTTATTTATTTATACACTGATTTTTTTTTCTGCTGAAATGCCTCTATGAAGGCGCCAGATCCCATGGAACTGGAATTAAAGACAGTGGTGAGCAGCAATCTGGGTGCTGGGAATTAAACCTGAGTCCTCTGGAAGAGCAGCCAGTGCTCTGATCTGCTGAGCCATATCTACGTCCCTGAACTACCAGGTTTGTAAACCTTTTAACCATTATTTTCCCCATAATCACTTGAAACAAGACCCTTAAGTTAAACCTTAAAAATGGTCAATGACAAAGGTGGGGTTAAATTTGCATCTTCGGATACAGAACTTCTGTTTCTGGACTGTGGAAAATGTCTGTATTTTCATCCTAACTTTCCCCCATGCATCCATGTTGGTAGTTAGTGCAACTACAATGAAAATCACTCACATGAATAGTAGCAAGCCTTTTCCTCAAGAATATCAAAATAGGACATAGTGGGATAGTTCCTTTAAGCAGGGATTCTTGGGTGATTTGTAATACCATACATATACTAAGCACAAATTACTTACCCCAAACAGTCAAAATTCCCCTCTGCAGATAGTCACCTGCATATTTTTAAGGCATCAAGTATGTACAGGAAAAACAACAAATTTCAGGTTAACTTTCAAGGCAATCCAACTTCATGCATTATCCCTTAGCATTAATTTACCCCATAAATCTTTTACTGATGTTGATCCTTCAGAGATGCACACATGATGCACGCTGAGTCCTCACTTTTCATTTCTCTGCGAAGCTGATCATTGATCAATTTTGAGATAAGGTCAATCGAAATCAGATACATAGCTGATACACTATTAGTATCTAAAACATCATAGAGGTCACTTTTGCAAAGTAAATCAAGGTGACTCACCGTCTACAGTAAGAAGAGGACACTAAAGATAGAACAGAAAAGATATGTAAATCTTTTATACGCCCAGAGTAAAACAGATGGAGAAGGTAATCCTTGCATTCTAGATGGACACCCCATCCAGTTCCACAGAATAGTATGAAGATTATTTCAGCTCTTGCTGCTGGACTGATGTCCATTCCCATTTGCATAGATTAGTTGAGATGGATTTCAGTTCCTTGCTGTCAAACAATTCTTGGCAAAACCAGCCACCTATGGGTTAGCTTTAATCCAGGTGGAGGGTGAGCATATCATAGAATGGACTGACTTTGAAAGTGGCCTGTTGATTACAGGTCACATGTAACATAGTTACTTGGAGCATTTGGAAACTGAAAGAGAAAAGACAAAAGAAAAGCCTCACATTC
Source organism: Mastomys natalensis (assembly GCA_021653895.1). Taxonomy (NCBI): domain Eukaryota; kingdom Metazoa; phylum Chordata; class Mammalia; order Rodentia; family Muridae; genus Mastomys; species Mastomys natalensis. The sequence goes on along the minus strand of JAJTUV010000495.1, from coordinate 447,766 downwards.
ATAATTCGGAGAGAGGCTCATCCAAGTTGTTAAAAAGATGATGGCAATGACTAAATCTGCCCTGTCATAATTCAAGCACACAATATCCACAAGCAGATGTGATTCCGTTTTTAAATACATCAATGCAGCATCAAGGCTTTATGGTGGTTTAGGAGATGCTTTGTTTCAATCCATTATAGAGATTAGCTTTATTTAACTAGTTGTCATTGCATAATTACATTATAGCTGCATTTCCCCGTTATAATGCAACTTAATAAATATCCTGAAATATAAAAATGCTTAGTAAGAAGGCCCAAAGGTCACAAATGTGCAACAAATGTACATATTGTACAACAAAAGCATTGGAGCCTCCTACCCCATTAATAAACACAGGACATCAACCTTTGCTATTTATGGTCTTTTCTTGTTTAGACATTCCCCAATAAAGGGAGCCAATTAGCACTCCTTCCAAAGAGCATGCAAGGTCTGTAATTCTAACCTTAAAATACACCCAGTAATCCATGCTCTCTGTTTCAAGTTCAAGGCCCTTCCTTAAATGCATAAATGAAGTCACAATAAAATGATTCTTTCAGGCTTAGGCATAAATTCTGTATCCCCACTACTTAAAAATACTGTGTCTAATGCTAACATATTCAGAAAGAATGAAGAACCACCCTATAATCAAATAACAGTTATTATTTGACTACCATCAAGCAGTAAATATATCAATAAAATCAATAAAGTTGGAGTAAAATACTAAATCTAGCTTTTTTGTTCTTTGAATATTAAATCCTTCTTTGTCATTAGACAATCATCATTTAATTCAGTACTGTGCAGAGGTCAAGGTGATGAGTCGGCCCTGGTTTAAAATTTCTTGGAAAATGTAAAGCCTATGGAGACAGTGTCATGACAGTGTCACAGAAAAGAATGCTAAACTACATGTCCTTAGATTTGAAAGCACGTTTTGATGACACTGAAAGAAATGAAAGTCATACTTACTTTCACTTTTATTGTTAGTCTTAGTTTCATTAGAAACAATGAATCTTAGTAGCTTAGGGTATATAATTAGTGACAAGAAATCTACGTGTACTTTTGTGACCATAAATGTCTATGTTTATATGTTGATTTTGATCAAGTAAAATTAAAATACCATATAAAAGGACTATATATGATTTGCACACATAGAGATTGCCATCTGCAAATATTGGTGAAAACCTATTTTTATAACCAAATCTAAGTTGAATGCATAATTTAGCACTTATTTCAAAACAAGTAGCCTGGAAAATTTTCATGCACAATTGATGATAATTTGAGTGTGCAATTCATGGCTGGAGATCATTAACATATTCATTGTATCCAAGCTCTGTGTGCAAATTTAAATTGTAGTCTTCCACAAAGAACTCAGAACAAATCCAATCCATCAAAAAGCCATTCTTTATACCAACGGAAGAGCTCAAAGGTTTGCACAAGATGAAATATCAGTTTGAATATGATGCCCAACTCAGTATAGGTTCAACTTCCAAATATAATTTGCATACAAATTGTATAATAAAAACTAATAACATATATATTGTGAGTCTTTGTCTCTGCTTCTCTCTCTCTCTCTCTCTCTCTCTCTCTCTCTCTCTCTCTCTCTCTCTCTGTGTGTGTGTGTGTTGTGTGTGTGTGTGTTGTGTTGTTTTGTGTGTTGGAATCATTAGTTACTCCTCACAAAATATTTGTTTGTAATTTTGTTCTTTTTTTCCAGATTGAATATTGTAGCTTAGATAAGGCATGTTTTTGAATACTATAAAATAGTGAGAGATTTTAAATATTTTCACCTCAAAACATTGACACATTTGTGAGGCAATGTACATGTCGAATAGCTGAGGTAATATACTCTCTAACACTCATATGTATCAGAGAATACTGTACATTATAGATAGCAATAATTTTTGTGTCCAAATGACTTAGAAAACAAGAAATTGAGAGAATTAAAAACATGATTTAAAAATATTTTATATTTTTGCACAATAACAAAATTCTTTCAAAATAAAGAACTGTGTTTTGTTAAAAAAATGTTCTCTGTACAAATTATAACTCTCAAAGCTGTGTTAAATTTTATTGTCCGTCCACTTTTTTATCTTGAAGTTATTTATATCATAGAATCCTCCACTCATATTAAATTATTGTTCTGGAATTTAATACTAAAAACTAGGAAAAAATGTATTTCAAAATTAAAAATGAACATTTTAGGTATAGCTGCCAAATATAAAGTAAAATCTAATGAATTACTTCATAGCACACATTTTCTGCATACATTTTAGATATCTTTTCCATTGAAAGTATATACTGAGTACTTTCTATCATTTTTAATATTTTCCCTATTGAAAATTGATGACACATGATATAATCCATGATAAGGACCATGTCTATATTAATTCCCCACTGATAAGTAACTGATAAATCATTGAAACTTCTGTAGGAAAGCATTATCTACACACCAGGATTATATATTCCATAGTACAATTTACAGTTTTGCAAAAGTAGGCCTTCCAACACTGGTGTGCTATATAAGAAGATTTGACAAGGTTAGAATTTGTGTTACTAATGGAAATTATTTTTTCCAGAATTAACCTTTAGGCTACAAAGAATGACAGATATTCAAATATTCTCAAATGAGTATTTAAATTGGAATTTTCTATTCATTCCTGCCCCCAACAGAACTTCCAGTCTGGATTCCAGCGTGTCACACATACAATTGAATTCTTAACAGCTGCCATTCAAAAGAACTGCAGAGGACCATTTGAAAGTAATATTTTGCTCTGTGTGACATCTCATTTTTCCCCCTCAGAAATCATAATTTTTTTTACACACTTTGTAGTCTTCCTAACAGGAAACCAGCTCGGCCTGTCATTTTGATTGGGGAGAAACCTTGTTTTCCAGGTCACTGGCTTGAATCCTGGAGACAAGATATTCATGGGGGACCTGTATGGGGATTTACATCTCCTAGCAGAGTTTTCCTCTCCATTTGCCAGCATGCCAGGTCACTGAGCCGCTCTGTCAAAGGGAAGATAATGGCTGCTGTACTGTACCCCACTTATTACACACTCAGTGCTTCTGACCTTCCTGGGAGACCCCCAAAGCATTCTGATCTGGGGAGGCCCTCTCTCCTCCAGTACTTCTCAAACTCAGGCCCTCCATGCATTTGGAGGAAGCCAGATTCTTCTCCCTCTTCCAACTTCTTGACTATGCAATGAAAAAGTATTTGTTTGTTTGTTTATTTATTTATTTATTTTTGTAGGAGTAGAATTCCTAAGACAGGAAAAACTCATGACCAGTGCTCTAATGCAGTTAAAATAAAATCAATAGTACCAAGGTGTGTGTGTAGAGGGGGGCAGGGGACAACAACAACTTGTAATTTGACAATATATTTAAAACTAGAACTAGTCACCCTTCTAACATATATCGTTTTTAGAACAAAATAGCAAATAATACTTTTGGAGAAATATAAGGAAGTATTTTTTTTTGTCTGAATGCAGTATTTTCATAAGGACTCTATCAAATTGAAAATGAATCCTCTTGTTCTTCTTATACCTTAATTTGATTCCTTTCTGTGATGAGATGGACATTTCAGGACACAGAGAAAGGCTGGCAGAGGCTTAGATGGTGTTTGCATTTACTATCCAATCTACGCACTCAAACATCATATGAAGTAATTGTATTCTCTAGGTGATTTTTACCAAACTTCTCTTAGCAATGAGACACTGGAGGCCCCTTGCTGATTATTTCAGTTTCTATGAGGTAATGGAGATAAATATACACAAGATTCATAGCAAGATGGCCTAACCTCATGCGAGAGAAGAGGGCAGCAATATGAAGAAGAAAGATGAGATCCAGTCATGATTTTCTTACCTTGAGTAATCAATCCATTGTTGACAACAAAAGGCAAGCATAATCTGTAGGTAACAGAGACTCAAGGATGTGCAATATTCCATCCTCCTTTTCCTTATTCCAACTAATATACATCTGATAAGATGTGTCTGCATTTTTAGACAAGAAACCTTTAAGGAATTCTATAGATTCAAATTTTCATTTTCTTCCAAAATTGTCAACAATTATATATTGATTATAATAGGGCACCCAAAGGCCCAGAATAAATATGATTTTTAAATCTTAAGTGTAAAATTTGAAATCTGATATTTTTATTTATAACCTACAAAATTAACTCTGTGGTCATTTCTGATGGATAGATTCAATGAGAGCTTTATATGTATAAAAAGTGACTGTTCTGTATTGTTATCAGTAGTTTTATATTAATTTTTCACTTTGAATGAGTGTTGTACTTACCACTGTATGATTCTGTGGTACCATGAACCCATCATTTAGAAAATTTGAGGACATTGAGTTATAAAAGTATTCAAAAAGTGGACAGTTTTAATTCTAAAATTGTTTTAAACATTTGTTTTCACATATATATATATATATATATATATATATAAATATAATATGCACAAATGTATGTGTATATTTTCTGTTTATGCCATAGAGGTAAGAAGAGAACATTGAGTCTTCAGTATCTGAAGTAACGGGTACTTGCAAACTGCCATGCAAGAGCTGAGGTCAAAACCTGGGATCTCTAAATGTGCTGTAAGCATTTTGAACGGCTGAGTGAAGTGTCCATCCCAAAGTTCAACATATATTTTTAAATTTAAGAGTCACTAATAAAATGAATTAGAAAATCCTTTAAACACAAGAAAGTATCAAGTCGAAAATACAAATACAGATATGAACTTCTAGGTTGTGTTTGAATGTTCACGTTTCATCATTTGTAACAAACATTGTCAGTTGTTCTCGATATGAATGTCTCACATTTTTCATTTATGGGGCAGGGGAAGCATGTGACAAATGCTCAACTCTGGATAAATACTAGTTCATTGGTTGTTCTACAGTAAATGGTACTACAAGGGGAAATGAAACAGACTTGTCTGATTCTAATTCAAAGAAGGGGCCACATAAATAATATTCATTGAGTTATTTTCATTCTGTATTCTGTAGTATGCAGCAGTACATACACGTGCTTTTACCAAAACAAAATAAAACAAACAAAATAAACCAACCAACCAACCAAGCCTTTGTACTACGTAAGTACTACTTCATAGTGTGAGGCCCTGATCTCAAGTGAGCTCTTCTTACAAAGGAGAGAGACAGCTGCTTTGGCATTCACAGTGAGGAAAGGTCCTATCAGGGCTGAGCAAGATGGCCTCTTCTTGGAGAGACAGAGCCTTACACTGAAACCAGTTCTGACAGCACTCTGTCCTGTACATTCTAATTTCTCAATCTCTAAAAACATATTTAAAACTTTTGGTTAAGCCATTGCTATGTCATAATTTGTCGGAGCTTCCTGAGCTGTGAACACATATGCCATACATTCAAATCTTCTGATGCCAATCTCCAGATCAAATTGGACTTTAAATCATTTTGCTTAATAATGAAAAAAGATGAATGAAAAGTTAACCATACACATATACACAAAAAAACACACAAAGGCACACCCAAGTGAACACAAAGAGTCACACTGGCACCCACATAACATTTTATCTTATTTAAAAATAATCTTTAATTGTTACTTTCATTGTTGAATAAGGTTTTTAAGCATGATCGAAATTGAGAAAAATAACATTGCTAGACTCAAGTTCTTCAGTCTCTAACAAAGCAGAATCCAATTACTGATGAATGAAGATTTTATTTCATCTAAAATATTTTTAAGGCAATGAATACTGATGATAGTTTCCTCTCCTTCTACTCCCTCTGTTTCTCCCCACTTTCCTTCACATCCAGATCCACCCTCTTTCAGTCTCTCTTTGGACAGCAAACATGCTTTCATAGAATAATAATAATATAATTAATGTATAATAATATAATTAATGTAATGTGATAAAGCAAATGAATTGGAATAGGACAAAAGAAACAGAAAAAAAAAAAAAGGAGCCCAAGAAAAGGCACAAAAAAGTTGAGTTCCATTCATTCACACACTCAGGAATCACATTAAAGCATGAAACCGAAAGCCATAATATGTATTCAAAAAAACATGGTAAAAACAAATAAAAATGAAAATGTTTAAAAAGATTACTTTTTTGTAAAAGAAAAAAAAGAAAAGAAAAAAGCCCTGATATCACATTATGAGACAAGGAACCTCCAAAGATGCCCTTAAGTTCAAGTTTGTTGACCATCTCCTTCTGGCTTGTGGCCTATCCTTAAGAGTAGTTTGTTTCTTCAGTGAAACTCCCTTGGAGAAAAACTAAACCTTCATTTGCAAGTAGTTACCAACCAGAGACAGCTTTTAAATTATGATAGGAAAGAGGTCTGCTTCTTTTGAGCTCTTAGACCTCATCAGGTAGAGCCCATGTAGACTTTGTTCATCTTACCTTAGTCTCTAAGCGTTCATAAGTGCATCAATTCTGTTGTGTTTAGAAGGCCATGTTTTCCTGGTGTCTTCTATTCCCTCTGGCTCTTACAGTCTTCCTGCCTCCTCTTCCATGAGGTTTCCTGACACCTGAGAGAAGGGATTTGGTGAAAACATCACATCTAGAGTTAAGTGTTTCAAGGTGTCTCATTCTACTCACATCATCTGGTTGTGGGGGCCTGTTTTTGTTCCCATCTGCAGAAGGAGGAATCTTCTGTGATGGTCACTGAGAAAGATACTTATCTATAAGTATAGCAGGAGTCATTATATTGCTACATTCCTTCCTTTAATAGAAAATTAGTATTTGAATTTCCCCTAGGGACTGTAGGCTATCTAGTCTCAGATTATTGATCACTCAACCAATGGCAGGTATGGGTTCTATCTCCTGGAGTGGGACTTAAGTCAAATCAGACATTGGTTGTTTACTACCACAAGTTTTATGCCACTGTTGAAGTAGTATAGTTGCACTAGTGTAGTTACAGGAAGGACACCACTGTAAACTGAGTTCATAGCTAGGTTGGTTTTTAACATTCTTTCTTTGATAAAAGATTAGCTTCTAGTACCAAGAATATTAGTTCATAGGAGCAAAGTTCTGGTAGGCACCAGCTCAATAACTTAAGTGAAGTAGCCCAAAGATCAAATATGATAAATATTTGCTTATATGTGGATTTAGCTATTAAATCAGAAGTAATTAAATCAGTAGTAAGCCAACTATCATCCATAGAACCAGAGGTGAGATATAGAGTAAAAAACTAGAAGAGATGGCTAGCTCTCCCTAGGAAGGAGATAGAGAATAGTTATGGATGGAGGTTGGATCAAGTGTAGAAGGTATTAAAGAATGAACTGGGAATGGCATACAGTAAAGACAGTAAACTTAAGGCCATTTGAGAGGTCGTATGAGACTCTGACACAGTACAAGCCTATGTATATGTGTATGTATGTAATATATGTACACACACACACCCGCACACACACATATATTAGAAGGCAGTCTAAATGAAGTCACCAAATAAGAGGGAATACAAACCAAAATGGACTTCTCTTCAACAAATGAAGCTTTCAGTATACATTAAATGAGTTGTTGACCAACGGGTCCCATGCAACCCCTCCCACAAACAACCTACCTAGCCTGTTACCAAGGCTTTAGGTTGCTCTCAACAGACTGACAGTCAAGCCCTTTTTCTTAAAGTAACATCTATTCAACTCAATGAATGAGGATTCTACATTTATATTTGGATCAGTGTTGTCAGATCCTGAGCAAACTAGATACGTTTTTAAAATTCAAATAAAACAAGATATTTTATTGATTGATTCTGATCATTAAATGAGCAAAGAAACATAAAAATCTATCTTATTTTCTGGTAACCTCTCAAATTTTAGCCCACACCCACAAAAGAAACTTAAGAAATAAATTCCATTTCCTTTTCTTCCTCAAAAAAGCCAGTCACTCAGAGAATGGCTCTTCAATTTCTGTCATGAACTTCATAGGTCTAGTTTCTAGTTCAAACTTCAATCTAGGTTCTATCATTCCATGTTTACCTAACATGAAATAATATAAATAACTACCTTGGAACCAAATTACTTATTCCAGAAATATTATGTCTAACTTTTTCTCTCTTTCAGGTATAAACTAAATTATTTGATAAAGTCAACATTATTATTGATACTACAAATCTCTCTCTCTCTCTTTCTCTCTCTCTCTCTCCCTGCTTTCCTCTCCCTCCTCTGATAATCTGTTCTTTTTTTGTCATCTTGACTAACTTATGCTAAATTTATAGGCTGGACATCCTACCTATGTCTGCTCTGCTCTATGAATTTAGGAAGAATTTCTCATTTCAGACAAGATATTGGACTTTTGTGACATGGACTTAAATAATAAATAAGGGTCAGAGCTCAGGAGGCAAAAATGAGAAGAATACTAATGAAAAGTTAGTCATGGCAATACACATATAGGAGGGAAGACAAAATAAGAGGAAAGAAAAGAAATATTGGGGATACATCCTTAGGGAATTATAGCATATTAGAATTTGAAGAGCATGGAAAATATTTAAAAATTGGGAAGAGAAGAAAGGAACAGAAAGTAAGAAAGTGCCAGTAGTGATTAGAATCTCAAGATTTGTTTTACAGAATAAAACTTCTTTATTAAATTTAGATGGTAGACATAAGAGCCCTTTATACGTTATTCTTTAAAGTAATTTGCCTAGTTTATAGTCATATGGATGCATAGCATCAAGATTTATATATAACATGTATACAAAGTATTATATACACACTGAAGCATGCCCCCTTCTACTGTAATTCCAGAGTTACTATAAATAAGGAATAAAAATAAAAGACTTAGAGAGTCGATTTCAGTCAAAGGCAGCTAAGACACTATTTAAGTCAAACTCTATAAGAGCAAGAATGCACAACCACAGCATGTTTTGTTATGAGTGTAAAATGCCTTTGTCCAATACAGACATCCTAGTCTCCAATAGCTCCTTCATTTGGATGGAGAATACAGAGTCTCCATCCAATAGTTGGATAGAGAACATAGCCAGATTTTTCCGTGGCAGTCATATGAAATAACCCAGCCAATGATAGTCATTGTGTTTTAAGGGATACTAGAAGGGAGCAACATAATAATTATAATTTCATATTGTATATGCTACATATACTATATGTATATGCAACATATGCTATAGGAAGTATTAGTACTAAGCTCTACCATGGCTATGTCACTTAAAGCTCAACATGAGGCAGGGGGAGAAAGTTCGAGATAGTCACTCAAAGCCACCAAATATGCTTACTTCAGATGTTTTGATAGGCTAAGATGGATGGATACCTGTCAACGATGACTAAGTTTAAAGACTGGCGGTTAAAGATCTTGAGTTTTTGTTCTTCCCAGTGCCAATAATTTGTTATGTACTGAGAAAACAGGCTGAATCATAGAAAGTATTTTGACATAAATATAGATATTTTTAAGCCACTTTAATGACAGAATCTATCTTTTATGATTAAACACTTTAAATGTTAAACCTTGGTAAATTTTAAGCTTAATAATGCCTGTCAAGCCTATAAAATCGAAGTTTGAATACTTCACTCTGGCGATGAGATAGTCGAAACTAAGTAGAGGGTTTCCATGTAGTTTTGTATTCTCTGTCTTCTTGTCATAGATGAGCATACATGCCTGACAGTGATGTCAATATCATCTCACAGACGGGCCTTAAACATAGAGGAGATGGTGAGCCATCACTTAGATTAAACTCTGTAGGTTTTTTCCCATCACTATAAATCGAAGTCGTCTGACCATAGAAGCAGGTGCATCGTATTTCAAGAAATACAGGATTGAGTGGGTAGACTGGCCCTAAATGAAGTGTGCACTCTGTTTTATGGCAGGCCCCTAAGCAGTGCATTCTCCAAGCTACAGTCAAAGATAGGCGCTAACTCTCAGCAAGCAGAAGCAAAAGTTTGCTTGTTAAAATTAAGCAGTCCTTGAATAAACAAGCAGTAATTGCTACTGTAACTTTGAAAAAAATCGCAGAAACAATAGGGCTTTAATTTTTATCACTTTCTTTTCCTTTTTTTTTAATATTTGAGAATGTCAGTTCCCTGCTTCCTGTTTACTTGCAATTATTTGAAAATAACCTGGATAACTTTATAATCAAGGTATTTCCTCTTGGCTCCCTGGTACACAACAGACTGCCTGAGGGGAGGATTGACATCCTAAGGTGTCCAAAGCATAATCAGCCTTAAGAGCTGCTGTTAAAATAATGACTAATGGTAATCAATTTTTTTTAACTCCTGGCTTTTCAACAAGCATACAAATACAGTCATACACACATCTACATACACCAAAATCATATTTTAAAAAACAATTGGCAAATAATAGTATTAAATTAGATAATTATTTTATCCCAGGGCCACATTGCAATACTGTGTTAATGTTTGGCTAGGTCTTTGTGTATATGTTAGTATAACTAATAATAACTCTAAGTTGTGTGAGATTTGCCAAATAATGTTCTACCTAATGCCTTAGAATTAGCAAGAGTTAAATATCTGAAGAATATGAGCACAAATGTATCTTTTGTGTGTTTTGTACATATGTTTCACATGTACATTTGTGTTCACGTGATTTCATCTGTGTGTATTTGGGTTTTCATGTTTGCTTGTGTGCATGCCTATGTGTTTGCTTTAGGAAGGATAATTTAATGAATTAAAAAACACTTCCTAAATTCTTGCTATGAACCAACTTTGGGGGTATATATTAACAATGATAATCTCACGGAATTCTGCTAAATATTGTGTTAGCTGTAAGATATATTTCATGTGTCTGGGTATTATTTAGTAATATTGTTTAGTAATATTTAATTATTTAGCAGACAATAAAGTGCACTGAAGTGTACAGGTCAGACAGTCCTAGACTATTTACAGACAGTGCTCTAATGTCCCCAGAGGAACATCCTTTTGCAACTGTATGTTCCCTTTCAGCTATGTTCCGCCATAATACAGCTATACACAATGTTTCTCTGGCCTGTTTCTGGTCACTCTAGACCAGTGGTTTTTCACCTGTGGGTAACTACTACCTTAGGCATCAAACAATCTTTTCCCAGGGGTCACTACAAACCATCAGAAAACACAGATTTAACATTACAATATACAACAGTAGTAAAGTTACAGTTATGAAGTAGCAATGAAAATAATTTTATGATTGGAGGACACCACAGCATGAGGAACTGTACTAAAGGGCTGCAGCATTAGAAAGTTTAGAATCACTGCCCTAGCATATAAAGTACATCATGTTGGAGGCAGTACTCTATGTATGGGTATCTCTCCATTGCGCTTACTTGCTTAATACAAAGCAGGTGAGCAATAACTTTTAGTTGAACCAACAGCAATAATTTTTTAAAAACTAAATAACTAATATGTGATATCCTTTGTTATTTTTATAGAAATAGATCATCCCTTCCTAGGTCTTCCTAGGAAGGCGCTAGCTTGAAAATAGGATGAGAGAGTAAACAATAACCGTGGTTATTCTATTTATTCTCTTAGCCATTCTCTCCTTTATTGTATCAGTAATGATGTTTGGATGGTCAAACTTACTGTATCTTCCATCTAGATGATGTCCACCATTCAGGATTAGAGTAATAGAGAAATGGTGAGGCTGGAAATGATGAAAAAAAGTAGAAAGACTAGATTAGAGACAGTCTATTCAGCAATACAGTCTAAGATATAATCTACCTGGTGTTAATGCTTAAATGTTCTTGACCGTTGAAATTTTACACACCGAAATGTAATTTTTAGTGTGATAGAATTGGAATACAAGGCCTTGGTGGGTATTTAGACCACAAGTGGTGAACATTATGAATAAGATACCTCCACTCTTCATGTCTACTGTGTGAGAAAATAGTAATGCACACTTTTATAGACAGGAAGGTCCACAAAAGAAATGAATCTCCTCATACACACCCCATCCAAGAAAGTCCACACAGCAACAGGAAACAAGCAACTGTCTTCCAGTCAGAATACTCTGCCCCAGAATGAGTGGGTTGGTGTTTTGATATTAGAAATCCCAGTCTCCACATCTGTGAGAGGTGGATACCTTGCTTCAGTCATTCAGTCTATGGTATTTGTATATACAAACTTGCTTGACTGAAAAGGCATATTACTCAATTCTGGTCTATTCTTCTCCTCAGAGAAACAGAAGAGTTCTCCCCAAGATAGTACTTGACTTAAGGGTTGACAAATTCCAGTTATCTTATTCTGTGGGTATTTTACTGAACTTCCTGCTTAATTGAGAATATCCATCAGTATCCTCTTTTGGGTTCCGTAAATCTCATTTTAGTTGCAGTCACACTGCCTTATACTGATTTTTCTCTCACTCAATATTTCCTTAATATTTTTTAAGCTGTTCCTATTATATCAATGCCCAAAATAAAGCTTTATTCTATGGCCCTTGTGGGACATCTGTTTGCATGAACAGAAATATTAGTATACAACTCTGTAAGTGGAAGAATGTACACTGATCATTTTTTTTACCCATATTTTTATCATAACACTAAATCCTTTCATATGGTTCCCTACCCACACATTTCCACTCTAATTCTAGTTTCCAGCTCATATGAAGTGCTCTCCACATGGGCTATCATGAGAAATCTGTTACAAAAGTTGTCAAAATGTGATAAAATGAAGTACTTTAAAATGTTATCTGCCAGAGCCTGACAAATACAGATGAAGATGCTGCCAGCCAACCATTGGACTGAGAGCAGGGACCCCAAAGGAGGAGTTAGGTGAAGGACTGAAGGAGCTGAATGGGTTTGCAACCTCATAAGAGGAAAAACAATATCAACCAACCAGATGTCCCAGAGCTACCAGGGACTAAACCACCAACCAAAGAGTACATATGGAGGGACTCATGGCTCCAGCTGCATATGTAGCAGAGGATGACCTTATCTGACATCAATGGGAGGAGAGGCCCTTGGTCCTGTGAAGGCTCGAAGGCTCAGCGTAGGGAAGTGCCAGAGCAATGAGGTCGGAGTGGGTGGGTGTGTGAGGGAGTACCCTCCTAGAAGCAGAGGTGGCGGATGTAATAGGGGTTTTCCAGAGGGAAACCAGGAAAGGGGATAACATTTGAAATGTAAATAAATAAAATATCCAATAAAAATGTTATCATTAGTTCTAATATTCTACTATCTTTTTCTCTGAAGGCTGAGGTAGAGGGAGAGGAGTGGAAGACAGAGGGAGAATGAAGTATTGTAAACTTAAATCAGACATAATTGGCTTCAGTTTCATTTAACTATTACAGGGAGCCCACCAGAGATGACTATTCAGACACATTTTATAGCAATTGTTATTTTAACCAGTTGGGACTACAATAAGGTTTTTATGACCCAAGTATAGCTCTGGGTGTTTAGGGTAAGAATTTTTAAACACTAAAACCATTTTCTGGTATCTAGTTCAGAAGCATTAGGAAGAGTAAAAGCATGAAGTTTAACAGAAGCTGAGCTAAGTTAACTAGAGCACCTTGACCCCAAAGTCCCTAGAATAAAGTTGGTTAATTTTCCATTGGATTCCCCATAAAGAAGATCAAAATATAGTTAAACCTTATTTGGCCTCAGCAAGAATATATGATGGAGAAATGTCTGCACTGTCACTGCCTGTCACAAAACTTTATAGCAACGACAAGAGACTTGACCTGTCTGAGTATCATTTATACTAGAAACAAAACATGTAAAAGCATGATGTGCATTTACATGCATTAAGACATGATTTCTTGTAAATAAGGCATATTCTCTGTCCTACATTCGGCATGGAAACTAAACAGCCACAGTAATGAATGCCAAGTGTTACACTCTAAGATAAATTTCCAGTGTGTTTGATGTTTCAGATACTGAAGCAGGCAGGTCTATTTAGTAGAGCATTTGCCTGGCAGGATGGAATTCAGAGCACTGTGAATGCCAGGTAAACACTCTACCAGGTGTAGTAACAAACTTCCATAATCCCAGAATGTGGAAGTTAGGAAAAACCATTCTGATTTTCAAGGTCATTCTTAACTATATAGAAAGTTTAGACTAGCCAAAGTGAGCACACTCACACAAACGCACACAAACAAAACAAAGACAAGTTGTAGAGATTAGTGAGAACAAATTAGAAAAGGAATCCATAAACAAATTCTAAGCCAAATGAATATGTTATGCAAATCTCAAGCAGCACTTAAACAAGCCAGGTGTTGATGAGCAAAGACAGAGGGGTAGGGGTGAAGTATACACATACCTGGTAGAAATAATCGAAGACCAGTGTAAGAGCAAGTATCAGGCCATGCATGGTGGGATTTGGACTTTGTCCTAGTAGCAATGAAAAAATCATGAACATCTTTGGATTATGGAATGTTAGCTGGGTGAAGGAGGTGGGGTAATAATATAAGCAGTTATACCTGCAATTAACCCCTTCTAGGTATGTCTAGGAAACTAATTGAAATTGAGCAAAGATGGATGTGAGGAGTGTAGATATATGAAAACTTTGGTAAATTGGCCTAAGCTTGTGACAAGAGAAGGTGCCATATCTGTATGAATTTAGGAATAAAATTAGCAAACCCTAGGACATGATTCTGAGCTCAAGAGTGCTCTTCTGTATTCAAGATTGTATTCCCATCTAAAAAATCAGACACCCAGGAAGCTTACATTTTTTTTATATTGCTCATAGAACAACATTCATGTTGTTGAAAATATTTTAAAGGCCTAAGAATTCAAAAATATTCCCTAGAAAAAGAGACAAATTTGACATAAGGTATATACCTAGGATACATCTATAATGGTCATTTGTACCTATACAAATTGTCATAGACAAAAGAAACATTCAAATGAATGCTTTGTCCTCATAATTAACACAGTCATAATTATATTATCTAGCTATGAACAAAGCATACTTGATTTTTCTACTAGAACTTTATATCTGGACATACCAGTACAATATTGGTAATGTATACAAAGCACTTCTAAACTGTGCAGATCCTTGAATTAGTTTTCCTAACGTTGTCTGAAGGCATTAAATTTTGTGAATAATATCCAGAGACTATTTGTTAGAAACAAGAAAACTGTGTTTGCTTTATACGGACTGAAAATGAAAGTTTCCACTCATTGAAAAGTAACAACCCACACATGTGGAGAGAGCATGAAAAAGTGAGCACTTCCTCTTCCAAGGTGTTTGCAACTAATATTCCCTTTAGTCCTTTGTCACAGCAAGAAAACGAGAGCGACTCTCTTACACCACTCTCAAGTGGCTTTAAAAGCTCTTTGAACTACTCAGCATATTAATGATTTGCTATTTATAAATTACACCCATTAAAAGGCTAATAATGATAAACAAATAGAACAATGGGATTTGTCTTTATTGGAAATTTACATCTCCTTCATCCAAAAGGAACAAGGTTGAGGCATCTTCCAGCTCACATGAGTGTCATCAGGAGCTCAGCCATGAGACCTGTAAGACCATGAGAGATGAGTCAGTTGTATTTTATCCAGCATAATTTTTTTCTGAGCTTACAAGCTAAAAAATGATTTAATTAAAGCTTAATTATTTTTAAATATTTAAAATGAAGGGTTGTCTTGTGCTACAAGCCCCCTTTATCCATAATTTTAATTACCGGGCACTTCGATGATGATGTAATTCAGATGTCAATTCTACAAATCCATATAACCCACACTTAAGAAATTCAGCATTCAAGTTTCATTGTGCTTTGCCAGAAGCATTGAGAAGCTGAGAAAATAAAACATATATTTACAGCACATTACTCTCCCATAGTTATAGATCTTCACATTAGATGTTAATTTGTATTTCTAAATAGCTTTCAAAAAGATATGAAATAGCTGACAATTTTTGTTTGGCTGTCTCCCCATCAGAATATAATCACATAAAGAATAGTCCTGCATACTGCTATCACAGGAATAGCAACAGAGCAGAGCAAGGCAAGTGGTACTTGCACAAATGGATGCATGCACACCTATTTATTTTAAAAGCAAAATAAAAGCTTATATTCTAAAGAATGCATTGTTGGCTGTTGTTTAAATGGTCTGTAAATACAGATTATGACAAGTATGATAAATTATAAAATTTACCAGGATTGAAAAGGTATCATTTACTACTTAAATAATAAGTGCCATGATTGACTAAAAACACTTCTTTTGAGAATAGAGATGGAATTAATCACTACTGTGATGCTGGAGAGCACTGGTATCTATCAGTGGTTCCAAGAGTCCATGGGGATTTGATTTCTGAGTCAGTACTGTGAAATGAGGTGATGGGTTCAGTGAATGCCTCTCCTAGTTTATTAAACTAAACGTAATATCTCTTTCTTTCCTAATAATTTACAAGTGAAAAAATTTACCAATATTAATTAATGAGATTATGATAACTTACATTCTGTTCATTATACAGTCACATTTTAATATCATGTAATAGGAATTCGTTAACTTTTAAACTTCTGGTTGGTGTGTTAAGTAGTGCAGTCTTGCATGTGATGAGAAAAGGGCCATTGTGATGAGAAAAGGATTGTGGAAAAGAGCCTTGAAAGTACAAATTGAGCAAATTGAGCCAATCTAATAATCCTCAACATGATTCTTGAATATGTAGGAATGCAAATGTTTTGTAAGTGGAATACTAGACCAGATTATATGAGAGAATGAGAATAATGGATAAAAGTGTCAATTCCTGAACCACTAGATCCACATGTGCTTAAGGAGAGGCTTCTTGCATGAGAAAGAACCAAGAAATCTTCAAAAACTCCAGACATTTGCTCATAAGTTACAGGACAAAAAGTCCAACTCTATGATCCTGATGAGGAAGAATGAAGGTGATATCACCTCAGGAGTGGGAGAAGGCCCACACAGATTTTTCTAGATCCTAGAGGCAGAGCTGTGGTAGAAAACAATAACCATTAATGGTCAGGGATAAAAATCCATTGTCCTGCTGATGTTTCCAAGACTTATCTATCTATCTATCTATCTATCTATCTATCTATCTATCTATCTATCTATCATTTATCTCTCTATTTATCTATCATATATCTATTTATTTATTAACTGTATTAACTGTATTAACTATTATTTATCTCTCCATTTCCTAACAATCTATCATATATATATATATATATCATATATATATCATATATATATATATACACACATATACATATATGATATATAATCTATCATGTACCCAACTACCCATATACCCATATATCTAATTTATCTGTTCACCTACCCATCTATCTACCTTACCATGTATTCATTTTGTTGAGAATCAGCGTCACTCACTGGCCTTGAATTTGCTTGGTAGGTAGGAAGGCAAAACTTGGCCAGTGAGCCACAGGTATTTGCCTGACTCACCTCCACAGTGGGCAATGTTATTCTGATGCTCAAATCTAGGCATGAAGGTTGTTCATTAGAATGTGACTGTCACTGATGCTAAGACTTTCAGTGGACAGAAAGAGGTTTGTGTTTGAAAGAACTTCATTTCATGTTGTTTACTTCTGTCTCCCTTCATGTCACACTAGGGTATATGATTCAATATAGAAAATTTTAAATAGTTTGCAATAATTCTTTCACTTTATAGCTTCTACAAAGACTTGATAAATGACTCAACTTAGTCATTTTGACTGACTTCCATTTTGCAGATTGCTTTTAAAATTTATTTTATTTTTATAGAACATATAACGATCCCAAATCAAAAAGATAAGGCAACAATTAAAGACCAGCGGTACAGGACTTCTCTAACATTTATGAAGCCCTATGTTCAAATTTCAGTACCGCTCAAAATAATTCAAAGCAAAGTCAATTAGCTGAATCAATCTACATACCCCGAGGCCTTTATTCTATTTCCTCTGATATGGATTTCTGAATTCTTCCTATAAATAATACGTTTTACTACATTTTAGCTTATTCATTTATTATTTTGTTTTGGTAATATAAACACATACAGGTACATTTTAATATTTCTTGCCATTTTACTAGTGGAATAGTGTTCTTACATTAAAAACACATCTTGAAGGTCATTTTATGCCAGTAAATAGAGATAGTCCATAGTTCTTTTGAGAATTGCATGTATTTCATATTGTGAATTTACCAGGGTCTCATTTTTTTCTATAATGTCATAATCTATGCCTTTGTGTATAGTTTGAGTAATAAACAGAGTCTATAATATTATATACCACATTTTTAAATTCAACCAGGTAAATGTATGTAATTGTTTTCTTCTTATTAATTATATGTAGAAGGAAATTTATACATGATTATATTTTCTGATCCTCATAAAGCCTAGACACACATGAAAAAAATAGACAGTAAACAATAAAATAATGTAAATAAAGAATCTACCTTGGATGATTTTGTTTTGCAAAAGATAGATAAGTACAACAGGTAAAATGGGTTGACTGGTTGGTTATTCTGAAGAAAATATAAAAGAAACTGAGATTGTACATTGGACAATTGCACAGGAACAAAATTATGGGTGAACTTAATATTGATGGAGATTCAATTAAAGGCCTTCTTGAAATAGGCTTCGCTCTAACCAAGTCACCTTAAGTGCCCCTGTTCTTACTGTACTGAAGCACCATGGGTGACTAGGGTAGTTAGTCCTGGACATGGTTGTGTGAAGAAAAGTCCAGATTTGCTGTACTTACTAAGGTGTCAGGAAGACATAAAAATTGCAAACAAATGATTAGCTAGTTGACAAAACAGAAACAGTAGAAAATATTGGACTATAGCAGGGACTAGCAGGTAGCAAAACTCAGGGAATACTCCCATCATAGAGGAATAAAGGAAAATGATGAATTTTTTGCCCAGTGAGTTACATACAACTATCACATTTTACTTTAGTACTAAGGAAATTAGTGAAATACTAGTAGTAGTTAGAAGAAATTGATGTTTGAATTGAAGCACCTCAGTTGTGTTACATATTTGTCTGGACTCTTACATTGAATATAGTTTCAAATTATGTGCTATGATGCTGATAGTTTAGCCAAGGCCCATATGCTTTTCTCCCCATTTTACCCAGACATATTTTCCCTTAGATCAATGCTTACTTTTAGAAGTGAGTAACACCCCAAATCAACTTTCCATAATCATTATTGAGAGCTGTAAGACATTTTTTTTCTTTCCCTCACCTGGTAACATCACCAGGGGTTGCCTAACTATAATGAGGATTATTTAAATATATTTTGATTAATTATTTTATTTATTTACATTCCAAATGCTGCTTCTCTCAGTACCCCTTCCCAGAATTTTTTATCCAATCCCCTGCCCTCTTTGCCTCTGAAAATGTGCTCCCCTACTCACCAACCACCTGGACCTCCCTCTTCCATGAAGCATTAAGTCTCTACAGGATTAGGCCCATCATCTCCTACTGAAGACAGACAAGGTAGACCTTTACTATATATGTGCCAGGGGCCATGAACCAGCCCCTGTATGTTCTTTGATTGGTGGATTACTTTCTGGGTGCTTCCAGGCACCCAGGTTACTTGACAATGTTGATCTTCCTATGATGTTGCTATCCCCTTCAGCTCCTTCAATCCTTCCCCTAACTCTTTCTTAGGGGGGTTCCTGACCTTAGTCCAATGGTTGCCTGTAAGGATCTGCATTTGTTTCAATCAGGTTCTAGTATAGCCTCTCAGAGGACAGCCATGCTAGGTTCCTGTAAAGCATGTCCTTTTGGGTCTAGGTTACCTCACTCAGGGTGATATTTACTAGTTTTATCCATCTGCCTGCAAATTTCATGACGTCCTCATTTTATATAGTTGAATAGTATTCCATTGTGTAAATGGACCAGAAACTGTATCCATCCTTCAGTTGAGGGACATCTGGGTTATTTCTAGCTTCTGGCTATTTTAATTATGGCTGCTATGAACATAGTTGCACATGTGTCCTTGTTACGGTAGAGTATCTTTTGGGTATATACCCAGGAGCAGTATAGCAGAGTCTTCAGGTAGAACTAATGAAATTGGGAAAATAACACTCTTCACAATAGCCACAAATAATATTAAATATCCTGGTGCAACTCTAATAAGCAAGGGAAAGATCTGAATGACAAGAACTTGAAATCCCTGAAGAAAGAAAACAAAAAAGACAACAGAAGTTGGAAAGATCTTCCATGCTCATGGATCTATAGGATTAACATAATGAAAATGGCCATCTTACCAAAAACAATCTACAGATTCAATGCAATCCACATCAAAATCCAACACAATTCCTCACAGATGTGGAAAGAGAAATTCTCAACTTTCATGTGGAAAAACAAAACACCTATGATAACCAAAATAATTCTCAACAATAAAAGAACTTCTGGGAATCACCATTCCTGACCTCAAGTGGCACTACAACCGCATGGTGTTGGTACAGAGACAGATAGGTTGATCAATGGAATAGAATTGAAGACCCAGAAATAAACTCACATTCCCATGTACTTGATCTTGACAAGGAAGCCAAAAATATACAGTGGGAAAAAAAAAAAAAGAATCTTCAACAAATAGTGCTGGTCTAATGGCAGTCTGAATGTAGAAGGATGCAAAATAATTCATATTTATCACCTTGTACAAAGCTCAAGTCCAAGTGGATCAAGGACTTTAATATAAAACCAGATACACTGAATCTAATAGAAGAGAAAGTGGGAAATACTCTCCAACCCATTGGCACAGGGATAAGTTTCCTGAATAAAACATCAATGGATCCGGCTCTAAGATCTAGTCTTTCTCTGTTCTTTTATACTTACCATCCTACCCTATCAAGGTATAAATATCTTCTAGATAGTGTTACCAACACATGACAGATTGGACATGGCATTCCATCTAACTGTCCCTCCTGACTAGAGAACTTGGTTGATCCAGATCCCTTTATTCATTTGTTGCATAAAATACACATGAAAAGAAATAAGGCCCAGTTGGTCTTATGACAAAAACAATTCACTTAATTTAGATATCCCATTTTTATTTTATTTTATTTTTTTTTTTTTAGCTAACCACATGTTTGAATTTCTAGGGTTTTACTATCTATCTACCTGCATAGGATGGTAAACCTTATAAACTTCAACCTTGTAAGAAAAACTCTCAGTGTTTGTGTTTTGTAAACATCATAGATAATAAGTTTTAAATATTTAAGATAACCAGTTATATATTTATACTTCTGATAATATAGATAAAAATACCTTTACACCCTTACTAAAAAGGTATATAAGGCTATTATGTTTATTGATTCCCCCTATAGACATTTTGACTAATTTATTTCCTGATTAAATAATAAATTTTTACCTTGTGTAATTGATCATAAGTGTTAATTTTTCAAAATATGCACACACTGTACAATGACATACACTATGTTTATTGGGTATGCATAATTTATATTTTTGTTCGGGAAGGAATATTTAACACCAACACTGCATATCATGGTTATTATATGTTGTATCTTTGATGTTGAACTACTTGATGCATGTTAGAAGGCGAAACATAAACATTTATAAGAATATAAGCAATTATGAATACCTCTCTACTCAAAAAATTGAAGTTGCAGTAACTCAAATTCTTTAATGATAATTAATTACATTTTTTTGGGAACGCACAGTCAAATTTTTGGAATTTTCTATTTCTGAAAAAATAGCACAAACTTATACAATGTACCATGTCATACATCTTATTGTGTTACATTCCAAGAGGTTCATGATAATTTTAGATTTTGTTTACAGAAAGAGACAAGATTTGAGGACTAGAGCATTTTAGTTTACTGCAGATGCATATCTTGTGTTGGAATTATAACAATTAAACAATAATTTGAGTAAATCCTTATACACTAAATGAAAAATCTGACATACACTCAGCTTATTCCTGTTTGTTATCTAACCTCCTGCTTCAGAAGTTAGGTTATCTCTCTTCCTTCCTCACATCCAAGATACCTACTTTATTTACATATATTCACTTAATTCTTTCACAGAGTTCCTTATATAAAATATAATACCTTCGAGATGGCCTCCGAGGTATCCAAAGTTCTTCAGTACACATATATGCTTGGCATCCATAGAACTTGTAGTTTCTTCCCCAACCCTTGCTGGGTTAACAGAAGTTTCAAACAGTTTTAAGCAAGAGAACATAATGGTCTTTATGTTCTTGCCGATATATACCCAGTACTCTCATAAAATATTTAATTTGACTATACTTGAATCTGCTGATGTAACTATGCTTTTCATATTTTGGAGTTTTGAATATACAACCGCCTATGGGTTTATCTCTGCTTATTTCCCACCTTAATTCTCCTAGCTAATGTCCGTTATGACTCAATGTAATCATGACCTGACTCATAAAGTATTTCCTGTCCCCTCTTGCTTCAAGAGTGACTTAAAAACGTTTCTATACGCCATCATGTCATAAATTGGATGCCACATATCTAGTCACTCCCTTCATGGGATGAGTTCATCTCTAATCTGGAGAGAAAGTCTTACTACTTCTACATGTAATATTTACTTTTAAATCACACATTTATATGTTTTATTTTCATTTGTTTCAAGTAAATTGTAATAGGGTTTTGCTATGACTGACGCACAGACCAATTGTTCAATTTTTGTGACACTATTTAGTAGACATGAAACATTTTTTTACTTTTAGCCTTAAGAAAAAATTTTAGGAAAAAACTCATCCTAAATATTTCTAAGTTGAGTTTGCTTATGAGTGTGATTGCATTGTAAAAATGTTCTGGTTATTTTGAATTCTTTGAAAGGACTGTTCAACCAGTGTCTAAAATAATAGAAATGTGAGAGATGATGTATGCCCTCCACTTTTAAAGAGTTTTTAATGAGCACTCCATGTGGATGTTCCACTCAAATATAAAATATGAGACTATGATCATACAATGAGAAGAATGAGTCATCTCCGTTGTTTTTGAAAGAAATCTCTAGGAGTTTGAATATAAATGCATTCATGACAGATCTTTAAACATAATCTGATAGAAAATAAATGTTATCACAACACCCAAAATAACAGCTCCTACAAATTATTGAATAGATGCTCTGCACTTCCCATGAGAAAATCTGAAGATGGTGCCCTTATGATATTAATTTATTCTCTATTAATTTGCTATTTATTCACTTTACAGCCTGATTTCAGCCCCGCTCTCTCCTATTCTCCCAGTCCCACCTTATATCCCAATTTCCCCCTCCTCTTTTCTGTGGAGAAGGGAAAGTCCCACATGGGTGTCTACCTACTCTGGTACATCAAGTCACAGTAGGACTAAGTGCATCCTCTCTAACTGAGACTAATCAAGGCATCCCAGCTATGGAAAAGGAATCCAAAGGCCCACAACAAAGTCAGAGACAGACCTTGCTCCAATTGCTAGGAGATTTACATGAAGAACAAGCTGCACACCTGTTACAAATGTGTAAGATGCTTAGGTCCAGCCCATGCATACTCTTTAGTTGGTGGTTCAGTCCCTATGAGCCTCTATGGGTCTATGCTTGTAGGTCTTTTTATGGTGTCCTTGACACCTCTGGCCCCCTCATTCCTTCCCTCTACTCTTCCACAAGACTCCCTGAGCTCCATTTTGTTTGGCTGTGGGTCTCTACATCTGTATCTATCAGCTGCTGGACAAACCTCTCAGAAGACAGTCATGCTAGGCTCCTGTCTGCAAACATAGCAGAATATCGTTAATATTGTCGGGAGTTGGCTCTCTGCCATGGGATGGGTCTCAAGTTGGGCCAGTCATTGGTTGGCCATTCTCTCAATCTCTTCTCCATCTTTGTCCCTGTACTTCTGTAGGCAGGACAAATCTTGGGTCAAAGGTTTTGTGAGTGAGTCGGTGTCCCCCTCTCTCCACTGGAAGTTCAACCTAGCTACAGGAGGTGGCCTCTTCAGGTTCAAATTATGCTGTTAACTAAGAGTTGCAGGTAGGGTCATCCCCAAAGACTCTCTGGAGTCTCCCCGTCCCAGAACTGTTCATCTATCACCAATTTCTGTTTTTTTCTCCAGCTGTCTCCCCTCCACATACCTGATCTCCACCCCATTTCCCTCCCCACCTCCTCTCCTTACATCTACTTCAGATATCTCTTTTATTTCCCCCTCTGAGTGAGATTCAAGCATCCTCCCTTAGGCCCTCTTTGTTACTTAGCTTCTTTGTGTCTTTGGATTGTAACATGGTTATACTGTACTTTACAGCTAATAGCCATTTAATTCCCACAATTAATTCACAATTTGAAAGAATATAAATTTTTTATATGAAGTTGTAAGGTGTTGATGTCTATTATTCTTGTCATAGAAGACTCAAAGTCTTTCAAAGTCATGACTCATTCTCTATTTCACCACAAGAAATAGTTTTAATAAAAACTTCATTCGAGAGGAGCTTCGTAGTCACTAGTTAAGCACTAGAAGGTCCTTCAAGTAAGTCAAGACTCCTTTTCAAAACAGAGCCCCATGAACCAATATAGACACAAGAGGCAAAAGTCAGGAGGGAATTTCAAGGTTCTGCTGCACTACTTGCTTTTAAGGGTTTAAGCACAAGCTTGACATTTTATGAATGCAGTTTGCTGTGTTTAATTACTATCATTATCATTATTATTATTATACATCCAGTGGTAATTATCTCTTCCCACTGTCTCATTATGTTTTGATCAATTGATATAATAAAAGTTTGCTGTAAATATAAGGTTAGGTAACGTTCAAGAAAACATATAATTATGGAATATGTAATCATATACAATCTAAACAGCTGAACATTTCCCAACATGTCTAACAATTAAATGTTTAGAAAGTAAAGAACTAATGCTTTTAATAACATAGGTCTGCTTCTGTAGACCATGGGTACAGAAGTCTTTATTTGTTGATCTAAAATTACTTTACTTCTGTTATATTAATAACATCCATGTTTCTTAAAAATCCTGCTGGCAAAAAAAAAAGTCTTGCCAGCTTTATTAATGATTCATATGGTAGTTTCTGAAGAGACAAGTCCCACAGAGAAGGAGCACTTGATTAATGACCTGGAAACACTTTTCCTTTTCAGCTGATTAAATAAAATTGACTGGATTTTTACATTTTTATAATAAAATGACCTGCAGGGCTGAGATGACACAGTGAAAGCAGCATGTTCACTCTTCAGCAGATTTTATTTTGTCACTTGTAAAAAATGAAAGGGCTAACCACCCAAGCAGAAAAATGCACTTTATCATCGTCCAAGGCAGCCGTGCTGACAAATGCTGCATACAAATATGAAGACATGGAGGAAAATAGACAGTGTTGATATTCAACATGATTTTTGTCTAATGATAACTAAAATCTTACTATTTCAAGGCTAAAAGTATTATTATTAAATTATTATTTTAAAAATAAAAAGCCTAGAATTAAAAAAAAAATTACCTTCCCCATTATTTTCACAAGAATTCAACATGAGAAAAAATAGGATGATCAGAAGCCAGCACTTTAATCCTGCAGGTCTCTAGGTCGTGGGATTCTCTCCATGGCCTGAGTTCTGTTATAACTTTCATAGAAACATACTCATTGATAATTGAAGTCAAAAATGTAAAGTAGGCAAATGTGTTTCTTCTTCCATTTCTCAGGGGAAAATGTTCTATCTTCTTTTCCTAGGTCCCTTCTAGAGCTCATATATAACAGGATGGGCCTCTTCTTTAGTCCTCCTTGCTGGGGACTAACTACACCTCAGTCTTCTCCCTAAAGTGGTTCTTTTGTCATGTGCAATTTTCTTCTTCTAGCTTTCAGCTGTTGTCCCAGTTCTTGAAAAGCAACCAGTTCCTATGTCTACTTCCTCCTGAAGAGAAAGTCCACAGGAAAGTCTTTGGATTAACCATCTTCTGGAGGAGAAGTAGCTGCATAAAGGACTGCAACATCTCTATACTTCAATGACCTCCTGTTTGGAGGGTGGGGGAACCTCCAAACACGTTAAGAAAAAAATCAAACAAACACAAATTCTGGATAGTCAGGGAAATTCTAATATTCTTTCAACATGGTAACTGACGTGGGAAAGTGTCGTAGAAAAGATGAGAGCTCACTGCCCTGTGCTACTCTTTAGAGTCAGTGATGCTGTGTTGATCACATCTATTCAAATTCAAGTTCTCTCATTTCTATGACCTGTTTAACCCCAGGCACCTGTAAGAATCTGGATATGTGAGTTCTGAACAATGTCTAGATTCTCCCTGTTTCCAGAAATAGTATTTGTGCCTTTCCACATCTATCTCTCTATCTATTCATCATCTATCTATCTATGTCTGTCTATCTATCTATCCATCCATCTATCTTTATATTATCTGTCGTCTATCAGTCACAATATATGTCTATCAAAAATCTATATATGTAAATACTTAATGATCCGAGTGGGAGATTAGAATAATCTTCATTATTATATCATATATATAATTCAGAGTCAATAATTATATAATGTATACTATATGTGATATATAGTATATATAATATATACATAATTATAATTATATATACAATTTTTGCCATTTAACCCAGTGAGGTAATTTCTCACTAGTAGAGGTTGTGGAAACCTGGAGGGCCAATGTGGTGGCTAATATGTGGGAGTTGATCTAAGTTTTCATGTTCATAGCAATTCTCTGTCTTCTTAACTGGACTAATTAATAGTCTTGAAATTTAAGCCAGTCAACCAAATGAATCCTTCTGAAATTGAATATAAACCAACTCAGAAAAGGCACTGAAGTTTATTTGTTGTTTAGTTTGTGAACTTTCAGGATAATAGTGAGTGCTTCATTGTAGTCTCACAGAAGAGAGGGGAAATACTCCCTAGGAAACACTACCTGAAGAACTTGAGTTACAAAGCTTTGTTCAATGACAGCAATCATGTCCTAATAGTAACTCAATAATGAGTTTCTCATAAAAAAGAATTTTCTCTATGATTGCATAAAAAGATACAGTGCCATAAATTATTCCAGAGTTCTCTGGCAGGAGTTGAGTAGACAAGGTACTTTCTTCTTCGTGTATGATTATGGCATAGAAAAATATTATAATTATTTTACTCATTGAGGCTATGATATTAGTTATTTATCATAGTTGACATTTTAATTACCATAATACTTAATAATTAAAATGATTACAGTTTATAAATTTCAAATTCAAAAGTATCAATAAATATAATAATAATTCAATACAAAATATAGTAACTACATAATTTTTCTTCCATTACTTATTACTTCCTATGCATTTTATACATGTGTTAATTACCCTGGATTAATGTGAATGAGGTACAATTATGGTAGCAAACTTCAAAACTAACTGTATACCTAGCCATAGAAGGACACTGGCAAATATTCAACTCTCAGTTACCACTTCATGTTTAAGACAGTGGCTGGAAATTTCTGATAGTCTCTAAGGCAAGCAATATTATGTTTGTTAGGATAAATTAATTTTCAATGCCAAATTAAACATTTACTGTTACATACAGTGCAGTTAATCTTCCTTAATCATATTTCTACTTATTAGTGGTATAGCCATGCAAAGAAAACTTTCAACATCTTCTCATGGGAATTTCATTGATATTCCCCAATGTGAAATACCATTCACATTGATAGGCTTATTTTGCCTTCACTGTTTAGAAAATACTCATATTTATTTATCTTCAATATTTAGAAAATATAAATCTGGTCTCCATGCTATATCCTTGTTTCCCTACAATACTCTATATTTGCTAGTATATCTGTATATATAGTATAAGCTATTTATAATATAAAATTGTTACAGACATACTGGCAAATCATTATGTACCTCAAAACAACTAAACTGAGAGATATTGCAATGAGCAGAAATAAAACAGCTTTCAATTACCCTGGGAAAATATAAAAATAACCCTACTTAAGATTTTATGCATATATATATATATATATATATATACTCTATATTTGCTAGTATATATGTAATATTACTTATATAATGTATATAAAATTTATATTTTTATAAATATAAACAATATACATTTATAATATAAATATAAATTAAATAATATTTATATTCATATACTATATAGTATAAAATTTTTACATGAATACTAGCAAATATAGAGCATATATATGCATATATATTTATATAGAAAATCTTAAGTAGGGTTATTTTTATATTTTCCCAGGGTAATTGAAAGCTGTTTTATTTCTGCACATTGCAATATCAGTTTAGCTGTTTTTGAGTTACATAACGATTTCAGCTTTGAAGTTAAAGGTCAACCTCAGGGCAAGGACCACTTTACTATGAAGTTGGAAACATAAAGAAGTGTGAATAAAACTGTTCATGACCCTCTGAGACTCGGTGAGGCAGGACTTAAGCAAGTATTTGAAGGATGTCAAATGTACACTCACTTCAACAGCCTATTATAAATGCCATACAAGTCTCCATAACAAGCAATAAGGCTGGTGACATTGGACACATGGTGCGGTGCTTGTAGCAAAGCCATAAGATAATTGCATTTACATGGAGATCTCCGAGGAGCCCAAAGCCTTTTATGGATTTCACATGGAGTCAGCATGAACAATTCCCCAAAGCGCTCCACCAAATTTCAAAGGGATACATTACATCCCAACTTTCACTAGCGAAATGCGAGGCTAAAGAAAAGTTAGGTATCTTACTGAAAGTGCTTAGACCTGTCCATTTCACACCGCATTTCGTGTCAAAGCACTTTTCCTCTTCAGTCAAGACTGCACTGCACTGCACTATGTGGACACCGAGCAGCCCTTGGAGAGCAATTTCATGCAGTCTTCTCTTTCGGGTTTACAGGCCCTCAGAAAAAGGTCAAGAGTTCAGTGTGATGATGTAAGAAGTTCAAATGTTCACCATCTCTGGATACAAATACCATAAATTAAAACATGTCAAATCTTTTCACCTTTCACATGGTTCATGGGAAGGAGAAAGGAAAATTCAGGAAACCTCCTTATGCACGTTTATTTTTATTTAACAGGAAGTTTCACAGGAGAAAGTGGAAATGGGGTAGAGGAATGGAGAGTGAAGATCTAAGATTGGAGTATGGTTCAGTCTAACTGTCTCCAGCCATGCACTGGGATTAAGGAAACAGCTTTCTGGTTTTCCTTTCATTAGCAAGAAAGCCACTTCTCTACTCAAAAGGGAGCAATAGTGACTTAGTATCTAAGAGTTAAAATGAAATTTTAAATAACTATAAGCATGACAGATGACACTCTTTAGCATAAATAAAAATAACTTAAATCAAGAGAATTGCTGGTTAATACAATTTCATACTTTTAGTATGATGTAGTTTTTAATATTATTTTAGTATATTTATATTTTGGTGCATTTATATAATTTATATTATTATAATTGTATATTACTTTAATATAAATTATATCTATATAATTGTAATTTATATTATTGTGATTTTATTTAATTATGCTTATATAAATATATAATATTTGGTATATGTATATATTGTATTTTTAATTATAATTATTAATATATTTACATAAATATATTATCTTTAGCACATTATATTTATATATTAGTATTATTTATTTTAATTTTATAGTGCTAGGTGTGGAACTGTCTTACTCAGGGTTTCTATTCCTGCACAAACATCATGACCATGAAGCAAGTTGGGAAGGAAAGGGTTTACTCAGCTTACACGTCCACATTGCTGTGGTGACCAAAGGAAGTCAAGACTGGAACTCAAGCAGGTCAGGAGCAGGAGCTGATGCAGAGGCCATGGAGGAATGTTACTTACTGGCTTGCTTCCCCTGGCTTCCTCAGCCTGCTTTCTTATAGAACTCAAGACTACCAGCCCTGGGATGGTACCTCCCGCCTTGATCACTGAGAAAATGCCTTACAGCTTGATCTCATGGAGGCATTTTCTCAACCGAAGTTTCTTTCTCTGTGATAATTCCAGCTTGTGTCAAGTTGACACATAACCAGCCCGTACAGGAACTTTCAGCATAGGACTTTCAGCATACTAGGCACATGATCTACCAGAAAGGCACAACCCAGACCACATTCATGCTTTGCAAAAAATATAGACAGCAATGAAGTTCACTGTATTAAATCTTGTGAATCTTTTAACCTAATGTAAAATGTGGAAAACATTTCAAGTAAATACAATTCTAAAACCATGATGGTGCCATTATAGCCAGTAGGTAGAACATTCATGAGTACCACTTTCAACCTCAGTGTGTAAAATCCAAATGCATTTCAAATGATATAGCAACATATATCAGCTATCCTTTAACAGACAATCCATTCTAAGTGGTATGCAGGCTAGTTTTAATTGCCAAGAGAATGTAGTCTAGAATCACCCGAGAAGAGAGTCGCCCAAACACATGTATGCATTAATCCACTGATCTCTAACTGTGTATCCAAAGTGACGAGCTGATACAAATTCCTGCCTCTCTGACCTCTCAGAGGGCTGGTCTGTAAACTGGAATTTTGAAGTATATAATCTCTTTTCCGTGTAGTTGTTTTTGTCTGGATATTCTTGTTGCAGCAACAGGAAAGGAAAGGAAACTAAAACATCTGGAAATTAGGCGGCTGATGTTTCAAAACTCAGACTGTAACGTGAAGCTTATTGCCTTCATTCTAGACCACGACAAAGAGCTGCCTTCTGGTCTTCGTGTCTGGGATTCCATGAAGATGGGTCATAAGCTAATAAGGAAGTAGACTGACCCAGTCAGAGAGCCATTTATACAGATAGATGAGTTGCCTTTAAATCTCTACCCACAGCTATGGAGTGTAAGATTTTGTTGTCCAGAAGAGTCTTTACTGACATTAGGATGGGTTCTACGAGTTTCATAGTACATGAAGCTCTGCTCTCTCTTGTTCCTCCCATTTTCTCCCCACCCACATATCTCTCTCTCTCTCTCTCTCTCTCTCTCTCTCTCTCTCTCTCTCTCTGTGTGTGTGTGTGTGTGTGTGTGTGTGTGTGTGTATGTGCATCTGTCTGCCTGTTTCCACTGATACCGGAAAAAAGCATTGTTCAAGATTTTCAAGAAATTCCATGCTGAAATAGGAACTGTTTGAATAGGGACTAACAGGGCTTTGTACAGATGCAGTGTTGGATTTGAGCTGAACTCCACAAAGGGGATAAAAGAAGTGTTCTGTGTTCCCCAGTCTCTGCCTGTCACTTAAGAAATTGTTTGACCTAAGGCAGTTCCCTTAATCTCTCCATTTCTCAATTGCCTCAAGCATAAAATAGAAATAATACCCTACACCTGCACTTTTAATCTCACAGGGACTATGAAAGTATCACATAAGAACTTGTAAGAAAGCCTTCACCTTGAAGTGGTCTATAAATGCACAGGTTATGAGGCTTCGTGCCTCTCACAGTTCACTGTATCCTTCTGCTTACTTTCATCCCCCTCATAAACTCAGTGAGAGAATCCATCCTTAGAGCAGTTTTGCCATCTAATAATAATTAACACTGTCACCACATGACAAAGTCTATATTTTGTAATCTTTCACATTTCTGATAGATGGAAGATGTCACTAGACTTGACTAAACTCTGGTGAACTTCTGTCATTGACTAAGTGCAACCTAAGGACTCAAAGATCACAGGTGGGCTGTCGCCTTGAGCTTTACAGAGCCATTCTGGTTCCTTTGATAACACTTGTCACTGTATTATACACTTGTTTAGTAAACTTGGTAATATGCTTGGTTGATCTACCTTACTTGCCTTCTGCTTCCTATGCTCTGTCCTTCGTTAGCTAATTTCAAACTGTAGAACAGAACCACATATGTAGTACCCTTAGGGTAAAATGGCTGCTGAACTAGAAAATGGACTCAAACTGTATTTATATGGAAAGTTATTTTTAAGAGGTTAAGAAGTGTCTGAGCCTGGAGACAGAGAGATTGCTGAAGGCTCACTTCTCTTGGAGACAACTGGAATTCCTTTGCCAGGACCCACATTTGGCAACACATAATCACCTGAAACTCCAGCTCCAAAGGACCAGTTGCCTTAACTTGACTTACATGAATGCCTATACACGCATGGCATATACTTACAATGACACACACATACACATAAACAAAAATAAAACAAGTAGGTTGTATAGACATGTGATAGATTGGTGGAGACATAAATAGATGGATGGATGGATAGATGGATGGATGGATGGATGGGCAGATGGATACATAGATGGATACAGAGAAATAGAGATTGATAGATGATCATAAGATACAGACAGACATATATATATATATACACACATACATTATGTTTTAAAATAAGTTTCAAAAATAGTAGTAAGTAAATAATATGAAGTCGTTAATTTGGGAGAGAAGACATGGGAGGAGTTGGAGGTAGACAGGAAAGACTGGGAGTGAAGCCTATACCTTGCTCATGTATGACCTTTCCAACATAAAAAAAGTACATAAAATATGCTGCAATTACCTTAGAAAGCACAAAATTTTCTCCAGTTTTTCTATGCAAGTTATTATATGATTGATACTAAAAGCATGATTCTCCAATAGAGAATATCTTATGTGTCTTATTTTAACTGTATTTTAGCATCTTTTATAGCCAATTTTTCTAGTGTTTTCACTTTTCAAGGCAAAAATAACACCTTAAACTTTCAGGTTCACTTTAGATTTGTGTAGGTTCTTGACAGATTCTTTCATATAGTGTTTCTGTTTGAGAATAGTATGTTTACTTTAACTTTCAAAATACCATGGCATTCATATTCAAATTTAAATAAAAACGAACTCAAGATTGCATCAAAAATTTAAAGCTAAGAGAACAGGTATACCACTTATCTTTGATAGGTTTAATGTGGCAAAATTGGCCTACTCTGGTATAGTATTTATGTTCTCTCCTGGGAACCTTCACTCCATTAAGAAGAAAGGAGACTAAAATTTGTATCAGACAGTAGCACTCTCTATTCTAATCATTTGCTTATTGGAACCCAATTTGAGTCTCTTTATTAGTGTCTACCAAAGATCCATGGAAAACAATGTCCACTCTGTCTAACAGGAACAGAGTAGCTAAAATCTGTCATGGAAGATTTTAACTGACCATGAATGTGACTTTGGAGGTTCAGGGTGTTTTGTTATCCTCCTGCCTACCAATCAGCAAACAGTTTGAGACATCATCCATTAAGGTCTCCTCCACTTGAACTGCCTTTGGATAATATCCCATAGTTGTATTACTAAGACACAGATGAATAGACATCTTGCGTTTCTTTTGTTAAGTCTAAGAATACTTTGTGTACTTCAGAAACAGGGCCCAGAAAGCCCTGAGCAGGTGAGCATGTGAATGCTCCCTTCCTGTGGATTAGCTTTCATGTACCAGAAGTCACCATGTAAGCTTCTAAATGAGGAAGGAAAACAACAGTCTTATCCAGTTTTAAGACTAACACCTGTAAACCACATTAATGAATGACATGGTATGATTACCCTAAGTCTGTAGTACAGTAGCATACCTATTTTGGAGGTAACCAACAACTCTTTAATTGGATGTACCCACTCAACAAGAGGGAAAGCATACCTGGTACTGGGAACCTAGCTGTACTGGTTAGTGTTATGTCTTCTTGACAGAAGATAGAGTCATCAATTGAGAAAATGCCTCCATAAGATTCAGTTGTAGGGCATTTTCTTAATTACTGGTTGATGCAGAGGACCCAACCCAAATGTGGGTGATGCCATCCCTGGGATGGTGATCCTGGCTTCTATAAGAAAGCAAGTGAATCAAGATATGATGAGTAATCTAGTAAGCAACACCCATCCATGGCTTCTGAATCAGCTCCTACCCGCAGGTCCCTGCCCTCTTTGAGCTTCTATCTTGACATCCTTTGATGGTGTACTGTGATTTGGAATTGTAAGCTAACCTTTCTCTCCAACTTGTTTTAGTCATAGTATTTCATCACCGCAATAGTTACCCTTACTAAGACACTAGCTAACTGCTCAGTGCTGTTGAAATAATGATTATTGGAGAAGAATCGAAAAACATTAATTCACTAAGCTAACATAATCCCTAACAACAACCTATAAACTTTTGTCCTTATACCCACAGATAATTGTAGCTTTCACATCTAACAAAGTAAACTTCTCTTTGCAATAGAAAATAATATTACAAAAAACTATAGCCAATCAAAACGCAAAGTTGGAAAGCCTATTACTAATAGATGAATCTGCAAAATGCTTTTCTTTCTTTTTTTATTAATCATTTATTCATCTACACTTCAAATAATATCCCCCTTCCCAGTTACTCCACCATAGCACCTCCATCCCATCCCCCTTTTCCTCCTCCCCTTTGCCTCTATCAGGATGCTCCTCTACCCACTCACCCACTCCTGCCTCACTGCTCTAGCATCCTCCTACAATGGAACATCAAGCTTCCACAGGACCAAGGGTCTCCCTTCCCATTGATGTCAGATAAAGCCATCCACTGCTACATATGTACCTGGAGCCATAGATCCCTACACATATAATCCTTAGTTGGTGGTTTGATCTCTGGGAGTTCTGGTCCAGTTAGTTGATATTATCTTTCCTATGGAGTTGCAATCCCCTTCAATTCCTTAATTCCTTCCCCTAACTCTTCCATTGGGGTCCCTAGGCTCAGTCAGATGGTTGGCTGTGAGTATCTGCATCTGTATTGGTCAGGTGCTGGTAGAAACTCTCAGGAAATAGCCATATCAGGCTCCTGTCAGTAATTTACAGCTAAGGTTCAGGAGCTATTGTAGAAGGCAAGAAGAAAGGTTGTGAGAGTCAGAGGATTAGGAATTTGTTGTGAGATTGTGTCTTTTACTATTATCAGACGTATACCTGTAAAATCTCATCAACATGACTGCCTGAGTAGAGGCTAAACAAGGGTTACAACAATGAATGTGCCAAACTGAGTGTGAAAGGCCCATAAGGCCTTAAATCTACACAACGAACTATAAGCAAATGAAGACAGCTCAGAATGGAAGACATTATCATTGCCAGGGAATAGCACACCAATTAGTTGTCCAGTTCCTTATGGTCACCCCTGATAACATACAAGTAACAATATATGGAACAAGTAGCTTCAAATATAAATATAGATAGATAGATAGATAGATAGATAGATAGATAGATAGATAGATAGATATATCAGACTGATGACACTCATTGCTAACAAATGAATCTCAAAAACACATCTAAAGTTCATGGAACATTGTAGAACATGTACATATATATGCAAAAATAATTAATGAAAAAGGGCCAATATATTTGAAGGAGAGATGAATATGCAAGGTTTAGGAGGGAGGAAAGGGAAGGGAGAAATGTTATGATTATAATATTATCTCAAAAACAAAATAAATAATATTTTTAAACCAAAAAAAGAAAAAGAGAATTCAAAGTTGTCACCTGCCACAGTATTAAAGTTTCAAATTATATTTAAACACAATGCTTCACACTTCTAATTTGTTCATTATCTATTTCAACGTATCTGGTGTTTATAAAGAATTCATTTGTAAAATTTATCATGGATTCATATCTTTGCTTTAAGTAGAAAGAATGTTCTGAAAGAAAACTATCCAACTTTGGAGTGCTGTATGTCTTCCACTCTTTCTAATTTGATAAAACACTCCAATTTGATCAGAAAAGAAAGTAGAGAATAAAATCAAAGATCAAGACTTAAACATGAGGGTATTGATGAGAGTATTAATTAGCACTGACAAGAGATCACCATTTCTGATTACTCCTGAATTATGATGATTCAAATATGAATGACTTGCTAGCATACCACATTTCTTTTTTTCCATTCTGTGAGCAAAGATATGTATAATGCACATTGCTCTAAAGTTTTCTTTCACCCAATAGTGAAAGACACTCTTGTATTGTTGATACTTACCTTCATGAAATTCATTCTAGCTCTGTATCTTCCATTAATAAATGCCTTGCAAACACCTTCAAATTACACACACACACAAAATGCTGTTTCTTTAACAAGGTCTTTTCTAGGGATATTTTTCTGTATTTCTATTGCATACTCTATCTCTTAGACTAAGAAAAACCTCAATCCCTGACCTTTAGGACCATTAGATAACAAAGTATTACTAAATATAAAAGAAAAAAAAAGGAAAAAAACTCAATACATTTAATTGAAGTATGTGTGATAACTGGAATTCTTATACAATTTAATTGATGAAAAATATTAAAATATGTTGTTACCAGGTATTTTTTTTTCAGTTTCCATTAAGATAGGTAAGAAAAATCATCACTTCAATACCATCTGGGACACTTTGTGTGAATAGAATATTCTAGTCATCATATATTGTAAACTGATTCTATCCTCTGCCTTTTATCTTTTTTTGGATTCCTCAAAATTATCTCTAAACTCTTGAAACATACAGGATACTATCAAAAATAGCTTTTTCAATTTTTATATATTGAGGGCATGATATTCAAATATTGTCTTCAACCTACTACAGCTATGTTTGACACCCAAAGGGAACACACACACATCTTTTGTGACCTCCTTTCAAATGGAAGCAGTGGATTGTGAACAACCTTAAAAGGCTAGCAAACAGAATTGGAATTTATTCTACCTTAAACAATGGCCCACTTCTCTCCCTTCAAAATAGGGAGCTAGCATCAACCACAAAAGATACCTAATAATGTTTGTTGTGGAATTTATACTATAGTGAAATACAAAAGAAGTTTATATAAAATAATTTATTATGTAGTAAAATGTAAAATAATCAATAATTAAATATTAGATTGTAACCATGAGAAAGTGAAGAAGAGATGCATAATAGCATGAGAGCAAAAGGTAAGAATTTCACTTTTACAGAATTGTTAAAGAAAACATGAAAGAATTCACCTTAGAAACAGTCTAGAACAAACAACCAATTTTCATCTAAATGACAGCAGCTGTGGTAAGTTTTTCTTTATCTAGAAACTGGGAACCCAGAAAAAAAACTATTGTGGATAAAGAGAAAAGCTAGATATAAATTTGGGGAGAGAAAAAAAAGACATAGGCCTTCAGTTAGTACAATGTTGGCTAAGGCCTAGGAGTGTTTATAGCAAGAATTATAAGAGTTAGCTGAAAGGCATTTAAAGCAACACAGGAAGAGAATGAAATATGGAAAAGAGGAAAAGCTGTCATATGGTTAGACTTTCTTCCATATATATATAGCTTATATAGATCTAGCTATATAAGTAATGTAATAGCTAGAGTAAACAATTAGGTATGCACTCACTGGCTGTCTTCTATGGTTTCTGAAGCAAGGAGAGTTCTAGTATTACCATAGCAGTATAAAGGAACAAAACCAAAAGATGCTTAGAAGATAGTCATCATGACAAAGGAATGGAAAGCTAGTTGATAGTTTCCATGAAGAGGTCTGAAAAAAAGACTTGGGCTTGTGTGCAAGCTGTTATATTTGAGTTCTATTACCTGAGATAGAAGAGGAACCAAATTTGGGATTCATCACCTGGGAGCAAAATAAGGTTAATAATAATAGTATTGCATAAGGTTAATTAAACATAAGTTTTCAGAATTGGGTATGGTAATGACATGAACGTCCCAAAATCTCAGATAGGAGACTACTGTAGTAGATGGTATGTTGGAACAAGCAGAAAGAAAAGACTACCTATGTGCTAAAACTAATGAGAAGGCCACATTTAGAAGTTAAATTAAAATGTAGCTGTGATTTTCAAAATGGAAAGAGAGACTTTTTAGACAAAATTCTTTTAAAAATTAATCCTTGGTTCCCCAAGACTAGAATAATCTTTGAGATTCTAAAGTGCTTTATTGGACAATAGCCAATGTAAATTTTAGTAAATTAAAATAAAGAATGTTTTAGGTTTAGAGTGTGATTGGAAGACTAGGACAGAGAAAATGTTGCCCAAGGTACTAAAATCTCTTGTTGTGGCCTAGTTTCCTCTTTCCTATGCCCCTTCCAGCATCAGTCACCTGGAATACGTGGTGGCTGTCTTACAAAAACCAGAGGAATAGGAAAAATTTAAAACATGCTAATGTAGATCTGTTGTATATTCAATCTACATCAAATATATCACCAATATATGTATTCTTAATTTTTAATCCTTAAGAAACTTATAAGATTTTCCTCTCCGATTATTTAAAAAAATTAAAATAGAGTTTAAAAACCATTTGTGGATAAAATGAAATAGTGACACCTGGTAAGTCTGGCACTTGCTCTCCAGGCACAGGGTCAGGCTTGGGGGAAATGACAATGTGCATGTGCGGAGGACAGCAGAAGCAGGAGACTGGAAGGAAGTGCTGTGTAAGACAAGTCATAGCACTGATGCTTAAAATCTGTAATCCTTTCATCAGAACTACTGTTCTATGAGATGATAAATCTGCTTTTGTGGTTGTTTATCTTCCTTTCTCAAACTAGAATTATAGGTTCATGCCACCAAATTAGCTAGACTCCTCACTTACTCTTCTTCTGAGACCCAAGAAGACATCATTATATATTCTATTTCTAAAACTTTAATATTCCTCTGACTTTAATGTAAACATCTTGAGAATTTCATAGATGAACACTGTACTTACATCCTTTACAATCCCCCTATGGCCCCAACAACTCTGTCTGTATCCCCTTCTACTATTGCTCAAATTAATGGCCTCTTCTTCTTTAATTACTGTGCACAAGGACATTAATATATATATATATATATATATATATATATATATATATATATATAAATGTATTAATATATTTATTATATATATATATATAATATGCATACAAAATGTTGAGTTCATAGCTTATTTTTAAGCCATTTATTTTGTAGCTTTCAAAAACACTTCCATGCAGGTTGACTCGTAAAGGGGGTACTTGTTATTTCCCTTCTTTTCTCTTAGTGATATCCCAAGCAACTGACCAATGTATAAATAGGAGTATAAATGGCTAAAATAAAATCATTCCAAGATTGCACTTTGAATCATACACAACCTTTCTTTGATTTGCAAGAGAAGACTTAAACATTTATAGAAGAAATATTACAAATCCATGAACTCAGAAATTCAAAGTAATTCAGTAAATTTATTTAAAATTGTCTTTAACCACTGTGGTGAATTATTACAAAAAGCATGCATTTTAATGCCACATATGAATTTACATATATGTCTAAATCTATATTCTCTTGAGAAGAACATTATGAATTACTATTGTGAATTGCAGTGAATATGTGTTTAAAATCTAGTATTATTACATGTCTTCCTGTAATAGGAATAATGAAAATAGGCTTCACTGCACAATAGTAGGTTTTACCAAGCATCCAGGACAAAAATACATTCAAATAAAATGGCCTTTAATGTGTGTTAGACTGTGATTTTAAAACTAATTAAGGACAGGAATGGTAGCACACACTTTTATTCCCAGCACTGGGGAAGCAGAACAGGCAGATCTCTGTACGTTCAAGGCTAACCTATTCTATATACTAAGTTTCAGGACAAGTCAGGGCTCTGAAGGAAGAACCTATCTCAAAAACCCAAATAAATAAATCAATAAGCCAAAAAAAACAAAATAAGAAGTAATTTAATGCTAACTAACAAGCAGAACAACTGAGCACAGAGATCCACACAAGTAGAGATGATGTAGAGGAAATGACTTTGGGGTGTCATGATGAAACAACAGAAAATGAAAAGCAATTTAGCCAGCTTTATAAATGCCAGGTCACAGCACACTTAGAACTGTGACGATCTGCTACTCATTTTGAAATTTTAACCATAAAAATGTGAAATTACATTATGCACCCTCCCCACAAGAAAACAAAGAAACTTCTCGTAGGCCTGTACTATAAAATATACTAAGTAACTAATATTTAATCTCAAAATAAAGCATATTTAGGAGGATTTCTTCTGTTATATAAGTACTTATATAAGAATCTTGATTTTGCTTGTAGGCTCACAAAGCATGTAGTCTTTTATATGAAATTAGGTCACTCTTTTGTTCAGTGATTCCCGAAATCCACTTGGTATAACTAATCAAGCAAGCAAGCAACAAACAAACAAAGAAACCAAAGCCTAATTACCTAAACTCCCTAGCCAACCACACAAAGGGTTTTTGGTTTAAGTGCTCCATAGTTTCCCCATAGCAGATTCTACAAGCACTCCCATTTTACCATGTTCTGTATGAATATAGAGATAGTAAAAAGATTTAAGGAACCAGAGTTTAGAGTCCCTCCAGGTCCTCCTTGTTACCCTCCCCCTAAGTCCTCTGATAACCCTTCCTACTTTCCAGTTGATAGCTTTTTGGTTTTTTTGCTTAGTATTGTTACACATATGTTACATATGTAAGCATGTGTATGCACAAATATATAAATACAATCTACTGAGTGCACTTTTGTCACTTGCTTGTATAAGGTTTTAGGGCTGACCACTCTATATTGTACATCCAATAAGGAAGTGCACTCATTGGAGAGGTTAATTTTTCCTTTTCCCAGTAGTCACTATTACCTGTAGCTCTTTGTCTTGGAGTGGGACCCTGCAAAGCTTTATTCTTTCATGTTAATATGTCCATTGGTATAGCAATTGTTTCGGTATTGCTTATGCATCCATATCTATGAGATCCTGTTGTAAATCAGACTTCTTGTTATTCTGGTTCTTACTATCTTCCCACTCCCTCTTTCATGATGTCTCCTGAGCCATAGATGCAGAGACTATGGTGTAGATGTATCCATTGAGCATGTGCTTCCCATGACGTACTGATCTCTGCACTGTGTCCTGTTGTGGTTTTTGTGTGTTGGTCCCGTTTACTCTTTAATGATGAGTGGAAGCTACACTTACTGTGGATATAAGGATAGGATTTAGAGTTAGTAAGGAATTATACAGGTCTAGCAAAAAACAAAACAAAAAAAAAAACAAAAAACAAAAAACACTAGTAGGTTCTTTTCTAACACCTATGACCCCACTAGCTCCAGGAAGATGGCTAGGTTTACATTACCAGGCATAGTTTCCCTCCTGCTGAGTGGGATTTCAGTTCGATTGACAATGGTTGGTTACCACTGACATGCTTCACATATTGCTTCTTTCTTGATATCTTGCCATTAGGTCATTATTGTGGTTCATAGATGTTGCAGCTGGGTAGAACTATTAACTGCTTCCTTTCCTTGGCATCTGCATAGTATTTTCTGGTAATTGAAGGCTGGACAATAGGAAAGAGACATTCATTTCAAATCCAGTTCAAATCATCTGAGTCTTGTGTCCTGATGGTATGATATCTTCAACAGTAGGGTCCCAACTTCATGAAGTCATTTGGAGATACACACCACACACACACACACACACACACACACACTCCAACATCAATATGATGGTTTTATCTTGTTGTATTTTTATTTTGTTATACTTTGTTGTTATCTCTTAGAAGCCTATTCTTTTCCAAAGAGAGACAGAAAGGGAGTTCATCCAGATGAGAGGGAAGGTAAGGAGGAACTGGGATGCATAGAGGGAGAAAAAAACTCTCATCAAAATATATTGTATAAGAAAATAATCTATTCTAATAAAAGGGAAAACGATATGATTCCTTAATGCTTTATCAAACAGCTCTGTTACTGATTCAAAATAATTCCTAAAATATGAGAAGTGGTTAGAATTTAGATATTTATTTAATTATTACTGAATATTTACCTTTACATGATTATATACAGTCTGTGGGACATTCTGAAACTATTTCATCTAAATGTGTGAAATTTTCAGGAAATAGTAGATAAATAATATTTGGTTCAACTGCAATGTCAAATAAAAAGTTGTGAAAATTGAGCTTCATATCTCATCAGTAAGCTTATGGAAAATGAACTGTGTTGGTCACACACTTACATTTTGAGAAGTATATTATTACTAAATCAAAAATAAATATGATTGCTATTATATTACTAGTTACTAAAATATCACAATCTTGCTTCATTCCTCATACGAAATATAAGGGATTTCAGGAGGAAAGGAGCCCAGGAAAAAACACAAGAATCACAGTCATTTGCACACTTAAGAATCCCATAAAAACACAAAACTAGAAGTCACAATATATCTACGAAAGATCTGTAGGGTAAAACTACAGAAAAAAATGAAATATACGGTTTTGCAAATAATTTTGAAACACTTAGCAATTGTCCGCAGTGTAAACTGTGTGTAATTATTAATGTAGCAGTGAGATATATATTCTGAAAGACAGCCTTCAAAATCAATATATGCACTTGGAACACACACATACTTAACATTAAATGTTACTGACATGCACTATTTTAATCTTGACTTGTTATCGTTTTAGTAAAAACCAAGGCTAGGAGAGTTTCCCTGAACTTGGAAGCAAACATAGCTGAGAATAACACCACGCATCCTTTTAAATTAAATGTGGATTTTCTATAGGAACAAGAAAAGCCTCTGGATTGCTTCTAGTATTATGTAACAAAAAACCTATCATCCTGAGAAAATAATTACTTACTTAGCAATAAAGTGTAAGCATTATGTAAATAGATTATCAACTGATTGAACGTAACTTTTTGAAAATTCCCTGTCCTAACTAGAACTCTCATTGGCAGTGCATAAACACTTGATGGTTTGTGCTCTGAACCCACCTCTGTGGACATTCATAACCTAGCTGGACCCATGGAAGGCAAGCAAAAGTGCCAGGAAATGTACACTTTCTAGGAGCAACACGAAACTGATAACAGCTTGAGCATTATGTACTTTTAATCTCTTGTCTCTCTGAGGTATATTTTCATGAATTATCAGAAGTCACAGCAAGATTGAGGTTGATTTCACAAAAGGAATTGGTTTCATCTACATTTTTCAATAGATTTCTTCTCTTCCCTATCCCCTTTTCCATTCCTATTTTTGAACAAGTCTTAGGAAAAAATATTATTTGTACCCCTATGTGTCTCCATGTCTATTTCTTGGAGAAGCCCACCTAAAAAGGTATCACATAATTTGGGTGAGAAGGAAATCACAATTTCAAAGTTTAAAAAGAATGATCTTTAAATGGTCCCATTTTCAAAATAGTGACACTGTGAAGAAGAAAAAAGAGGAGAAAGATTAAGGAATGGGGATTGGGGTATGACAGCATTTGAGTGAAATTGAGCAAAAAATAAATTTCAGCTGAATATCAGAAAAATTGTTATGATGAGCAAGTTCTTTAGACAAAAAAAAAAAAAAGGAAAGAAAAGAAAATACGCTTGGCACAGTGGTAGAAGTCTATTGCTTGAGGCATTTAACTGTAGATGCAACAATATGTTGTAAATATAAGAATGCCAAATGGCAGTGGATGGACATGATAACCTAATAGGAGTTTTCTGGCTCTAATATCTATGATTGTGTGATTCGATTCAAATACAGCCGTTTACTGTATCTCGAGTGTGTAATACACTTCA
The DNA here is from genome assembly GCA_021653895.1 of Mastomys natalensis. Classification (NCBI taxonomy): domain Eukaryota; kingdom Metazoa; phylum Chordata; class Mammalia; order Rodentia; family Muridae; genus Mastomys; species Mastomys natalensis. Next base: position 404,590 of record JAJTUV010000495.1, on the reverse strand, counting down.
ATTGTGAAGTGCTACAATTTCAATACTAATACATTTGAAGTGACTGACATGTCCCCTTAGTACATCGTAGAGTTTGAAATGCAACAGAAAGCACATGGTCCTTTTGCAGAATGTATTCCTTATTCTCCATTAGGCAGAAAACAATAGCTATAAACAGTTAAGGTTCATTAGCAAACTAGTGTCACACCCTCAAAGAGCTGAGGGATACTATTTCGGAACAAATTAAAGAACCTGCCTCATGGTAGTTTTACAAACAATACTAGTCTGTACTGACACTGGTCAGCTGATCACAAGACATGCAGCTCACTGCACTGTCACGGGAGGTCTGTCTCTATCAGCATCAAAACCACTGAACTGAGAAATCGACAGTGTCTAAGTGATGTTGGGAGCCTCGCTCTTATGTCTCTATTTATTGATACAACAGATGTGGCTAACCTCGGATGTGTGCCAGACGTTTTGTCAGTCCATTTACAAAGAGTAAGTTTCCTAGTAGTCATTCCTCTGATCCAGGGCATGCGACATATTCCCATCCGCTGTCAGCATGAAATGTAATTCAGTAATTCATGACTTACTAGTTCCTATCTGATTACTAGTTAAAACACACAGGCATAAAGGGGTAATTGCAAGTAACTTCCCTTTTTAAAGTCTTTAACTATATATATGCATGCATGCTTATTTGTTGGCTGAAAAATGGTAGTCTTTAATCCCAGGACTCAAAGACTCAAAGAAACAAATAGATACTTCTGCAACTTTGTGGCCAGCATGGTCTACCTAGGGAGATACAGGACAGCCAAGAGTACATATTGAGACACAGACAGACAGACAGACAGACACATAGACACACAGACACAGACACAAACACTCAAACACTCAATCTTAAAGATTTATTTATGTATTTTATATGTGTGTGTACCTGAGTCTCTCTGTGTATGCACCATTTCCATGTAGGTGACAGCAGAGGCTAGAAGGACTTTTGATCCCTGTGGAACTGTAGATAGAGATGGTTGGTATCTGTCTGATATAAGTGTTGAGGGCTGAACCCTGGTCCTCTGCAAGAACAATAGCTTACTCTTAACTACTGAAACATATCTCCAGCTATACCAAAGAACTTCCTTATTAAAGTTACACACACACACACACACACACACACAGAGAGAGAGAGAGAGAGAGAGAGAGAGAGAGAGAGAGAGAGAGAGAGAGAGAGAGACTCAGGCACTCAAACACAGACACATAGCACACACACACATATGCATATATATATGTATATATATGTGTGTGTGTGTGTGTGTGTGTGTGTATGTGTGAGTGTGTGCTCTGTTACATGTGTACATAGGATAAATTGTGGGAATCAGTTCTTCCTTTCTACCATGTGTCCCAAGTGATCAACTCAGTTCATCAGGCGTAACAGCAATAGCTATTTTATCCACTGACCTGTCTTCCTGGCCTCAAAGTACCTGTAAAAATAAGAAAGCATGAGAAAGTATAACAGTGATTTTTTTTCACTTTCCTGTCATAGCAAACCTGGGTGGGATTTACCTGCCTCAATCAATACATTTATTAGCCAGAAGATGGCATGGCCATTTCAGAAGATCCATAAAAGTTCATGAGCCTTAATTTAAACTCTTACCAACTTGAGGTTTCCATATTCTGAGCATAATGACAAAAAAGAGACAATTTAAGGTACTGTGTTAGCAATTCAATCCCACCTAGAAACAAGGCTTGTTTCACACTCACACAGGTACCACACAAGGCAGTGAAGAAATCTCCAGATTACTGTAGTTTTAATTTGTTCCAAGCCTTTGACCATAATAAACATGGTAGAAATGAAACAAAAAATCCATCACTATTAAGTCTTTCTGAGGTCCTGGATTAAAGACAGAGAGGAAAAGGGAAAAGAAGAAGCCAGAAAGAACAAAACAGAACACAAGAAGGCACAATAACACAGAAAGAAAAGAATGAAATAAAGGTATAAGAGAAGGAAGAGGAGCGAAAAGAAAGAGAAAGATTAAGGAACAGAATAAAAAGTAAAGTGCAGAGGGCTCTCGAGTAGGAATTTTCATGATCTGTCAAGAAATTCATGGGGAATACTACTATTATTTATTCAGTCTTACCTTCCTCAGGAGGAATCATTCAAGTGTAGTGAAGATACATATGTTAATTGAATATTTTTATTAATTATTTGTGTTTTGATCACATTCATCTCCAACCCTCCCCTTAATAACTTCCCGATCAGCTCCTAACTCCTTAGCCCCCTCCAATGTCCTGTCTTCTTTTTTCAACGTTATTATCTAATAATCCATTGATTCTGGTTTCTGATGTCCATATACTTATAGGTGTGGTATCATCCACTGGAACATGGTCAACCTAAAGAGATAGCACTGTATAAAATGTTATGTCAATAGTGTTAAATCATCCATCATTATTCAAATTGTTGGTCTTAGTCTTGTATGAGTATAATGCCACTGGACCTGTGGTTATATACAACCTATCCTGACTGGGAGTTACATTAGGAATACCATTAGGAAGAATAACTTGATGCTTTTTGTCTAGGAAAAATGACAATAGGAAGGAAAAAAAATCTCTGTGTAATGTACCTCGTTTTAGCTTTGCTCCTTTAGGATCAAGTATTCCCTTTAAAATTAGAGAAATATCTCTTTCTGACTGTAGAAAACAAAGGAACTAAGAGCTATCTTTTCTTACATCGAGTCAGAGAACACACAGAAGTATAACTTGGCAGGTTGCTTTAAATTTTTGAAAATAATCTAAACATGTTACATTATATACAAAGTTAAGTTTAGTCCTCATTCCTCAACAAGGTAACTTTGCAACAGCTGGAGAGACCATTATAGAACAACCAGTCAAAATGTGAAGTTGTGGACCCTGATACCAAAGGATACATCTACAAAGCACTCCCACACTTTAGGATCATACTTTAGGAACATTGTGGAAAGAGGCCAGAAAGATTATATGAACTAAAGGATCCAGAAGTGATATTGTGTCTCCTAGCAATGTCTGAAGCAACAGAAAATAAAGTCTCAGCAACAGGAATGTGTAAGGAGGAGCTGAACAAAGACAGCAACAGTGGACATGCCGAAGTGGATGAGAGAGGCCCAGCATGTCTCAACCATATACAAAGACCATAGGCAGCTAAAGACTGCTGATCTTGGGAGAAATAGCCTTCTCCAGAGAAGACACATCAATTGGTTATCTGATATCAAACAGCACAAATAAGCACTGTAAACATACATGTGTGTAACTTTGCACAGACTAAGCAAGGAATATGTATGAATGTGTGTGTGTGTGTGTGTTGTGTGTGTGTATGTGTGTAAAAGCATTAATGAACTAAAACGCAATGAATAAGAGGGAATATGGCAAGCTCTGGTGGGAACATGGGAAGGGAGAAATGACATACATGACTCATATTGTAAATGTCAAAAAGAAAAGAAAAACCAAACAAAAAGTATCTTGAAATAAAAGAAGAAGAGAGAAGATTTGAGAGCATTGATAGAGGAATGACCTCTTCGTACACTGTTTACTTCCACCAATTTCTCAACCAGAACAAATCATTTTATCTTTCTTTTGATAGCAACACTTTTCAAGATATTAAACTGCATGGATTAGCCATGTCGTTTACATTATAGCGCAGTCTGTTTCTTATTTCCACAGAGATAGTAAACTAATATTCTAGGCAAACAGTATCAAAGTATGGTCTGGTCTTTGAGAGCATTATTTAGACCATAATATCAAAATTGTTTTATAATACTACTATAAAATATGTATTTTCTCACATGTGTATAGTGGAATAGTTTCTATAAACTAAAGCATGTGCCAATATATAGCAGCAATTATTAAATCACTACTTAAATAAATTTGTAGACACTCAAAATTTAATTTTCTGTTTTGAGAACCTAGTTATTTTATAGACATGGGTTATATTATTATATACTAATACATTTTGACACTTACTGAATCAATAAATTATTATTTCATTCTAATTTCTAAATAGATATATTGTATCAATTAATGAGTTAAAAAGTTATCTGGGAGTCTTGAATTTAAATAAAAAGACTGAAGACTTGAAAAATTCATATACTTATCAGCTATAAGAATAATCATTCTTTATTATGTGGAGAACTAAATAAATAACGTGGTTTCTTGAAATAGAAAACATAATGAAATACTAGGGTTTCCTAAGTAACCAAATAAGAGCAGATACATTTTGACCTCTGTTTTGGTTTGTTTGTTTCTTTGTTTGTTTGTTTTTGTCATTCTGAGTTTCTAAAAGACTTATGTCTCAAAGGATGTCTTCCCTTAATCCACAAATACACCCAGCATGTGGAAAGGTAAGTGTTCTTTCAGGTACCGCCCACACCTACTTTCCTTCTAACCGATGACTTCCTTACATCAGAAGACTGATAGACTGAAATTTTCCAAGTACATAAACACTCTGAGAATCACGTTGCTCCAACTCTCTTTCCTCCAACAGTCGTAAGGAGTTGTTTAATTGCCCATGTCACTGCAAAATGAAGTGAAAATGGTATTTGTTGTTCTGTTAGAGGAAAAGGAGATAGAGAATAAATTTTTCTGAAAATCGTGAATGTAAATGTATTCTTGGATAGAGGAGATGTTGTAAAGATTCTTCCTGACATGGAACAAGAACAGCACTGTAAGAAGGCTTTGTATATAAAAATACAGCTATGTTATATTTTCTCATGCATTTACTTTGTTGCATAAAAGATATGAATGGAGAGATTATTGTTTATTAGATGAATGTAATGTAATATGTGAAGTAATTTTTTTTTTTTAATTTCAAGCCTAACCCCTACACGAAGAACTACAGGCAATTAAGGAATGCTGTGAACAGGAGAAATTGTCTTCCTCAAGAAAGCATACCAACTGGTTATCCAAAATCAAATAGTCATCCCTGAAAACATATACAAGTAATATTATACCGACAAGTAAGCAACAGGTTATATTTAAAAACGTGTGAGTGTGCGCGCTCGTGTGTGTGTGTGTGTGTGTGTGTGTGTGTGTGTGTGCGTGTGTGTGTGTGTGAAGTAGAATAAGGAAAGATCAACTCTTTGATATTGATTACTTGATTGATTGATTTTAGTGATCTACCTAGAATATTACTTGTACTGACTATTTGCCAAGCATGACTTCCCTCCATGAGATACAGCTGCAATAACTGCTCATGGGCCTTAACACCCTGATGACTACTCTCTATGCTTCTGTACAGTCTTGCTGGCTTGTCTGCCCCACCTTGTGGTCTTAGAAAAAAACTGGATCCAGGATCAAAGCCTTTCAAGAGCTCTCTTGTCTTTAGTTTAGTGGTCTCCTCTCTTCCACTCTCATTGGCGTTGGAGTGCTTATTGCAGAAAAGAGTCCCACAACACAAGCAAGCACAACTAATAGAAAAAGAGGCCATGAATTAAGAAGACAAGGAGGGTTCATGGGGGTAGGAAGGGTAGGAAGAAAATTACACAATTATATTATAGTCTCAAAGGAAAAAAATATCTTAATGATGACATGATGGTACATGCCTTTAATCCCAGCACTCAGGAGACAAGGGCAGGAGAATCTCTTAATTCCAGAAAACTTTGGTCTACAAAGTAAGCTCTAGGACTGCCAGGAATATATACATAGGAAGTTCCGTTCTTAAGTAAAATTATATGTATTTCAGATACATAGAGCTGACCTATAAATTACTAAATGTTTACGTAAAGTAAATTAGCAGATCTAAAATGTATAAAATCATTCAATAGAAGAATGATTGCTCTGGGAAGCTTTGTTTCTTCTCATATCCTGTTGGTTAGTGTACACATTTTGAAAGACTTTCTCCACACCCATCCAAACCAACTACACATATTTGAACTAGAAGAGGCAAAAGTGGTCTGTCTATTTGGCTCATACTTTATAATTTACCTTTCAACTTGCATTTCTCTTTCAAGTACATTGTGAACATCCTTTTAGGTTAACATAAATATTTAAATTGTTTTGTTGAAAGTACTATAATTCCTTCCACACATGATGATGTAGTACTGTGCATATTTTTGTTGATTAATTAATTTTCTTAAGATACATTTCCAAATTAAACTGATTAGGTTCAATTGTTTTGCATATGTAATATTATGTCATATATGTAATATTAATAATAAGTCAATTCTCAATGATCATAGCCATTTATATTTCCACCAGACTATGAAACCACTAATTTATCTGTTTTTAGCCTACAAATGATATTCAAATAGGTATACATTTTTATTATTCAGAGTTTTACCTTTGAGTTTTACTTTGTGTTGGGAGTAGAAGACATACAGCCGTTCATTTTCATGCTTATAAGCCATTGATTGTTTTTGGAATTATTTCTTACTATTATTATTTTGTTTTTACTACTGTTTGGGTTTTTTTGAGATGAATATTTTTCTATAGCTCCTAATCTTTCTTGAGATTATATATTAATTTCTTACCATAATCTAGAACATGATGACAATTCTTGCTTCACTTTTAATGATATTCTATCAACTGAATTTACTTAAAATTCTTATTGTATGTGTGCCTCATCAATTTTTCCTTTACCTTTCTGTATTTCTGGGTTGCTCAAAGTGCCATCACATGTGCAAAATTTAAAATCACCTTTTATAATTTCATTTTAATAAACATTTTAGTTTGATTTACAAAAAAAAAAAAATGGTGGTTTTGCATGCCTTTAATCCCAGCATTTGGAAGCAAAGGCCCGTAGATCCCTGAATTTTAGCCAGAATTGTCTACATAGTGACTTCTAGGAAGACCAGTGATTCCCCTCCCCATTTCCCCGAAAGGACTGCACTCACTGAAATAAAATTAACACTATGTGGGAAATCATGTGTATAACTCAAGCTATGAATTGAGTTAGGATTTAAAATTTGGTCTAATCCTGTGTTCCTGCATATACAGACAAGTATGCAAATACGAATTCTTCCAAAATCAGCAATGAATATGATGCGTCTGTTAGGAGTTTCAATAGCACTTGTATTTTTATGCTCTTTGCAATGAGAAATACTTAGAACAATTTAAAAATTTATGTTGCCAGAAAATATCTCCAGAAATGTCAAAATTACCATTATATATGATATAGTAAAGATTCCTTCTTGTGTGTCACAGGAATGTTTCCTTTCCTCACTAACACATATCCCAGTCAGGAGATTTTTGCTGAACACTAATGGAGGTGTATGCTTAGCATACAAATAACTTAACAAGTGAACAAATTGAGAGACAGTGGAGAGTGGCTGTAAGCCCTTCCACTCTCCTCTAGCTGCCGTGTTCTTGCTTTTCTCTCTCCACCCTTTCATCTGTTCTACTTCTTGTCAGTAAATAAGAGCTCTGAGAAGTCTACTCCACGGACTGAATCCCAGGGATTGCATTTCAAATGGCAGTTCATATATTAACATTGTTCCAGTCTCTTTCCATTATAAATACAATCTAAATGTCAATTTACAAGTCTTTGTTCATGTTTCTGATTACTGCTTTCAGATATCTTCCTAAAACTGAGACTGAAAATGAGTAGATTCACAGTTTAAAACATTAACCCTTGGAAAACTGAATTATTTTCTGTCATGGCAGCTTAACACTGCTCCCCTCCTAATCTTCTGTACAAACTACGACTTCTTTAAAATTAAGATTCAAAATCAATTAAAACTATACATAACTAAACAACTTCCACTCACCAAATTAAGTGCTCACATTGATGATCTACTGCAGTTGATTTGAAGAACTGGGACTAGAAGAGATTGGTTCCCTGGTATATTTTAACTGTAAGTTCTATGAATGCACAAACTTCTCATTTCAATTTAAAAAGTAAATTTGAAAGTCTGTGCTATCTTGAGAGCAGCAATACATTATCTTATGGCCTTTTAAATGTGTATGCTAATCATGTGTTAGACTTGTAAGCAAGTCTACTTTCTGAATCTACTTGCTGAGTCCATGGCTTTTTCCTTGGCCTTCTCCTTCCCTATCCACATCTAGTGAACACTCTTACTATGGTAAGTGGTATTCATGACTTCTTTATAAGCTATTTTTCAAGTATTTTATCAACTATGTTTTCTAAATGTTTTAGTATTTGTGAATTAGGTTTAAATATGTTACTATATTAGCTCTTAATTTGTAAAGGGTCAAAAAAAGTTCATTTTGTCCACATGATCATTTTATGGAGTAGTTGTCTTTAGTAACATTGTAACACTTTAAATTTTCTTTAAAACTTGTGCTATGTATTCTCATCTGAGACATGTTTCTTTAATACACTAGAAACCTTACGATCTGAGGTAGGAAGCTTCAAATACATTGTTACAGTTTTATTTATGATGAGCTGTTTTAGAGTCGTTTATTAAATAATCTTTCCACTTTGACTAACTACATACCTCATGTTTCATACATGCTAGCTTTTTTTCCCAACTGCTTATTCAAATATCAAATCTAAACTAGTTTTAATGATTTTAGGGTTTGTATTTTATTTTAATGCTTCTACAAAACTTATTTGCTTGTCAAATGTATCTGAAATGTCTTTATCATCTTAACCATTCATATAAATATGTGGTGATAGTCTCTATAACCCTACATTTACTGTGACATCCCCACCCCAGCCCAGAACTGTTATTTTGATAAAACAATTCTAAATCTGAAGGAAAACGGTTACTTCTACACATTTGTAAATTATTTAATGGACAGCCAGCATTACAGATATAGTGTTCCAAATAACAAGCCTAGAATACAGATTCATTAAGATCTTGCCATATCCATATATTTAAGGCTTTCAATTCTGATATTAGTAATGGCAGTAATATATTAGTTCACTACTTTACTATATTTTTATGTTGTTTTAGTCAACTCTCAACCTCAGATTTGTCCTATTTTAGATGAACAATGGATTATGAGGGGCGAGATGATTTGTTGATAAAACTGACAGTTTTTCACCAAAGTGATAGGAATTCTAGTTTCCATTTTCACAGAGCAGCGGGATGTGATGAAAAGATATTGTTACAGACTCCATTTCCCTACAGCAAACAAGACTCCTCTATATACAACAGCTTCTGTTATCCACAGAGCTTTCATTTAATAAGACAGTAAATATATACATGCTGTCCCGATGAAACTGCAGTCAAGTTTATAGAGCAAAACACAAAAGCTTGAAAACCACGTTAGCTTAGACTGAAATATTTAGTTTGATGAAGTAGAGACCATAGATATAATCTTTTTATTGTTTTATTGTGAGAATTACATTTCATATATGGATTTCAGCCGTTTCCCCAAACAAATAATTTGTGAAAATACTCACTTAACTGCTTTTATTATTAATTAGCTTTTAGGTCCCTTTGCCATGTGTCACTGGGGAGCACCGCAGATCCCTCCAATTATAAAAATCAAGTTTATTGGTACATGGCAAGTGTAAACCTATGAGGTCCCTGGCAACGGGAAAATGGCAAATTAAACCAAAACCACATGTAAGGAGAAGTGAATCCCTGGTCAGCGAGCATTCAGGAACGGACGCCAAGCAAATAAACAGCCGGTCCATTAGTTAGTTATTGCCAGCACTAAATGAATAAAACTACTGAGAAAAACATCACAGCAGCATGGCGACAATCTGTGTTAGGTTTGGAGAGCCCAGTGGAAATGGCTAAAAGACGTACACGGCTGCCGTGAAACGGAGGAATGCAGGTACAGCGGCCAGGCTGAAAGATGCCTCGCACAGGAGGCCAGCCGATGAGCTCCAGTCACTTAACGGCATCCTGAAAAACAGCTGGCTCATACCCTTCAAATATTGATTTAGTGTTTACAAATCTGGTTCAGTTTCTAGGCAAAGAGCTTCTATAAACACAGCGTACCATCTGGTTTCATGGCTCAAGTGCTTCGGTGACGCTTTTCCCCAGGTGTGGGGGTCCTTGATTAATTTTAGCAATTTATAGTATGCCTTCGCTTGCTGTCAGGTAGTTAAAACCCAAGTGAACTTGGATACACATTTGGGATTCTGAGATCATGTGTTCATATAATTGTTAATGGCAAGAGAGGCAGTCACTGCCAGCTACGCTCACGGTTCCAGGAGGGAGGTGATGGGTCTAAACTCTCTTGAGCATAAATTTGCAGAGCAAGAAGGAAGTAGATTTTATAAGCAGTGTGTACTTTGTTATGCCACATTTACCACACATTATCAAAGGCAAACAGAGGGAGAGGAGAGGTTTTGAGGGGACAAACAGGTTTGGGACTTTATGTAAACAGCCATCACGGTTCTAAGGGTGGTAGCCAAGCAAAGTTTAAAAGTGGGTGTAAGGCAGACCTTAAAGAGTGTGGAATTCAGGCAATAAAAAACACTGTCATTAAAACCGCACATTCCTTCCTCACCAATCTGGCTGCCTATAATACTATCTTTGCACAGAGACTCAGAAGGCTACAATTTGACACACTTTTGCTTAACTGGAGTTGATCTTTTCTTCATTAATTATAAAATAATTTTCAAGTTTATCAGATGAGACTGGGAAAGATGTGACTTCCCTATGGGCTCCTCTATCGAGTTGTTAGATGAAGAAAAAAAAAAGATTATTTATGGTGAAACCAGTTTTCCCTTATGTTTTTCATAACTCACAACTTATATTTGTAGTTTGTATTACCAAAGGGCACTGTTTGTATTATTAGACTATCTGGGTACTCCCTACATGATAAGCACAGTCTGAACTTCACCTTAATTTTTATCTTTCTCATTGATCACTTTCTGATTTAGTTTAAAATTACTAAATATTGATCTAATTGAGCATTTACTAATATTTCCATTGCAATAATGTGAGATATAAATCAATAATTGCATTATGAGTTGCCTTCAAATAGCTCTCAAAAATGTCTTCAAACCTTCTCTTGACTACACTGCTTGCTGTTCTATTTCTGATATTTGACTGCACTTCAAAAGGATCTGTTCAGTGGTTAGTTTTGCTGTTTCACATCAAACCCACAACCTTCTCTATTTCAGGCTGAGCAGGTTGGTGTTGGGACTTCCGCCTTATTTACACTCACATGTTTTGACCAACGAAATTATCAAATCATTCAAGATAAGCGACATTAGTCAGGCATAAAAAGTCAGATACTGCATCTCATTAATGAGTGGACTCTAAAAGAGTTAAGAATAAATTGGTGTTCCTTGGAAGCTAGGGAGAGCAGGAGATGGAAGATCGGGAAGATTCTTTAACGAGCACTAATCTGTAGTTAGGAACAAGAAATGTGCCCTGTTGTATAAGGGAGGAGAATACAGAAAACTCTGATGCAGGGCTCTGCCCTGAACTGAAGGGTAGGACACTGTGATTGTGTCAACATAGAAAATGTTTGGGGGATAGTCATGTCTAATATCTGATGGAACAATCTACACATGCATCACAAAGTAACATAATGCCTTGTGTGTGTGTGTGTGTGTGTGTGTGTGTGTGTGTGTGTGTGTGTTTTCTATTCTTTTATGTATCAGGGTAAATACAAATGTAGAATTTTACAAGAAAGTCCATAGCTCTACTTGAAGAGAATAAATAAGGACTTTTTGTTTATATGACTATATATCATCAGAATTGCCTTAAAATTTCCAATAAATTTTAATTTCTTTTAAAGATGCATATATGATAAAAATAAAGAAAATGTAGTAATATAGTTTCTTTTTCTTCCCAAAAGGAGACTACTATATCACAGGAGATTCTGATGCAACAAAGATATAACTAAAAGGACAGTTTCTATAACTGTTATGCCATTTACAGTGTGAATGTAATTAATAAGTGACGTCATCCAAGCTTTCCTCCTTGTCTACTAAGTGGCACAAGAACTGAGTAAAACATGTGTTTTATGACAAGTCTGATGATGTCTCCCTTCATTTGGGCAGTTATCCAAATCTTACTGTGAATTATGACACAAAGTGTTGTCTCACTATAGTCGTCTCAAAGATTTTCAAATTAGAAAGGGAGCATTCAAAAAATAGTGTCAAAGGTAAGAAGGCAGGGAAGCCATGGGGGTTGAGGCTTGCCACTCACACTTGTGGGAGAGGTTAAAACGTGTCTTTCTAGCAGAGGTAATAAGCAGAAATAAGTGATTCTGTATAGTGACAGTAGCAAATGAGACAGACAGAGATGGACTGCCCATCCTGGGTAAGCAGTTACACATACTGGCCTATGAAATTAGCTAACGGTGAGTGACAAGAAGCACAGCACATCGAAAAATGAAGCAGGAGCAGAAGCCATGGCATGAACAGAATCAAATGTGTGCCTCAGAAAGCATGGTTTATATGAGTGGAGGTGGTGAGATTTGAAGTCAAATCGGGAAGTGGTTACCATAATCAACATGACCCACTCTTCCCATTGTGTAAAATATTCCAGATCTAAGAAACTGTCATAGATCGGTGTTTTTGCAATGCCCTGCTCATTCCTTCACATGTGGTGTTTTCGTTGGAACAAAAGAAGGAGCAAGCAAACAAAAAGGAATGGAAAAAAAATCATGTATTGTAGGGGCAAGTGCTCCGGTGACCCAAATATTTGTTCTCAGTTTCACATACTGGCTGCTACTTGCCTGTCAACTCGTCTAGTCTAGGATCTCTCAGACTGTCTTCAGTCCTCAAACATTCTGTCTATCCCCAAACACTGTGTGACTATGTACCTTCTAAACAGTGGTTCTCAGCCATCCTGACGCTGTGACCCTTTATGTTGTGGTGAGCTCCAAGCCACAAAATTACTTCATTGTTAAGTATATGAAGTGTAATGTAAATATCTGATATGTAGGTTATCTGATAATTGACCTCCATGGGGTCAAGACCCACAGGTTGAGAACCACTGCCTTAGATACACAATAAGAAAAATATCATTCATAGGATTTTCAGAAAGAGAATCATTAATATAATAAAAAAACTGATATCAATGTTAAAAAAAATCACAAGATTAGGTGCTGGAGAGACAGCTCCACTGTTTGGAAGGCTCACTACTTTTGCAGAGGCCCCAGACCACCTCCAGGCACACATGTGACTGGTCACAATGATATGGAACTCTAGGTTCCTGGTGATTCAATGTCTTCCTCTGGACTCTATGGACAGCATGAGTATGTGAATCATGAGTAGACATATAAGAAAAATATTCAGATACATAAATAATAATAAAGTAAGTAATAGCATTTAGACACTGAAGACACCTTAAAGTACTAAGTTTCCACTCCATCTTTGGTATCTAGTTAATAATTAGTTATGTTGGTCCAAAAAACTTGAAGAAGAGCCTGTCTCCAATTTCCTCAGCTTGCCTCCAGCTTCTAACACCAAGGCTCTAGAGTCTTGGATAGATACTGCCATTTGAATATCTTGGTTTTAAAAGAGAAAGTACCCAATAAAATGCAGGTAGTTACAAAGGCAGGTTGTCTCTGACTCTGAAATACAGACTGTTTGCCCACAGCTCAACCTGACGACTTAACACTGGTCACTGGCCACACGGCACTTAAGTAATTCACTCCATCCTTCTTCTCCATCAGACAGTGGTCCTCTGCCTCTTCAGGAATCAGGCCATTGTAATACCAGCTCACACCCAATTTAGGTTGTGTTCCAGGGAAACTTTTCATTACATTGTAATCACCACCACCATTATACTTCTTGCCACCAGTTGCTTTACCCATTGGTTGTTTGTTGCTTCCTGTTCCATATTGTGATTTTCTTGAATGAATCTTACCAGTTCCTTCTGGTAGAGGCTGCTGTTGGCCTCCATGGACCCCCTTTTCTCTAGACTTAATCATTTTCCAGTGGCTGAATATTCTTATGCCTTACCTCACAGGAACCATTGCCACCGGGGGTACCAAGGAAGGTTAAGCCTCTGATGTTCCATAGTCATGACTGCCACATGCGGGGCTTCAAGTGGTTTAGTTGCCAAACTGCAACTCACTACCCAAGGGCAGTCCAACTCTAATGTTTAACTTACATATCAATAAGTACTATATTTTACCTGAAGCTACATCTTTAATATATCCTTTCTTTATTCAGTCTCTCTTATTTTCTAGAAAGAGCTTTTCCTTCAAACTTCAGGTGCACCAAACTCCCTCCTCAAAATTATGGTAGCCACTATGTCTTATTTCAGTTGGAATCTTTTAAATTACCTGTACCAATGAACAAGTAAGAAAGGAAACGTTCCCAGGAACAACTTCAGATGTCTGGAAGCAGGTGGTTACCTCGCTCTGTATTAAACCGTAAGTCTTGAACTTTACATGCCCGTTAAATTCTTGGTGTCTTCCCATTTGGAAGTTCTCCAACTCTAGGTTATTTGGTAGAACTGCTGTAGCCTCCTTAATCTTGACTTTCACTTGCTAGGCTCTTATAATACTGCTCACAAACTCTGATAAGTGTTTAGAATATGGCTAACCGTAAAAAATGTCTTTCCAGTGGCACGCAATCATCACAAGTGGTATTTCTAAGAGATGTATGTAGAAGTCAAATTTCCGGAGTTTGCAATTAAACTTATATAGGGCTGACCTACCCAAGTCTTATGACCCAGCTATGTCTACTGACCAGAAGCATATTAACATGTTCACAATATTATATTTCCTTTAGAGAATGTTCCTGTGGAGTGTTCCCCATTTTATAGCCAGATAAAGTGAGACAGAATAATGTCTGATGAATAGATGAAAATGATGCTTTGGAATACATAGAAATACAATATAGTAGCTAAAATTCATTTCATCAGATTTTAGTTGCAATTTTATGACTTGCAATGATAATTGCTGTGTCATAATCTCAGGTATCAAGTTTTTCTCAGTTGGTTTTCTCATCTCTAATATGAGAATAAATGCTGGTTTGCTTATGAGGATGTGACCATTAAATAAATTGATAGATCCAAAATTTACTAGCAGGAGGTACAGCAATGCAGCCCCTACTCAAGATGTATTAATCATTGTTTCCTTTTAGGATCTCTGTCTTAAATATTTTTGTTGTAACTTCATTCACTAGATAAGTATTTTCATTCTGACTGAGAACATAATGAATTATGCTTTCAATTTTAGTTTAAACCTTACTCCAGTTACAAGGGAGTACAGCCTCATGCTACAGATTATAAACCTGGGTCCTTGCTATATTTCCTCAGTGTCTTTTCTGTACACAGCAGCCCCATGTATTCCCTGCCCAAATAGCCATCTCCAAAGCTGTCATGTGAGTTAGAGACAGTAATAACTCTCACCTCCTGGGATCTAAGCCAACTTTATTTTTCAACATATGTACATAGGCTTATGTAACTCTCCTGCCCACAGTGCTAACAAAATGATTCTAAAGGCAAAAAGAAAAAACAGATTACAGTATTACAGTATGTTTTCTCAAAATTTCCCAAATTCTCAAGGCTTCCTGTTTGAAGAACCTTCTCAACTTCAGAGCCTACCTCTCTCTGTTGCCAATGGTTTTCAGGTGCGGTCTATTGCCCAACTCGAAGTATAGCAAATTAAAATCCGAGGGAATTGATGCAGCAGTAATCTCTATTTGCTCTCTGATTTCTTGAGCCTTCTCTTCTTATTCTAAATGTTTCTATTTAGCAGAACACAGCATTTTTTTTTTTTTTTGGCCTGGACAAACCTTTCTTTCTTTTGTCTACATTGTGAAAAATAAACATCTTAACCTGTGACCAAGGAAATAAGAGTCGAGTTCGATTGTTACCCTCGGGACAGTTGTTTGATGGAGTCTCTTCGTGGGAGACAAAAAGCACATACATTCACCTAGATGTTTTAAAGCAAGCTTGGGCACAATGCCTGTACTTAATTTTTCTTCTTGTCTTGAGTGTCCAGCAATTCCTCATCATTTTTTTTTTTCCAATTTAGCAGCCATATTATGCCAGAGTCACAGGACACTTATGCATCTCATTCCCTTAATTAGGAACCCTACCGAAGCTACCTTCTTGGTTCTTGCTATATTTCTTGTCATCTTGAAGATTCTTGATTCATTTCCTTTGACCAAAGTTCCCATTCCCTAGAGTGAAAGCAGCCACAAAGGAATTCATGCTGGATTTGATTTCACCCCCAAACCTCCCAGGTAGGCAGAGCAGGCTGCTCCCATCCTGGACTGGTTTCTCCTTGGACCTTATAATATTGTTTTCTCTACCCAGCAGCATTTCAGAATCCTCTCCAGGAGTGAGTTTACATCTTATTGTCATATGCCTGGCAGCAGACCCCGCAGGTGGCAAACAAGGATGAGGGAGGGAGAGTTTGACAGCTGAGTTAATTAATAGATGGAGGTCCAGAGTCCTGTCAAACTGCCAGTGAGGAGAGACGGTGCTGGGGGTAAAAGTGTACAAAGACATTCTGTAAGGGTCAAAATATTTTTATTCCTCGCATTACTTTGATTTTTATTTTCTTGACATCTATCATTTAGGTAAATGTATTAACAATTAACCAGTATGCATTATTTATAGTCATTGGTGAATGACATTTTCCATCATCTCTCAAGTGTTCCATGAACATTTTTATGGTGACTGTTTATCGGAATAGAAATCACACACCCATCCTAAGATTGCCATGGTATTCCATAGGTGATAGAAGAAGGAAATGGCCTTTCTTTTTCTGCTCATTTTTTTTAAACTGTAGTTTTAAGCCAAGAATTTTCTATTGAAGTCTTTTGGGAGACTTCTCCCTCTACCCTGTCACACCTGAGATTCCCCTCCTCCCCATATTATGTATTACTGTTAAAAGAAAAGGGTACTGCATTTCTACCAAGTTTACTCAAATGAAGTAAATTATAGCAAATCTACTTGATACATGTAGATTGTTTTTATTTTGACTGGTTTTTCAGACACAGTCTCACTCTGTAATCCAAAGTGGCCTGGAACTTTTGACACTGGCCACTTTCTATGTTCAAAGGGCACCTCTGCAGGAGTTCCAAGTTCTGCATCCTCAACTAATAATTAGACAGACATAGAAAGATATAGCAAGTAAAGACAGGTCATTTATTAGGAAAAGATACACCCAGGAGGGAGGTCATAAGCAGAGAGAGATTCACAGTACAAATGATACTGTTACAAAGTGGATCTGACCTTTGGTTGCAGAGTATGATGGGCTATCTTTACTCAGTAGAGATTGGGATTTCTGTCTGATTCGTGGAAGTGAAAATCTTCATAATGCTCTCTCTGTTTCAGGAAAGTCTATATACAACACCTTGAGTAGCTGCTTCATTCAGGTTGTGATTTTTAGGACTATAGCAAGACACAAGTTGCTTTGGACCCTTGGTTGAGCCTCTGCATTGGCATCAGTGATACAGGCTGGTTTTGGCCTCTTGAGATGCTGAGTCTTTCACTTTGCCAATTTTCATTTCATTTCAAACTAGTTCAGAAGCTTTTGCTCAAAACCCTCAGGATCTTCTCTACCGTATCCCCCCGTCACAGTTTCTCAAACACTGGGTTATGGCACAAGGATGGAGATGATTGTATCTTCAATTAGAATTGTAAAGAATGTTGGCTATTTTATTAATAATCATGTTAATTATTTATAGTCTGATAGTATCTAATACTTATAAATTAACAAAGAAATAAGATTTGTACATCTTAAATTTAAATTTTGCATTCTGTGTCTTAGAATTCAACCATGTCTCCACTAAATTATTATATAAAGCAATCATGGATTTAAGATACCTTGAGACTGAAAATTTAAGGTATTCTAAGTCATTTAAGTATATAATTTAAGTATATATATATAATTTACTTTTCTAACCAAATTGCATTACAAAATGAACAGTGTTTTGTTTTTTTGTTTTTTTTTTTTAAGTATCTATTCTGAATACTGTTGCATTGAACCTTGGCCTTGAAAACCATACTGCACCATCTTCTCATATAGTCCAGTGTACTTAAATTGAGACAGAAGAGAGAACTGACTATTAAAATTCACTATAACAAATGTTATGACATAGATATATTCCGTAATACATGAATATTATAATTTAAAACAAGGAACACAAAACTTTCCAAAGGATATGACAGCAGATCTTAGTATTCAGTTAGGGCCAAAGTCACCTTAACAATGTTGCCAAACTATAGAAATCCTTTGCTCTACAATGTATGTTTTTAAAAATTTGAGTCTTCTGCATACAATTTTCGAATATATATTAATAAACCAGTTCTTTTGAACTGACTCAAACCATGGAGCTGGTCAATGGCTCAGCAAGTCTGCTGGTTTTCAGTTTATAGAGCGGTCCTTTTAATGAGATCACAAAGAAGAAGAGTGGTGAGTTTTGGGGAAACTGAATGAGTTAGATTGAGTGGACATAGGTATAGGAGAAGATGATAGGCCGAAGAAGATGGAAAGAAAAGACCCGGTTAATCCAGAGACAAGGATGCAAGCTGTGGTCAGAAACTTAAATTTCATCCGGCATCTTGCCTTGAAGGATAGTGAATGTGACAATCACAGCTACTTTAGAATAGTCAGACCATAAGAAACGTCGAGAAACCCAGGGCATGCATTCATTATGCATTTATGCTTAATGCATTTATGCCAATTATGCTTAAGGAGAACCTAGAACAGTGGGTCTCAACTGGTGGGTCATGACTCCCTCGGGGATCAAACAACCCTTTCACAGGGGTCACGTATCAAATATCCTGCAGATCCGATATTTACATTATGCTTCATAACAGGAGCAAGATTACAGTGATGAAGACAGAGTGAAAATAATTTTATGTGGTGGTCACTACAACATGAAGAACTATATTAAAGGCTCACAACATTGGGAAGATTGAGAATCACTGGCCTAGAGAATCGTCAGCCAATGTTCAGATATGAGGATGGATACATAACTTGGGCAGTGTTGGTGTCCCACAGGAGAAATGGAGAGACCTGGGAGATGTGGAGTGGGTACCTTATTTAGATAAAAGTGTGGGGATGTCCAATTTGCCTGCTCTGATGTAAAGTGAAATGTGGAAAACAAATCAAGGACTTGTATTTTAAAGACGTAAATGCTGAAAGAACTTTAATGTAGAAAGAACCCCTTTGACAGTCCTCATTGCAAATAGAAACACACTGAGAGTTGAGATCGTATCTGTTTCAGGGACAGTTGCTTGTCTGAGATGAAACAAAATGTTAGCTTGATTAGCCCTCTGCTTAGAATTCCTTTGTTAACATTCTGTCACATCGGTGATTCTCTTTTGTGCTATTCTAGGGCGCAGACAGACCCAGAGGCAGGTTTCATAAATATACAGGAATCAGTAAGGAGGAGAGCAGCTAAAACCTTTAGTGAAGCTTAGTGTCAATCTTCACTTATTTTACTACATATCACTGTTGTTTATTGTACTAAAAACATAAGTGAATTATTTAGATGAACTATTTTTCAGATATGTGTATGTATTATACATGCAATAAAATATAAATTATAGTCTTATTTATGTATCTCTTCTGTGTATAAATATATGTGTTTATGTAATTTGGATACATATTATATGCATGCATATATTAAATATAACATCCAAACACACATATGAAATCAGCGAATGATTTGTTTTTAAGCACAGAAATTGAGACTGGATTTTAAGTTTATGTAAGTACATGGCTTCCACACAGCATTAATGCATTGAAGATAGACTGCCGGCTGTCCTTGGAGAACTGGCAGTGTCTTAGAAACCTGCTTCTTCACCTTTAATGTATACACAATTTGCCTGAAGGTCTTATGAAGATGTGGGTTTCTGAGGTAGCGTCTAAGGTCTGAGAGTCTGCCTTGCTGTTAGGATCCCAGTGTTATAGTGTATCTGAGAGTAGGAGCCACCACGGGAGGTAGCTACTGGCAGAATGAACAAAGCACCCTGCAAGCCTGTAGCTGCAAATTGCAACGCCTGGGTCTAGACTCCAGCTTTGCAACTGGAGAGTGCAGTAATTCAGGAACCGGTGAATGGCTGTGGCATGCTGTTCAATAATTTTCAGAATGTGTGTCAAAATTTAGCAAGATTATCACTCTCCCACCCCTGCCTTAAACATCTGGATTTGAATAAATCCGTCTTTTAGAAATAGGAACTGCACAGTTGGCCACAAGGGGGAAAAAGGGACAAAAAAATATAGAATTCAAACTTCACCCAAGTAAATTATTTAATTGAAATCACAGAAAGCAACGGGGCTGAATTTTAGACTAAGCTACTAGAGGGTGATGTGAGGAAGGTCTTAAGAGTTTACTCATTCAGGAAATATATCATACTTTCAAGTTGAGTATGAAAGGTTTCCAGGACAAATATAAGAAAAGTCATATAGCAAAGGTTTTATTCTTTTTTGTTTTTCCCCTGTAATAAACACGTGAACATGCAAGGGGAGAGCAGAAGGTTGATTTTAAAGAGTAGGCTGCAGGGTGGAAGAGGAGCCTGGTGTGTGAGCCTCTGAGAACTCCAGGCCTGTGTTGGCTGGGGGATTGCAAGAAAGAGAATTAAAGTTAATTAACCCAGCAGTAGCTTTCACATAAGGGATAATTCAAGCAAACTGGAAATGGCTGGAAGTGGAGCCAGCTTTGCTAAACTACATGCGGGCCTCCAGCCCTCAGATGGAAAGTAAACTTGGTGTGAAATGAAGCAGCAATGGGCACCGGGCACTGGGCACGGGGTGAAACAGGAGCCATTGAATCACACTGTACAGTGGTATTATCTGTACAGTGTCCTGTAATCTATTGGCCGTTTCAGTGCATTCACGAGTACATCGCAGCAGCAATTCTTTAATCAGTCTTAGCAAAATCATGGGTGCATACCTCTATACACATGTGTATATGCTCACATGTCTCTGACTGATTCTATTTTTGTTTCTTCTAAATCACTGCGGTTTTTTGTTTTTTTTTTAAAGCACTTCACGGAGGGTCAGAAGTACAGATGCGGAGTCTGTTTAAAATGGCCTAGAAAAGTAAAGCACTCGCTTTAATCTGATGTCTAGGCTGCAGTTTTAAAAATTGGATTGAAAAGGATTAGATTAGATTAGACCTTCTGGATTTAAAAATGTTAAAGCTCCATTTATGCTTTAACATAATCTCTTTCTACTCTCTGGAGCCATCAGGCAGAACACAGTCTTGGACAGCGTTTTTATTATTATTAAATCTCAGACCCTTTCTTTAAGCAACCTCCCCCCACCCTTTCATATTTGAAATAGAAAGAAAATCCTGGGAGACTGAGCTAAAAATTCCTTTGACCTGCTGCTGAAGGGTGGGTGGCTGGGTGTGTAAGCCTTCTGATTTTTAGTGACTTTCCTGTCTCTGTACGCAGTCACATACCCCCATGAATATGAATGACTGATTTTATATTCCAAGACCAGCACACATACCTCAGAATACTAAGCGTCTCCTGAAGGTGTAGCTGCTTCTGTAACCATTCATCATGAAGCTTAAAGACAACACGTTGATAAGAATTGTTACACCAGATGCCAATTTGATGTACTCACGCATTAGGTTCCATCGCTGTAAATAAAAAAGACAAAGAGCTAAACACTATCCCAAACTATGGAGATTCTGCATGCAAATAGAACTGCTCCATAGTTCAAACATCTAGGTTTCCAAAAACAGAGATTATATATTCTGAGATTATATATTCTGAGGTGGAGAGCTAAACAACTTATCTTTACATGACCAACATTACTTTGTTAGTGGATTGTATTTGTATTTGTCTACATTTAATCACTGCTTCTCAAGAACTCATTCATCTAAGGGCTAAAGATACCTTGTAGACATCCTTGAGTTGTCTGGTTGGTTGGTAGGTTGGTTTTTTGGGGGTTGGGGGAGAGTTGCTGTTGGTTTGTTTATTTCTGTATTTTGTGTTGCTGCTCTTGGGCTGACATGTCTTAAAATAATAGTGACTTCAGATGATCAGTTTCGTTCTTGAGGCAGCCGTAATGCAAGATTTCTGGCTGGTCCCAGGGAAAGCATCGTCATTTGCTTAAACACCAACATCTCTGCCATGTAAACAGAGTCTCTGGCTATTAAAAATGTGGGGAGTTCGATGCCCCAGTGTAGGGGAATGCCAGGTCGGGAAGGTGGGATGTGGTGGTGGGTAGGGGAGCTCCCACCCACCACACACTTATAGAGGCAGGGGAGAGGGGATGGGGGGGTTCAGGAGGAGAAACCTGGAAAGGGGATAACATTTGAAATGTAAATAAAGAACATATCCGATAAAAGAAAATAAAAGGAAAAATGTTATTTTTGATCTAAGTGAATTCTTTGTAACTAAATTTCTTTAAACTACAAAATACACAGCAGAAATACACAGCTTGACAGCCATGGGGTGATGGACACAGCTTTATGGTAGGCCTTATCTCCAGACACAGAACCAGGGAGAAAGGCTCTCCCAGGGGAGGACCATCAAGAACCATAGCAGGATCAAAAGCCTGATCAAGTTTTCTCATCCAGGAAATTAAGAACAAGAAAAACACTTGGTTTCATCTTGCAAGGTTAGCATATAAAGTTTCGGCATAATTCTTAAAATTTTCACTTTTATTTATAAGAAAATGAACACTATAGAAAATATCTGTTTAATTTAAAAAGAAGCAACTGGTATTTCATAAACGAAGCTTGAATTTTGACTAACAATGAAAAATAAACTGACATTTGTATTTCCTTTTTCCATCAAAACTGTGTCCACAAATAGCCAAACAATTCCCTAGAGGGAGTTTCTTCCAACAGAAATATCCCAGAGAAAGAATTGTAAAACAAGAGTATCTCTGTTTTTCGGCCCTTGTAGGGAAGGAAAAGAGGGCCATACAAAATGAAAAATAACCATATAATTTGTTGGCTTCCTGATAAAAATCAGCATCATAAATATCTTTGAAAACTTCAAACCAAAATCTGATCAAGCGTTCACACTTCCCAGGCAAGTTGTAAGTGGGAAAATGGAATTAGGTCGAGGCAGCAAAACTTCAGAAGAAGGCTTTTCATTTTTTCTCATCATCACCATCATCATCATCATCCAACATCATCATTATCTCAGTATGTAGCCCTGTCTGTCCTGAAACTCACTCTGTTGACCAGGCTGGCCTTAAGCTCACAGAGACCAGCCTACCTATGCCGCCCAAGTGATGCTTTTAAAGGCATGCACCACCACTACTTGGCTCTTCTTACTTTAAAAAAATTATTTTAAGTGTGTATGTACTTTGCCTGTATGCATTTGTATGTACCACATGACTGACTCGACCCAAACAGGCTCTTACCTTAAGTGCTCTCAACTGCTAACTCATCTCTACAGGCCTGTTGGTTTTTAAATAGAACTGGAAAAAAAAGAAGTGGAGAAGAACAGAAAGAGGAGGAACAAGAGGAGAGAAAAGAGAGAGAGAGAGAGAGAGAGAGGGAGAGAGAGAGAGAGAGAGAGAGAGAGAGAGAGAGAGAGAGAGCAGGGAGAGATAAAAAGAGGGATAGAAAATCATCTATAACATAGAAGTCAAAAGATCCATCACAGGTACACTCTTTCCTCCAATGATGAATTTTAACATCACGAAATTTATTTGATTTTGAAAAATAAAACAGAACAAAATCCACCAATTTGAAAGCTTCAGAAAGTTGACCACAGTATTTAAGAACTTCTCTGTTTCCAGAAAAAAAAAATCAAATGAAATACAACTAATGAGACTCATCCAGTCCAGATGGTTATGCCAAGTTTTAGAGGACCACAGTTCTCGAAAGCTAGTGTAAGAGTCAGTTGCACAAGCCAAATCCTCATCACTTCCTTAGCTTTAGGCAACAAATATGTGTAAGCTAGTACCATTTATCAACAAGGAGTAGACATATAAAGTTGTCTAGAAATCCTAATTTAATCTTTCACACAATGATCCTTTATGTTTTACATGTACCACAGAACGAAGATCTAATAGTGAAAACTATAGCCAGATTCCAAATCTAAAAGGACAAAGAAAAAGAGTGAAAAAAAGGAAAAAAGAAAAGGAAGAAAAGAAATCACTTAAATACAAGTCTAAAATGAGGCACACTATTAAAGCTTCATATTAATAAAGAAATACATGGTAGAACAATGAAGTATTAATAAGATAGAATTTGTAAAGTATGAAAAGAAAAACCCACAAACAAAAACAAGAGGAGAAATCACTGAAGAGCAAAGGGAAATGAAATACTCCCACAACACATTATGCTAAAAGGTACTTATTTCATTTGCAACTTGTATTTATATTTTTAATATGGAAAAAGAACAGCAAGTGACACATTATGTTAAAAGGTACTTATTTCTTTGTTATTTCTATTTAAAGAAATAACAGCTTGCTTGAAATGCATATGGATTGAATGTGAATCTGTATTATTAAATTGTACTTTTTTGGGTGAAACAGTTCACTTTTTAAAAAGAAACTTTGGCAAAAAGAACTGCAATTATTTAGCACTTTTTATTTCAAAAAATTAAGATCTGAGACATTTTATATAATTTATAAAAGTATCTGCTTCTAATGTTTCAAGGAAGTTATTGAACATACAATTAATAATTTATTATAGTGTCATGAGATCACTATTCCAAAAATATAGATAGATCTGTTTGTGTCTTTCCATGTCAGAATATGTTGACTAACAGAAAACAGAAAAGTTGCATAGTATTTGTGGCTAACTACAATTTGCCAAAGGGTCCTGATTTCCAGTGACAGCTAGCCTGGGTGAACAAAGGTTCATTAATTCCATTCTCAACCACTACAGTTGACCCTCTGATCAGACACAGCATACAGTATATATGTCTATATCCGTGTATATATACAGGTTATAGAATGACTACAAAGGGGTAAAGAGGCCACAGGAGAGTTCAAGAAATTCCAAAAATCCCAAACTAGATGGGAGCAGAAAGTTGATGGAATGCCAGGGAGGGGGTTCTCTGGAATTAATAATGAACCACCTCTCTCTCCTTTCTCACTATCCCTCCCAACATGTTCCTTTGATCTCCTGGACAATTTCATTTCTACTTTCTTGTCACAATGGCATAGGTGATCTTAGATAGTTTTATAAAATCTAGGAAACACAAATAAGAGGAAATGGCATGTTTGACTTTCTGAGACTGGCTTCCATGACCCAAGATCTACCTGGCAGAGACCAGTATTCTTTGCTGTAGACCCACAAATGCTTCCAATTGGATTGTTCCATTTCTCAGTTCAAAAACTCCATATATTTTATTTTTATCTATATATTTTATTTCTGTCCTTTTTCTAATTGTTTCAGAGATGTAGCTAACTGGCATTGAACATCATTGCCGCTTTAAGCTCTTTGCAAAATAATTGTCCCTGTCACTTTGTTTTAAACGTCTACTGATTATCCTCATTCAAGTTGAGATTTTTCTCCCTCTTGGTATAACAGCTCATTGATGTGTGGGGAAGTTTGGGTATGTAAACTCTAGATATCATTTGAATCTCCTGTAGCAGCAGACTTTCTCTGACAATACTACTGTGCAGGGAGTGATGTGTTAAGCAAATTGCTGATCACTTCATTGGGAACCCAGGTCCCCAACTTTACTTTCATTTACGGACTCTCAAAGACAGATGGGCTCCTGAGATCAAGCAAACACTATTGGGAAGAGAAGTTTGTCTATATCCCTCTCTGCTCTCCACTGCCATGGAGGGAGGATAGTATGCATCTTCACTGCTATGGTGTCATGGGAAAATTCTGCTAAGCTTCCTCTGATAAAGTATCAATAAACATCATGCCATGGGTTTGGGCTGAATTCCAGACTGCTCACTCGGTCTTTTCTTCAGAGTGTGGAGCATCATTATTTCCTGGATAAAATCAAAGTCCAGCTTCCAGCCTGAACTTCCGCATCAACACCATCAGAAGGTCCAGAGTATTTTATTGCATCCTGGCAAAAGTACAAATCCAGGTTCCCCATCTGCCATTTGCTGCTCAGGGTGGGGTAGAACTGAAGTGTTTTCAGTGGTGCTCAGAAAGAGGGAAACAGGCACTACAAAAAGCCTTCACACTGACGGGCCGGCCTGCCTGGTCCGGGCTTCGAGATACAAAGCTCTTCTTGACCTTCCCGTTGCCCTCGCTCATGCTGGCAGCTCCCTGACTCTAAACTCCAACCTCCAGAGGAAATGAGAAAGCCTAACCCTCCCATCAGCCATTGACGGTTCAATCTCGTTAGCCGGTTTCACTTTCATAAGGTACATTTCTGTTTTATATAATATCCAGAATCTTTTGTGGCTCAAAGTTCATGAAACGTAGATTGGCATCACTTTCCCGTAATTGGAAATCACTATCAAGTGTAACAGTTGATATCATATCTATAATTCCATATCAACATGCTGAACAAGCAAATTCAACTTTTAATCATAGTTTGGATCAGTTCTCTACTTTAGAAACATAATCTAGATTGGTACAAGGGATAGTGCTAGCAAATCATAAAATGTGCAGAATTTTTAAGCTAAGCATTTTCTTTTAATTGGAGTCCTTGATCTTCTTTGGCTTAAATTGTACTCAATGATCAAAATAATTTGCATCTCAGAACTAATTCCACACAACTACAAAGTGGCAATGG
The DNA here is from genome assembly GCA_021653895.1 of Mastomys natalensis. Classification (NCBI taxonomy): domain Eukaryota; kingdom Metazoa; phylum Chordata; class Mammalia; order Rodentia; family Muridae; genus Mastomys; species Mastomys natalensis. The sequence goes on along the minus strand of JAJTUV010000495.1, from coordinate 378,158 downwards.
CAATGACTGCTGAATATGATGACTGAAAAATTCACTGTAACATGGCAGTGTCTGAAACACTACACGAGAGACTTCACGATCATTACATATGTGCTTCTCTTTAAAACCATTCTTATTTGAAATGATAAATTACTTCTTCCCAGACTACTAATTGCTTCTTTTCTGCTTTAAAATGCTGAAGTGGAATACTTTCTTTTAAATCTATTTTTTTCTCCTGATGCATTGTAGAATCAAGAAACAGAAAGTATTTGAATTGTTTAACAGTCAGGGGATGACACAGATGGGCATACTGTAAGCACAGAAAATGCATTTGAAAGTATCTTATTCTTTGGCCCATGGCTTACTCTTTGACATTAATTCTTATCTATAAGGGATTAATGTACTGAAGGATCAATATGCTTTCAGACATATTCTACATCACTGACTTTCTTTGCTGGTCAGTTTTTCCATTATTAACAACTTATGTCAGCAATATTCCCTGTTCATCCAACAGAATTTGAATTTATCCTTTCATTTTATTTCTGATTGTTACACATTACTCCAAAGGTCATTTATAACTTGATTTTCCAAGAAATCGTTTAGGCGCCTGTATGAAGACCCAGAAGCCTGGAAAAGAAACTATTCTAAGAAAAGTATATTCTCTGTACACATACCTATGAGGAAAATATTGTGTGGGTGACTTTGCACTTCAGTGATTTACATTTGACAAACAATATCCCTCAAGATCCTAACATAGTCTAATACAAACCCGTTACATAGTGTTTTTAATTAATGATACTATCTTTCAGCATTTTCTAATAGAATCCCATGTTTGAATAATTGTGGACATATTGTATGAATTTATCTAATGTCCATTTAATTATATTAGTCCATTTAATTATTTAATGTCCATTTAATCTTATTTTGTGTTTTACACAGTACTGAAGATACATGAGTGTGCTCAGATGCTTACCCATTAATGAATCAGGACTCTTCTAAAAAGTGGCTGAGTCTAGGCATTCAGTAGGTAAAACACAAGATAAGCCTAGAGTTCATTTTCCATGTGGGAAGCCATGGCAAGGCCTTACTTTTGGCAAACACTCACCCTTGGCTCTCCTATCTACTGTTCTTCTTTCTGCTTACCTTCCATGATTCACTTGATGTATTTTCAGTTCTCAAAACTTCAAACAAGGCCTCTTAGCAACCCACCTTAGTAACCCTTCCTCCTGACCTTTAGATTTAGCCAACATCCTGCTAGATAGATGTTTTTAGAACCCCTAGTAATGGCAAGGCTTTGTGAGAACAACAGGTATGACCTAGTTAGACCCTACAGCTGCAGCTAGCTTCCTCCACCTGCAAAGCCTCCTTTCCTTTCCTACCCCTCCCCATATCCTGTTTTCAGAGTATATAACCTGTGTGAACAATAAAATCTTTGCCAGCTTGATCAGAATTCTTGACTTGCTGTGCCTTTTTATTTTCTCGTGTATCTCAGTCCTCTCCATAGGGTCTAAGGGTCCCACTTGATTGTCCATCTGGACTGGACATTTCCAGAAAACAAGGAACTGCTCTGTGAATAAGGGTTTCACATTAACATGACAAAGTTCACCTTGAAAAGCCCTCTAACCAACCAAATCTAGAACAATTTGAACATGAAAGTTATAAAATCAATGATTCATAAACTGCTTGTAGATTTACATTCATAAATATATACATGGGAATTCATGAATAACAGAATTATAAATGGGGAAAGATCTTACACTATTGATACAAAACAAATATAAAATGAATGAAAGAAGCTGTAGTATTGGCTGCATCTCTAAAAAATGAAGATGTTGCATCACTTAACTATTTAAACACCAAAGTCCTACATGTTTTGGGGTAGAACTTTAGAAGAGATAATCAAGTTAAAAGTGAGTTGTTAAGATGGGTGCTGATGATCCAGTGCAGGATCCAGTCCTTGCTAGAAAGAGAATCAGGAAATTAAGACACTGTTACTCTGTGTCTCCTCACCCCTCAAAGCCACTCCTTGCTCTAATTTTTCCGACTCCCCTTTCTTACTGAGCATATATTTTCCTGAAAATAATAAAGTAAGGCTATAACATATCATATCAACATGACACATGGGTCATCTTGTAAGATTCCCACCTACCAAATCTAGAAGTATTCGAACAAGAAGGTTTTGATAAGTAGAATATAAACCACTGGTTTATGAAGAATATGAATTTAGATGGATAATAATTTGTATAATGCTTTATGTACATGTATATAGATTATATGTAAGGATATAAGTGGCTAAAGGCAATTGCCTCACAGTTCATTGCTATACAACAATAGTATGAAACTACAACATGATATTTTATTTCAAGATTTACATGGAGCTCATTCTTTCAATGCTTCAGAGAGATAGATAATGGAAATCAATATTTTACTACTTGCAGTTCTCAGTTATTTAGTGGCATGTAGTGTATACATGAAAAGGTCACAAAACAATGCAAAAGACTGAGAAAAATGGGGAGCCAGACTGACACAAGGTCAGCATTTTTAGTTGGTGTCTTTCAAGAAAAGAGGCAGATGTTTGACATTTCCCACTGTAACCTAGAGGCAGTCACTCTGGTGACCTGTCCAGGTGTGCTATAGGAATCTTCAGGAGGAAACAAGTAGGATTTATTTAAATGTCCCACAGAGAAGCTACCGCCAGGAAGTTGCATACAGCAGCAAAGTCACCTGAAGGAATCACATTGAGGAACTATGAGGAAAAGAACCAGAAATTCTCAAGGTTGCCAAAACTTAATCCTCACAGAGTAGGGGCCAAGACAACACATGCTCCTAACTGTCAGCCTCATAAATTAAATGCAAAGGTTGGAACAACTCTGGTTTTCCAGGAGACTAATTTAAAGACTACAAAGAAGTGTTTATGAATAATAGTCAAAAACTGTTTGAACTGATATAAGCTAATTGTATTATGACAGTGTCAGAACTACTGGACTGATAGTTGTGTAATTCCTAACGGCAATTTATCCTTCCTGAACAATAGATCCAGCAAGATAGTAAAACATGAAGTCTCAGGCCAACTTGTCTGTAGAAGTAAAAATTCAAGAATTACACATGCATTGGTACAAACATATGAGAATTCATAGAAGAGATAGTGTCCTGGATGAACATAAGTCCAAAAGCTACTATATGGAAATGGACAGTATGGCTGTTTGCTCTATGTTGCTTAAATTAACTACTTGACTAAAGCATCACAGGTCACTACAGAAGATAATACTAGGCATGAGACTCAACCCAAGAGAGGAAGATTAAAGGGAATTATGAATTCAACATTCCATCCTTAGGGACAGTAGACTGAGGAACTGGATTCTGTCTTATCTCATTTAGGAAGTGAAGGAAAAATATAGCTTAATAGTTCAGATAACCACAGACCATTGACATGAGAGGAAAGTTGTGATTGACTTTGCTATCAACAGCAAGACAAACTGGATAAAAGTACACAACGTGAGGGTTCCAACTCCATCTGAAGAAAGGGAGGAATGGTAGAAAACAGTTGGCTATGGAATAGAACATCCTAATCAGAACATTCACAAGTCACAGTTTTCATGAATAAGGACAATATGAATTAAGTAGGAAACAAGGATTTTAGCTTTCTTTTTCTTCTTTTTCATTTATTGTTATTGTGGCAATAAATGTTCTGGTGGTGGTGGTGGTGGTTTTTGTTACCACTTTTTATTCCCCTAGATATGACAAGACTATTGCAATCAAGTTGTGGTTACCTACCCAAGAACTGTATAGACATAAAAATAGAACTAGCTTGGGAAGCAGAAGGTTAGCAGTAGTAGGAATAAGGAGATGCAAAAGAGTAATGGGTAGGTAAACATGACCATAACAAAATGTATAGCTACATGCACAAAATTGACAGAAAAACTTTTAAAAAAGAAATAAGAATTCAAGTTTTCTCATCTACATAGCAATCAACCCTGTGGTGTGTTTTGCAGATTGAATGTATATACATAAATCATTTAATGAAATAATCAGTTTATATGTCAATAAGTTTATTAATGGGACAAACAAACAAATCTGCAAACATAGACACATAAATCTTTTTAAAACCCACTTGTTCTTTGAAAATATCACCTACATTAACTAATTAAAATGTATCCCCAAAATGCAAAGATGATTTAAAATATAAGTATCTATAACTATGATTAATTATATTACAGAAATAAGAATAAAAATTATATAAACCTACTAATATATTTAGAAAAACTGGTCATACTTCAATAATCTCTCATGATAAAAGTAGTGAATAAACTAGGGACAGAAGAAAATTATCTCAGCATAATGAATGATATATATTTAAAACCCAATAATAACATCATACTTTAAGATGAAAAATTAAACCATTTTCATTAGGTTTATACAGGAGGCCAACTCTCAGTTTCAACATAGCACCAGAAATACTAGAAATACTAGAAAAAAAACTAAAATCATCTTTACTTACAGATTGTATAAACTTAAATGTAGTTCCCAAAACAAATATCAGAGGTTGATAAATTCAGCAAGGGTTTCATTATAAGAATCTAGTGTATATTCATTCACTAACAAAAATAACAACAGAAATAAAATCAAAGAAGCAGTAACAATGATATCAGAATCGACGTAATAGAATGTTTAGAAATACATTTGGTCAAGGAAGTGAAACTCTTATATACCAAAGCCTAGAAAGCAAACAAAAGCTGGAAAAAAATTCTCTGTATTCATGAAAGATTATTTTTTAAAAATCCACATTACCTCAAATATACAAAATGCCATATCTATTTAAATGAAAATGATATAGATATAGATAGATACAGAGATAGAGATGCTAGAGATAGAGATAGATTGTTAGATAGATAGATAGATAGATAGATAGATAGATAGATAGATAGATAGATAGAGATAGAGATATAAATATATTTCCTTTAATTTAATTGGAACCCTGAAGGGTTCTAATTAGCCTAAATAATGTTGTTTGTTTGTTCTTTTTTGTTTTGTTTGTTTGATTCATTATGGTTTTCAAGACAGGGTTTCTCTGTGTAATCCCTGCTATCCTGGAATTTGCTTTGTAGACCAGACTGACTTCGAACTCAGAGATTCACATGCCTCTGCCTCTCGAGTTCTTGGATTAAACATGTGCACTACCATGCCTGGATAGCCTAAATAATCTTTAGATAGAATGAAGATTAAGTTCTTACACTTTTTAGTATTAAAAATCTACTATGAATATACAATAATCACATTTGTTTAAACTGGAATAAGGACAGAAATACAGCCAAGTGTAAGAAAACTGAGTGTCTAGAAATAAATCCGTGCATATAAAGGCAAATGATTATCAATAACCGTGCCGTAACGCCACCATAGACTAGACAAGGATGCGTATTTACCTCTTCCTCAAATCGCAATAGCAAAACTAGATGTTTGTATTCAAAGGGATGGAAAGTCGAGACATTTTGTTTTCTTTTGTGTGGAATTGTTCTGCATAGGTGTTACTGGTATTTCATCACCCAGTATGTATTTTTCCCTATGCTTTTGTCTAAGAGTTTCATAAATTACACAGTGAATGAATGGATGAAGAATATTTGGTGTATACACATATTGGAGTGCATGTACCCTATTGCAAAGGATAAAAATCCTCATATAGATTACAGCCTGGATGAAATGATCAGAGACTGTCTAAAGTAAATCATTGGAAAAACTGACAAATGCAAGCTAGAGAGACAGCACGTGCTTTTGCAGGGAACCTAGATTGAGTTCTCTGTACCCACATGGCAACCTATCAGCTATCTGTAACTCACATGGGGTCTAAGCTGTCTGATTACTGCCAGTATCAGGAATAGTACTCAAGCAAGTAAAACACACACAGGCATAAAATTTAAAAAATCAAAACTATTTTTAAAAGAAAAATACTAACGCTGGCTTTAATTCTTTAAAAAGTACCTAAATAAACTGGCAGAGACTCTGGAATGCTTTTTACCATATACTTGGGGAAGAAACAGAGGAAATTAAGAGTTCCCATCATGTAACCTGAAGATCTTCTAAAGAAGTTATCTAGAGTATTATACTGCAGCATGAACTAAAAATACTGCTCAGAGGGTAAAACTCATGGTATCTAATTAAACACTCCCTTTGCATGAACACATATAAACAATTGTGTCATAGAAGAAGTTTAGAGGAAAAGCCTTGTTCAGAAGGAGAAGGAATGGAGGCTTAGATAAACATCTCTGTCCTAGTTTCTTCAAAAGAGATATCTACAATTTAGTTGGAGGAGCAGACCACAATTATAACCACAGACAAAGGCAAAATTCTGAGCTGTGAGGAAATCAGCTATGAAAACTGTTCATTAATAAGAAGTAAGTGGCTCCCACTAACCCACCAGGAGCAAACACATGTACTTTCTTTTGCTACTAAAAGTCAAATTTCTGGAGCTTAAAAGTACATGTCATAATATTAGCAGCCTTTCTAACACCTAGTAGGGTGCCCGACATATGTTAGGCATTAGATAAATACAGTTTGAGTGAACAAAAAGCCTTGTGGGATTTTAGAATATATAATATAGTGAGGAAGGAAATACATTCAGTGGCTGAAGTTGACAGGGAAGACAAACTCTGCCTGGGGAAATGATTAAAGTCAGTTTCTTGATTTTAACTTCATTTCATCACTTCACATTCATGAATATGAATTTATAAAATCTCAACTGAATGTACATTTACTTTGTCTTGTATATTTCTGGCGTATGGAAGCTTAGTTTGTCCAATAACACAAAGGAAATACAATTTATGAAGGAAGTCTTTCATCATGAAACCCTCTGGAAAAATTGTACCAATATACTATTGAATACATCATTAGTAAAAGAAATATATTCTTGTTACTAGTCCTGAAGATAAGTGAATAATGTGTTTATAAATATGACTTTAAGATAGTAAAATGAGTATTCTTTCTCTTTATATGAAAATATGCCATATTCATTGCAGAAATGCACTTAAATTTATTGATGTTCAACACATACATATTTCAGATATTAGCATCTTTTTTCCAATTTAAACAAGTCTACTTTGTATTTCTAAATTTTTGAAAGTATTTTGATAAAAGCTATGTCAATTTATGGCTTTCATTTCTGCATTTGAAGCCAACTTCATTATTTTATACATAGTAGCTTTCAAATAATGGTAGATTATTTCATATACTGTATGCAATTGATCTATTGTTAATGGTTTTTAGTTTTCCATTTATGCAGTATTTTAAAAGCTAAGCAGCCACTCTGTATTAATTCACTTTATCTTTGCATATAAACATGCAAATGAGAAAATGATATATGTATGTATTCCTATATATATTTAAATATAAAGTGACAGATCTATTAATATTTATGTTCTTAATTTGCAATGGTCCTACACAACATTCAAGCCAGGAAATGGGTTTTATTTTAGTCATTATAAATCTGATATTTTGTTCTTACTTTATAACTTGAGTTATTAATTCCATGGACATTTTAACTAACGTCTTAAAAATATTATCTTCAAATATCCATCTGATGGTCACTAACTTGTTTTTGCTGTCAAAATGCATAATGCATTATAAACATAAAATAAAACATGCTGAACTTCAAAGGATTGTCAAAAACTGTGGTAATAACAGAACTGCTAAACTTTCTTTGTTGAATGTCTTGATCATCTTCCTTACGAAGACTATGGCAAAAATGTCCCTAACATTTCAAAACTTCCTTTATCTTAACAATGTTGCCTTTTCATTGTTTGCTGGGTGTCTGTTGTTTTGACAGAACATTTCTCTACATAGTCCATTCTGGACCATTCATCATCCTCTTCAGTCTCCCAGAGACAGGATTACAGTTATGTGCTACCATACTATACATGACATCTTTTATATGGTAAAGAATTGTGTTGATTGAACATTTATGGTAATGTCCATTCTCTTACCCAGCCTTCATCATGTGTTTCCATGTTATATAGTAAATTATGAGTTGCTAACTGGCTTTTCTGTTTTCATTGTTCCTGCCAATATTCACTGTTAGTCAGTTCACTGTACTTAAAAATTAATACACTTAGACATGCTGATGCCAAGACAAAGAATGATGCTGATGTGTGAGCCTGCTGAGTGTCCTTACAATGGTTACTGGGAAGCTGTATTGAACATATGTTCCCGACCCATCTTTGCTTACCTATACCCCAGATGGAACGAGCTGCCTTGCCTCAAGTGTTTTAGAACCTGTGGAACAGAGAATCAAAAAGAGAAGTTATAATGACTCTTGTATTTTTCTTAAATGTGATCAATTATTTGAACTCAATCATGTACTGGTCTGGAAATCAATCCGGTATTGGAAATAACAGTCTTCATTTGGAAGGCTGGTTCTGGACACTTTCAGAGACATATTTGGAAGTTATCTGCAGTTCTCTATGATGTTATGTTAGTAAAAGATAAAGTTGGGACAGGATCTGGATTTTAAAGAAGTGTTAGTACATGTGTTAAGTCTCTTTTAATTGTCAAGTTAAAATTGCTTTTTTTTCTTCTGCAGTATTTAATGTAAGTTGCATTGATTGTACACTTTCTAATAATGTTAGTGTGTTGAAATCTGGCATGTCAGTTACGGAGGTCTATCAACCAGCTTTGGTTTTATTGCCCTGAGTGGACAGAATCTTGGTCTTCTGAAAAAGCTTGTAAGTACTGGAAGAAATGAGTCAGGCTTTAAGCAGAAGCAAGAGAGTAGTGGGCTTGATTATTGCTGGTATAACAACTTTAGTTACATTAATTGCTAGCACCACTGTTTCTGCAATTGCTTTGACACAAGAAGTTAAGACAGCTACTTTTGTTAGTCATTTAGCAAAAAATATTACTAATTTATTGAATATACAAGAGGATTATATAGGCATTTGGAAGAAAAGATTGATGCTTTTTATCCTATTCAAATTATTGGAAGGAGGTTCAGAGGTTAAGAGTAAGGAGCCATCTCAAGTCTCATGCCAAATACCATTGGATTTGTGTTAGTTCTAAAATATACAGTGATAGACATTATAATTAGGAAAAACCTTAAATACACTTGCATGGTATTTGGAATAATTCTAACACCTCTCTGGATGTTTTTAACTTTGCATAGTGTGCTTATGAATTTAAAGAATGCTGCTCTGCTGAGCATTGATGAGGCAGATACTGCTGATAAAATTATCCATGGCCTGAGGTCAGTATTTCTATTTTGGTCAAGCTTCAAAAATGGCATATATAGCTTGATCATACTAGCCCTTTTTGCCCTGGGAATAATTTTATTCCTGCCCATTGTGTTAAAGCGTGTCTTTAACAATATCAACATGTTAGCAGCCAAAGTATATGAGTTGAAACTGAAAAATGGACACCCAGAGTTATTAAATTGGCAAGCCAAGGATGAGTAAGATTATGCACAGAGCCTTACCAACCTAAGACATAATTGCATTGCTTTTGATAATGCATATTGCATGACAGGGAAGGAAGGCATTCTTGTCAGTATGACCTAAGAAAGTCTCAGTCTTGTTTATGAAATAAAAAAGGGGAGAGACAGAGAGCTTTTGGGGCTGCTTGGCAAGAATCTGACATTAGCCAAGGACAATGAAGTGGGCTTCAGGCAGGTATCTGACATTAGGCTAGAACAAAGAAGTAATTTCAGGCAGGAATTTAAATCTTAGGCTAGAACAAGGAAGTAGGCTTCAGACATAAAAATGACTTTGGGCTAGGACAGGGAAGTAGGCTTAAATATGTTGGTCATCCTGATAAGCCCTTAGAAACAGTGATCATGGGAGTGTTCATGGAACTTTGTTTCTTGCCTTGCTTGTTCTTTGACTATTTGTGTCTATTGTCTTGCTTGTTCCTTGACTATTTGTGGTTTTTGTCTTGCTTGTTCCTTGACTATTGCATCTATTGTGTCGCTAGTTCCTCAACCTAGAACTGACTTAATACTTACATGTAATTAAAAGGTATAAAAGCAAAACGGAGGAGGGGGGATAAGATAGGGTGTTTCTAGGGGGGAAAGGGGATGACATCTGAATTGTAAATAAATAAAATATCCAATAAAAAATTAATATACTTAATTGTTTATACTCCTGTTTCTGGAATTTAATGAGTAACAGTGATAATAACTATTGTGCTTATAAAATTCACATTGCTATATTACAAACATGTTGAAAGTTATACATTCTTGAAATGATGGGCTACACATAGTCAAAGCTTGACCTTGACCTTGAAAAGCCTAGAATTGCTTATTATAAGGATGGTGCTTATAAAATTCAGATTGCTGCATTATAGCCATTGAGTTCTTTTACTACTGGCCATCTACTACTAGGGATATGGCCTACCTTTAAGAATAGTTTGTTTGCATCCTCAGTGAGACTCCCTGGAGAAAATTAATTGTTTATCTGCTTGTAGGTATTATTGGAAGATAGCTTCTGGGTTAAGGATGAGAGACTGTGTCTACTTGCCCTTTTTAGCTCTTAGACTCTGTCTAGTGAAGACCCATGCAAGTCCTGTGCATGCTGCTTACATCTCTGAGTTCACATGTGGGTCAGTTCCATTGTGTTTAGACATTCTTCCTACCAGTACCCGTTAGTTTCCAACCTATCCTCAGCTAAGGGTGGAGTTTCCTGAGGCCATCGAGCTTCCATGACAGGATTTCAACTGTTATAATCTTTTATGTGCTTTGAGCATCTATCCACAGCCTCCAACAGCTCTTTTACTCAACAGACTGTCATGCATGTAAAGTTTTAAGGGAGAAAAATCTATGTGACTCAAAACTGGTTAACCCGTACCTCACACTGAGCTTTTTTTTTTTAATTTGATAACCTATACTATTTAGCAGAAGCATTGTCCCATTGTTACAAGGATACTCTGTTTAAAATCCTTTCATATTTTTATGTTTGTATACTTTTGCAAACTTCCTTTTATGCATACTGCATTAGAATTATTATTACCAGAAGAGTGGTGTATGAAAAGAATAGAAAATAAGGACTAAGTACACATCACTCTTATCTCTTATTATTCTTATACATAGTATTTGAATTCTTTTTTTCCTAAATATTCACATTCATTAAATTATTAGCATATGTGGAAAGCTATTTTGTTTGAAAAAAATTTGTTCTTTCTGTAATATACACAAAAAGGAAGTACAACTATTTAATTATAGATTTAACATAATAGATCCCTAAATTTTTGCAGTAATACATTTAGTACACATGGTTTCAATTTGCATTAACAGAAAGAGCTATACACTTAATTTAATATTATCGTTTCTCTTTGACAACTACCTTGATTCAAATTCACTCATCACCAAAATGTTTATGAAGGAACTGTTGTCCTAGCAACAGTTACCACGTTACAGTGACACAGTCTTCTCAGTTCATTTAGCTCCTTTTTTCAAATGATGTGTGACATTAAGGTAGAAAATCCAAACTCAACACAGATTGATATATCCAAAATGAAGATATAATCATAATTCAATTAGTGTTTATAGCAACACCCTGACTAGTACAAGTGAACAGAACAAAAAATGTATGCCAAAGTCACAGGGTAATGAAAAGTTACCAGAGGATGTGTAAGATCTCATTTCCTACTTTCTTACCAGTTCACTGTTGTAGGGAACAGAAAACAACCAGTTCAAGTTTTTGAGACTTTCAAGTGTTTCCAAAGTTTGAATAACAAACTAAATATAATGAGTAAAATAGTTCCTATATTTTTAAGACAGAATCTCGCTATATAGCCTGGACTGTCTTCAATCGTATGTTTATCTTGACTGCCTCACAAATGCCAGGACTATAGACCTTTGCCACCACACCCAGATACAGCTTATGTATTAATGCCAGTCACAATTAAAAAAAAATTCCAATCACTATGACACTCTGAATTTCTTAATTCTGATAATCAAATATCCTCTCAAAGAAAGGCAAGCATTTTTTCCAGCAAAACAAAATAACAATAATTTCAAACTCAGTACTTGTTACATCAGAGATAGGAAGAGAGACAAAAAGGCACAAATTGTCCTGTTTAGACAAAAATAATGTGTTTTTGTAGACCATTTAATAGTTTAATCTTTGAAGATGCTAAATGTCACATTCTCAACCACATATGTCCTAGAACATGTGCCCTTGAAAACAGCACACTGTGAGACACAATGTGAAATAAACACCTTTTCCCAACACTGCATGTTTCATCTCCCTCATACATGGTGATTCTTCTCTTCCCTTTTGTCCTAAATCTTTGCTGTGTCCCATAGTCTGTTATTCTTTTCACAGACCACGAATTCTTCCAATAACATTTAGTCAACAAGCTTTTTCATCCAATGAGTAAAACAGTGCTCACGTTTGCCGTAATCATTGGTTTTGGGGTTCAAACGCCACGATGAGAAAGAACATCTGTTTTGATTCTTTTTCCCCTATCCTGTGTCAGCTTCCTTTTCTTTCCCCTATTGATTCGACATATTCCTAAGGAGTTGTAACTGAGGAAGAGGACGGGAGAAGAAAGAAATCTAACTAGCAGTGTTGTGTTCTAAACTTGGATATTGAGTACTGCTCCTCTGAGCCTAGAAACTTCTCTAGTTCTCAGAAGCCCCACATTGGTATAATTCTCCAGAAGGCCACTTAGTCTCCTCCTCAGCCTCTGATATTGCAGGTCCAATCAATACAGCTGTACTTTCAGTCTGATGATGCCTCCAAACACCAGCGACCCTGTTTTATGTGATGCAATTTTGGTTCAAATACATCTCTTGGGCACAAGGCATTCCTGGCATAGCCTCATCTCATTTACTGACTGTCAGCCTAGTCTGCTAACACAACCACACACAGAGCCTCATCACCCTCACTGTGTTTGTATCTTAGGGTACTTAGATCTTTACTGAAACCAATAATAATTACCTTAATCAATAAGTTCACTGAGGTCTCCATTCCTGAGCCAGCTTATGAATAATGAATTCATTCATGACTAATGTCAAGTTGCTATATATTGACTTACATTTTTATTATAAAACATATTATAAATCCTTTACAAATCAATAGGTGCCAGCAGATAGGATTATTAGGTGAAACACGAAACTTTTTAAGACAGCAGTCTATGAGAAGTACAATTTTCTATTGTTTATCTGATGTCATTTGCTGCAAAGATTGAAAGATACAAGCCATATTTGTATGTATATTGTCAAAGTATGCCAAATTTCTGGTAGTGGTTTTGCTTTGTTTATCTAGTATGTAAAAGCATAAAATAGAATGCCATTCAAATCTAATATTACTGTAGTAAAACTCAAAGGACTTTCTTTCAATGATAAGATGGGGAATATACTGTCAAGTCTCATTTAATAAAAAAGAGCCATCAAAGCTTCTGAAATGTTTCATCATCTGAAATGTTCATCTCAATTCATCTAAAGTATAAAACTTAATATATTTAATTCAGGAAATAAAATTCTTGTTTTTACCAAAGACTGTTTTAAAATAGTAGCCATTTGGAAATAAATGTAGCTTATGTGACATCCTATAAAATTAGCATCACACTTGACAGGAGAACACAAACTTTGTCTTCACCACAATGCTCCTGGATACCCTTTATGAAACAACAGTAAACATATATGAATATTTTTTGTGTCTTTTAACAAATAAAGTAGACTTAATCTCATTACACAAGTGCCACCCTTGGCAGCTCTGACTTCCTTACAATAAAAAGTATTGGTTTCTTCAGATAGTAGAGTGAACATGTCCGGTTATTCTGTTTTACAAAAGCTAGCTTGTATCTTCATTGAGTACATGCAATGAAGATTCACAGATCTTATACATATAGCCTGATTGTTTCCTTTTCACAGAATGGAGAGATAGGAAAGCAATTTATACTGCAATATAAGTTGTTTTAAAAACTAAAAGTTGCTCCAACACCCATGAAGAAGGGAGCACTTAACAAGCCAGTCTTATACTATTTTAATGAAACCATGTAACTAGCTAATATATAAAACTTCAGACTACATAACAAAAGGGCAATTCGCAAACTCTTCATTTTGAGCAAGTATCAAATTAGCCAAACAATCTGGAACTCCAATGAAATTTCATTACTAAAATAAATGTTTTGGAATCCCCCATTACAAAATAACTTTTTAATATAAAGTTTGAACTATAATAGAAAGCTTACATTAAATCAGCAGCTCTAATCTCTACTAGTTTATAAATAAATAAAACAAAAAATATATAAAATTCAAGCAGCAGCATTCTGTACATCAGAGACCTTGGGTCATAGAACTGTGTGGAGAAGTCAGCTTTCCTCACAGCCCATGGCAGCTGTTGACCCAACAAGGTACCCACCACAACACAGTAGTATGAAGCACAAATACTAGAAACCATAGATTAATATATGCTCTTACTCTGGAGCTTTCATATTTAGGGCAAAAATAATTTGCTGAAATTTAATGTAGAGAAACCAAAATAAAAGAAAATCGTAATTAAGCATCAATAAAGGGAAAAAATGATTAAATCTCAGTTTGTGATAAAATTCATGAGCAACTGTAATGCTCTGAGGGGTAGAGGACATATGGATAGGTATATATTATATGTTATATAATGTATATGGATATGATGAGTGATAGATAAATAATAATAAGTAGATAGACAGACAGTTAAACAGACAAATAGACAGACAGGTGATAGGAATGACAGGTTGACAGACAGTAGATTACAGGAATCGTAGCATACAGATGACAGATTATGATATTTGACTAATTGCAAACTTTATATGTGAAAATTCTGCACAAACTACAATTTATAAAAATGTTTGTAATCATTTAACTTATATAAAATTATATTGCTTGAATAATTTAATCTTAAGACAATCATATTTTTATTTAGAAATACAATAAAGATGAACAACAGTTGAACTGACTCTTACAGACATGGGAAAAGACATTTGAGCAGAGAACAGCATTCATAGAGAAAGGAAACAAGACTAGGAAGAGAACTCATCACCTTGATGAGGTCTAGATTCACTCGAAGAAATTATTTCCTGCTTCAAGCTCTTCCTAAAACGGATATTGTAAAAAATAAAATAAAATTATAAGCAGTTCCATGCAGTTTACAAAATGACCTTGAGCCGGTTCTTTGGGTTGGATTTTGGTTTGGGTTTATAGCCAGATCCATTTGTCTGATTTCTGAATTCTCTCAAACACTGAACAAATTGCTCTTTACAGACATGTTGAATTTTAAAACAAAATTTTCTTAATATATTTTTTTCAGCATGAAACTTAAGATCATAAACCCAATGTGTCTGCACCACAGAAATCTAAGCACAATGTCCTGTCCAAAGAAATGCTGTTGAAAGGGAAGATTCACAGCCAGATGCTAGAATAAGATTGTATTGAGCCTATGCCGCCTAAGATGTGGACAACACAACAGCTCCTTCCGAAGGACAGGGAGAAGGTGTATTTATCTGGCTCCATTCAAATCTCTCAGGACATGACAATTTGAGGATAAAATCTGAGGAAGACAAGTGTCACAATTACATAAAGGACATTTCACAGTTGTGGAAAAACCTAACAACATACCACCTGGAAAACTAACTGTTAATTAATGGCTATTAATGATTATTTTAAATGCCCAACTTCAACACAAGTGAATCTGATGTAATAGTAAACCAGTACACTTCCATACACAATCAGCTCCAGTGGTGTAGCACTTATTAATATTAGTTCATAAAAGTAAAAGGAATTGTCTCTGTCCTCAGATAATCCGCTGGCTCTCTTTTTTTTTATTTGAGACTGAAAAATATCAATTTAATGATATAATCTGATGTGCAGCCTCAAATTTTAGTACACTAAGGATTTTTTAAAAACTCCAGCTCTCAACAGATAAAATTTTGATCAGAATGTATTTGAAAAAGCAAACTAACCACAATTTAATTTCTTAAAAACCAAGCAACCCTTCACCCTCAAAAATCCAGAATTATAGTAAAATATACAAAAAGCCCTACCAGTTAGCATCATAACATAATGAAATCATTTTTAGTACTATGTTCATTTAATTCTAATTATCTACTTCATTCTAAATAGAGAAACTGGGCATTGGGGAGAAATTCTTAATTTAAGACATTTTTAAAAGATATCAGAAACAGATTGAAAGCTTTTCATGCTTTGTGAACAGTATGGGCCCCTCGAAGGAAAGAAATGTGGCTGAGAGTACAAGCTGGAGGGCATGGCTCTTCATATGCACCGGCTCCGTGCTTTGAAGCGCCGGCCCACAAGTCACCTCTTCACTTCTGTCAGCCTCAAAGCTTCTGTTCTTCTCCAGTGACCTGAGGTTGATGCAACAAAAGGAAGTCATTCCAAAGTAATGTCAAAGGCCACTTGCTGCCAAAAATAACACTCTGCTAAAACTTGATAGCTAGAAAAGTAAAGAGGTATTATTTGTATTGGTTTTTATGTAGGACATCTTTAGGTCAACTGAAGCATTGTTAATCCATGTTTGCTAGTCCAAGGTAAAGGGCCATAGTTGCGAGACCACATGGACAAGACACAGAGGAAATAGAGTGGTAGAGCTTCTGGTTCCAGCAAGCCATAAAAATCACTGACATTTAAGGCAAGTATTGTTTTAAAAGCTTCCGTTAACCCTTTCAGTACTCATGTTTCCAACAGTGGGAGACAGCAGCCAGTATGTTCAAGAATGCCTGTTGCTGTTGCTCCAATATTGCTAGTTCCTTTTGCCTTTACAAAAAGTATCAAGATACGTTATACACTGTGGTACTAACATGTATCTCTTGTTGCAACCAATCCTATTTATAATGGTCTTAATAATGAAATGTGAATTGTGAGTACTTAATACATAAAAATTATTTGTATGCATGGATATATATGTGTGTGTGTGTATATATGTATATATATATGTATTATATAGTGTGTATGTGTGTGTATACATATATATACACACACATAGAGAGCGAGAGTGTGTGTGTTTTCAGAAAGTCATTGTGATAATTACATTATTACACAATTTCAAGAAGTAGCAAAAGTCTCCCTGATTGAATACAGTTAAATTCTAAAACTCATGGTCTTAGGTTTCCAGAATTAAGTTCTGCTAATGTCATTTTCAGGTTTCTATTATTGTGCTAATATTACATTTATCTATATAACAATGCATGGAGAATAGGAAGTGCCAGATAACAGCTATGATTTGATCAGTTTATAGCAACTTTTTAAAATATTTATTCATTTTACTTGTATGAATGTTTTGTGTGTGTGTATATATATATATATATATATATATATATATATATATATATATATATGAAACGTGTACATGACTGCTTCCCTCTGGGATAAAAGGAGGATGTCTAATCCTCTAGAAATGGAGTCACAGATGCTTGCGAGTCACAGTATAGGTGCTAGGAACCAAACCCATGTCTTTTAGAAGAGTATTTGGAATGTAAATAAAGAAAATATCCAATAAAAAAGAGTATAATGAACATTTAAATCTAAAAAAAAAAAGAGTAAAAGGTGCTCTTAAATGTGGATCCATCACTCCAGCCTTAATATTAACAGTCTTCAGGCAGCACGTAGACAAGTCAGAGCAAAATGTCAACTGTAGCTCTCTCTATATGCATACTGACTTAGTTGTACCTATGTGCCAAGACTGTGATTGAGTTTCTCACACATTTTCCTTCATTTAATTTTTCCACAGAACCTCAGAAGGCGTTAGAACGCAGTTTTACAACTGAAACATGAGTTGTAGAAGTTGAACAGTATGCAGAGTTGTCAGACCTAGCAAGGAGAGGTACGGTTCTGGAAACTCCTGTCACCTGAATGTTTGGAGCAAATTTCCATCTTAATGGAAAGAAAGTCCTTTTCTAATGTTTTTAAGGCTATTTTGTTAAAACCATACCTCCAAGAATTTTGTTTGAATCATTTTCCATTAACCACTAGAAAAGATCAAATAGCAAGATGACAGGATCACCAAATGTAACTACAGGTCACCATGTGGCATTTATTTTATAGGA
Organism: Mastomys natalensis; assembly: GCA_021653895.1. Taxonomy (NCBI): domain Eukaryota; kingdom Metazoa; phylum Chordata; class Mammalia; order Rodentia; family Muridae; genus Mastomys; species Mastomys natalensis. The sequence goes on along the minus strand of JAJTUV010000495.1, from coordinate 360,161 downwards.
GATCACATTCATTTCAAGTGGTACTAAATATTATTTGTGTGTGCATCGTAACGGCCAACTGCAGAGATAAATTTAAAGTAATATCTGTTTTGGAAAAACAATGGCAGGAGGTATGAAGATGATCCAGCAAATAAATTTAAGGTTTTACAGTTGCACTTCCCATGGCTGTCACACAGTGTTCCTGCACAAATGTGCATGGCCTTTACCAGTTTGACTGATGTCCTTAAGTTAAATACTGTACCTGAATAACTTATCTACCATGGTAGCCAATAGCTATGAAAATTTATCTAGAAGCCACTCTAATCCCAAGCCAACTGCAGTGATGTTTTTGTTTGTTTGTTTTTGCAATGAATTTTTTTAGCCTAATTTTTTTTCTTCATTGAAAACAGATAATTTTTCTCACATAACATATTAAGACCATGGTTTTCTCTTCTCCTTACATCACCCAGACCCTCTCACCTCCCCACCCACATGGCTCCATCCCTTTCTCTCTCTCATCAGAAAGCAAGCATGCTTCTATGGGATAATAATAAAGTAAAATATAAAGAGATTAAAAATAACACGTTGGAATTGAACAAAACAAACAGAAGGAAGAGTCCAAAGAAAGAAAAAAAGCACAAGTAACAAAGACCCTTTTCTTCATACACCCAGGCAATCCGTCAAACCAATAAACTGGAAGGCATAATACATGCAAAGGACATGTAGGGGGAAAAAGAATGGTGTGTGTGTGTGTGTGTGTACATACACATATATAAATTTTTAACAAAAAAGGAAGATCCTTACATGACATTATGAGACAGGGAGCCTCCAAAGATCCCATTGCATTAGTTTTCTGCTGGCCGCTTACTGCTGGTACCCAGCTTAACCTTAAGAGCAGGTTGTTTCCCCGGTGAAACTCCCTTGCAGGAAATTAAATTTTAATTTCCAAGTGATTGTCAATTGGAGACAATATCTGGGTGAGGTCTTGGGCATGTCTTCATTTTTTCTTTCATTGCTAAAACATGCACAAAGACTGGTGCAGACCCTTGCAAGCACTATGCTGCTTGAAGTCATATGTGCCTTGACTGTGTTGGTTTAAGGGGCCTTGTTTTCTTTGGGTCACCCTAAAAATTAAAGAAATGTATGTTATAAATGAAAGGTATTTTATTTAGAAGAAGTCATTCGTGTATTAAATCTTTTACTGTCTTTTGTTTAGTTTCTGTTGCTGTCTCTGTGTGCTATTTAGAGAACTGGTGGATTTCTGACTCTTGATACCATAAAAATTTACAGGTAAAATAATTCACATCAAAACTCAATATTTATAGGCAATGCTGACAGTTCTATGTGTTAATTTTTTAAATTTTTATTGGTTATTTTATTTATTTACATTTCAAATGTTATACCCCTTCCCAGTTTTCCCTCCACAAGTCCACTATCCCCTTCTCCCTCCCCCTGCCTCTTTGAGGGTGCTATCCCACCCACCCAACCTGCCTCAGTGCCCCAGCATTCCCCTATCCTGGGTCATCAAGCCTCCACAGGACCAAGGGAATCTGCTCCCAATGATGCCAGATAAGGCTATCCTCTGCTACATATCCAGCTGGAGCCGTGGGTACCCCCTGTGTACTCTTTGGTTGGTGGTTTAGTCCCTGGGAGCTTTGGGGTGGGGGTGGGGTCATCTGGTTGGTTGATATTGTTATTCTTCCTATGAGGTTGCAAATCCCTTCAGCGAGATGGCTCAGCCATTGAAGGCTAAGCTCACAACCAAAAATATGTGTTAAAATTTGAAAACAAACCATCTCAAACTGCTAGCTCATAGGTCTTTTGTAATCATTTAAATTAAAAAAGGAGAACAAACATGTCTAGTTAGATGAGAAACAATCACATTTAAATACAAGGTAACTTAAAGAATATACTAGTGCAATGGTTTGTATGCCTTGCTACCAATTAGAGTCACTATGGAAGCCATAAAGCCTCTCCATCCACATGGTTGGTAGGACCCTACCTATGATAGGGCCTTCTACCAAAAGATCATAATCTCTTTGTTTTCAAATGGTGCCCAGACATAGATGTTTTGGACAGGTTCTTAAGGTGTATTTACCATATAGACTATTAGCTACACAGGAACATCTGTATTTTGTGATAATAAATAAGTTGAACCCAAACAAGCAAAACACAGAGGGCCATTTATGATCAACTAACGATGCAGCTACTTCTATTTAAACACTTAAAACGTGTCTACATATAACTGGGACCTTGGATCTTCATTTAGCCTGTTTGGGAGTGAAGAACCATTAAGTCAGTTGATTGAAAAGTTGTATGGTGCAGATTACTTGAATAGCAGTAGTTAAATGGGGACAATGCTTTCATTTGTTTTTATACCAAATACAATAGCTTACCTCCATATACACAGGCATGCATGCATGAAACCAGAATTGATTTTTTAATTAGATAAGGAATGAGAACAGATTATCATCAGTGAAGCCCTTCTCTGTACTGAAACCTAAGGATATACATAGAGATAAACGTCTGAATTACTAATAGGAAATGAAGACAACCTCAGAAAGGTTACTTTTAAATTTTTCAGGTCAATAATGACCAAATATTCCAAAGTATTGAATTCTCAGTGACCCATGTCAGTCGACAAGACAACGCAAGTCTTATAGTAGTGGGAAAAAAATTGATAATTCACAGACATGAATGAATGAATGAACATTCTTAATGAAGTTTTTAAATTAAAAAAACTGACAAATACATTAAACCGTTTATACAGTAAACCGTTTCTGAAATTGAACATTTCTGACACCTAAGAATGCTTAACACAGTATTTGCACAAAATGCTAATAAGCAATTTCTCAGGTTGATTTGTGCTGTAATAGATACAAAAACATAGGAAGGAAAGGCTAGAGACTGGAGCAGAAGGAAAAATAATGAGTCTGTTTGTAAGAAATGGTAAAAGGAAAATCTGAGCTGATTGAGAAATAATACATTGAAATATATTGTGAATATATCACAGTTAGTCAGAGATGGAAATTTGATTTTTATCTCCTCTTACTATAGTCGAATCACCTTGTTGCTTATGAGTTGATCTTGTATCTGAAATATTGAATTCAAAGCATACAAAAAAACTATGCTATTATTATTGTTGTTGTTAATTGCTCAGGTTGATTATCTAATTAAACCAAAGCTATGTAATAAATTTTAGTAACCAACAACAAACTTAGTTTTGAAAAACTGAAGTTTGCAAAATTGAGCATCTATTTCTCAAATTTATACAATTTAAGACAATGGAAAAACTTGAAAAAGTGTATGTCTTTCTATTGTGGATTCATCAGAATGTCCTCATGAAATACTTATATGAAAATAGGATATATAATATCAGCTATACACAAATAATTACTGTTTTCGAAGTAAATCCTAATATTATGGTCTTATAGTTGAAAATAAGGATATTGATGAAAAAGACTTAATAATAGCCTTTCATTTTTACCTTTTGAACTAAAACAAAAATCCTGGGTCAATCATATATAATATCCAAATTTCTTGCACAAATATCCACTTGAGAGTTGACTATGTCACCAGGAAAAGATGATTGTGACATTTCGGCTGAACTCAAAACATACTTTTACCTCTGATTAGCAATAAAATTCCTACTGTTTTATAGGCTAACATAGGTTTCACTTTCTCAACCAATTTAAGGTCTGAAAAAAATATTCCTTTTCAAGTACACATGGCATCATCATCAGTTGCAGGAATATGTTTATCTCCAAGTTCTCGGGCTTCACAACTCCAAGTCTCTTATTTAGTGACAGGGTCATAGTTTCTGTAGAAAATAGGGAAATCAAGAACTCATTCTGTTATCACAAGAGTAGTAAACCATTAAAGAGGCACTACCCACAACCTCAATCACTGGAATACTAGCGAATTTTAGCTCTGTTAAAACAAATAAAAGTAGTTTAGGGAAAGGAAGAGAGTGAGTCTTAGTCCATAAGCGTATACTAAGTCTCTACAGGTGTGGAATATAAAATGAGAGTCTCTAACTGATATCAGAAAAGTAGCGAACCCTACCTTTCTGAAAACACTTCTAAATGCCAACTAGGAAAGAAAAACACACATGACTTAATCCAGAGTGCTGTTGACTAGAAAACCTGCACAGGAGTTTAAGAAAATGACCCTATATCCTCAGTACCAGAGGATGCTATTTCATGCAAACACACACATGCACATGTGCGTGCACACGCGCGAGCGAGCAGCGTGCACACCGCGAGCGAGCGAGCGCACGCGCGCGCGCACACACACACACACACACACACAGACTTCCCTCAGTTTCTGGAGTATTGAAATTCTGCCATTTAAAATTAATGGTCAGAAATTCCCCCATTGTAAAATTTTCTTCTGAGTGATACCAGTTGTACGAAGGCGCACAGGCATACCCTAACTTTGTCAAATCTATCCACTCAAATTCCCATCGTGATTCTTCTTTTCTAAACTTTCACCTGAATGAAAACAGAATTATTATGTAAGTCACCTCATTATTCTTGAAAGATAAAATCACTTAAACCTGATCTTTAACATTGTTACTAGAACAAATACATATGTACTTATATATAAAATGCAGATATTTTGTATGTAAGTGTATATTATATATAAGATTCCTCACATTTAAAACATTTATAACATTTAAAATAAATATAAACCATTTGAAACTGTTGTTTAGAGCCTTTTCCTTTAAAGACCCTTCATATTCACTGCTATCTCCCTTAATCTACTGTATGAGGTGGACCAATAACAAAGCCAGATGGTTACAAGATTCGAGAAACAAACAAACAAAAGCAGAGGGACAAGAGATTATGACTTGCTTAATGCATCAAAGTCTGTCAGCAACAGAGACAGGTGGGCTAGCACCCAGGTGTTTGGTCTATGGCTCTTTCACTAAGTAACAGATTAATGGGGCTCAGGGCAAAGGGTATTTTCCAGGACCTTTGAACATCAAAGATACTTATCTATTAGAAATTGAAAATTATGAAGTCTCTGCTAGCAATACTGTTTAATGTTTTTGAAAGGGATATTGAGGCTTTGGATAAACCCAAACATTAAAGTTATTTGAATTGGTCTTCTCTACACATCTGACTTGCACCATATCTCATTTAAATTTTCAATTTCAATAATGCACTCCTTTCTCCAAATTTTAAATATATGAAAGCCACAAAGGATGATGTTATTAGGGACTGCACGCATGCATGCATGATTATGCTCTCTCTCTCTCTCTTTCTCTCTCTCTCTCTTACACACACACACACACAGAGACAGAGACAGAGAGAGAGCATATGTACACACTTGCACATACAGCACAAACACACACACATGATAAGCACAGCTCTTTGTAAAATTAACAAGTTTAGTGTGTCCTTGCTAGATGATTCTATGCATTTTTAAGCAAATGATCAAATATTTTAAGAAAGCATATAGTTAATAGAGGCAAACTAGATATATAGGACTATATAAAACTTAGTATATCTTTTTCACCTAATGTTACAGCATCATACTTATAGACTAAATTATAGGTTGCTGTAAAAGCTTCTTACCTGCTAGATAAAGCACATATCCTACACACTCATGAGATTGAATTGAGCCACCTTGAATTAACCAAGATATGTAAAAAATTGGTTCTCTGCCTCTTGCAGAATAGCTCCTTTTTTTGTCCCTCACTCATTACCCTTCACAAGGAATTCAGATATAGATAGGATACTTTGGATGGTATATGATGAAAACATTTGTCAGTGCATCTAAGAATGCTTTCTGATTCCCCTGGCTTCTCTGTCAAGAGTCAATGGCAATGAATCAAGAGGGAAAATCAGACCAAACCAAAAGCGGTCTGTAACTAAAACAAGTTAGCTTTGCATTATCCACATTTTCAGGAAAATTATGGTGCACTGTTTTATTGTGGATAGATTGGACAAAATGATATAGCCCTGACTCTTTCCACTACATCAACTTTCTATGCTCAATCCTGTATCACCTTTCACCAGAGAAACACAGCATCTTAATAACTCCTACTCATAGATCTGCCTGTATATCCTTAAATGACAGTTTCAATCTGTTAAGCACATGCAATCATAACAGTTTCAAATTGCAGATCATATCATCTGACATTTCCTTTGCAAAGCAGTACTTCTTAATGTGAATTGGAAAAAGCCACATTTTCTAGCCTTCTTCTGCAACATCATCTCCATGGTTTCTATTATCTATTGTTTTGTAACAGGGCACCCAAACCCTCTATGACTAAAATAACATAATCACTCATTTGCTTATAATTTTGAAAAATGAGTTGAGCTTGAAAGGAACTATTCTTTCCTGCTATTTATGGCATCAGCTGGGGTCACTCAACTGGGTCTAGAAGACCCAGTTCTCGGATGTTATGTTCACATGACTCAAAGTGTGGTACAATGTTGGCAAGGCACATCATTCATCCATTGTATGCTCTTCTCGTTGTGTCTGGTTGGGCTTTCTCAAGACAAGGCATTGAGACTTCCAAACGTAATAAAGTTAAGTGTAAAGTGTGAGTTACATCCTTAAGATGAGAAACACATAAAGGTGCTAAGATACATACATTTGCACTCACAGTCTTATTATCACTTTAAGAAGAGTAATAAATAGTCTTGGTAGTAACCTAGGCTGCTTGGGGATTTCCATAGAGAAACGTGGATCTACAACTCAAATATATGTAACCCATTCCTAGCACTTGAGATTTTATTTTATGATGAGAGATGTTAGTCAGGGCTTTGTCTCTCTGTTTCCTTTAGAACTGAGTCTAGCTGAAATGTATTAACCAGAAGGGTGATGATGAGAAGTAAGCTAGCCTGGGCTACAGAGTTAGCTTTAACACAACCTGGACTACAAGGTGAGATACAGTCTCAAGCAAAAATTATACTTAGAAATTGATTTATAGTACTTTTATTTCAAAAGATTGTACCCAACTTTCCTTAAAAATAGGCATTAACCACTTAAATTGAATATGTTAATTTAATGCTATATAAAGTACTTAATTTTCACTTAGAGAATGATCTATCACTGAATAATATTACAAAACATAAATATGGCTCTACCTTTGGATCACTCATGGGATACCTTCTAGCATCATCTAACTGAGGGTACGAGAAAGGCCTGTAAGAAGGTGTCTAACCAAGGCTAGTGAAAAGACAAAGTTTACATTAGGTTTTATAACTATTTATGAGGTTTTAGAAATCAATCACAATAATCTTCTTAGTATTTCAGGGTCTTAGTCCTTGTTCTATTGTTCTGAAGAGACATCATGATCAAAATAACTCTTGTAAAATAAAGCATTTAATTTGGAGCCTGTTTAGAGTTTTGGAGATACTTAGTCCATTATCATGGTGGGAGTATGGCAGCAGGTAGGCAGATAGGGTGCTAGAGTGATAGCTGAGAGTTCTTCATCCTAATCGGCAGGTAGCAGAAACACAGAAAGAGAACCTGGGCCTGATGTGGGCTTTTGAAACGTCAAAACCTACCTCTAGTGACAATTTCCTCCAATAAGGCCACACCCCATAATCCTTCTAATCTTTTCAAACAGTTCCATTCCCTGGAGGCTAAGCATTCAAATATAAGAGCTATGGATGGGTGGGTGGGGTGCATTCTCATTCAAACCATCAGAGCCAGATAATTTAGTATGTGAGTATATCCATATTAGAGAGCTTGTTTTCTTTTTGTGATAGGGATTTGTAAACTCCATGTATACAATAATATTATTTCTTTTGTCTTTTAAATTTTTGTTTGGCAGCAATTATATTAGAAGTGAAATGAGATGTTGGTCTTTCAAACAATACTTTTACACACTATGTATTAACTACAGAAATAATTTAAAATTATTTAGGGTTGTGACAACAATGAAGAAACTAAGAAACTCTGAAGGACCTTGTCCCTGGCTCTGAGATGCCCTGTCATATTATTTTTCCAGGATTGTATGAGGACTGGAGGTACCTGAATAACCTTGGAGAATGTACATTTTATTATGGCTGCTAAATGTGCAGCTTGTTCACAAGTTGTCAGACAAATATGGTTCACTCAGTGCAGTGGATTTTTATTAATTTTTTTTAAAAAGAGAATCCATCTGAAGGCACACAAATGCATAAAAAGTGTATCGAGAATCAACATTTAGGTTAGTAAAAATATAGAGATTTATCAACTCTATATTTCATGGATGACATTTATAGTGAATCAGCAACTGTCTAAGCTACTTAAATTCTTAATGAAAAATGAATTCCATTTATATGAAACTATACCATTTGTAAGTACCTCTTAAAGATTATAAAATGATCACACCACTAATTTGTGATTACTGTATATGGTTTTCTTTTCCTGAGGCAGGAGGATGGCTGTGGCTCCAAGGCAATTCTGTGATATGTAATGAGGTTCAGGCCACATTCTAAAGCTATTGTTTATTGTAAATACATACGTACGCACATATAAATTAAACAATACACAGTAACTGCTTGGGGTGAACCGATGAACTTGTTTTGATTCATGATTCAAATGACTTAGAATTTAAATTATAAAAATAAAACAACAGTACACAAATGATCATTTTCACACAAAAATAACTCTTCACAAAGACAAAATAACAGCTCAACCTAGTAAACACAAACAGCATTAGCATATATACCATTTGGAGGGGGAAAAAAAGCAAACTTTGGAACACAAGTCAAACAAGAGATTGTGCAAATTATGCCCAAAGGGTTGATCCAGAACACATCATGTTGAGAAATTAAAGACTCATTTTGCCATTGTCCTATGCATTAGTTTGGCTTTGTTTTCCCCTTTCATTATTTCAAAAATCTGCTGTTGATCAAAGTAGCATGTGGTATTTTCGATTCCAGTAAAGCAAAGCCCTGTACATCTTTGTCTCCTCTTCATTCACTCCTCCAGCTGAGTCTCAAGTTCAAGACAAGGTGCTGACTTAGCAGAAATGTCATGCAGAATAGCACAGTGATTTCTGCCCCTAACCAAAGACAGTTGTCATTTATATTCATCAAGGAAGTATTCCACAAACAGCACACTGTGTACCCAGGTCTCAGTTTGTTATTTGATTATCCAGCTTAATCCCATTAGACACTGATCTTTTAGGGCACATTGAAAACTGCTGACAAACTGCCTCTGTAAACATTCAAGACTCCCTATGTGAGGCACATCCAGCTACATAATTAGTCTCGGTAAGAGCTGGTGCACACACTTCTTCAGATTTGATCAAAGGAAGTCTCAAGTGAGAATAAAACCACCAAAAAGTCTTAAAGTAAAATCTTACAAGGCACTGTGTCTAAGAAGAGCTTCCTTTTCTTCCTCACTCAGTATCTGGAATCTCGATGACTGTTTTCTCCATGAGATGGTCAAGTACTTTAATCTGCCAGAAAACTCAATCTATAATGTATGAAGAATTTCCCACTTCTACTTATCATAAATCCTTTATCTTCAAGGGTATGGACACTACTGTTATGCCTGTCATTGTATTAAAGGATACAAAGATGTAAACCATATGTTTGATTATGTCTATAATTTTTAAATATCTTTTTACAATGTATAAGATACCAGAGGATAGTTTCTGGATAAAAGTCAACACCTAAAAATATCATGGAATTTTGTAGATGTTCAATAGTGGGGCTTCATGAAATGATCTGTAAATCATATGTGGGGATAGAAATTAATTCATCTGTACTCCAGTAACTATTATTAATAAAACTCTGAACCAGATAAAATAAATCCAGGCACCGTGAACAAAATGAATTGTTTGCTCATAACATCTTTCCATCACCAATTAAATGGGCTTAATTAATAACCTCACCCAATCTCCTATTCACACAGAATAAAGTATTAGGCATTATCATATAAGTGTGTTTGCAGAAAATGAACCTTTATAAGCACAGGACAATTTACTTTATAATATAAATTTATCTTTTACCAAAATGGTGAGGATGCAAAAGAAAGTATAATGTACATTTAGAATTTTACCTGAAATATTTTTTAAAAAGTTTAATATGGCTCTTCTACAAAAGGTAATATGAATAGTGTTTCTAAAATCAAAATAGCATATGACAAATGTCATCAAGCAAAATGTTTATGACTTCCTATTGTAAACTGGTAAACATTTAAAAGCAACTCTTCTGCAATGGCAGGTAGACTATTAACAACTAGCATAACTTAAGTAAACCATGTATATTTTCCCTAAAAGAGTGAAGGAGGGAAACCATGAAACTTTAGGAGTGGTAAAAAGATGAATTCCATGTCCAGGAAAACACAGCAAAGCAAAGAAATCAGCATCCAGACAGAACGGGAGAACATGGCACTCAGAGAGGGATGGAAGGAAGTGTCAGCTAAGAAGCTGGAACCAGTGAGAAGATGCAGGATGAAGTCTATCTCATTGGGACTAACATGATGATAAAGTGCCTTTTATTATATGAATATATATTTTCAAATACTAAATTACAATTGTTGGATGGAAGTGTTTTGAGCAAAGATTTCACATTTAATAAGCATGTTTTGGACATTTGTGCTGCCTTAGTTACCTTTCTATTGCTGTGATAAAATGCTATGGCCAAGGCATCTTTTTAAAAGGCATTTAATTGGGCTTATGGTTCCAGAAGGTTAGTAGAATCTATGATGTCAGAAAAAAAGAGAGCAGAAAATGCATGGTAGCAGAAACAGTTGAGAACTTAAAACTGTGACATGAATCTACAGTGGACGGAGATTTTTGAAACCTCAACCCCATCTTTACCCCACAACCAATGGTAGACCTCTACAACAAGGGCACATACATTTCCTAATTCTTCATAAAGACATACTAGCTGTGGACCAAGTATTCAAATGTCAACGATTTATGGGGGACATCCCATTGAAACCACTACATGTGTCTTTGTTAAAATTCACTCAAGTATTTTTATGCTTTTCTCTTTTAAATTTATAAATGAGAGTTTGATGCATGTATTTTGACAGTCAGGAAGACCAGAAGTTAGATGCCATCCTCAACTACATCATGAATTTGAGACTAACCTAGGATATAAAAATTGTTCTCTCAAAAAAGAAAACATAAAGAATTGATAATCAAACAAATGTGATCGTTGAGAAGAATTAATAGCTGCAGCAAGTTTGTAATTTAACATCTTAATGAATGGAGAACATTTTAAACAGGGATTACAGGAGAAAATTATTGATGGCCGTGAATAAATAATTTTTGTGACTTATTAAACCTGAGAAGTCTTAAGAGATCTATGAGATGTTGTTATGCTTGAAATTAGGGTACCAGTTTAAACAAAGGTTCAAACGTATTTGGCTGTAGTCAAATATTAAAGTGATGCTTTTCAGACAGAATTTAGGCACTGAAGATTCACAAAGGGAGAAGAAACCCTGACAAGGAAGATAGAGATAAAGAGAAAATGGAAGACATAATAAAACATTGGATCCCAAAGTCAGATTGCCAGTATCTGTTGGAGTCCTTCTATGTCTTTGAGCAGGTTACTGGACCCAGGTCTTCAGAATTCCTTGTTGCACAATGGAAAGAAGTTAAGAACAGCATTTATTTCATAGGGTTAATCTTGTTGTTTTTCATTTTCCAGAAGATGGCTCTTGTATATGTTTACTACATTTGACAATTTTTAAAATGTGGAGTATAACTCAGTGATTGTCTCAGCCAATGCTGTATTGCTGTGAAAAGACACCATAGCCATGACAACTCTTGTAAAGGGGCATTTACTTGGGTCTGGCTTATAGATTGAGAGGTTTACTCCATTGTCATCATGGCAGGAAGCATGTAAGGGAAAAACGTGAGTCTAAAAATTTATAAAAACTCAAATCAAAATGGAGAGCAATGATTTCTCTTAATATGACAATTTGATTTTATTCTTAGCAATACAAATTGGTGCCCTATTTTTAAAAATTTCATAAAGACCATATACTTCTGCATAATCGATGGTCTTTTTAATTATTGAATATAAATGCTTGATACAATGTGTTATGATTACAATTTCCCCTCCCCAACTCCTCCCAGATCCTCTCTACTTCCCCATCCTCTCAAATCCATGCTCTTCCTTGCTATCATTAGAAAAAAAAAAGTCATAAAATAACACAAAGAGAAAACGAGCCAGAGAAAAAGCACAATACACACATACGAGTGCAGAGACACACATTTTCTCACACACAGAAATCTCACAGAAACACAAAGTTGGAAACCATGATACAGCAAGAGACCTATCGGTTAAAAGTAAACGAAACTCCAAAAATAGCAATAAGTGTATTTCGTGTTGATTATCTACTTCCGGGCATGGCCCCTGCACTTATTTGTGGATTACAATCCACTCTCTTCTCAACCTACATAGTTTTCTGTCCACTTCTAATCTAAGAGTCAATGACAGTAAAATTTATGTCACTTCTCCAAACCTCGAAGGACTTGACATTTTCAGATATTTTGCAGCTTTTGTTTTTCTACTTCTCATTCATTTCAAATCCAAGACTAAGAAGCTGTGTAGCTGCAGGCACGATATTTTTCATATCAGCCATTGCACAAGAGTGTGGAAGGACAACACTCTTAAAGTGTCTAAAGGGAGACGTTTCAAGTATAGCCTGTGCAAGCGGGAAATGTGAAGAATACCTGCTGCTTCCTCTTTTCCTGTCAGTTCAGGTCTAGATTTGCTCAGAAGTTTCACAAAGTGCAGATACCCCAACAGACTACGGATCTTCACACCAGGCTTCTGACGCACTTCGAACTGGGCAGAAATTCAGAGCTGACTTGTCACTTTAAAAGCTTTCTTTTTTCCTGATGAAAATTTTTGCTAAAATTATATCACCCTGAAAAAATATCAGCTATATTTATAGCACCTGATGTTGATTCTTTATATATAACCAGGCTATCTTTTTAGTGATGATGATATGAAAATAGAGAAAATGAAATTAAAGTATTTATTTCAGTTTTGATTGAATTTTATTGCTCTGGACCACAGAAAATCTTAAACTGGAAGGGTTAAGATTTTTGACACCTTTATATTTCCTCTTTAGTATGATTTTTAGTTTCTTTCCTCTAAACATTTTCACGTGTCTGTTATTCATCATATATTTATTTTCTTTATACTTTAGTAGTGGAACAGAATGTATGATATTAAATAGGAATGGATTACTCAGAAAATAATAAAATGGAAAATAAAAAAAAAAAAAAACCACTGACCAAAAGACATAAATCCATATCAGATGTATATAAAGCAGACTTGTGCTGCCCTCTTTTGGAATAAGTAAGTGAAGCATGTTCTTTTTGGCTCTGGGCATTTTGCTGTTGTCTGGATCTTATCATTGCCACACTGCTGAGGAAACAAAAGCATTGGCTTCAGTCAACAATCTTTTTTTGCTAAGAAAATAAATGGAGCATCATTTCAATTTGATGGATTCCCACAAATTAAGTTAGCAGAGAATTAATGTCATACTAAATAAAAGTATATTTGCTTCAACTAACTTGAAATCCAGATTAGGTAAGTCAACAAATGACAATACTAATCTTCTCATCAATGTTTGAGTTTTCATGTAAGCCTTAAAATAGTTACATAGTTATATAAGTGCAAATTTGTATATAAAATGAAATAGACTAGTACATAATTGTTTTTGAAATATTTTATTCAATTATGAAAAACCCTTGAGCAATCCTTAAATATACCATAATTAAGAGAAACATTGAGTATATTTTCATTTCTATTATACTTATACCCATTTGGGAGATGTAAACTCTTGTCAGACTTATCACTGCCAACCAAAGATAGTAAGCAAATGCTTAGTGAGTCTGCAGAGAACCCTAAGGCTAGATAATGCATCTGAGATGAACCCACAACTAGAATATTATCCTTTCTTCCTACCACCAGACAAGCCAATGCCAACAAAAATAAATGGAATGCAATATCTGTCTATGCTTTTGCTCAGATGGACAACATCAGTTGAATACAATGCCTGTCGGATTTCTCAGCAGTATGAGACTGCTTGAGAGAGAAATTGTTTGTAACTCCAGCAAGGATAATTTATGTGGATCATCATGAAATCCTCCCAACATGCAGGTCTCAAACAGCAATCAAAGGCATTAGTGGTTTTGGAGCAACAGAACATGACCCCAAATCTTTAGGCTGGAAAAGAATTAGTGCTGCTTTTGACATCATTTTCAAAGAACTTTTAGGAAATCTTTTTTCACAAAATTAAATTCTTTCACTATGGGTTGCAGAAATTACTGCCTACAATCTCCTGTGTGGAAAAAAATCACTTTAGTCCTTCCTTCCCAAAATAGAGAAAAAGTGTTTAAATCTTGACTTCATTAAAACATTTCAAGAGTAGCTGTCAATAATTCCCAACAACAAGGACCAATAGTTTTTAATATATACTAAATGTAAATAGATTATAGAATTAAAATACACAATTATCTCCATACTTAATAAAAACTTAAAAATCAATAATCTTCACTTAAGTATTGTTCTAAAGCCCAATTTTATATTATTTCACAGTTTTAAATATCCACTACTATCAAAACTACTTATCATATAAACAAATATTGATAAGTATTGTACTGATATTACAACCTTCATCTCACTTAATATTTTTACATGTAAATGCAAACGTATATGATATAAATGTCCACACAATTTATACATTAATCGTTATTTCAGAAGAATAACTCAATATATTGACACAGATGTTGAGGAAAAATTATCAACTCACTGACTAAAGTTGTATTATCAGAGGTCTAATTTTTAGATAACAAAGATGTAGCATAGAAGAAGGTCATAATGACAAGGTATAAATGAAGCTAAATTATGTGATCATGTGGGAGTCAAAACACCCAGGTGCAACTAACCATATTGGATATTGAAGAATGAACCTAGATCTATAGATAAGTAATTTACTTGATTTGGGGTAAGAAAATTAAATAGAGATTGTCTAGACAGAATGACCTCATTGCATATATTTGCTTCTAGAGTAGTCTAAATCTAATGAAAATTCTAAATTACTTTTTTGGGATAAATGTTTTTAGCTATGTATATATGTTGCTTTCTATGAGATGTTGGCAATTGTACAATAGCCATATTAAATTCTCCACTCATAACAAAAAAAATCAAAGTTCACAAAATAAATGTTAGAAATGAAATTTGATTTATACCTTTTTTTCTCTGGTGTTTATTTCTTTTAAATATTCTATCAAATAATGACATTTAAGTATGTATTTCAGACATTACTTTCAGAGTATTTTTAAATTTAAACAGTTAAGAATTGGAAAAATGAGAATATAGGGGAAAACCCAATTTGTTTGCATTTTTTGTTTTTGATATTTCATTGTGCATTGCATTGTACAGTTTTATGTTTAAAATATTTCTGTTATTCTTTAGATTGGATTGTCTGCTCTGATTAAAGAGTAGAATATTTGAATGGCAAAAGAATAAATGGGCAACAGGGTTTAAATGTTAGCGTTAAGAATAATACTCTCCCTGATGTAGGTAATGTAAAACACTACAGATGCCAAAGGAAATCAACATTACCTGGGGAAGGGAGTCATAAATGATAAATAAAATTAATGAAAAAAAAATTAGCTTCATACCTGGATCGTTTGCATTGATTATATAAGGTCAACATTTATTGTTACATGTACATAAAATAGATCTTGAAACTTCAGGGTAAGAACCAGTAGTGATTTGGGATATTTAAAACAAAACAAAAAAACAAACATAGCAAACTGACAAATGTCTGTGGTAAATGTCTCAAGCAGACAGACACAAGGAGATTTTGAAGCTGTGCAGATTAGTGGTGTCATTTTTGTGGCATGATTCCAGACCTTACAAAAATAAGTGAGAAATTTCCACGCTTTTTAGTTTGTAAAAAATAAAGTTTCTCTCTCTCTCTCCCCTCTCTCCTCTCTCTCTCTCTCTCTCTTCTCTCTCTCTCTGTGTGTGGGGGGGGGGGGTGGAGGTGGGGGGGAATCCAGGTCATCAGCATTTCAGCATACCTCAAGGTCAGTTGCTTGATTCCTTCCTTCAATCTATTATTGGCCACTATCTATAATCAACCAGTTCTTATTGCTGTTGGCAAATGTGATGTGGTTGTCCATTTCTTAAGTCTTACAACAAGTACCAAAGAGAGGAA
Organism: Mastomys natalensis; assembly: GCA_021653895.1. Lineage (NCBI taxonomy): Eukaryota > Metazoa > Chordata > Mammalia > Rodentia > Muridae > Mastomys > Mastomys natalensis. Next base: position 344,024 of record JAJTUV010000495.1, on the reverse strand, counting down.
CTGGGCAATCCCTAGCCTTTGCCAGAATTCTGAGGTGAGAGACAAAATGGAAAGATAAGCATGGAGATTAAGAGGCAGAGCAGACTCCAGGTAAGGAGAGATCTCTCACCATTCCATGAATGTAACAGCGAAAGAACTACCAGGATCCATCTAAAGGAAGTTTACATGAAGAGCAGAGATGGGAAAATGTTATGCACCCAACACACACCCAGTACATGCAAGGAGCAGACAAAATGTCTATCCTTTGCTGTAAAAACAGGTTTCCCCTTTTGAGACATCAGATTGATCAGAGGAGTTAATAATGGAAGGTAGAGGTTAGAGAATAAATTTCTATTTTATTTTTAATGTAATGATTTTACTCTTTAAGAACTCCATACACAATATTCTGATCACATTAATCTCCTACTTCTCTGCCTAACCACACCAAGATCTACTCTCACTTCCTGACACCCTGTTCCACCTCTGTATACCCTTTTCTTTTTAATATATCCAATGCTTCCCATTAATTCCAGGGTGTGCAGCCATCTGCTGGAGCAGTCAACCTATCAGAAGCCACAAAGTATACTGACTCTCTCTTCCCCAGAAACCATCAACCTTCTTTAACTCCCAGGTTATGGATGTAGACACATATGCCCCCATCCCCTACATGCTAGAATGATGACTAGTTTGATCTTGTGTAGGTCCTATGTCTGCAACTATGACTGCTATGAGTACATGAGGAGGAGGGTTCTTTCAGATCCATAAACCACTGTTTCTCTAGGATCTTACAATCCTTCCACCTTCCCTATTCAGAGACCGCCTCTGAGTACTGAGCTGGGGTGATAGAGATATCCCATTTATAGCTGAGCACTACATTAATATTTATCCTCTGCTCCATGATCAGCTGTGAGTTTCTTCATTACCCACTATCCATTGCACAAGGATACCTTCTGGTGAGGTTGGGGACTGCACCAATCCTTATAAAAACCTTGATGCTTTGAGCATCCTTCTCTATAACTGAAATATGGAAAATCACCATAGACAGTACATCAGCACGGTGTCTGAGAATGAGAGTCTTAAAGAGATGTCATAATATGCAGGGAGTATGCAGGTGGGAAAAGTAAAATGGAGCAGAAAGAGTTCCTTATCTTAAGACAGGGTCCTCATGGTCCCACCATGGCCCATTTTTGTCCATAGGTTAGAAAAAGAATGAAACATACTGTCCTTTGGGGGTTTTCTTTATGCTACTTGATGCCTAAGAAGTGTCTTGAAATCCTTGCTAGAGATCGAGATTCTTTCCAGGAAAGGGCTCACCACCAGCTTCTGTGAGTCACTCATTGTGACAACACAAAAAGCTTATCTTCTCTTCCTTACTAGAAGCACAGCATAGATTCAGTGGTCATATAATAACCCCAGAGAATAATCATATTTAGCAATTTTATTCTCCTTTACCCAGGGATTTATGCAGACTACATATGAAATTCAATTATGGGAAACTAAACTAGAGAGAAACGTAGCTCAGTAGTTAAGATATTGGGAACAACATATTCTTGGGGTTGGTGTGAAGGTACCGCAGCTAAATTGCTTGTAGAACAAACATGGGCACCTGTTTGCATCCTCAAAACCTAAATAAAAGCCTGGGACTGAAGTATGTGTGTATAACTCAACTGAAGAGTGGAGACATCCAGATCTTGTGGACTCACTGGCCATCTAGTTTGATGAAAAGTGTGAACCCCCAGGATCAGTGAAAAACTTTACCTCAAATAAAATTGTAAAGTGGATATTGACAGAGAAAAATATCCAACATGAAGCTCTAGTCTTTATGGATTCTCACATGTGCAAACCACACACACACACACACACACACACACACACACACAAGAATTTTTCCCTAATTTTACCTTTATTCCTTTGTTTTCTAGATCACTGCTATATAGAGGTTTGAGGCTTGGTGCTCAGGTTCCCGTGATGACGTGCACAAGGACAATCCAATTCCCCTAAATAAGGAAAGCAAAAACACAGGACAGGGATCCTTGAAACCTCAGTAAGCTGTGGAGAATGCCTTCACCACCCACACTTTTGTTTATTTATAGAAATCAAGTGGCTGCATTGTTTAAATGCTGATTCTTGAAGCAAAACTCATTCCTCACAGTCGTATTGTATAAGTTCTGAACATTTCTCAGGTAATATAAACCATTCTGTTGTATAGGATTCTAGTTCGGCATACTGTAAGTCTGATGCAGGGAAGTAGCAATTTGTTCAAAGAATTAGATGTGTTTTCCTTAATGGATATAAAAATTGGTATGCTCATCTAGAACCTCATTGATGTGGTCCATTTGATAACTCATATTTTATTCATTTGAATTAATAGTTATAAATCCTAAGATATTAATCCTAATAGGAATGATCACTGAGGAGAGAAACAGTATGTCAGTAAACTTCTGATCACTATAAAAACATAAATAAATAGTGTAATATTTATTAATACCATTTAACAATTGAAGAAACCACAGGACAGAGTTAAAGAAAGTAGATGGAAAGGGTGATATTTACGACTCTCTTCCTAATCCCAAATCTATGCCTTTAAGAAATCTGACCAAGTATATGGTTTTCAGGTTTTTCTTTTGTTTTGTTTTGTTTTTTTTGGTTTGTTGACCAATTTGAAGTGACAAAGGGAGATGATGCATCTGTTTTGTGTGAGCTGAACTTGTGTTTGTACTAAATGCCTCATCTGTGGTATTCTGAACACCATTGCTTGCTGGCAAGTATCATCAAGCTCTATCACAATGTGACAATGTAAGTCTTGTTCTAACACCGTCAGAGTATATCTGACACAGACACGGCAGTTTGTACAGAGCAGTTATGGTTCTGGAGGCTGCTGGGTCAGCAGATCCTTCCTCAATTTGCATCAAGAGCTCAGTCTGTGTCCGATGATCAAATGTCTTGTTTCCTTTCCTTCTTTCATTCCTTCCTTCCCTTCCTCTGCCCTTCCTTCCTTCCTTCCTCCTTCCTTCCTTCCTTCCTTCCTTTCTTTCTTTCTTTCTTTCTTTCTTTCATTTTAGCTCTTTCTTCTCTCCTCTTCTTTTATCTCCTCTCTCTGTCTCTCTGTCTCTCTCTCTCCTTTCCTGAGACATTGTCTTTCTAGTAGCCCAGGCTAGCCTTGACCTCACAGTCTCCTGCCTCAACTCATGGGCTGGGATTGCCAGTCTCCACCAACCATCCTACTTGGCTGTATTTTGTAATTTAATTTTTGCTTCAAGGCTACCATTTCCCCAGATGAAAAGAAAAGCTCTTCCTGTTGATTACTGTCCATTTTTCTCACCACTCTCACTCTTGTCCAGGTTGTTTACAAATCTAAGGCATCTCTGGGTAAGGAGGACTTCTGGATTTCCGTTTGGTTTTGCTGAGGTTTTAACGGATTCACTGTTATTATAGCCACATTAAGAACAGCTATCTCACCTAGTGTCATGCCGTAGTGAAAGCAAATCTCTGCTACGAAAGTTATTTTTGAAGTTCTGAGGCCTTCGCAGTAAGTTACCAGGGATAAAGCCAGAGTCCCTGGCCAGCCAGGACCTTCACAACTTGCAACCCAGAAGAATCTCTCTATGAAGAATGAAATGTTCTCATCCTTTCAACTCCTTTTAAGTGTTTCCAAGTTATTCTTCTCTTAGGAACTTTGCTATATCTAAATAAAAGCTAAATTCCTTCGGTCAAAAGATTGATTGTTGGAGTAGTTCATAACTGCCGTAAATTCAGCTCTAAGATTTCTCAATAAGAACACTCAAGTATTTTGATAACTGCATATGGAATCACGCTAATATCCGAATAACTTTTTACATAAGCAAAGAAGACCCAGCTGTTCTAGAGTAGACTTTAGGAAATAAGAAGATTGCATTTGGTTTTTGCATTTGTTCATAATACTTTGTTTTCCTTTTATTTTGAGATTATAATATAATTCATCATTTCTCCTTTCCTTCCCTGTTAGCCCTCTTATATATACTCCCTTCCTAGATCTCTTTCAAATTCATTGCCTCTTTTTTTATTAATTGTTTTTACATACATATATGTAAATGTATATTCATAAGTATTCCTAATATGTAAATGCAACCTGGTCAATCAGTCTGATGTTTCTGGTACATGTGTTTTCAGAGCTGACCATTTAGCATTTGGTAACCAACTGGTGTACTCTTCCCTGGGGAAGATTAGTTCCTGCTCCCAGCAGCTCCCTCTGTGGACCTGAGGCCTCATGGCCTTTCCCCCTTCTGCTTGAAATGCCCACGGTTACCATCCTTGTTTAGTTCATGTTTAGGCGGTGGTGTTGGCAAGACATTTTGCATATAGATCCAGTAAGTGCTAACAATGATAGGTCTAACTGTATTAGACACTTAGAAAAAGGAAAGTTTAGGAAAGGGGAACACCTGGGGTATTGATAGACATGTAAGATAAACTACAGGAATTCCCAAAGAAAACAGAGAAGACAACGCAGTCTGTGAAGTTTCCCATTAGTTCATTTCCCATCAGTTCCAAGAACCCACTGAGGGTTCAAGGAGGAGGAGTTAAGTTTAATTCCCAGTATTTGCAAGAAATAAACAGGCATGATGGACTTGCTTGTAAATCTCCTCACTGTGAGGCATAAAGAAGGGGATGTCCAACACCACACCACCCCCATCCCCATCCACCACACCACCCACCACCCCCCCTGCCTCCCCTGTTGTTCACTGGCTAGCCAGGACTCAGCGAGCTCCAAGACAGTAAGAGATCCTGTAGAAACAAAAAAAGAGAGAAGAGAGAGAAAGAGAGAAAGAGAGAAAGAAGAGAAAGAAAGAAAGAAAGAAAGAAAGAAAGAAAGAAAGAAAGAAAGAAAGAAGGAAGGAAGGAAGGAAGGAGGAAGGGAGGGGACAGAGGGAGGAGAGCAGAAGGAGGAGGAGGGAGGGAAGAAGGAAGGAAGGAAGGGAAGGAAGAAGGAAGAGGAGGAAGGGGGGACAGAGGAGGGAGAGCAGGAAGGAGGGAGGGAGAGGAAGAAGGAAGAAGAAGGAAGGAAGGGAAGAAGAAGGAAGGAAGGAAGGAAGGAAGGAAGGAAGGAAGGAGGGAAGAGAGTAGAGGGAAGGAATAAGAGACAGAAGAAGGTAAGGAGGGAAAGAGGGAGAGAGGGAAGATTGAGAAAAAGACACAGACAAAGGCAGAGACAGAGATAGAAATAGCAAGGTTGGCTGAGGGCTGGAGAAAACACACCTGAAGAACATCACTTGCAGTCATCCTTGGGTCTCTTCACATAACCATGCACCCTCACAATACTCACACAAATAAAAGAAAGGAGGGAAAGAAAATATTTAAGTGAGTTAGGGCTAGGTTTTTTGTTTTGGTTTGGTTGTGTTTGTTTTATTAGTGGTAGTGGTTTCTTTTCTTCCTCCTCTTCCTCCTCCTCCTCCTCCTCCTCCTCCTCCTCCTCCTCCTCCTTTTCCTTGTCCTCCTTTTGTTAAGACACCCAAGATACTCAACCAATTCTAACTTGGATAAAACAAAAGAGATCTATAATATCTCAGTTAAACTGATAAAGATCAGAGACAAAGTCTCTGGAAAGCAGTAAAGGCAATGAAACTTATCACATGCCAGGAATCTTTCTATGTAAAATGTCTAATTAGGAATCTTCATAGAAAAAGCAATAGGCAACTTAAAAATGTTGGCAAAAAAGAATGTCAATTATTAATTCTGTAATTCATAAAAAGCATGTTGAAAAGATAAAAGAAAAATCAATCATTTCCAACTTTTGTATGCACAAAGTACATGTGTGTTTCTTTAAATTCTTTATTTTCTGACAGACCAACTCTACGAGAAGGATTATAGGCTATTCCTAGGCTAACATTAGTTATTAAGTTATCACATGATAACTAGTTTCTACATAAAGAAATGAAAAGCAGCAATAGGACAATTATGCAAATAAAGAAAATACCTATGAATATAATTTTAGGTGACCAGTGTCTTCATTTTAATACATTAACCATTACACATAATGAATGTATTTTGTCATGATTTAATTATAATTTTTTAAATTTTATTTAATTTTTTTTTTACAATCCAGACTTTATCCCCATCCCAGTCCACCCTCTCCAAGAGGATATCCCCAACCCCCACTCCGCATCCCACCAGACCTCTAAACTCCCTGGAGTCTCAAGTCTTTTGAGGGTTAGGTGCATCTTCTCTAACTGTGTCCAGACCCAGCTCTCCTCTGCTATATATGTGTTCGGGCCTAGTATCAGCTAGTGTATGCTGCCTGGTGGATGGTCCAGTGTCTGAGAGACCTCAAGGGTCCAAGTTAGTTGAATTTAATTACATTTCTCTCTTCCCTTTTCTCCATTCAAATCATCCCATTCTCCCTCAAATTCATAGCCTCTTTTTTCACTAACTGATATTGCGTGTGGGTGTGTGGGTGTGTGTGTGTGGGTGGGTGGGTGTGTGGGTGTGGGTGTGTATAAATTATTAAGTATCACCATCTCAGTTGAGTTGTCACATGTAGGTATGCTATCAAGACTGAACATTTGGCACTAGACAACCATTTGGTGAGCTCTTCCTTGGGGGACCACTTCCTCCACACATGGCTTTCCTCAGCTGCATATAGTTCTTTGTGTAAGGTTAAGACCTCAACTATGAGTATAATTGTATTTATTATCTTCCTTATTTTGTGTGATTTAAAAGTACTGTGTAAAGAGGCAATTATTTAATGGTGTATGTACATATGTAAAGGTACACTTTGACTAATAATGATCATAGTAGAAGAAAAGAAAAGAACAGAGGCACATCAAAGAAATCCCTTTTCAATACCAGTGTTCATTTCCATCAATTCCAAGTAACATTTTCTAGGCTAATGTTAATTGTGACTCATGATCAAAGCACTATGAAATTTACTCAAGAAAAAGTAAAATGGCAATGTTAATAAAATGGTACACAGAATGGATAGACAATAAAAAAAAAAAAGAAAGAAAGAAATTAGGGGAGGCAAGATGGTTCAGCAAAGAAAAAAAAAAAGGACCCGCTGCACAAATCTAAAATCCTGAGTTCAATCCCTGAATCCACATAAAGATTCAAGGAGACAGAATATTTCCCCTAAGCTGTCCTCTGATGTCCACATATGTGTCATAGCATGAGCAGCAACAAAAATAAATATATATGTGTAATATTTAACAATGATGGTGATAATAATGAAAAATAATGGGTAAATAGAAGATCAAAATAGATCAAGATCATAAGTAACACAGAAAAGTGTCAAATGTGAATTCTGCTTCTGCCATAATTAAGTTGAAGGTAAATAGACTATATGCTCTACTGGGAAGTCAAAGTTCCAAAAGAAATGTAAAAGGAGGTCCAATTATATGCAATAATATAAAAACATAAATCAGAGTTTTTATTCTTGTTGTTCTGTTTGTTTGTATTAACTATGAAATGTCAAATGAGATCTGGAATGGCTCTTCAAATACCACACAAATTATCCTCAAGATATAGCTTATGATGAGGAGGACCACTCTTTTAGGAAGACAGGAACTGAATACTAATGGAAATAAAGGAAGAAATATGTGACATATTGACTGGACACTTCCTGTACTGTACAGGCAATGGTCCATAGACTATGTACCATTGATTGACAAGAAAACAAAAGACTTAAAAATCAATGTAAGCTAACCACTTTTAGACAGATATTAGTAGAATACAGCATCTTCTTAGAAATTCTCCAAGACAGATCGAAAATGTAAGTTTCAGCACAAGTTAAAATATTGGACACGTGTGAATAAGGCTGTCAGGATTACTATGGCATAAAATTCTCGTTGACATCTTGCTTTCAATTCCATTACAGAAATATCCAAGAGGAAAACTGCTGAATTATACAAACATTCTATATATTTTACAGAGGCACTGTCTTAATTCCGACTAACTGTGAGTTCCAGTGTCTCCAAATCTATGTCACTGTGTCAACACTTTTCTTTTTTTAATCACCTTCCTCTCTACGTAGTCATTTTATTGGATGTAAGGTGGTGTCACATTCTAGTTTTGATTTGCATTTCCAGAATAAATGTCAGCATACTTTTTTGAAAACTGATGGTGAAAGGGGACACCATTCTCATGTCCCAAAACTCATGTGAGAATCATTCTGGAATTACCATTAAATATGATCTTGTTGTCTTTTTTAGAAATTCTATGTGACAATTGTCATGTATCAGTTTACTTTGTCAATGGCTATTTCGTGAACTTAGTGAGATGATCAAGTCATTATTCTTCTATCCCTCAAGAACCTGACATTGAATCTGGATATTGCAAGACTTTGAACTCTTGGGACAATTTTCTGTTAATTGTGGTGGTGTTTGCTGCTGTGTTGCTGTGTTGTTTGTTTGCTTGTTTGTTTTATGAGATGCTAGGTTCAAATATTCTCCTACTATTTCCCTTATATTTTATTAATTTCCACTTGGAATTATATATTTTCTTCTTCTGCTCATACTTACATTTAATGTCCTTTTAAAATGTATTATCCATTTCTGAAAATGGATGATTCGCTTACTAATTAGGAGCCTTTTAGTTTCTCTCATTTGAGTGCTCAGTGCTGTGCATAACTAGAATATAGGCTTGGCTCTTGGGAATAGATTTTAGCATGTATTTTTTCTTTTAATTATATTTAGAGTGGTTTTTGCTTTCTTTCTCCCCCACCCTTTGGATATTTTCTTTATTTACACCTCAAATGTTATCCCATTTCCTGGTTTCCCTTCCCCTGAAAACCCCTATCCAACCCTCGTCTCCCTGCTTCTATGAGGTGTTCCCCCACCCACCCACTACCACCTCTCCTCCATGGCATTCCCCTACACTGGGATAGCGAGCCTTCACAGGACCAAGGGCCTCTCCTCCCATGATGTTCAGCAAGGCCATCCTCTGCCACATATGTGGCTGGAGCCACGGGTCCCTCATGTGTACTCTTTGATTGGTGGTTTAGTCCCTGGGAGCTCTGGGGATCTGGTTGGTTAATAGTGGAAATAATTTGTTAATTCCAAATAAAGCAAGGATGAGCAGAAGCATCAGCAGCCAACTAATCAGTGGTCCAGTGGTCCAAAGTTTGAGACCAAGGGTTACAGAGAAGAAGATGAACATTTAGCATTAGTTGATATTGTTTACCTGGTCTCCTAGCATGTTTGAATGCATAAAACATCATTTCTGCTGTCCTAAACAACTTAGATTTAAGTCTGTCTAAGATTGAAGCACAACCTTGCCTCTCCTGCAACAACAGTTAGTTGTGTCAAATGGTCTGGTAACTAAGTAAATCCTACTGATGACTACTCAATACCATGAAGTCCATTTTCAGGCAGATGAAGTTTATTTAGCCAGCTATACCGATAGCAAAGATCTAAAGAGGACGTACCAGGGGATGACTCAATGCCATTGACAAGTACATGGGAAATACAAATTGGACTTTGAGGATAAGAAAGAGAGAGAAAAGTGGGGGGGGGGGGAATAGGTCTGGGGAGGAGTTAGGAGAAGAGGGGCAATAAATATGAACAAAATTCATATAAGAAATTCTCATGGAATTGAAATATCATCTTTTTAAGCTCTGTTGAATAGGATCCAGAAAAATTGGAGCCCAATTTCATATAAACAGATTTTAGAAAGTTTCAAATGATTATTTTTATCGTCTAAAATTACTTTTATGCCAGCATTTAATGGTGGAATGAATTTGGAGATTTTAATTCTCTACAGTCTTTCTTATAAGAAGTGAAATATTTTCTTCATTAAAAAGAAAATGCATAGGGTGAAGAGTGGTGTCTGTTATTTGGTTTAGCATCACGGATCCTTTCTGGGTAAAATGTGTGTACTGGGAACTTGTCTTTCCCAAAAGCCTCCCATAGCATCCTAGTGAGTGCCATATGCTCTGACTTTCTCAGGGAAAGCTCAGGGGTCAGCAAAACAGAGAGGTGAGGGCAAAAGGCCAAGGGTGAGGGACGTGCCCCTGCCACCAGCTACTTAGCTTCCAGTTCAAGTTTCTTGTGGATTTAAAACTGTCATTCTGATCAAAGTTTAAGCACCTCAGTGTAGGCTAGAGCAGCACAGAGAACATGAAATTGCCCCTAATAGCACAGTAACATTCATGATGTATAGTTTGCTAAATGTGTAGGGATTTCTCATCCAATGAGACATATTTTCTTACGTTCAAATGTAATAACAACTCTTGGCAGGACTGCCACAATTGTGGCATTTGGTTTTACATGTTTAGAAATGCTTTTTCTATACCTTGTTTCTAATGATGCCATGGGTTTTCCTTCCTTCTTTCCTTCCTTTCTTTCTTCTGTTCTTCCTCTTCTGCCTTTTGTTCTTTTAAAAAACATTTTAAACATAAAATATAGTTGCATTTATGAAATATCTTAATGATGCTTAGAAAATTATGAAACAGTGAAATGAGAGCTATGAAGATGAATCACAAGCCTTGAGGCAAATATGAAATTTTATACACTCTGTAATGATACACTTTTCTTCTGTAAGATTCATCCACTATAAATTTCTATTTGAATGTAAGAATGCCTTCACAAATTGATTTGAATTAAACAAACCTGCCTAAATATTCACATTTACCTTCAAGGTGTTTCATTTCCAAATACAAATTATCACACACTTACAGCTGCCTTCTGCTGTTATTTAATAATTCTGTGCAGTAGGCATTAATAACACCATACTTCTTGATTAAATCCGTGTTTCCCTGACAAATAGAAATGTTTAAAAGAATAATACACGTTTCCAAATTAATTATAGTTCATCTGGAAACATAGATTAAATATAAAACCACTTGGAAAAAATTATGTTTCTATGGTAATTGATGTAACCTGCATGATACAGCAGGTCCAGTCCTTGTCTGAAGTCTCCTAACTGTGTATAGGTTTCAGTGAGAGAAGTGTTTGTAAAGGAAGACAAGAGATACATAGGAATGAAATGGCATTAAGTAGAGCTGCCCCATAATGACTCTTTATAAAGTTCCATCTTGATAGGTAAAAGCTGATGACAGTGGTATAAGTTAAGTATTATCTATTGAACTTTATTTAATATTACAAATAAAAATGTAAGGACTGGAAAGCAGTTAAGAGTGCTTATTGGTCCTGCAGATCTGAGTTCAATTCCCAGCACTCATATGATACTATATTCATCTGTACCCTAGTTCCAGGGTATCTAATGCCATGTGCTGACCTCATCGGGCAATAGACATGCAAACAATGCACAAATATACCCACAGGCAGATATTACACACACAAAATAATAAATTAAGTAAACTTTAAATTGTTAAACGTTCTAAAATTTAAACATTTTTAAATTTAAAATAATAAATGCACTGCACCGTTTTTTTGTCAAATTTTAACCAATATGCTTTCAATGCAGTAAACACTTCCAATGATTATTCACAAATTCAATAATAGTAAATAATATTTCACTTCAGCAGCCTGTTTATTCCATAAAATAAGAAATTGATTGTCGCGTCCTCCTTAGCCGGCAAGTAAGACACGGACATGCCTGGATTCTTCTCTGACAGCTTTTATTCCAGGTACAATCTTCATTCATCGAACGGGAACCCCAAGCAGCAGAAATGCACTGCTTATATACCCTTCCAAGGGGCCGTGCCAGGCGGCCTGTTCTCTCAGGATTGGTTAGGGCCCATGCCTCATTAGCATAAGCCCCATGGATTGGTTAAGGCTCGTGCCTCATTAGCATAAGCCCTCTGATTGGTTAGGGCTCATGCCTCATTAGCATAAGCCCTCTCGGAGGGGCTTGAGGCCGACACATGCTGCAACAGGCTTGTTTACACAGGAAGCTCGCTGGCCATGTCCGAAACCGGCGCCATCTTAATTCGGCTGCCTACAATTGATTTTATTTTTTAATACACTTTTCCTAACCCTGAGAGAAGAGTCTTCTTCAGAGCATGTACCAAAGTAAATATATCTGAGAAAATGTAGAGCAAGATTTAACTAAGAAAATCACAAAAGTCAACAGTGTAACCAGGAGGATACAAGCTGCTCAAGAAAAATATCTATACTACAGCAACTTTCCGCATTACAGGAATCCTCTAGGAAAATCCTTATCCTGGGAATGAGGGGTCATTCATCATACTTGACACTGCTATTTATAATGTGTGAAGCACTGGTAAGAAGACCTGTGGCGTCTTTGTCCACACCATACAGTAGAGTATACACTAAGTCTTTATGAAGCATCTAAGAGTCATCTATCCAGGTTCTTTTGACCACAGAGGATCGCCAAAGAAAGCCCTTTTCTCCAAATATGAAAACGTCATTTGTTTCTTAGTCATTCTTAGTCAGTGTTTGAAGTAAAAGTTTCATTGTGGCATTTTCATAATTACTCTGCTCTTATTCATCCACAGTAAGAAGAAATTCGCCTCAAAAAAATGGTCAAACACACTTCACCATTAGGATGTCTGGTAGGGGTATAAAACCCCATTCGTGATTGGAGAAGCATACATTGTAACCACAAGGAGGCGCTGTTTCACATTTACTGGTTATAAAGGATTAATAAAGCATGCTACTTGGATCGCAGGACTTAAGCCTTACACATTATTTGCATGCATAGGAAATGTTACAGGTGCATTGCAAAAGAGAATGAGAATTTCTTAAAAATTTACCCAGAAATTTTAAATTTTAAAATAATCGTAAAAGTGTATATATAATCTTAAAAGTATAAAATTATCCACAGAATATTTCAAAAGCTTGAGATATATATTGAGAGAGACAGAGTACATATTATATATGGAATAGAGAGAGAAATGATATATATTATATTGGAATATATATACATACATACATATATATATGGAAATAATAGCATACAGCCACCAAAAATGACTATGAATATTTTAGTAGCATTATTCATAATAATTGGCATCACTGTGGAAACAGCCATCAGTTGGCAAATAGAGAAAGAAGCAAAATGTTGTATGTTCAAATAATTGAATAAAAGAACAAACCTCAGAAACATGGCTACAGTGTGAACAGATAGCAAAATGTACTACTTTAAAGACTGATGCAACTGCTTTTTATTATATGCCTTCATGCACATGAAAGACAGGAAGAAATTCGAAATCTGTAAAGGTGGAAACCAATCAGAGTGAGACTAATAGGAAGAAACTGAAAGAAAGTGTGACGAGAGAGCTCTGGGAGGTGATGGAACCACTGTGAACTGGATTGAGGTGGACCTGGCACTGCGCTGTAATTTACAAAAGGATCACCTGCTTGTACAATTATAAATGGTGAGTTTCACAGGATTTGAATGAAATCACACAAAACTTGTAAAATCTTAAAAGTGTAACATTATCCACAGAATATTTCAAAAGCTTGACAAATTTCGTGTACTTTGCCGAGCTCTCTGTGAATCTCTAGAAGTAAGAACCAGCAAATAACATGGACTAAGCAAACCTAAAAAGAAGGTAGTAATGGCCATAATGAGGTGGCAGAAAATGGCTGCAGTAAGATTCATGGAGGAGGAGGTAGGAGGGGCAGAGAGAGATCAGCAGATAATAAGTGTTACTCAGCCTTGGATGACCCATGACCCTTTTAGCACTGGCTAATGAGGGAATCTATATACGATGAGTAGCCAAATTTCAAAAATTCAAAAGCTACCTTGTTTTTATAACTATGTATTAGGCTTTAGAAATTAATCAAGATAACCTTCTTAATATGCCAGGGAATAGGGGATGTACATATAGTCATATTATGGGAGGTTTTTTCTCTTTAAATAGGAATTTATAAACTTGATGAATATACTCGTGGTATTTCTTTTGTCTTTAAATTTTTATTAGTTGGCAGTAATTATATCAGGAGTAAACTGAAATACAAGTCTTTCATATAGTACTTTCATACCATATTAATAATAATAATAATAATAATAAAGCAATAATAATAACTCAAACATATAGAGTTCTGGAGGGCCCTGCCCCTGGCTCTAAGATGCTCTATAATGGCACATTAGTTTTTCAGGTCTTCATGCACACTGTAGGTCTATGAATAATCTTAGAGAATGTTTTTTTTATTGTTATCATTATTATACATGGCTAGTTCATAAGTTGTCACACAAATATGGTTCAGTACAGTGAATTTTATTAATTATTTTGTTTAATATTCACACAAGCATAAAACGTATTTGAATCCAACTCACCCCTTGATTACCTCTCCTCTCTTACTCCATAGTCCATACATATTTTCCCCCTAGCTTCAAGTGTTTCTCTCTCTCTCTCTTCTCCTCTCTCTCTCTCTCTCTCTCTCTCTCTCTCTCTCTCTCTCTCTCTTTCTACATTAATATCCATTGAGTCCAGTTAGTGCCTCTTGCATGTGAGAGGGTATGGAATCATCCACTGAAGTGACTTTTTAAGACATTTAGAACATGTGGGAACCCTCCCCATTTTTTTATGATATAAATACATCTGAATAAACAGAAAGGAACTGAAACATTTATTTCAATGTCATATAATATGTGAAACCATCCTTAAGTGTCACTTAGTAAGCTGTTTAAAAGGTCTCAGTAATGTAAATAGTAAAATCTAGACTTGGTCAACTAGCCTTTTGAGCAAATGGTAAATATTTCCTTTGTAGAGTTTGGCTGGAGAGAAGGGAGTTAGGCAATACTGTGATGGCAGGGCGGGTCTTCCCTGTCTAAAGGTGATTCTCCAAAGACTTAGCTGGGGAAAAAGAACCATTATAAACTAAGAGAGAGAGAGAGAGGAGAGAGAGAGAGAGAGAGAGAGAGAGAGAGAGAGAGAGGCCCAAGACTTCTTCTCCTTCCTGAATGCAGGTACAGTGTGAGGTGCTGCCTCACTCTTTGCTGCTGCTGTGCCTTCCCCACCACGATAGACTCTATACCCTCAGACCATAGCCAAACCAACCCTTCCTTTCCTACAGTCATGTATTTGGTCACAGCAATGGAAACAGTAACTAATACAGAGGGACAGATACTGAAGTCTCACAAAATATGAGATGGTCCTGGAGGCCCAGGTTTTAAAGTGCAGAGAGTTACAAATTCACTTAGGAGGGATGAACTTAAAGGCTGGAAAGATTTATTCAGGTTCACAGTTCAATGATTTCCATCCATTATATATTCAGTCATTTTGGAACAACTCATGAGGCAGAACATCAGGTGGTAAAAGATTGTGACAGCAGCTAGTCACCTTATAAAAACCAGGACACTGAAAGAGAACAAAAAGAAACCAGCTCATTAAAGCCATGTCCACAATGATCCACAGCATCCATCATGGCCCCTCTTACCACAGTTGCCATCATTTCACAATAGCCATCAAATGTTATCTACCAATGGATTAATCTAGTGATGACAAAATAGATTCACTTCTCCACTATCTGATCACCCTGTAAAATCCTTGTCTTCAAAAACCTATACCACACTGTGAAGCAAGCCTTCAACAAATGAGATTTGGGGAACATTCATACTACAACAATAAGGGGAAAGTATAAAGTATATATGGACTCAAAGAGCCACGTTGGGATTCCTTCCCAGAAACTGCCCAAGTAGTTCTACATGGAGCTCATGTATGTTGTAGGATAGCTGGTCCCATCTACAGTCTCTCAGCACTCACCTATGGGTATACATTCTTGGTTTCTTATTGTGCCTGCTACAGTGCATGATTTACTTGGCTCAGAAGATCTTTAGACTGGCCACAAAACAAGCTAGAAGTTCAGAGTCTTAGTTTGAGTACAGCACTTGACTCTGAGCTGAATGCTACAAGAATTGAGAAGCTCCTAGGAACTAAAGCTACCTACTTGTTCAATCACTGGGCTAGGCTGTGGGTAGACTGGTTCATTGACTGCCCTAGGTGATTCAGTTACATGCTTCATGAAGTAGTATAAATGGCTAAATGAACAGGTGCAGATGACATTGTTAGTCAAACAGTCCATCTTTGAAATTTCACATGGTCTTGTCAGGGTATTTAGATTCTTACCAGATACTATAAGGCTTCCAGAAGTGCCCCAGGATATTCAAGTGAAAACTGTCATTTTAAACTTCTGTATGGTGGTTTGGGTGAGAACGGCACCCCTGTATGCTTGTTTCACAACGTGGTCCTCAGCTGGAGAACTGTTTGGTGAGGATTAAGAAATAGGGCTTTGTTGGAGGAGGTGTGTCACTGGGCAGGCTTGAGATTCAAAGAATTCATTCCATTCTCAGTGTGCTCTTTTTCTCCTGCTTATGAACCAAAATGTGAGCTCTCAGCTGTTACTTTGTTACATCAGCCAGACCTCAGAGTTTCTAATCAAGATGCCGTACACTAACTCACTGGAAAGCACTGAGCAAGAGTGGAAATGGAAGTTCCAGGTGCATCTTCCTGCCTGGAGGGCACCAGCTTCTGTCCCATCACACAACCACCATCGTGACTGAGCATGGGCTCCTCATTCACAAAAGACCAGGGCTTTGCCACAACCATGTGTCAGGAATGTCCTGAGGTCACAACTTCACTGCCCTCTGGGGAGAGTCTAAGCCTCCACTTCCAGTTTCTACCTCAACTTCCAGTTAAAGGAGAGCTCTAGACTCTTTGGTGATTATTATTGGTTTCAACGACTTGGAAATCAATAAACCAGAATACAGGAAAAGTATTCAGAGCTCAGCTCAGCAAAACTGAGCTGAGTATGGTTGTTTAGACTATTTAGTAATTTTTTTAATATTTTAGCCCTGCTTCTATTAGGATTTTTTTACTTCCCCATATTTTATATGAATAAATGGTATGATTTTGAAATTCAGACAAGGAGAACTTGTGAGCAGGGCTCCGCATACCATAGCATGTCTTGAATATTATGTATGTGATCATCCAAGTGGAATTTGTCAATCATTTCAAAGTAGGCTGCTGGGGCTCCAGGATTCTGTATTCTGTTTCTGGGTTATTTGCTAAATAAGTGACATTAGCAAAAATTAAGCCTTGCGGCATTTAGTTTTTCTAATAGGTGCATTGCCATAATAATGCATAATAAAATATACCTATTTTAGAGTGTATAGAAGGATTAGACAGAATAAGAGAAGCAGAAAGGATGGGGAATAGTTTGCATGGTACACCAGCATGCCCCAGTGTGCTGGTTATATGGGCAAATCCCTTTACAGAGAAGATGATTATTATGCTTCACACAATATCCAG
The DNA here is from genome assembly GCA_021653895.1 of Mastomys natalensis. NCBI lineage: Eukaryota > Metazoa > Chordata > Mammalia > Rodentia > Muridae > Mastomys > Mastomys natalensis. Next base: position 326,896 of record JAJTUV010000495.1, on the reverse strand, counting down.
TAACTAAGTTCTGAAATGAATGAGACCATCATCACTCTTTTTGCTACTATTGCAAAAAGACAAGGAGTTTATGAAAATATGCAGAAAGGGTCATTAAGGTGTCTCGTGAAAAATGCTTGCCACCGAATTCTGATTGCCTGAATTCAAACCCCAGGAACATGTAAAGGGGAAAGGAGAGAACTGACTCCTTAAAGGTGTCCTCTGATCTCTCCCTCTCTCTCTCTCTCTCTCCACACACACACACACACACACACACATCATGACATGTGTGTTCTCATACACATATACTAAGAACAAATAATTTTTAATGGAAATATTCTGAAAATGTGTTTTTACAGCAGAGATCCAGAAGCAAGAAATAATTAGAAGCAGCGAGTCCCTTTTTTTTTTTTTTAAGTAGGGATGAACTATTCCAAAGACACACATTAAAGAAATCACAACACATACACCCCTGAAGTTCAAAGAATTCCTTCCTTCTGCGTTTCTAGGAAGGAAAGTTAGGTCTGCATAGGAAATGGTGAGGAGAGAGAGAATTTCTCTGTGAACTAGATGGACAATTTTTTTTTCAGCTCTTAGGAAATATCTCAAGCAGCTACCATAAAAGCCTCTGGCTGAGATGCTTAAAGGTGAGTCGTTCCAGCCTTCAGCCAGGCAGTCTGGGGGAGGGGTGAGAAGCTGTGCGAAAGGACAGGGAGTCATGTGTTCCAACTGTAAAATAGAAAAATTGCATGCAATTATTTTACAAGCAGAGCGCGCGATGTGAAAGGAAGAAGAAGCCGTGATGATGCTCTCAGCTTGTTAGAAGCTTTTCCTTCTGGGGAGGTGAGGTTGCAAGGAGTCCTGCTCACTGGCAGCTTTTCCTCCTTTCCTGTCTATACGCAATGTTAAAATAAATCCTGCACGGAGGGGGTTAATGTTGCAAGGATGTTTTTTAAATAATTTCTGTGACCAAAGCCAGAGATACAAGCCTGGCAATAATTCTCCCTGACTCCAAGCATCCTGTATTGATTGATTAATTATTCCACCAATGAACTAACAGGTATTGACCTTATCTGGTTGAGTAGCATTTAGCCAAAAGTCAGTAATTACATCGACCACTTAATGGAACATCAAAGCTCAGCATTCTGACACGTTTATGTCATTCAGCAAAAATCTGTCTACGTTTTTTGCTGATACGTGACCTTTTGTATCAAGCCGTCTTTATAGAAAACAAAAACCAATGACAAAAATTAGATCTTGGAAATAATGCTGTGTTATGTAAAAGGAAGTTCTTCTTCGTCTATTGCAAATAGCTTCAGCCAAGATCCCACTGAGAGCTTTGTTTGACTTTTTTTTTCTATCTATGAAGAGTGGTTTTCTGCGTGGTGGTAATATCTGACATTTTCAACAAGAAATTATCAAAACAGTGAACTATGAGATAATTCACATCCAAGGATGGGTTCATATAAAAAAAAAGATCTTGATTCAATGAGACTGGATGTCCAACGACCAAATACTGTGTGTTATTGATCATCTAAGTAGCATAATTCTGATTAAAACATAGAATAAAATCGCAATTCCTGTACCTACATATTTCTCTCAGATTAGAAGCAATTTTCATTAAAAACAAAACAGCAAAATTTGTGGATAAGCTCAAACATGTCATCCTAATAGTACTTTAATGTTTAATACATTGATATACAATTAGTATGAAAATGTAACAATGAATTCTTGTTTCAATTCTGCTCCTTCTCATTGGAGGATATATAATGAAACCTAGTAAGCAAATCCCCAGAAATAGTTTATACATAATCTCATCTGAAGCCTTTGTCTCTAACTCTATGTTTGTTCCTGTCCCATGAGCCCTGTCTGCATGAAGATGCCTATGTCTTGTTTCAGAACTTTTATTTTTAACTTTTAATTAAAACTCATTAAAGCACCATTATTTATGCTAAGATATTTTAAAAATGACTTCTAGGAATACGCCCCTGACTTAGTAGGTTGTGATGGCGGGCCTGCCCTCCAGTTGCAACTCAATGGAGAGTACCTTTTTTATATAAATTCTTTCTGATGGCTAAGGATTCTCCCGTGGCCTGCCATCACCATCAGCATTTGGCCTATTGGATTTAATGCTTTTTTTCAGTCAGAATCAGATAGTTTTGCTCAGTCACATGTAGAATAACTCTCACAGTTGCAAAGCAGAATCCTGATTTCCATTTGCCATGACCAATGTGCTTTCTCTGTCCTCATTTGAACTCCTGCCACGCACTGTAGCTCTCTTGCAGTTAATGAACTTAGCTTAGGTCCATAACTCATTTAATATAAAAAGTAAAATTTCCACAACTCATTTAATATAGATGTTAAAATTTCCCTCTATAGTAATGCTTTTCAATAAATGGGGAATCGCTTCCATATATAAACCAGACAAGCATTGATTATAATTAAAATGGAAAACAGATCTCAGCCCAGTGGCAATTTCTCCTCATCTGTATTAGCTCAGTGTCAAACAGTAAATCAATACACCAAAGATAAACTCGCTTATCTGCAAAATATGTGTGTTGCTATATATCTATTACTTACATTCTATTATCCATGATTATGTATTAATAATTTATTTTTTAAATTGCTAATGTAGAAGGTTACCAAAGAAGAAAAGAATGCTTTATATTATCTTTTTCCTCTGATCTAAATGAATTCAGAAAAATAAAGAGAAATTAAAAAATGCAAAGCTACACTTACCTTAAACTGTCAAATAGCAATTTAATTGGTCACAAGAAAATACCATAGAACTGAAAGGTTTTTTTTGGTGGTTTTGTTTTTTTTTTCATTAAATACTGATTTGGCAGAACTCTGCCTGGTCTGACCTCTGTGGGAGAAGCACTTAATCCTTGACAGACTTGAGCCCCAGGGAAGGAGGTGGTCTGGTGAGGGGAGCACCCTCTCTAAGGCAAGGGGGAGGAGGAATGGGATGAGGAATTGTGGAAAGAGGGACCAGGAGCTGGTGGCAATGATTGGAATGTAAATAAATAAAATAATTTAGAAAAAGAAACTGATTTCAATAGATACAATAAGATTTTGTATCCAGTATTTAATAGATAAATTAATAGGCACAAATCATATCAACAGACATAGCAGAAAAACAGAAGAGAAGGAGAGGAGAAGATGCAGTCAGTCTCTTCGCAGGAAGTACCTTTATGGGAAGAGGGGAATGCACACGTTTACCTAAGGCTTTTCTGATTCGTAAACAACAGCAAAATTGAGGGAATTGATGAAAAATGGAAAACGGTTAAGTCTCACACAAGAGTTGTTTCCCTTTATATGAAGTGAGCAGACTGTGGTCATGGCACCCAGAGAGCTGTCCACTAGCCTGTGTTAAGATTTCTCAGATTGGATGAAGTACTGTACGGTGATTGCCCTGGCTGAAGCAACCACATTAGTGCTGACTCGGCACCTTGACCACATTTTTGGACTTCATCTTTACATTTTATGAATTGAGATATTTTGTTTCCGTATATATATTTACTGTACAGCAGACATTCGCCAGTTTAATTAACCTTACTATGCATTGTTTTTACAGCAGATTCATGATATCTCTAAGTTGTGGAGAAGACAGGATATTCAATCCAAGTAGCAAGTGGTGGTTCCTCCTCAAAAGGAATAGGGGGAGGGGGAGGGGGAGGGGAGGGGGAAGGGGGAGGGGTGATTTGTTTGCATTTGTTTTGTTTTTTTTTTTGTTTGGTTTGTTTGTTTGTTTTCTTTGAGAAAGTGTTTGGGCTAGGCACTGAACTTACGGCTATGGCAGAACCTTATTAGAAATCATTTCATTGGCTTTTGTTTCCAGTTGTGTTTGGGTCTACCATAGGTCTCTGATCCATCTGGCTTCCGGATCCTGGCCATCGCATAGTGTCGGGCATGAGTTTTCTCTAGCGTGTAGACCTCAATTTAGACCAATCATTAGCTGGGCACTCACACAAGCTCTGAATCACCATTGTCCCAGCAAAACCTGTAGGCAGGACAAGTTGTGGGTCATAGATGCTGTGGCTGATGTGGTGTCACCACGTGGGAGCCTAGCCTGGTTACAGATATTCTCCATTACTAGGAGTCCAATTCCCAATAACTACAATGTGTTATTCATGCTCAAAAGTCAAATGGGGCCTTGGCATACATAAAAATGAAAATCATTTAGCCTCCACTCAAAGCTGAGAACAGCATCGTTGCCCTGAAATAACCATTGATCTTCAGTATGCAGCACAAGTTATTTTATGCACATTTCTGATTGCCCATGCAGCCTAGAAAACGACAATAAACATACTAAATGGCCAGGGCTCCATCAACTAAACAGTTGTGTGCTCCATCTCTGGAAGGTGAACTAGGCTTTGAAAGAAAATGTTAGCATGTGGCAGTAGAGGGAACGTGTAGTGTGGTAGGTCACATCTCCGTGTTGTCCATTTGCTTTTGCTGGTGACATAACGTTTCAGGCATCATGCTATTACACCATACAAAACAAAGTAATGGTTCTCATATGAATAAACTTGGGCATTGGGTCTATACAAAAACAAAAAGGGGTTAGTTTTCCCTAGAATGACATAGATCACACTTTAAAAACTGCACAGTATGTGGTTACCTATCAATTATAAAAGCCTTGATGACTTGTTGAAATGTTCATATGTTCTATGTGGGTAGATCAACAGACAACTTTTGGGGTTTGTGAACAAACACAAGGCTCCTGTGGGCAAGTGTAAAACTGCCAAAGGATTTCCCCTCAAGAAAATTTCATCTCAAAAATGAAAATCCCACTCAAAGGTGGGAACGGCATCAGACTGCCCTGCTAAAGTGGAATTTTGTGTCACGAAACTCTAAAAGGGCTTGAAGCTTGAATACATTGCTTTCAAATACGTGACTCTGTGCAGATACTGTGTGTGTTAGACATGAGATAGTAAATTAGAGAAACCAATTTTGATAACAATACTGTTATAAAGCAAAGTTTTAACATGTGATCTTTTATTTCATCTTGTTTTATACTGTGGCAGGAGGCATGTGCTTACCATGATGGATATGTGGTGGTCAGAGGCCAACTTTAAGAGGCCAATCAACTAAGTCTGGGGTTCCATCGCAGCTTGTTAGAATTGGCAGCCAGTATCTTCCACCAGCCCAGAAACTTGAATTTCTAAATCATTACTTCTGCTCCTTTAATGTCTTCCTTCTGTTAAAAAAAAAGAAAAACAACTAACTTAAATTATTAATAAAAATGTTTTAATGTAGGTATAATTCACTCAAATAAACTGACCGGATGGCTAAACTAATCTAGAAATATCAGTTTTTACCTTCACCTAGGCATACAAGGAGCATATATGAAACCATTTTCCCTTTTAGCTTACTGCTATCAGTTGGTGAACTCAGGAGAGTGTCCCATTTAGTAGTTAGCCTAAAGTAACAAGTTTCAGAAGCATGCATGGAAGATTGGCAAAGCTGATGGTGCCTGCCTGGGCTCTGTAAAATTGTAGAGCATTACTGATATCTGAAAAATTTTAAAAACCCTCAGCATGCCACTAATCTTACTCATACAAACAGACACGCATATCATACCTTAATAGATGCATTATCTAGGAAGGAGGAAGGAAGCTTTTTAGTACCGTGTTACACATAAACTGGGCTTTATGTACAGAAAGTTACTTTACACAGATAATGAACCTGAAGTAAAATGGTTATTTCTGGCAGCTAATTCAGCTTTATAGTATAGAGAGGTACATTCTTCATAATGGTACCTTCTGATTCTACTTCCTGAGTTCAGTAATCAGTGTCAATTACTGCTGGTTTCCATAGAAACAAGACAACTAACGGTTTTTAAATCTTCATTCATGGAGTACTTTTACAAATTATGTAGACTTGGGAATGGACTGCTTCCTAAGGACATAATGCTAAAGTAGATCCCAATAATTTTTAACCCCTTCAAATGGTGTTTGAAATTTTGTGTATGGTTCCCTAATATTGAACCCACATGTTTAAACACAGCGATCTGTATTTCAAACAGTAAGAAGAGATTAAGCCACCCTTCCCTGAAGGGATGTTGAACAATTTGCTAGCAGCTGTTGAAAAACTGGAGAAACTTACGTTGTTAGAACATTGATTACAGTAATAGAGAAACTTAGCATCATTTCCCAAGATAAAGATGGTTTAGGTTTTCCTTTAAAGGATTTTTGGCATTTAGAAAGCCTTCTGTATACTCTATTACTTACATTTGTCCCTGTGAGAAACTGACAGACACATTATAGAATAATTTCAGATTTCGACCCAACGTCCTGGACTCTGGTAAGGCAGAATGCTTTAAGAGCAGGAACACCTGAAGGAAGAAAAACTGTCCCCACCAGACAGGTGGCAGACAAAGTCCCTAGACAAGGAGTCAGGCACAATTTTCAGTCAAACCCCAGTGATATTTCTCCAATAGGTCTCCATCCCCTAAAATTTCCAAAAGGTTCAGAAATATCACTGCTGTCTGGGGATCAAGAATTCGACTCTTGAACTTCTGCGGGACATTTGCTATTCACATTATAACACCTCTCTAGCAGGTCATTAAGACAAATAAAAACAAGGCAGACTTGATTTTGTTAATTACATGGTTTTGAAATATATTTGAATTATCCCGCATTGATGCCAATTATATATGTAATTGTCTTCTTCGCTGTGTTAGAACAACCCTTATTGCTAATATAGATTTAATGTGTGGCTTTCTTTGTCCATTTGTTTTCTTTATGCATGCTGCAGTGGTACAAGGATAATGATTTCACACTCTGCTTATGGAACTGACTATTTCAATTAGAAATTAAAATTTGATGACAAAGGATTGTACCAGCCAGGGTTCCATCCACTAATGTGTTTTCTTGCGTTGGGCATCTCTTTGCATCTCCACGAGGTCTTTTAAATAAATGGTTTCCCACGTTCTGAATGTCTTCATTTTTGCTGTTTCTCATAGTTGAGATCCCAGAAACCATGCTTATTATCACGCTGTCTCTCACATCAGTTGGAAGCAGCAACGCAACACTGAACTTGAGCATGTTCCAGAGCCCATGGGTAAAATGTTTGCTGGAACTGTGACTCACCTGAAAGGTGGGAGGGTATTAGATTTATTTTACTGTAAACTCTAATCCATTCTCCCTGAATAACAGCTGAAGCACCTAGCTCCATTCTTTCCTTAAGTGAATGGTATTACCTCTCCCAAAAAGGACCCTAACTTCCAGACAGCCTGCTAATACAAGGGAACCTCACACTTCGCTGCGGGATATAATTTATTATCATCAAACATGATTTACCTATGAAATGCAGGTTAAGCTAGACCTCACCTACCCTTAGACTAGATCACATCTCTCTCTCTCTCCTTCCCTCCCCTCTCTCTCTCTCTGCATGTGTATGTGTGGTGTGTGTGTGTGTGTGTGTGTGTGTGTGTGTGTGTGTGTGCATGCGTGATGTGTGTGTGCATGCGTGAGTGTGTATGATTTGGAATAAAATATCTCCATCCCTGTCATGTGCCTCAATGCAGTTATTTGTCCCACATCTGTTAATGTCAGTTTGCCATAGATTGAAGTCATTGTTATGTCTCTTTCAAAAGCAACTTAAAGAAAAATAACAGCAGGACCCAATTGAAATATTTCCTTTCAATACAGCCAAGCTGCGGGCATAAAACACAATAGTAAAATATACAATGGGCCAAAGTAAAAGGGCTTTAGAGTGGAGCTTTGTCATGCCACTGAAAGTATTTCATAACATCAGCAACTGCTTTTCTCAACTGACATCATATAGGTCTCAGTTAATGAAAAGAGACATGGAGCATATTGCATCAAATAGATTCTGGACAGAAAACAGAAAATGGATCATGAATCCAGGGCCCCTAGCTAAAGCAGTCAGATCTCTGAATAGCAAAGGGACTAATGTGCTGTAGCTGTTCTCCCTTCCAGCCATAAAGCCAAGAGCAGTACTAAAAGTGTTCTCTTTTCTAGGCTTCTCATCCCCCTACCCCCAACACATATGCACACACACATCACTGTGAAAGTCAGTCAGCAAGGATCAAAAACATTTCCTTTTCAATGAATCATGGCAATCCAATAAAGATGCAACACAGAGATTATGCTCAAATCAATGGCAGAACCATAGCTAGTATCAGCAAGCCTCAAGGAACAAAAATTGCTCATGGTCAGGGCGTGTCCATCCAGTAATGAGCTTTGAGGCTAAACACAAAGCACATGCTATAGGCTGAGCAAAATCCCTCCAGATTTTATAGTTGCTATTTCTTTAAGTAACTTTAGAGTGTTATAGTATTGGCTTCACTCACATCTTTCATGGATGGGCCAAACAGGTTAGCTTAGCTATCATAGTGGGGTCTTCAGTGATGCAGTTATATCCAGTAAGTCTGACTGCAATGCTGATATGTAGAAATAAATGTTAAATAACTAGGGGGCATAATTGATTTAAAAGAATAGAGTGCTATATAGAGCCCTTTGGAAATCTGAGTAGTAAATGAAGAAACATGCTTACATATTCAAAGCACTGGCCGTCAACTCTCATGAGTTTTCTATGTGCGATTTACTTCAAATTTGTGAGGAAGATTTTTTTTTATTATGAGAGTTATATACACCCCTTTCCATATGAAAATATAATATATTTGGACCATATTCCACACAACCTTCTCTGTCTTCTCCCAAGTCTCCCTTGTTCTCTAAGTCAGCTTCTCTTCCATGTTCATGTCCATGGCACATATCTTTTTTTAATGTGTTTAGCAGATCTAAAAGCCACAAAGGAGAAAAAGCATGATATCTGTCTTCTTGAAGCTGACTTAATTTCCCTAATATAATTGTGTCCATTTGCATCGATTTTTCTGAAAATGACAGGGAATATTTTAATGTTTGGGAAAGAGAGATATAAACAGAATTTGGTTCTTGTGACTATAATCTACAGCGTTCTTCTCAATCCTTTAGCTGCCATAGTTTTGCTTGTTGTTTCTTTTCTTCAGTGCCCAGGATTAGAATAAAAGCTTTGTGCTCGGTAAACACTGAGCTAAGTCCCCACCCCTTTTCATCATTTTAGAATATTTAACCTGAGCCCAGCATAGTGATGCATGCCAGGAGTCTCATTACTCAAGGGACTAGGAGAAAGGATCACAAGTTTGAGGTTAGCCTGAAATACATTGATATATATTGATTGTTTTATTTTTCTTTTTGTTATTTTTGAGATTATATTTTAGTTATAACATTTCTCCCTCTGGTGTGTGTGTGTGTGTGTGTGTGTGTGTGTGTGTACCAGATTGTGTGTGTGTGTGTGTGTGTGTGTGTGTGTGTGTGAGTGTGTGTGTGTTTGAATCTATATAATGTGTTTTTAGATCTGGCATTGGCTCTGGACAAACCCTTGTCCTGCTCTTCCACCACTCTCCTTCTCCCAGCTTTACTCAACTGTGTTTAGTTCTTTGAGGCCTCAAAGTCTTTTCCCCATCAGTTTAACACGCTCACTGGGGTCCTTCTTGTTCAGCTCAAATTAGAACGGGCATGTTGTTGAGACTTTACAGGTATCATTTCCGATAATACTAGGACTTCTTACATCTTTAATAGCTGTATAGAACCTCCTCTGGAGCCCTGGGTATTTTCCATTCCATGGAACACAGTCACGTTCATACTGGTTCTGCAGATCTACAAGTAACAGTATGAGGTGCAGTCTGCTACAATGAGATGAGACGGAGGGAAGAAGATCAGACATCCATCAGTAGAATGGGGAAATCTCACTTTGAAAAAGATGGGTTTTCATGCAGAGTTACACCAACTACTTGTAAGATTTCACACGACTCATTTATCCTTTTGAAGTGGTAGCTCTTCAGCATCGAGATCGTTTCATCTCTGCATTTTTAAATCTAAGAGTACATTTTCAATTAAGAGAAAAGCAGTCCCAAGCCTTTCATGGTTAATCAAAAGAAGGCTTATAGCCTCCAGACCCTTCCAAGTGTATCTTCTATGCTGTATTAAGATTGACAGCAGTTGATCTATCATGGGCTATTTTTCTTTTTTCACATTAAAAAAAATTACATGACTATGAGTCACCTTATTTAATCCATTACCTGATAATAACCTCCTTTATGATTAGCCTAGAGGTCTAAAATAATAACTAATAATCATCTTCTTGTTAGAAAGCTATCTTAGCTGGAGACACTCCATCTAAACTCTGCAGCCCATTGTCTTTCATGGTCAGACCCCCAGGGTCTGATGATCTCTGTGTGCAGTCAGGGCATATGGCATAGTTATCCTCTCTGGGAGGATAGAACCAATTTATTCCAAATAGAAAGGACTTATCAGATCTAGACAGATCTTTAAAACACCTGTAAGATAATTTGGATTAACAGCAGTAATAAAACAGCAAGCAAGTTTCCCTCCCCTCAAAATGATAAATGGCTGTGTTTCATTGAGCAGACTTTTCCTTATCTGATTTGTTTTTAAAATGATAAATAGGTTTCCATAAATCTAAAGGAAACTCTGGAGTCACCATCTACCTAATTGAATCAGAGCTTATATGATTCAAAGAGATAAGAACACATTAAACAAATGAGGAGATTTTACATGCCCAAAGTGGATATAAAATTCACCTTTGAAGAACACAGACAGAAAGCTGAGTATCTAAAGCAGATAAACTATCAAAATTAAAGTGACGTTATTTGAAACTGTCCCCATTTACGAGCAGACTCTGCTTCATGTCTGTTTTACCATTTGCAAATATTCTAACCAGAATTATCATGATTCCCTCAAAGATTTTATTTTTTTTTTTTTTACCAATTTTTCAATTCTTTGCACTTTATAGTAAACTCTTTTGTCAGTAAACTTCCCTTTCTGTTTGTGATATTACTGTTTCTAGTGTCAACCATCAGGGGTTCTGTAGCCTGAATTTTCATCTCTTCAGAGAGAATTCAGTGTGAGCTATGATTTTCTGGTCCTTACTGCCCACCCCAGCTTGTCTTCCATTTCAGTTTGCTCTCCTTGTGATCTGTGCCCCGACTCACCTCCTGGCTGCAATCTGACTCTCATGCTGTGCTTTCATCTTGTGTTTGCTGCTGTTGTTTGGTGTTTTGTTTTGTTTTGTTTAGGTTGATTTTTTTATCTTTAAATCTTTTTGCCAGAGCTCCACCATCCACCCATATCAGTAACTCTGTTTCTGAGTCATTGCCATTCATAAAGATGGGCGAAAGTCTGAAATACTCATGGTACTCAAAGAGGAAAAGTTTGGTTTCACTAGCTGGGCAAAGAATGAGTTTCCAAGTGATTTTCATGAGACAAGACATAAATATCTCTTGGAATTGGGAACACTTGTCACAGTGTCTTCAGAAATGAAAGTAAAATCGTCTTGGCCTAAGAGTGGAAGGAAATGGTTTCAATTCATATCTGTAAATCCTTCAAAACAAACAGACATCATTTGTTTGCAAGATGGTTAAGTGAATATGATATGAGATTAGTGAATGCTTTTAAGTTTATGGTTACATTCATATACCTTTTCCTATTATCCGATAGAAGATAAAATAATGGAGTGAAAACTTTCTGAATAATCTAATGCATAAGCGAGTTCTCAAACAGATAATTGTGTCACAATAGTTCAAAGTATTATATGAATGAGAGCAAATGGCCAAGGTTATGACTTACAGGTCCTATGCCAATCTCTCATTCATAAAGCTTGGGATGCAATCCCTATCACTTAAAAATAAAAATTGAAATAAATGATAGTGCAGCACTCTGTATTTAAAATTCTTCAAGGTATTGATTGCATAGTATTTATAGCAAAATCCAGAACTATTACTAAGATTCCAAAGGATCTTTATCAACTAGACTTTTCTAGTACCTCCAGGTCCTCGCTGTCTGTACCAAGCAACCAACATCTTTGTTCCCCAATTCCGTTCTTGAGCAAGAAAGGAACACTGCGATCACAGCATGCTGACACTGAAAAATATTCTTTCTAAATTTCTATATCCAAATCTAACCAAGGGTCACTCTTGGAGTCATGCTTGGAGATATGTTCTAGTCTTTTATTAAACAGATATCTTTTCTTTATTATGACTCCATTCTTTGCATATACACATACACATAGTGATTATATATGTGTTTGTGTGTAATATATATATTATATATATATATATATGTGTGTGTGTGTGTGTGTGTGTGTGTGTGTGTGTGTGTGTGTGTGTGTGTAGAAACATTGAAACTATTTGAGTGCACAAAAGTTTCTTACAAAGGTGGCCCAACCACAAAACTGCCTACTGTGCAAACTCAGATTCCCAGCACCCATGTAAAAGGCTGGGTATGGTGGCATTCATCTGCAATCTGAATGCTGGGCATTGAGGAACAGATGAAAGCAGATCCCTAAGGCTATATGGCCAGACAGTCTATCCATTCAGTGAGCTCTGGACTCAGGCAAGGACCCAATACCAAAAATTAACATCAACAGCAACAGAAAAGGACACATGATTCAACCTCAGGCATATACATACATCATATGCATGCACATGCACAAACACAGACATGCCTACCAAATATACATGTACACACACAATCATAAACTCACATATGCAAAAATACACACACACATACACACACATACAAAATACATTAAACATACTTACAAGAAATCCTCATATATGATGAGACCTCCAAAATATCTACCTCTTCTATTATCACTTTCTAAGTCTGTCTTTTTCCATACATATCAAGCTTCCATAAAGCTATCTGCAATGGTTTGGGGATGGATGTTGATACACTTTCAGCACTGAGGACAGTTCCTGACTGCTCTAGGAGTGCTCACCTGCCCTTTTCTTGGATATCTGGAAGAAGTAACATCGTATTTTAGACAATACAATTGCTACAGAGGAAGATCCTAATGCTGCAATATTAATCAGCAAAGTGTGGAATTAACCAAGTATTTATATTTCCCTCAATGAATTACATTCCCTACTATACATAAACTTGATGATAAATATCAGAGAAGCACAATTTATGCAGCCCTTAGGAAACTTAAGATGGCTAAGAACATATTGTAGGGTGTGGATATGAGAGAGCAGTTAGACAAATTAACAAAATTCTTCATTTGGAGAGCAATTTGCCTAAATGTAAAAGGAAAATTTGCAATCACTAACTGCCAAAATCAAAGTAGGACAGTTGACTCTCATAAGATCTATTGACACCAGAACCATCTATTCTTAAAAACAATGCCATGGAGCTGGAGAGATGACCCAGCAGTTAGGAGCACTCACTGCTCTTACAGAGGAACACTGTTCAGTTCTCAGCACCCACACAGTGGCTCACAATTCTCTGTTACTACAGTTTCGGGGTGCTAATGCTGTCTTCTGGCCTCCATGGGCTCTCACATGTATATGGTGTATATACCTCACTCATGAAAGTACACACATGAACCGATTAAAAACAAATGTAATTTTAAAGAAACAATAACTTCTTATAAAATTTGTTAAATTAATTTTAAACTGCTTTTGTTAAGTGATCACCTGTTCAGTACTCCAATAGGACCTATCAGTTTGTCCTTTGAACTTTTATATTAAGATATCTTTATTAGGTTATTGTGACATAATTTATTAATAGATCCACTGGGACTAAGTTGAAGACCTTCTTTGATTAGCTGAGAATGGTAAAAGCAAGTGGTCAGGGGTCTCACCCTACTACACTCCAAAATTCAATGGTACTGACTAATAGACATGCACAACAGAATATAGCTCTTGGTTTTATGTAATCTATTTTCATACTGAATGATGCTTACATTTGATATCGCCATACCAATTCTACCAACACTTTAAAAAAAAAATCAAGGAAAATTAAGCATTGCTCCAGAAAGTATTATAGGGCCCACATATTATACTAATTTCATTTGTTTATATTCATTTATTTATTTTAAATTTTTATTAGTATCCAACTGCTTACTTAAAACATTTTGGTTTGGCATTTTTACGACTATTGAAATCTGTTTGTCAACATGGTTGGTTACAAGGGTTTTAGTGGGCAACTGTTGGCAGGAAGTTAGTGAAAATAGCACATTGTATTTTTGTTGATATTTGTGTGGATTGATCATATAAAGACTTTCCCAATTAAACTGGTTTCCTCTTGTCATTATCATACTTTGTGGTATTGGTATACAAATCTGGCCATATATTCAAAGGACTCTATGTCCTACCACAGAGATACATGTACACCCATTGCATATTGCAGCTGTGTTCACAGAAGAAAGAAAAGTAAATCAGCCTAGATGTCCATAGCAGATGGAGAAATAATGAAAATATTGTATGTATCTACTAAATTTAGTTTGAAACAGACTCTTTCCTGAACTGTGTGGTCACAGACAGAGCGGTTTTGTGGATGGCTTCAATACTGATCACATGGACATGTCAGCCATTTGTTTACAGTTCTGTGTTAATGAAGAAGGCAGCCAATTAAAACATTTGAACTTCAATAAATTATTCTATTGTCATGATCAGATTTTTGTCAAAAAACCACTTACTTTAAAACTTCAGGAAATATTTTCATGGGAACAATTTATAACTTTGAATATTTATTTATTTATTTATTATTTATTTATTTATTTATTTATTTAATATTAGGTGTTATGCATGTTTTTCCTGAGTTGTGTGTATGTGTACCTGATGTGTGCCTGTTACCCAAGGAGGACAGAAGAAGGCATCAGATTCCCTAGAACTGGAGTTACGCATGGTTATGAGGACTATCCGAGTGCCGATAAGAGAGCCTGGGTCCTCCACAAGAGCAGCAAGATCCCTCGCCTGCTAAGCTGTCTCTCCAGCCCCAACTTTCATGTTTTAAAAAGAAATAAGACAACTCCCATTGACTTACTGAGGGACCACTATGCACATTGATAACAAATATTTTCAAATCACTCAGATGAAGGTAATTGGGATGTTTTGAATGAGAGAAGCATCTCCTCAGATCACATGACTGGTGAACATTTATAAAAAATAAGATGGTTCTCCAGAGATTAAAGTACACAGATGATGTCATTAAGTTGTAATTCATATTTGATAGTGTTTCTTCCACCTCAGAAATGCATGTCAAGATACCTTGAGCTTAAATTTTGTACAGATTAGCAGTTATTCTATAACCTTTTGAAAAAAATATATATATACAAAGAGTAACATGATTTACTAGTTATATTTTCTGAACTCATTATACTTTGTATTATGTTCTTATCTATAAAACCTTTAACAAACTTGAAAGTCACAAATTTTTATGAAAATATATTAACCATGATTCAAATTTCAGACCTCTACTATTGGAATCAATTTATTATGAAAAATAATGAGCAAGTAAAAAGTGTATGAATATATATATATATGTATATATACATATATATATTCAGGGTTTTCTAGAGGAATAGAATGTTACAATTTTACATATACATACATATATATACATATATATATGTATATATAACTTTAGAATGTTAGAATGACATATATATTCATTATTATTAAAATTTATTAGAATAGATTACAAGCTGTGATCCAGCTTGTCCAAGACAATGGCTGTTCTGCATTGGAATGTCCCAAATTACTCAATAGCTGTTCAAGTTGTTCAGTCTATGTAGCTGGATGTTTTAGTCTGTCTTCAGTATGAGTCAGAATCTCAGAGAAGGAAGCTGTAATGTCAGTGAAGAGATGCATTTATATAGACTACCATCAGATGGTGTGGCCCAGAATAAAAATAGATCTTCACCTCAAAAGATCTGGGTTAAAGGTAGAAGTTTCCACCTCAAAAGATCCAGATTAAAAGTGGGTCTTCCCATTTCACATTATTTAATTAAGAAAATATCCCTCACTATATACCCTAGCTACTTTCGGTTTAGTTAATAACAGCTATAGTCAAGTTGACAAGCAAGATAACCATTACAGTATGTAATGGACCTATAATCAAAATGATTTATTTTTCTTTCCCATCCTTCCATTTAAGCTTCCTTCAGTGGTTGGAAGATTTTGCCATCTACCAAAGAAAATTTCTAAAGACACATACTAAGTAAATAAGCAATTCTAAAACTACATGGAACTTCAAAAGGCCTCAAGTCAGAATTCTGATGCTTTCATTTCTTTGTAAATACCAAAGCTGATCTTAAATTACATCTTTATTTTTCTGAAACCTGAGGCCTAAAAGCAACATCAGGTGCCTTCCTTCCTGTATCTCACTGATGGCTGTTGAGCAACTCTGCCTGCAAATGCCAGACAGCTTGCCTTCTATGATCACAAGGCTTGGGTAGGTAGTCTGAGACAAGACCTGCTGAGCTGGTGAAGTCATACATTTCAGTTCCAGGAGTGTCCTGAGCTGAATTCACAGAGATTATTTTAAATATCTTTGCTCTCGGTAAGATATATGAGTTAAAGAACAAAATCTTCTCTTCTCCTTCTGTGTTCTGCATACACACACATGCACATACACACATATATACACACATACATGCACACACATATATATATGTGTGCATGTATGTGTGTATACATATATGTATGTGTATATATGTATATATATATATATATATTATATATATATAATATTATAAGAGAGAGAGAGAGAGAGAGAGAGAGAGAGAGAAAGAGGAGGTAATAAGTTGGGCATGTTATCAAATGTCACAGTGCAAGCTAAAAAGAAATGAAGCCAGACTACAGTAATAGCTTAGTTACATCACAGTACATCACAAATAATCATAAGTAGGAAAATATAAAAATATAGCACACACACCTGCACATACACACTGTACTTATTCCTGATCTTCATGATGCTCAGCTTTCCAACATGAAAATCCTCTCCACAGTGGTTGTGCCTCTACATCATCTATGCAAAACACAATCCGTTTCCCAGCTCTTTCTACACCTATTTGCATTGCTGGGCAAAAGGCATTAAGTATTCTAAGCTCGGGGCTACCACCGAGGTTATTTATTTTCAATTATGTATCAAGTGACAGCACAAAGGTGTGTTGGGCATTGAACTGCTTGATTCTCCATTAAGTGTAAATTCAAAGCTCAAATGTAGATGTAGCCAGCCATGATCAAGGTGGAATCTAAAGGCGGTTCCTTTCAGTAACATGATTTCATTCAAATAGAGCCACTTTGAATTTGTGTTCTCCCTTATTGTACACAACAAGCAATCATCATTATAATAAAGAATCAAATGGTAATGGTACTAACATATATGTACAGACAGGATTGTTGTCTGATCCTTTCTTTGTATTGATCATGTGTTCTCAAGTAAATAGAAGTACATTGTCCAGCACACAGTGTTGTTTTGATAAACATTTGATGGGTTGAACTGTACTGAATAAAGAATGAATGAATAGAAAATAATACTCTTTTAATGTTAGATAAATTATTATCATAGTTTTAAAGCTCAGATTATTGAGAATTTACTTCCTTTATCAATAACAACTACTGCAAGAATTAGATTCATTTGCATTCTAAATAAAATCAGATATAATCTTCAGACAGGTTCCATACTACACAAAGAAAGGTGGCCTACTGTCTATCAGCAGTATCAGGCATTAATGGCACCCACCTATATGTTGACACTGGTACTGTAATGCACATTGTGCCACCAGATTGAAACAAGAGACTTGGATTCATTACATTGTAAGTAGAAATATTAATTTCTGAGAATCTATAAGATTTCAAGTGATTTCTTATTAAATCCAAATTTCTGCATTTATTTTTAAAACAAAAACAAGCTCCAGTGAGCATGTATGCACACAAGGCATTGTACAACTTGAGTTGGACATAATGCTCAATGCCCATGGGTCTTCGAATTTGGCATTACCTAGTTCCTACTACTTCCTCTTTCCTTTAAGCTAGGGCTGGGTATCAATTGCTTTTCCTAAGTTACTGTTGCTATTTATAGCCTAATTCAGGCACTTAAAACACAAAACTATTCGTCTTAGAGGAACTTAAATTTGCAGCTTATGGTTTGAGCAGTCCCTGGATTCCTACTGACTGAGGGTATGTCAAAATGGTTCAGGCAGTTCTATGAAAGAATGTGTTCTTTAACACATAGATTGTGGAAAGAGAAAGGACAAGATAACACCCTCTATTCTCGACACTAGCTACTTAATCTCAGCCTTCCAGATGCCAGGAGCTTGGAAACTCTAGAATTTGTATATTTTCACTATTCTTCATACTATGGTCCCAATAATGTTCTGAGAAAGACAGTACAGATAGAGAAAAGAATAAGTGTCTTCTTCTTCTCTGCTCATGTAGCATCTTTCTATGCTAGCCACAGCCTGCCATTAAAGCTTTGGAAACATGCTTTGCATTGTTCAGTTACCTCTGTGTTAATTTAAGTTTGGCTACCTTCTTCTATGTCAAAGAAAACTAAACCTGCATCTTTGGGCAAGCTATGCCTATGAATACACTTGTGCTTCAGCTGACTGGAAACTCGGCCAGTATTGATTTCCTTGCAATACAATACACTTCAAGATGACCAAGGACAAAATCTCATAGAGGAGAAAAATCAAGCCAGGTTTCATCTAGACTTTATCAAGGGCTTGCTAAAAGTGAGTTTCACATACCTTCTCAACTTCCTCAGTTATTGTTAAGATTTCTCATGCAAGAACTGAAAAAAAAGTAATTCCGTAGTCATGAGTCTGACTGAAGGCCATTCTGTCTGCTAATAAGAGAAAAGATGAAAGAGAAAGGGAAACAACGAAGATATAACATATTTTGATCACTAAATGCTACATAAAGTAGTTTCCAGTAATTTACCATATTACCATCAGAATAAGGAAGTGTTTGCTCTCTTTTTGTGTGAGCATTAGTGGAGAGTTAATATGCTGTGAGCATTTCGTAAGTCATGAAGGCTTTCAGGCGGTAGCATCCGTTAAAATCACTAGGGTTTGCTTGCAGAGGCAAACTGACAAATGGGGTAAGACAGTTGTATCATTGCATTATTTTGAATGATTTATACAGTATTTTCTTCAACCAATGGAAAGAATATGAGTTTCATAACCTAATAAAAGCAAGGGAAAAAATCCTGATAGCTTTAAAACCAGTGAAGTGGTCTCTCTGATTTCACCATATTCCTGTAACCTTTGCTAGGAAAGGTCTATGATTCACCACAATTTATACTTTCTGTTAATCATTCCTTGCTTTGACCTCAGACTCCTGGGACAAATATGACTTTCCTAATTCTAAAGAAACTTTTCTGATAGAATGACTATAAAGATGATCACTATTGGTAATGGTAAGCTTTGCATCTTGCTTTAAAACCCCAGTAGGGACCCCAACGGAAGAGTTAGAGAGAGGACTGAAGGAGCTGAAGGGGTTTGCAATCCCATAGGAAGAACAACAATATCAACCAACTAGGTCCCCCCCCAGAGCTCCAAGGGGAAACCACCAACCAAGTAGTACACATGGAGGGACCCATGGCTCCAGCTGCATATGTAGCAGAGGATAGCCTTGTCAAGCATCAATGGAAGCACAGGCCTTTGGTCCTGTGAAGGCTCAGTGCCCCAGTGTAGAGGAATTCGAGGGTAGGGAGGCAGGAGTGGGTAGTGGGGTGAGGGAACACCCTCATAGAAGCAGGGGAAGGGGGGATGGGATAGTAGATTTTGAGGGGGGAACCGGGAAATGGGATAACATTTGAAATGTAAATAAAGAAAATATACAATTTTTAAAAACTCATTGCAAAGACCATCTACAGGTTTAGTAATCATTAGGCTAATTTAATTGTTTCATTGGTCCAAATCCAAACACTAAACTTAAATATAATTGAATTGTTCCATGGGTCAAATTTCAAATACTAAATATATACTCAGCCTGAACATTGTTTGTAAGTGATAAGCAAATATCAAACTCTAGTTAATGTTGTAGATATGGAAATGTTTATGGGTAAAATCTTGCACATTTGACAGAAAAAAAAAGACTGATGACTAGCTAAAGGATTGATGGATATATATCTGATTAATCAAATGTGGAAAAGTTAATTGAGAAATTAATATAAGTAGAGAAAAATAGATCTAACTAGTTGTAAAAACCTTTTGACTTTTGTATATTTTAAGATTTTTGTAAAAAATTTAGAAGCATAACTCAGCTGAGTTATAATACTACCTTTTTCCTCTTTAAGGTATGATTTTAATATTTAATAATCATGGGAACTTCAGGTCTTAATAATAATTTAGTAATCTGCCTATTAGCTACCTGCCAGGTACTGTCACTTCCTGATGGCCCCTTTTCTTTCTATCTTGACTCCCAGAGCACACCCCACCAGCTGCCTCAGGTAGTCAGAGACTGTGGTAGAGAAAAGCCCCACACCTAGCTGTCTCCCACTGGAGTTGTTCCAAAGCCCTAGTACTGCTTCCCATGGACCACTGACTTCTTCTGTTCCCCCCTTCCTTTTAGAACCCACCAGAATCCTGATGTCATCCTCTCAGGGAGCTGCCAGCTGCCCCGTGAGACCTTGAGAAGCCAGAATCAATTCATGGTGCAGAGGAACTCATTCTGACCAGCTTCAAGCACATAGTAGCTTATATACAGACAGTAGCTGATAACCATGAGAAGACTTAAAATAGAGCCTATAACCCTGAATACTAGACAAAATAAAGAGGCATCCCAACACTACGAGTCCCTTCCTGAATATTGTAAACACTGAAAACAGAAAGGCAATTTGTACAAGAAAGAAAGAATAACATCAAATAACAAATTTCAGATGCCCAAATCCTAGTATAGAAACAAAAACAGCATGAAACATTTGGGTTTGGAGAGATGGATCTGTGGTTAAGAATGCATGCTGCTCTTGAAAAGGATCCACTCAGATTCCAGAACCTAGGTTGAACAGCTAGCAACAACCTGTAACTCCAACTTCTGGAAATACAAAGTCCTCTTGAGACATCTATTGGTAACCACACGAACACCTACTCACACACTGACACGCAGGGACACACGTATATACACACGTATATAGACATAATTTTTAAATAAATGTAAAACATGAAACAATAAAAAAGACAAGATAACATGACTCCTCCAAATCCACAGTAATGTTCCTCTATGAAAATAAGCCTCCAGACAGAGAATTAAAAGAATACTTGTAATTATAATCGGACAATTCGAAGACGGTGTAAGTATATTCCAAAAAAAAAAAAAAAAAGCAAAAGCAAACAGGTGAAATAAGAAAGTCAATCCAAGATAAGAAAATAAAATTCAACAAAAAAGAATTGCTGAAAAACCTCAACCTAAAGTGTGTTGGAAATTACAAATAATTATTAAACAAACAAACTTGATAAGAAAAAAAAATCAAGATAAAACAAACAAACAAAAACTCAGAGGAAAGGCTGACAGGTAGAGTAGATCATGTTGCTATGGGACAGTGTGGAGAACAAATCAGGATTGGAGGACAAGGTAGAGGAAATGGATCGTGCTATAAGGGTCAATATTAAGTCTAGAAAAACATAAACACATCAGCTGTACAAGGCTTGCACAAAGTCAAAGCAGGCAAAAATCCCAGCCTGAGCATGGGAGGGACTCCTAAAGTCCCACCCCTAGTGGAGTAGCTATTATTGACTGATGGCTGTTGATAGACAGTCAACTTCTGAGAAACTACCCATGTTCCAGCAGATCATCCTACATCCACGCACAGTAGCGCTTAGTACGTGAGGTTGGTGGGGAGGGTGAGGACTGGCGGACAGATTGAGGGGAACTTGAGTTGAGGAAGAAAAGAAAGATATGCCAATGAGAAAAATCTAGTCCAAGGTTCTTTCCACAGGAACTTCAAGACTCTTTGTACTAAGTTTTGGAAGGGAGATATCCTATGTGCAAGAACAAGAGACGAGACAGGGTACAGAGGCAATGGACAGCATTTCAGGGGACCAGCTATTGCACCAGCTTTACTGCCAGCTCTCAGACCTTCCATTAGCTCTTTGACTGCTAGCACAGACAGGTTTCTTCATATGCAGAAAGCAGTGGCACAGTGGAATGATTTTAAAGAACCCTCTGGCTCCAGTGTTCTCAATTTTCAGTCGCTAAGGTTTTGCATGGAGGTGCATGTCCTGTATCATACTTGCCATCCCATTAACATTTACAAGGATAAAAAGAGGAGTCAAAGGCGAAATGCCATGAAAAAAAAAATTCAGTAATTAGTCTTGAGGCTGAGGGCTGCCTAACTTATAAGAAGTATCAAGGAAATAATAATAGGTTTGACCTCGGAAACATAGGAGAAAATGAGGCTAAGTATACAATATATGGTGCTGAACCACACTATACACACACACACACAGACACACACCACACACACACACACACACACACACACACACACACACATTTGCTATTCTTCTCCTCTTGTGTGTTTAAATATAAACTTAATGATATTATTATGGGAATTGAGGAACCAATTCAAGGTAAAATGAGCTTAGACAAGACCTGGTCTCTTCCTACTCAGCTTGTGGATCTGAAGCAATTAGCAACCCAGAAATGGCTGACTATGACCACCAAATGTAAAGAAGAAAACTGGGAGGCATGACTGAATGTACCTCATTTTCTTCTGCCTTCCTTTTCTGATAAAGGAAGGGAGTGCTATCCATCACAAGAGGACAAATTCTGGGGCACAAGTATCAGCTTAAATAATTTCTTTTGTAACCTATTTTATAATATTAAAGAATCAGGCAACATGTAGAAAAATGCAACCAATTTAGTTAGCAGAGTGAAATATGCCATTTGGTCTCATTCATCTTAATAGGAATTTGAAGCACACTCATGAGCCATTAGGACCCATGAGTTAGGTGAACTGAACAAGTGGTTTTACATAAGATCTACTTCTAAATCATTTAGTGCCTCCTTCCAACATTAAAAGCAAATACATTTTTTAAAATTTAAAATGGCAAGAGTCATAACAACTTATCATGGAAATAATTTCTTCAGGACTTAGCATGCTTGCAGGGGACAAGAGGAGTACCTTTATTGCTATGTCTCGATCTCTCTGAGATGCCTCAGTGGATTTCCCCCTCGCCCACCTCATGAGGAAACACAGCTGGCTTGGTCCCCGTCCCTCCTTCTTCTGCAATATGACTGCATAGGATCTTCCAAAGGAGCACAAAGAAGAAGTCACCTAGGTGCCATTCAGAGATAAGTAACAAGGAACATAGAGCAAGAGCCCCAGACAAGAGTGAGGAACAGTGCAGAGGTCTGTGTGTGGCACATGTTACAAACAAGATTGGCTTTCTCACGAGGGCTGTGGCATTTCCTTAATATCTACCATAGGAAGTGATGACACATCTACACCTCGTGGATATGGTTGCACTTCCATTATCATTACCGTAGAAAGAGATTCCTATCTCTCCATCTTGACCTCGTCCCAGAGGACATCAGAACTCAGACTAGCATGTTGCTTTGCTATATGAATCAGCGTCCTTTGTGAATAAGGAAATGGAGCCCTGGAATGAAGAGATGATTTGAACCAAAATGCTTCTGTTTATACAATGTGCAGAAATACAAGTAGCCATAGACACTACTTCAAGCTTTTGGGGACATAGGGTGTGCACTCATTTGTTTTAGGTTCTTTTTGTTTTTGTTTTATTCATGATAAGCCAATAATATAGGCAGTGGTACATTTTATAAGTAGGACCCTAGAGCACAGCAAGGACAGGCTGTGGTGGGTAGACAAAGAATATGAAATAAAAAAGAGAAAACATGAATATGCACTGCTCCACTCAGCAGTACCCTCCCTGCCCTACTTTACTTCATCACAAAACTGCCATGAGTATCACAATGAAAACACTGAAATTACTTTTTTAAATTGTCAACCAATAGATTTAATCGATAAAAGAAGATACCTAAGTTGTCCCATATTCTTGATAAAAATTCAGCTGTCAAATGTCACTTTTTTCAACCCAAAGGAACAGATAGGAGGAAGAGTCCAGGATAACTGCTCAAATAAATTGAGAAAAAAAATTTTAGAAATTAAAAAAAAAAAGTTTGTACTCTGTAAGAATAATTCACTAAATATTCTTATTTGTTGTATATTAAAATATATTTTCAAGTTGCACTAATTGTACCTATAGTAAGCCTTTCCATGTTTTTGTGATAGAAAGATTAATAACAAAGAAATTATTCTTTACAGGAAAAAAAGAAATTACTTTTAAAACAGGATATTAGAGTATAAGTAATTGCCTATTGATAGCGAGTGAAAACTGGAGGTGACATTCGATGCTGTTAAGAGTCACTGTAGGGAATGTCTATTGCTTAACCAAGTTCCATGTTAAATGCTTGCCTGACTACCTGTGTCCATCCACTGACTACCAACCAGACTTTTCTTTCCATACTTCCTTAATAACTCGCTGTAACATTTGACTTGCTTTCCTAAAATAACTATGTTCCGGCATTCTAGCCTAACCTCCAATCAATTTCCTTTTTTACAACATGAGCAATTACTTTATTTTAAATAATATTTTATTTATCCTTTGGGAATTTCATACATGTATATGATGTATTTTACCATATGCAGTTCTCTACTTCCCCCGACTCTCCCTGCACGTCTCCAATGTGTCCTCTTCCAACTTAATGCCTTTTTTATTTTATTTTCTGAGATTATAATATAATTGTATCATTTTCCCTTTACTTTCCTGTTTCCAAGTCTTCTCTTTTTGTTTTTTTTTTTTTTTGGGGGGTTTTTTTTTGTTTTCGAGACAGGGTTTCTCTATGTAGCCCAGGCTGTCCTGCAACTCACTCTGTAGACCAGGCTGGCCTCAAACTCAGAAATCCACCTGCCTCTGCCTCCCAAGTGCTGGGATTAAAGGCGTGCCCCACCACCGCCGGCTTCCAAGTCTTCTCATATACCTCTCCTTGCTCCTTTTCAAATTATGGCATGTTTTTTTCATTAATTGCTGTTGCTTAGGTATATGCATAGACATATAAGTTCCTAAGAATATACATTTAAGCACACAGTCTTCTCATCACAAAATAATTTTAAATAATAATTTTAAATCTTTTTACTTGTATGTGTGTTCTCAGGAATGATTATTTGGTATTGGATAACTAATTGGTGTGCCTTTCCCTGGTGAAAACTATTTCCCCTGCTCTCAGCCATTTCAACATAAATGAGCCTGTTTTTATTAAATGCCTTTAGAATATCTAGAAAGTCTAAGCCTTTACATGTTTCACTGATTTATATTGTCATATCTGTATTCACAAGCTATTGAAGCTAGTGAAAACATTTCTTGTAAATGTAAGGTATTATGGCACTAAAGTACAGTGTATTTTTGGACTATGAACAGCAGAAGTTCGCATTAGCTCTCATCCAAAATGTTCCCAGTTATGATGGTAGACATTTTATATTTTTAAGATTCTGTAATATTTGCCTATATGTAACAATATACATTTTGTAGAAGACACAATTAATTTATGTTTATATGCATCTGATACAGAGATCCTGATGGTATGTGTACACGGTTTTTAGCGAACCTGTGTGTGACTGTCATGTAAAACCAAGTATGGAATGTTTCACTACTGGCATTATGCTGGAAACTTCAATATTTCTAATTTTGAAGCATTTTATATCTGGCTACTAAGAATGCCCAGAAGGTAATATCATATGACACTTGATGTTTCAATCCATATGTACCTTTGTATTTAAAAGAGCCTATACAAAATGAATGGAAAAGAGAATGAACCATGATGTGGATAAAGAGGCAATCACATAAAAACACAATATTACCTAAGCAGTTAATCACTAACATTTAACACGACAAAGATTTTTTTTATCAGGTCTACCTTTAGTTGTTAAAAATACTAAAGAACTTCAACCACAATACCTGTATACCACATCTCTTCAACAAGTCTACTTATTGAAGCTTCTATAGGCATTTGGTAAGCAGTATTCTAGCATCCACCAAAATCTTAAAGGATATTTGTATTCAATCCCAAGAGACCATTCTTACGGAAATAAATGCACAAGTTTAAAAGTGGTTACTGTTAACCGTTCTCTGAAATGATATTGCAGTCAATTCTTCTTTAGATGCCAAATAAATTGAATCTAGTTGCGTATCTCAGTTCCTACAGTATCTCAACCAACACTCTGATTCTGGAAAGCAAGAGAACTCAAAACACGTCTGATGCATTCAAGAATCTTTAAATATTAGGTTTAACTTGGTAAGGCACAAAAAATATCTACTCTACCTCACAACTTTCCAAGGGGATGATTGGCTATGCTCACTACTAATTATTAGTAACTTGAATTCAGAAAGGGCTTGATCTGACACCATGAATAAGTCACCAAAAAACATTAACTTTTATCTGACCTGATATGCATCCTCGATCTCTCTAAATGGGTGTGGCAGTATCTCTGGATACATCTTTGGAAAGGCCAAGTGAATTTCTGCACTTCCAAATTTTTCATTTTCATTCCCCGTCAACCAAGACAAGAAAATGTTTTAGAAACAGAAGTATTTTCTCGTCGTGTCCCATTGACTCTGTCTAGTAATTGGAATGGCAGGGAAGAGATTAGTTGGCAGTTCAGTCAATTAAAAGCTAAGACTGCAATGGGAAGAACAATGCTCAAACCATGGGCTATTTAGAGATTCAGTACCTCAAGACAAAATTGAGCAATGGGTCAGTAATGTGTGAGTAATATTTCAGCGAATGATGTCAGGTAGCAGTGACAACAACAACCCTGTAAACACCCAAGAGGAGAATTGTATGTAATATTGTAGATAAAGAGATGTGTTGAAGAGATGGAAAATAACAGTCTCACAGAGTCCATAGTATACAGAGATCATCGTAACATCTATAAAGTAAGAAAAATGTAAATCATACAGTTTCACATGTCTACAAATATAATGTTATGAAGGCTACTCATATACTTTTCTGAATAGTATATGACTATATAAATACACACTACCATTTTACTTGATTACTATCATATTCATCCATTTTGAGGTGATTATTAAAGTCTCAAAAAAATGTAATCTTTGGAAATACTTCAAACATCTAACTAGAAGCACAGCGTCTGGAAATTAAATGGAAATAAATGATGTAGATATAAAGGAATGAAATGCTATGACTGCTCCCAAAGGATGGTTGTAGAGAAGGGTCTTATTATAGAGTTCGGGGAGAAAACTGCCAGAGTCATCGGGAAAGACCCAGACTGAACTGCGCAACCAGAGGAGAGGGAGGGGGAGAAGGAGAGAAGAAGAAAGGAGACAGGAGGACCATAATGCTGAGTTGTGTGGTGATCAGATGCTCGGGCAAGGAAAGCAAAGGCCAATACTTGGGTGGAGAAGTTCAGGGTAGGGATGAGGCGAGAAGTTCTGGGAGGACCCACAAGGACTGAGTGGAATTTTTCTTGGGTTTCTCTGGGATCTGGCAATATACAACCGCAAGAAGAAGAAACTCAGATTAGTTGTAAACAGGATACAAACTTAATGTAGGTGGCAATCTCCCCCATCCACTTTCTATTTATTCTTTAATTTTTTTTTTACAGTCCATACTTTATCCCCCTCCAGGTTCCACTCTCCAACTGTTCCACATCCCACACCTCCTCCCTCCACCCCTGTTTCCAAGAGGATGTCCCACCCCACCTCCACCCCACCAGACCTCCCCACTCCTGGAGCCCCAAGTCTCTCGAGGGTGAGGTGGCAGATCTTAATGGTACTTTCGAGAATTAATAGTACCTGCTACACCAACTCTCATCCACAACACATTTTCGTCAATGCAGAGCCAATCAACGTATGAGAACTCACATAACGCGAATGTTTACAAATTATTAATTTGTTGGCAGTGAACTAGAAGGAGATGTTTAATAAGACAGAAACCCCACCAATGGTCAGTCATGCTGGTAATGAGAGATCAGTTTGGCATCACACTGATCAACCCTCAGGTTCAGGAGCACCCAGGAGTTGATGAAGAAGAGTTCTCATACACTGCCCTCTCCGCGGCTCTCAGAACGTAAAAACTGGCACTAGGACCCAGAGACCTCAAGGTTTTAAGAAACGACTGCCCAGAGGCACACTTGCACAGAAATAGTGTGTGGCAGTTATTGCAAAAGACACCAAAAATCATTCAATCGTTTAATAGACCTTTAGTACACGCTACGTGCCAAGTATTTTAATATAGAATGGCGATGTTAACAGGTAAGGATGAGACTTAGTGAAGAACGGGCTAGCTGCACTGCTGTATGCACTGGATCTGTATTTGTGAATTGTGACCTAGAATGGTCCGTGGGGTCACAGGGAATGCATGGAATTGGTCCTTAGGGTCACAGAGAATGCATGCTGAGCTATGGTGATCTTTTTCAAGGGTAAATAAATGCACAATTAATAGATGGATTTCATCATATTGAAGAAGGAGAATGAATTCTTTTAAACAGCATTCCATTAAAAGAATCCGCTGAGGTTTAATTAATCATCTCCCAAGCAGTGTCCTTTTGATAATATTGGATAGCTTATTCCATGCAAGCTAGTGACATCTGCCAACTTAACTGATTAAATATCCATTCTAAAGGAATCTAAAAACTATACAGTTGAAAAACTGCAGCATTCTGGTAGTACAATATTATTTTTTAAATAAATCTCATGCTCTGCACAGCCTTGACTCAATTCTCCCTGATTATAATTTCTCAAAACCAATACTTGGGTAGGAATTGAACAGCATAAAATTCAAAATTACAACTTGTAGTGCAGATATTCTGAGCTACTGATTAAAAGCAAAATCCCATTCTTTGACAATCAGTGAGTGGGCTTCATGTAGTAATTAAAACACCTACTGAAGATGTTACTGAATAGATGACTACCCCATCTCCACACTAGGGTAGGTCACAAAAATCCTCATTGGCAAAGAGAGAAATTCCTCAGAATATGGTTCTGGGTCTGCTCCAACACACTGACAAGAGCACAATCAGGACCCAAAGACTCTGTGCCATAGAGTGTGGGCTGAATAAACATGGTAACTTTTCTTGGAACAGTGGAGCACGGAGTTCTGTTCTACTCCTAGCTTGCCAAATGCTCTCTCGTGTGGAATTTGATCTGCTGAATAGAGTTATATGGTCTCAGGCAATTACATACTGGCTTTCATTTGCTAGAAGTGCCGATTTTTGTTTTGAAATCATCCAAAGAGTATCATCAAACACTATCTCTAGTAATTAGAGTACATGGAGGGCACCCCTTATTACATCAGCCACATGGAGAAGAAGAATTTCTACTTGCCTCAGTATAAAGCCACGAGAGCAAGGAAGATATATTCTTCCAAAGACTGAGCAATTTCGTAAAAATGTGTGCATTCTGAGCTTGAAATGTTTAAGGCACTAGCTTGGTTTTACCAGATATGGAGCAGAAAAAATAGTGGGGCATAAGTATATACCCTAAGGGTTACAGTCTTGGTTCTGACTGGAGTTTTACCACCATGATGTGACCTGACACCACCGTTTGACTGCTTGAATCTCTGTTCTTCCCTTATAAATCAGAGGTTAGGAAATTCAAGACCAAAGACCAGTTTTCAAGCATTTTAAGGTGCAGATTTCTACAACTAGGAAGACTCTGACCGCCTCACTGTGCAACTTGGTGAAGGTAGAGGTGGGACTAGTCTAGCTTAAAAAGGACAGAAGATCCGATCTGCCTTTTAAAAAGAGTTGTTTAAGCGGGCGTGGTGTGGCGCATGCCTTTAATCCCAGCACTTGGGAGGCAGAGGCAGGTGGATTTCTGAGTTCGAGGCCAGCCTGGTCTACAGAGTGAGTTCCAGGACAGCCAGGGCTACACAGAGAAACCCTGTCTCGAAAAACAACAAACAAACAAATAAATAATAAATAGAGTTGTTTATTTTTATTTTATGTGTATGTGTGGGTGCCTGCACATGCTTGTGTGCACTACACAAGTGTTTTGTTTCCTCGGAGATCGAAACAGGGGATCTGATTGTCTGAGTTGCAGTCGCAGGCAGCCGTGGGTCACCATGTGGATGCTAAGATGTAAACCCAGGCCCTCTGAAAGAACAGCAAGGATGCTTAATTGCCGAGCCCTTTCTTCCAGTTCATTTCTTTTCTGTACCAAAGTAATCTTCATACAGATTTGGTGAGAACTCTAGGACCATATAAAGCATATTCATGAGAACAAAATGGTTGGAGGCAGTCTTGAAGGTTTGCTTTAGATCTAATATTAGAGATGATCTAGCACAAAATCGTTGTTGAGTCAGAAAGCCAAGGAGCCTGGATCTCTGCTGCCTTCTGTTCCCAGGTTGTTCCAGACATTAATTTTGGATTTATGATTGCTATATTACAGCTGTAAGGAAAAAAATAACTCGCTTGGAATCATCTCTTCCAACAGTGGATGCTAAATTAAAGGGACTTTGGCTTCAATAAAGCTTCATTTTTGTCTTGAAGCTATTTTGTTCTTCCAAAGTTAATTTGCCCTTTCATTTGAAAAAGGGGGTTGGGGGCAGGGAACCTGTGTCCATCGCAGACTTTATCAGCAAAACAAAGAGCATTATATATGTGGTATTCATTTTATACATTTCAGGTGTTTTCTACCCTTTAAATAGAATGCTTATTTCCTTATTCTCTAAGATTACATCGTCTAATTATACAGGGTTCAATTTATTAAAAGCAATCCACTTTGAGATTTTTGTCTCTATCCAATTACACACAGATTGCATCAACCAAAGTGAACATTTTGAAGTATATTTCTCACTCTTACCTCCATATACAAGTATGAAGTCTAGAAAGGAACCCATTACCTGAGATGCATCTTGTAGATGGAGAAGTGGAAGAAAGGGGATTCAAAAGTTTGTTTTCAGAAGAAACACAGTTTTGTGATAAATATGCCAAAATTGTGACTTCTAATAGCGTTCAAGTGGGAGAGCGCATGCGGGTTGGGTGTAGACCGATCCACAACACTTAAAACTTCTCCCTGTTCAAGTGACCAAACCACTTCTAAAAGGAAGCAACCCAGCCAAAACACAATAGAGCTCAACTCCTCCAGCAGCCTCGTTGAAGAACGAAGCGTGACTCCAAGGTAAATACTGCCCTCTGGTGGTGATGATTGAAATAGCAACTGTGAACTGAGGCTTTCTTGTAGAAAACATCATTCATTGACCTCCATCAGTCCCAGATACCATTGTAGGCGCCACGTGTAAAATATCTTAATGATGAAAATAACACAAGGGATGTGTTCAGTTTTGCAGTACGTTATGAAATGTTATAGTAATGCAACTGCAATCCCATAGTCTAAGTTGACAAACGAGAACGAGAGAAGTTGTTAAAGACTCATACTCATGGACTGTCATGTGTCCCCGTGGTTTCAATTTTTCATTTTCCAGTCTCAGAAATTCACCCCATTTTTAAAGATGGCTGCACCTTCGAAAGATACCACTGATCAGGTAACGAGAAGAGTCATAATTCCTTGTTTGGTTGCTTCCAGTCCTTTAACATTCTCCAGATTCTGCACTCCCAGAAGTGAGAAACAAGCAGTGGCTGCCGTGGTGCTCGCCCTGTCTGTCCGACCCCAACTCTGGGCAACCGGAACTCCCTTCATGCTCTGTCACAGGAGGGAAGGATGGAGCTTGACAATCTAGTTTTGTAGCCTTATTGGGAAGGAATGCTTTTTTTTTTTTCAATTACAATGGATTTGAATAAGATATCTTCATAAATTAAAAAACTGAGGACTCTGAGTCCTTACTAAAAGGAAAGTAAAAACAGAGAATATTACTTTATAACAATATAAGATTTGAATTTTAAGTAAATTTCATGTTAGAAATATTTACCTTTTTTAAAAAAAAAAAAACTTTTAAAATTATGTTTTTTAAACCCTGAGTTGTTTTTGATATTTTAACATTAAAAGCATTCTGTGGGAAGGAAAGGGATCAACCAAAAGCAAAAAATACCTTAAGTGAACCTGCTACTTTGAATGCTAAAATAAAATAAAACACTTTGAACATTATGACGAAGCTTCCTGATTAGTCAAAATATGATTTCATTTTCAAATGAAAGCGGTACTATGTATTACAGGAAAAATAAATTTTAATCCATTTCGTAATTTAAAATCAGTTCACTTTTCTTTTTGTATGTGTGTACATGCGCATGCAAAAGTCATAAGACTACCTTCTCATTTGGAATTTTTCACATAACATATTTTGATCATATTTTCTCCTTCCCCAATTCTCCAGCTCTTCCCCCACTGCACTACAGTTTCATCTCCTGCTTCTTCAAATCTGTCCAAATACAAAATGAAAATCAAAACAAACACAAAAAGTCAATAAGACAAAGTATCAACACAACGAAAATGATACAGAACACCCCTCCCATAAATGGAGTTCATTTTGTATTATTCAATTAGTCCTGGGCGTAGCCTGGAGTGTGGGTGATATACCAAGTGACACTATATTTGTTTTTTGTTTTGTTTTGTTTTTTAAAAAATATGAAATTTATAAACATGCATACTCAAGAAGATGAACAAACACAAAGCAGAATATTAACAAATAATACCATGATAAGTTACAATTTTAATCCATTTAATTATCCATTTCGTAAATTAGTCAAAGATACTATGGATCACTACATTGCTTTTTCTTTTTTAGTTGTGTGTTTAACTATCTGCCCGCGTCAAAAATGCAAAATTCATGTATACATAGCGAGCTACCCTTGCTATTTGCGATAATTCTTTCGCCTAGAGAAAATTACAGAATATTTAACACCATTTAAAGTACATCAAATTTAAATGTCTATGTAATCAATAGATATGCCAAGTTAAATTTGAAGTAAATTGAGAAAAAAATATTTGTGCATTGGACAGAAGCCTAAATTATAAATGGTAATTTTTCTAAAACAAATGCGTTAATTAATTTTATCAATATTTACAATATGTGATTACGTGACACTACATTTAAGGAAACTGATTTCCCTTTTCCCAGCAGGAGTCAATTGCAAATAGTTTCTTGATTAGGTAAGACTCAGTGTCTCTCACTTCTTCTCAGTGCTGGGATCAGAGGACAATCTTAGGTGTTGACACTTTCCATTGGTCTAAGACAAGAACTCTTGTCCTCTTTGTGCATATCAGGCCAGCTAGCCCACAATCTTCTGTGGATTCTCCTGTCTCGGCCTGACAGTTCACCTTACCAGGGCTGGGTTCAGACATGCACTGTTGCATAAATGAGCCTCCATGTGGCTTCTGGGGATCCAAACTCAGCTCTTCATACTTGACATGGCAATTGTTTAACCTACTGACCTATCTACTCAACCTGAAACCCAACTTTTAAAAAGTAGATTTTCATTCTTGTATATTTCAGATATATGATTATATCTCAATAAATATAAATCTACATCTGTATGTAAGTATGTCTCCAAACACTCACCCTATATACATACATGCTTATATGGTATAAGCAAACTGTCATTTTATACAGTAAAATATTATAAGTTGTGTATAGAGACTAACACTTCAATTTGAAAACCTACTGCAGGAACTGTGTCTATTCTGACACCTTGGCCCACAAGCTGTACAAATTAGCTGCTGACTGAGGAGTGAACGTCTCAGTATCAAAATGCACTCCGTATAATAGTCTTCACAGCCTGAAAGAGCCCCTGAGGTTATGTCTTCAACATCTGCATGCATGACTTAGCACTTTGGCTATGGCTGAAATTGAGATGCCAAGCTGCGATATATACAATGACCAAATTAGTACACCACTGCTTCTTGGTTCTCTCAAATTCCAAGAGGCTTTCTTCTTTGTGAATTATGTCATTAACTCCTTCAGCTAAGAATAGCACAGGAATAAAACAGACACATAAGCACCTAGTGTCAACTCTGAATGTCACTATCTACATTCAAGCTATCAAAAACAGAACACCTACAGAATGGTTTGAAGACAGTAATATGTAGACAACCATCAGGGTTAAATTTATGAAAAAAATCTATTAATGAAACTTGTGTGTTTTTGATTACCATAGGGACTGTTAGAATGTCTGGTTATTCCCAATTCTCTCTGCACTCTCTAAGAAGAGATAAAAAACATATAATACCTGCTTGAAACAAAGGGAACAGTCCACACAAAAAGAGAGAGGAGACAATACAGTACACACACAAAGAATGGCCTAGATAAAATATGGTCAGCCACTGGACCTCATAGGAATAATGTCATGGTCTTTCAAAAGTATTACTTTCTCTTGGGAGTCACTAAATTGACAGAGATCTAGACTCATTAATATTTTTTACTTCCTTATCAAAAAAGGCCATTACCATTGCATATGATAACATCCCCTACACTTAGCATCAAACTTAAGACTCATAGAAAATTTACTAAAAGGAAGTTGAATAGGATGGTTTTTAGATTATTGGGGGGAGATGAAAGACAGTGTGAATAGAGAAAGCACAGATTTCTTTTAAAGTGCAATTTGATTGGCATCAAATTTTGGTAGGTATCACCTCTGTTAAAGGCATGATGTTAGTGTCTCCTCCAGGAGTGAATAGCTGTGAACTCAGAATGAATACAAAGGCTTTGAATAATGGCTCACATTCATTCTAATTAGCAGCTATGTGATGTTTTGCATTTGTGTAACTATCATTGTGATCTGTCATTGAGATGTATACTAATCAAATTATCGAGCACATCATAACATTTTTGTGTTTTATATCAAAAAACAAATACATCCCCAAACAACCAAGAAGTTGGTGAGAGACCTTTCTTTCTTAATCCCTTTTGTAAATGTTTTGCTCTTACTTTAAGAAATGTTTCTCTTTTTTTCCCCCATCCCTCCACTTGATGCCCTGTCTTTCTACTGGAGGTGGACTCTATGGGCATTTCATCTAAGATCCCTCCTCTGAGT
This sequence comes from Mastomys natalensis, assembly GCA_021653895.1. NCBI lineage: Eukaryota > Metazoa > Chordata > Mammalia > Rodentia > Muridae > Mastomys > Mastomys natalensis. The sequence goes on along the minus strand of JAJTUV010000495.1, from coordinate 292,124 downwards.
CCTGAGAGGCTCTTACTTCTCAGGTCTCTGGTACTTACCTTCTAGAGGGTTCCCGACTTCCTAAAGGTTTCACATTTCCATTTTTTCTACTGGCCCTCAGGGCTTCTCTCCTGTTCCCCCACTATACCTGATCATGTTCCACTTTTCCCTTCCCCATCCCCCTCCCACCCAGTTTCCTCCCTCCCTCTCCTCCTGTGTTCCTTAAGTATTCCTAGTTTAGTCCACTGGATCTCCATTCTCAGGAACAGCACGAACCATTTGGCTATACTTTGGCGAGCCTGTTGGTCTCCCACCAGCATGAGAAAGGACCACTGGAAGTGGTGGAGGCGGTGTCTGTTAGAAAGATGCTTTAAAAAGGAGAAGGCATCATTTAGCCATAGAGTCTCATGGTTGTGTCTTTGAGGTAGGGGCAAAATGATCCAGTTTTTCTTTAAGTTGTCTTCTTTATGACAAGCTGACATTTATTAAGTCAAGTTCCTAAAAAGGCCATACATGGCCTGCTGCTGTCTGTGTCTCAACTTGAGAATAACCCCTGTTGAAGGCAGTGGTCTCCTACATTCATCTCACATTTGTTTGCTGAATAAACTTCATTAAGTGCTAACACCGACCACAATAGCACACTAACTCCATATTACTGTACACTTCCTGTAAAATGTGTTCCGTGACTACATGTGTTTCTCTTCCACACTAAATTTGGAATTCAGTTTTGGTTATTGAGTTATTTAATATGTTCCAAAGAGTGATTACCAAAACCTCTAAGATCTGGGTAAGATTTCTGTTCCCCTTTGGACTGAAACCTTTGCTAAACTATGTACAATAGACTATAGACTAGTTTCTTGCTGTTTTAATGAGGCAGATAGTCGGTGTAGGTTTGATTTTTGAATTTCCTTGATTTTCAAACTCTTCGTTATTTTTAGAAATTTGTAATTCTTTTGAAAATTGTCTGTTCATCTCATTTGTTATGGAGTAAATTATGAGTTCTTCATATATTTGAATATTAATTCTTTGTCAGATGAATAGCTGACAAAGATTTCTAATCCACCCACTCTTTCTTCTCATATTTTTCCTTTATTGTTTAGAATTGTACAATTTTTAACTCACATGTATCAATCCATGTAGAAAGTCATTGCCTATACTTATGTTTTCAAATGTAATCTGGGCATAGGAGTGCAAGCCTTTATTTCGAGCATTTGGGAGTCAGAGAGCTGAATCTCTGAGTTTAAGACCACTCCAGTCTATGGAGGGAGTTTCAGGACATCCAGCATTACCTTGAGAGGCTGTATCAAAACAACACACACACACACAAACAAACTATAAACATCTTCAGATATTCCCCCTGTGTTTCCTCTAGTACTTTGAAGTTTTATGTCTTACATAAGAACTTTAATCAATATTGAGTTAATTTTTAGAGAGATGAGGGATGGGGATCCTAGTTTCAGTTTTCTACATGTGAACATCCAGTTTTCTCAATACCTGTTATTAAAGACTGTCTTTCCTCCAGTGTATGACCATGATATGTTTGTGGGAATCGGATGTCTGTAGAAACAGTTCTGAGAACTGCTTTCCACTCGATGCCCAGTTTTATGTGAGTATCGTGATGTTTTTCTGTCAATGACTCTACAGTGTTTTGAACAGTTATTGTTATACTTTCTACATTTCTTCATTTTAGACAGATGGCTTTAACTACACTGAATAGTTTGTGTTTCCTTCTGCATGCTAGGTATTTCTTTCTTGTTTTCTGAAGACCACTATTGGCATTTTGATGGAACTGCATTGAATCTGGAGAATTCTTCAGTAACATGACCATTTTGAGAGATGACTCCGAATTAACATATCCCTTGTGTAAAGACTAAATACTTAGTCTATAGTACATAAAGTTTCTCAAACAAAAGTAAGTAATTGTTCAGACTAGAAAAACCATACTAGAAACTTCAAAGCTTAAAATGTTTTATGGATTATTTCATAGGACAATGGAGAAAAAACATGATAGACATGAATATTAAACTGAACTGATTAACATATTAGTAAGTTTTAAAGTACGTGTCATCATCGTAGCTATGTGATGATGAATTCCAGCCCGTAGACTGTGAACTCACTCTTATATGAAACTGCTGTTTTGCTGCTCACTATTTGCTTTTAACAAATGTTATCTTTGCTTTATTAAAAAAAAAAAAAAAACTTGAACTACATAGTCTTAGAACTGCCTATATAGCAAATGGTTTCTATAGATACTGTGGTTTTTAACCATACCTTAGATGTACATGAGATAATTAATCAGAATAGAAAAATAATCAGAACAAAGGCAATAACAATCCAATCAATTCTTGCATATCTGGAAGCTGCCTGGAGGCATTCCTAAAGTCAGTGTTGCATCTGACGTTTCACTTGCTTCGTATAACACTATCTTGGTTATAAAAGCTTAGATCACTTTCTGCAAAGGCTATTTGGGATCAAAGCAAGAAAAGTAGACCATTTAAACTCTAAATCCTAAACTTCTCCAGAACATCTGAAGCCCAAAGATCATGTGAATGAAACTTTCTACAATTTAAAATTAATTCTCTTTTTATAAATTATATATAGAGCTGGGGACTGGAGAGAGCATACAGATGTTAAGAGCACATACTGCTCTTCCAAAGAACCTGAGTTCAGTTCCCAGCATGCATGGTAAACGGTTTAAAACTGCCTATGATGCCAAAGCTAGTACTTATTATCTATTCTTCATGCCTGCACCGATATACCGCACACATAGGCCAATACACATAAACATAAGTAAGTAAAAATAAAACTTTTCAAATTGCATGTCTACCGTCACACATAATCCCTAAAAGGTCTGAGCATAATGGGAGAACCTCAAGCACGTGAGTATCAGAATCTAAACTCTGTAGCTTCAAAGAAATATAGAGTTAATATCAATTAATGAATCTTAAGGCTGTGAACATTGGATTCAGCCTTAAGTTATAGAACTATCCAATATCCAAAAAGATGTTTTTCTCATTAATCTCAGCAGAACATCAAACAAACAAAAAACCAAATGGACCAGTTCCAATCCATCTGGAGCAGCCAATCTATGGGAAAGGTTTCTATTCACACACTAAAGATCAGGAACAAAAGCTCAATCAAGAAATATAGTCATCTCCTTCCTCTGTAGCCTCCCCTTTCCACCCAGTCCCTTACCCTGTGACCTCAAATAATCCCAAATCTGGGAAACATTAGTAGAGTTCCTTTAGCTGACCCCATTACTGTGCACAGTAGGTGAAGGTAGTCTCAGAGGTAGTGAATGTCAAGGTTTAGTGTGAAGTATAACATTCATTTTAGACACAGGGATACTCCATAGGAAATAAAGACACCATTGATGGAGAAGAGCATAAATGTCTTACAAGCATAGAACAGTGTCCTGGGTGAGGAAGTGATAAATAATAAGGCTTTCTCACAGCACCTGCTACTCATTAAGAGACAGAAACCTCTTGGCCACCATTAATACTTTTAGCATCTGCCAGAGGAAATAGAGGGCTTTGCAAAGAAAAAGATGTGTTTTAAAAGGTGGTGGTAGAACTGAACAGATGTGTGTCTATTTTGTAGATTAGATTGTAATGAACTTTGGTGAATAAAGGGTCAATGATTAAAGCAGCCACATAAACAACATTGATCAAATACAATTATATAAGAAATGGAAGGTGGCCAATTCAACTCAGAAAAGCATAAATGATTCAAGTATCCACTTTGCCGTTATTATTGTATGGACTAAAAGTTTTTTTCTTAACTATAAAGGCACTCTTTGTGACCCAAAAAAATAAAGTGTCTTGCTAGGGGAGTTGGGCTTGAAAGCTGGTTCATCCAGTAAAGGCAAGGCTCACAACCAAAATATCAAGTTGGGGAGTTAAAGGAAGTGATGAAGATTATAAATACAAGCTAATAGTTTTACAAGATGAAGAATGAATTGCTTAAGGATCTAAATAATAAGAAGAAATGTCTCCCTCCTCTTTTCAAGACCCATTCAGCCTTGGAAAGAGCAGAGGTAGGGAGGTGAGCCCTCTCTGTTCTCAGACTCAACATGGAAGCTATTCCAAGGATAGTCTCAAAGTGCAGGGACTGGGGTAAGGAGAACAGCGGCCTCAGAAAATGCTGAAGACTGTGGTTCACTGTCCTGACCCTCACTGCTGCTCCAGTGTGTGGGTCAGTCAACAGGGTCTAGCAAGAGAGAGAGTGGGGATGGAGGGGCAAGAGATGCAAAGAATGGAGACAAGACAGGGTGTTCAAGTCCCGTTTATTGAAAGGAAATCATGGGTATATATAAGCACAAGCAGGGTACTGCAGCTGAAGACACTTTACCACGTGCGCCTTGCAGCTGGGGCATTAAACAACAAAACAAGATATGTGAGAAAAACAAGATGTTTATCAGAGTGTGCTCAGCTGTTGTAGGCTGTTGAAAACAAGTCTCTTGTCAGGGTATATGGCTGGAGATGGCTGCAAAGATGATAGCTGCTTTTTGCTAGGACGTGGCTCCCAACAGTTCACTAAACCTACCTCTCCTTTTCTAACAGGGCTCTGTGCCAGAACTAAAATAAAAAACAATACTAGAAAATCTACATAACATTGTGACTCCTGTCTTTCTGGGGCTAAATCTAAAGGCTGATTTAACTTTCACTTGAATGAAAAGGAACAGAGAATTTTTCATATGTGCAGATGCATTGTGTTGTTTATTAGGAAACCATTTGTTTTGATTTACCAGAATCTGACTTTCTGAGAGAAAAACCAGGAGCTTCAATTCATGTGTCTCTGGAGAATCATCAAATCCTCTATGGCATCTCTGCTGTCTGTCCTAGATCCATCCCCATTCACTCTACAACATGAATGGCATCTTCTGGTGTCTCCCTGGGTAGAAAGGAAGATAAAATTGAAAAGCACTAAGGTTTCTACTTCGATCAAGTGTTCTTTGCAGGTATTGATTTTGTTTTTATCTTAACAGCTAAGCTTAAAGTCTTAAATCTTAAACACACTATTTGCTGTTTTAAATTGTAACCACAAGGTAGCAGAATGACTTAATTTTAACTCCTTCTAAAACATATTAAGCAAATCAGGAAATGTTAGAAATATGATCATGATGTAGTACATGAAAAATATAAAATTAAATACATGCTTTTCTTTGGAAAAATAAACTTTAAAATGTAATGCAAAAATAGGTGGTGGAGGAGTCAGGAATTCTCTTGTGTATGAGGGGCACTGAATGTGTGGAACTAAAATTACAAACATACTTGGCTTTTCTTAGTTGTCTCATTTGCTAAATCCCCAAACCAAAATATCATGATTAATAAAAGAATGTCATGCACAAATTTGCTTATTAATAGTCAATAATCAAGGACTAGCATATAGAAGTATATAAATTTCCAAACGAGCTTTCTTTTTATAAATTAATGACAGTAATTAATATTAAAACTCTATTCAAATCTTTAGAGATTGAAATGATACATATGCATATATGTAAATATGAGTCTTTCTCACTAATTCCCTGCTCTTATTATTTAGAATAGATCATTAAGATTTGTAGCTTGATTATGAAGTGAACATAAAAAGGAAGAGAATATTGTATTCTTTTTTATTAACTAGTAGAATGCACTAGAAGTGCAGTAATGAAATGTTCCCCAAATATATTTAAAGAAAGTGGAATGCCTAATCTTAATAGCTGATGATGAGTCTTCTCAGAGTCAAACTATAACCATGCCTCAGGAAGCTCATCCCTGGAGGCTTCCTGGCATTCCTTTGCATGTCTGCCTAAGAGCAGAAGTCTGAGAAAACAGATAAGCCTTCCTCTGTGGTGGTGACACCAACACTCCAGACTCAGGGAGAAGTCTATGAAGAATGCCAGGGCCAAGGGCACTTCCAAAAAAATACCTTCTTTTCTTTATCCCAGAATTGCAAGCAGAACCCTAATTCATACAGAACCCTAGCACAATGTGTTATAGAACCCTGCACACTTGTGTTACATTCCAACAAATGCTAAATATCCCATTGATTTACCATAAAAGACAAAAGGAAAATGTAGGCTACATTGGGAGAGTAGATCGACCACTTATGAGACAGACATATCAAGAGAAGTGCCATAAGATACACATATGTATAAGTATATAATTATAGAGTGATAGCAAAGAGGTTAAAATTGGAAGTTAATCCTTTGTTGGCGCAAGAAAAGAATTTACTGGACTTCAAGTATGCCTGTAAGAAAGAATAGTTAATACCATGAGGGAGAACTTAATAGTAAAAAGTACTCAATCTAAAGTGTAAAGACACAAAATAAGTCCTCAATATGAGAATTTTTGTAATAACTATATGAATAAGTAAAATAGTTCTTAAATATCGATGTACCATATGATCTAACCATATATCTCTCCTACATCTATACCCAAAGGCACCAAAGTTAGCATATAATAGATTTATCAAGGTAGCATACAGTCTAGTGATAGAATCAGATCAGGTACTCATGAGCAGGTGAATGGATAAAAAATCAGAACTATATTTTTCAGATTATTATTCATCAATTAAGAAACAATGCCAATGATAGGAAAATGGAGGAAATTGGAGACATTCATGTTAAGAAAAATAGGTCGGTTGCAGAAAAACAAGCATCATATTAAAATAGGATATTAAAAAAATTAGGAAGAGATCTAGAAGCAACAAGAATGAGGAAGAGATCCAGCAGCAACAAGAATGAGGAGGAAAATAAGGGCAGAAAATGTAGAGAGGTGAAGACAGTCAAAGTATCTTATACACACATATGAATATAGCATAAAAAACCAGAGTTTCCTAAGGTTAATACACAACAATATAAAAGAAAAAGGTATCTGTAGGAACATGTAGATCTCAACATCTACGCTTAGGAAAAAAAAGTTGGAATGCAGTAAACAAATGCTAAAATGAATATAACCATCTTAATTTTTATTTTTGTCTTGAGAAAGTCTTAATTTCCTAAGGGAGAAATAAAAGCAAAACAAGAAATACTTGCAGTTTTAACCTGCTTTACAGAACCACAGATGGAAGCTCGAAGACAAGTGATCTCATTCCACTTTCACTAAAAATGTTGACATAGTGTCTCCTAGGAATCTCAGAGGCTACACCCACAAAGTCTCATTAACATATCTGCACGAACATGAGCCAGACAAGTATGGTAGCAATGCACAAGCCAAACTGGGCAGGGAAAAGCCTGAACCTTACACAAAGAATTTCAGGCAACTGAGGAATGCTAGGAGAGGAAGAAATAGTCTTATCTAAAAGAGAGCACATCAAGTGGTTATCTGATACCAAATGGTCAGCCATGAAACCATGAATGGTTTGCCTCCTCCATGGTCATACAAGGAACATGACTTGGACTGAGCAGCTTATATTTAGGAATTTTATATACATGCAATAACAATTCATGAAAAAGGAGGCCATGAATTTGGAAGAGAGCTGGAAGGGTGTATGGTAGGTTTGGAGGGATGAAAAGGAAAGGAGAAATGTTGTAATTATATTATAATCTTAAAATGATTTTTAAAAAGTTTCCAAACTACTTTAATATATTAGTTTCAAATATTCAAGAACACATACCAGATCATGATTATAGAATAGGCATCAATCAGTAAGTGCTGTGTCTTTCCTTTCTTTCCTATATAATCTAGAAAAGAGAAGTGAAATTGCTTTCTTTAAATTATTCTCCTTTCCATACAGAAAAGAAAAAAGAAAAGACAAATTATTTGGGAATTCTTAGGCTTGCTTCCCCTTGTATGCTTTTCTAAGACACGCTTAGGTTTTAACCTAAAGAATAATGAACATTGTTATGGTCCAATCCACCCATAGACATTGTATTTCTGTATTCTGTGTTTGCCTGACTCCTGCACTCATCCTGAATGGACAGAGACCCCACCAACTGCCAGTCCAAAGAGTTAAGTGTTCTCCAAGGGGAGAACCAACTTCCAACTTCAGCAAATTGTCATCTGATCACCATACCCATGGTTTGTCATGTGCAGCACACATTTGCATACATGAATAAAATAAAATGCAATAAGTTAAATTTAAAAACAAAGCAAAATTCCCTGTGTGTGCTTAAAGCCACAGTTTCATGCCTGGCCTCTTCTTTTTCCATTCCTCTACCTTTTAACTATTGTTCACCCTCTATTCTCATTATTCAGAATTATCAGTAAGCTTCATACCATCTCAGAGCTTTAAGTCACAGTCCTGTATTTTACCATCTTAAGACTACAACATAAATTTCCTTTAATTTCTATATGACCTCTCAAGATTTCTTAGTTAACTAAATTTTCCTTTTGCCTTCTATGTAGGTTGTCCTAATTTTTCTTTTTTGACAAAACTACTAACAAATATTTTTAATATTGCATGCTACATTTTACTATCAATTGGTTTTCTGAATGTCTCATTTACTTTAGATTAAAAAAAAAATAACAAGAAATACACCCCTACCCACTCACCTTTTTCTCAATGACTTAGAATGTTTAGTTTACACTAAGCCCTGAGTAATAAAATTTTAAAAGTAGGTAAAGGTCAAACTAAGTAACATACGTTATACCATTTTTACATCATTATTCTAGGTATCAGGAAAATACAAATATCTATAAGACAGTGTTGCTCCATTAAGTAGGTAATGGAAGCATCCCAACATCTATGTATATAATAATACATAGAAATATTCAAAATAATAGTGAAATGGTAAATTAGATTAGCAAAAGAGAAAGAAAAACGTTTCCAACCAAACAGACCAGAAAGTTCACACATAAAGTAAAACTGGATATGTGAGTTAAAAGAGTCTTGGTGCACAAGGGTCAACACACTGAAGAATGAATGAGGAGTGCCCAAAGTTTCACAAACAGGAAAAGAAACACTCAAGGCAGGCTTCAGTATGATTGACTGGGCTCATTAGTTAAGCTTACATGAATCAATGCACGTTTTGTGCAGAGAAGCCATTTGGAGAACAGTTGTAATACATCCTGTAAACCATTCTGAAGGAATGAAATCTACATCTCATAAACAAGATCATATCTAGAGTAAAAGAACGGACTAGATACCTTAGGCAGCGGTACAGTCGATGGTTTCCTACAGCCGGATGCACGTGATATGCACCCACCAAGGATTAGAGTGATCTTCCCAGAGAAGAGAAAGGCTGCTGCAGTCATTAGTGGAAACAGGGAGGGAGTGGGTGAAGATGTTGGAATGGAAGATGACTTGTTTGTGTCGCATGTTCCAGTATAGAGATGCATCCAGCTGAGTATATTCAGTAAAGGAAAGGATAGTGTCTGAAAAGCCAGGTGATTGTGATTGAAGAAAAAGATGTCGGTCGTTTGTACAAAGATATTCCAATACACTACAATAAGCATTAATGCAAGAGATAAATGTAGGAAAAGAAGAGAATTGGAAAGGCATGGGGAAGCAAATTTTGGGTACCAAATCGAAGAAATGTCATGATGGGTGGAAGGTAGTATGAAGAAAGCAAAGACTAATGAGGCAAAGAAATTAATCTAGATTTTTTTTTTTTTGCTTTGCTCGTCTCCATCTAGGCATAGACATAATCAGTAACTGATACTAGCTAGGAAATGATTGATTGATTTAGTTTTACTAATTGAGAACTAAGAAGAGGAAGATGGAAAATTTTTGGTAGTCAGCCCCAAATACTGTTCAGTTTCCTCTGAATTTTGGACATATACTCATCATCAATCATTTGACATTTATTGTAAAATTACAAGCAAGATGTGACTCCTAACTTACAGGCAAGGAAGGTCTTGTGAATAGCAAGTACACAATTTACAGTGGTTTTTAGGTAAGTTGATAAAAATAAGGAAAGGACAGTACTTATAGTCATTAGATGGGCTTTTACATCTCTTGTGTCTCCAAACTTCTTAGAACAATGATTGTGCTGATTATTAAATGTTTGAGGATAACTAGGTTATGTAATATATTTGATTAGAATATGAACGCCAATTTTGAAAATTCCCTGTACAAATTTTTAAGGAGAATGAGGTTTCCACTAATAAGAAATGAGAATATCCTTTATATCCCAGATCTCATCTAAATAAAATGCCTGCATTGATGCATATGGCCCACCCATTTCCTACCCTCCAGAGCAAAAACTTGGTTTCATTCAAGGTTTGCCAAAATTCCAGTGACCAGACATTATCAACCATTTATTTGCTAGGCTCTAATGTAATCCCTTTTCCTTAACCTGATGATTTATGACATGTTTATAGAGAACTTGGGAGCAATGTAAAAAAAATGATTAGGAATGGTCTGATTGATTATGAGGAGAAAAACTGGCAAACTGCTAATCTTTTTATTTGCCATGAAGCATAACTAAGAAATTAAAGAGTTTGGAAAACTAGACAATGATTGTTTAAAGCAATACTTGGATTGCTCATGAATTTGTTGGACTGTATCCCTTCCCAATAATAGGGTAGCCTGAAGTTGAGAGTTATGCTCTCTGAATTACATGTGGGTACACAAGAGTAGTGTGGCTTCTGGGGTCCAATATAGCCTTTGATTTTTCTCTGAGGCAAATGGTGCTGTGTAGATATAAGAGCTTCCAATAAATCAGCAATGGCTTCCCAAGCAGTGAGCCAGTTCTCTCTCCCTTCTGTGTATATACACTAAGCATGTGCTTCCTGTGGCTACTTCAAAAGAAATATAATTTTCTTAAATAGTATCTAAGGGCAACTCTATAGCGAGAAAGAAAATCTAGATGACTTTGAATCTTTTACTACATGAGTGGAGAAAGAAGGAAGGAGTGGTTGAAATGTTACACTGAGCAGCCTAGGAAATGGGTAATAACTTATGATTAAATACAGATGTCAACCTGGAAAATTCGTTAATCACAGGTATTAAACCTGCCTGGGAGCCATAAAAAGGCAGGCAGTGAACCAATGAATAAGCAGGGTGGACAAGGATAGTGATGCCAAAGTCACATCGGGGAACACATAATGGACAAAATTTATATTACTTCAACTTCTCCATCTTATACAAATGTTTATACGCCAACAAACAGGCTGTTACATGCAATAGTAACCAAGAAACTCTAGCGACATGAATAAATCAAAATTGGAATAGAAAGATATGATAACGACAGATATTGGGAGAAAAGAATAAACCACACTAGAAACATTGTGTTTAAGATGCATAATTCTGGTTCAATCCAATGATGGTGCCATGATACAGAAAAGGATTATAGTCTGTACATTCAGGGTCACATGATCACAGCATGGTATCACAGAGCTAAGGCTCTATAGATTGGGATTTGGCATTCCATTGGCACATAGTATGGGTTGGTTCTGATTTATGTCTGACAGTATTCCTCAGTGGAAAAAAAAATGCAGGATGTCATAGACTGAGACGACTTCAAACAGAACTCAAGTAAGCGGGTGTAATTCAACTATAGTATGTATATTCATGTCCCTTATGGAAGTCACCACTGTCTGCCACCTCCAGTAACCAAAGAACCATTGAAAGCAGATGCGTTTCACTCTGAGCTCCCATGAGTTTCCTGTCCATCTTCTCAGCAGTTGATGTATCACACCAAGCGACTGGTTCTTCAAAGCTGGTCTCAGGAGTTTGCGCAGGACCAGCAAATATAGCACACAAACAGAAGTGTGTATTCTTAATTTTTACTTTTAAAAAAATGTTTTCATTTCTAATATTGTTGATCTTATTGTTTGTATTTTAACCCAAAAGATTAAAAGTTTGATAGATTTTCCCTGGTCTAAAGTGTTTTTTTCTTTTTCTTTTTTTTTTTTTTTTTTTTTTTTTTTTTTTTTTTTTTTTTTGTTTTTTTCGAGACAGGGTTTCTCTGTGTAGCCCTGGGTGTCCTGGAACTCACTCTGTAGACCAGGCTGGCCTCGAACTCAGAAATCTGCCTTGTCTCTGCCTCCCAAGTGCTGGGATTAAAGGCTTGAGCCACTACCGCCCGGCTCTTTTTCTGTTTTGACAAACAGAAAAATAATTGAGGGATTTACAGAAGGAAAAATATAAAACCTTCCTAACAAAACGCATAATGCAGCTGAAAAATAGAGTGAGTCTGAGAGCAGTTTGTAATTGTAATAGTCTGATAATGTGGAAGGATACACATCTTCAGGAAGTCACAAAGCAATGACAGTGGAAGCGAGAGGACCTTGACCTTGATCCCCCGACTCCTGAGACATCAAGCCCCAACATCCAGCCTTCAGAGACCTGCTGTGGGAAAATGGAAGATGAAGGTATGAGAGTAAAGACGACTCCTCACATCTCATATCTATGATTATTAACAGTAACCAAGGAGATGCTATTTCTTGGCCGCTATAGTATGTCCATTATAATAATCCCACATTCTGAATGGGTCAATGGAAACAGCATTAGTGTTATTACTGCTAAAGTTCAGTCTTCCTTATCAAAAGTGTCTCTACAAGACAGAATCCCCACCTCTACAAAACAAACCCGAACTCAGTTCCAGTGTGAAACCCTGACGTTCAAGCCCAGAGACAGTCATTGCTACAGACTGAACTTCACCACAACTTCTGGTTTCTGAACAGCAATTCGTACTTACAAACACAGACATGTGGGGAAAAATGTGTTAAATCACAAGAAACTAGTTTGATATTGTCTTCTGTTTTAGTCTTCTGGGCACATTCTTAAAACAAATATAAACTCTTTCATCCCTTATCTATCCAATTTAAGTTTGACATATAGTTGAATATATCCACAGGTGAATCAATAAGGTTATTTTAGGTTAGAAACAGAGTGTGCCATCACCTAAGAACTGAATGGAATCGCTATCCCTTGTCAACTGTGGTTTACATGAAAATCTTCAATCAATGGGAAGATATTGCTCATATTGTTTCTTACAGGTTTATTCTGTTGTAATGCTTCTTTTGGGTAATCTTTGCTGCCTGCATTACTAGTGTCTCCCCATGTTTCTCACAGCCTCAAAATTTAACAGATCATGGAGTTTATATTTAATAGGGAGATCTCTTCATGGATTTGAAAAGATCAAAGTACTCTTAGACACACCCTGCGTAAAGACAAGGTATTAATAAAGTGGCAAGCAGATGTAGTATACTGAATTGATAGGCTCAGCCAGGCTAAATATACCTATAACTGCTTTCATTCTGAAAAAAAAAAAAAAAAAAAAACAACCAGAGGTATATTAAAGCCAGGAAGAATTACCATTTCCATAGCTACAATTACTAATAAAGTGGTTGATACATCATAGATTCTCAGTAAAGATGTATTGATTGACAGAATGAATGACTAAATGACTGAAAAATAATTTAGTATGTCAAGATAGTTTTAGTTGAAGAATCATAATCAATGCAACATCTAATTTGCTGCTAGAGAAAATTGGCCAGGAAGAGGCGGTGCTAGACAATTTGTGAGCTTGTTGATATTACTAATTCATTAGAAGATACAAAGTGAAACCCAAAACACTCAATTATGTGTCCAATGATAGGTCTTTCTTTGCTGATTATTGCAGGCTCAAATGAAGTTATAAAAGCAGAGGTTCTATAAGCCTCTACCAAATCTCTACACAATGTAGGATTCCTGGCTGTAAGTCAATAGCATTTTTATTTCCCTACACATGTGGGCTTATGTGTATTTATGTCTATTCAATTATATCACCTGAAAATTTAAAAGATCCTCAGTAATGTTCTTTTTGTATGGTGTGTGCGCGTATGTGTGCGTATGTGTGCGTAGTGTGTGTGTGTGTGTGTGTGTGTGTGGTTGTGTGTTGTATTTAAATGTATTGTATAAGTAGATGACCACAGGTCGTTTAAGTAAAAAGAGGTACTGGATAAGGGGAAGGACTGAAGGAGCTGAAGGGGATTGCAACCTCATAGGAAGAACAACAATATCAACCAACCAGACCCCCAGAGCTCCAGGGACTAAACCACCAACCAAAGAGTACAACCAAAGAGTACCAACTAAAGAGGGATCCATGGTTCCAGCTGCATATGTAGCAGAGGATAACCTTATCAGGCATCAATGGGAGGAGAGGCCCTATGTCCTGTGAAGGCTTGATGCTCTAGTGTAAGGGAATGCTAGGGCGGGGAGGCAGGAGTGGGTGAGGAGTGGGGGAGCACCCTCGTAGAAGAAGAGAGGGAATTGGATAGGGGATTTGTGGAGCGGAAACTGGGAAAGGGAATAACATTTGAAATGTAAATAAGCAAAATATCCAATAAAAAAAAGAAGAAAAGATTTTAAAGGAGGGACAAGGAGATAAAGCAGACAGAGCTGCACTGGGAGGGGGGAGAACTTCCAGGGAAAGGGGAATGAGGAGGGAAAGAGGATACCATAGAGATTAAAGTATGTATAAAAGTGCCATAGGGAACCCATTATGTATTCTAGCTTTAAAAACTAGTAAAATGGGGGTGGGGGTAATAACTAAACTATATCTCATAAACTAGGTCAGATGTGAGCTAAGTGATTTTTTAAAGATATTACTGGACATATCCACATACACACACCATCACATGCAACTCACAGGCACTAGTAAACTAGGAAGTGACATCACTTCTTCAAATATAAAAACAAGGGCATCAGGACAGCATCCCAAAATTATTGACTAGTCATGCTAAAATGGTAATATCATAATTGCTATCACCTGTAGGGAGCTATAATAATTTGGAAAATGTTGTGTTTATATAAAAAGAACATAACATATATCTTTTCCCCACAGTGTGAATTTAAGTAGTAGTGATCCTTCCTGGAAATGTTGCTATAGCTTTCCCTTTTCATGAAACCATTGATTTATCTCTAAAGCAACAGGAATTTTAAGACACCCTGGACTACATAGTGAGACTTCTCGCAGAAAAAGTAATTAAATAACAATCAATATTGAACACTAATATTTTTCTCTATGTGGCTTTGAAATCTAGGTTGGAACAAAGCAGGGACTTCTTAACACCCTGACCTATAGCATCATACAGAGGTGTTCCATAAATAAGTGCAAATTCTTTCTTTAGAAATTCCGTAACAGGGCTGGATGGCTGGGGTGGTTTGAATATGCTTGGCCCAGGGAGTGGCACTATTTGGAGGTGTGACCTTGTTGGAGGGAGCTTGAAGCTCCCTACAGTGTTGGAGAGTCAGTCTTTTCCTAGCAGCCTTCAGACCAAGATGTAGAACTCTCAGCTCCTCCTGCACCATGCCTGCTTGGATGCTGCCATGCTGTCACCTTGACGATAATGGACTGAACCTCTGAACCTGTAAGCCAGCCCCAGTTAAATATTATCCTTTATAAAAATTGCCTTGGTCGTGGTGTTTGTTCACAGCAGTAAAACCCTAACAGAGGGACTGTGGGAGAGTACTAGAGTTAAAATTGTCACCAGACACTCATGGGCTACACTACTGGGCCACCATGGGAGATCAACTGTAGGCTCAACAGGAGGAAAGTTTGTACCCCACGCTCCAAAATGTTTAAATCAAAAAGAAACTTCAGACATATAATTTTTTAAGGATCTTACTAAAGAAAGAAAAACATTTCTCCACAGCAACAGGATTTGGGAAAAGGATAAGTAGAAACTGAATAACGTGGAATGCTGATACAAAAGATACAATTTGTATGTGAGAAGTCCTTGAGATCATCCATAGCTTAATGATTCATTTGACAGATCACAGGACTTGGGAAAAGCTTTTATTTGTGGTTACATATTACTAAAGTAGAGGAATGTAGATTAAACATTAGCAATCGAATAAACACAAGGAATGAAGTCCAGGACAAGTGACATGCATGCCTCTAAGAGTCTTGTCTCCATAGAGTCACATAAAGGTGCTTAGTTATACCAGTGGCTCATATGGTAACATGTAATGAATCAGGTTAGTTTCTTGAGACCTGTGCCCAGGGTTTTCCCCAAGGCTTCATCATATGGCTAAGCAGTGTCTTCGGACCAACCTCAGCTATTACGAACCAGCCCTGGAGACCACAAATAGGTACTTGACATAAAATGCAGTTCTGGAGCTGTCCAAAAGCAAACTCTGAAGTTTGGGAAGTGTGAACTCAAAGAAACGAACAGTTGTAGGGTTAATTCTTCTCCTGGATACATTTGAAACATTGAAAGTATACCAGGAAACAAGTTGAGCACAGGGATAGACACAAGGAAAATGTAAAGAGGTTCAGAGAATAATCCAAGAACATCTTCCAGAATCCACTACAAGTTAACTACAATGAATGTACAAACAGGAACCATATGACTTCCTAGAAAAAGTTAAGGATGAAGCAGATAGAAGAAGGTTGTTTCTGTTCACTAAGATTCTAAAGCACATAAATTCTATCTTAAAGAATCAACTCATCATCAG
The DNA here is from genome assembly GCA_021653895.1 of Mastomys natalensis. NCBI lineage: Eukaryota > Metazoa > Chordata > Mammalia > Rodentia > Muridae > Mastomys > Mastomys natalensis. The sequence continues at coordinate 275,831 of JAJTUV010000495.1, read as the reverse complement.
GACAAGAACAACAAATCTCTATCCAGCTCTACCTAAACAGCCCTGTATAATTCAGATGCAACCTTCATATCAAAGAGAAAACGACTAATTGTCTTAGAAAACTGAGTAATTAGTCTCTTTTGCATTTTGCCAGCTTTGGCATTTGCTATTTTGTCAGTTATGAATGGACTTTTAGAACAGTTATTTTCCCCTTAAGTCATGTCATTTCATGGCCTTGGGCACTCTTTGTTGGTAGCTTTTATGAGTTTTCCTGTCTGAGAAATTTATTTAGCTAATGTGTGACTCAGACTCTTCATGGAGATAATAGTTTTGACTTCCCAAACAAAATCCAGACACTGCCAAATAAATAGATGAAAAGTTTGTAATTTGATAGGTCTTGGTTAAAGGAAATACTAAAGGAAGTGATTCAGTAAGAAGTGAATTCAAATGAAACAGTAGGATGCGAGAGACATTTTGACATATTCTATCATATAAAGTCTAACCTCTCAATTGTGCAAGTATAAGTCATCAGCCCTGTAACTCCACTTATCTGAGAGAGAGAGAGAGAGAGAGAAGAGAGAGAGAGAGGAGAGAGAGAGAGAGAGAGAGAGAGAGAGAGAGAGAGAAATATATATACATACTAAAATGTCATGTGTGATAGGCAATGTTATAACTCGGCTTGACAGAATTATGCAATACCCAGTTATCTGATGATATTATTTGTGGCTATGTCCGTAAGGATGTTCTTGAAGAGGCTGACACTTGCATCTGGAGACAGAAAGGATGGTCCATACCACTAGGAGCTGTTGGATGGGAAGTTATATCACTCTTGACTCATGGCTTCCTGTCCTCAACATCAGATCTCTCCATGGAGAAATGAAATGCATAACTGGGTCTGTCTTTTTCTTTACCTGAGCATATTTCTTTCCATATATGAATTATATATTATTATATTATATTACATTTAAATATAAGAGATAGGGTATATGATCTTTAATAAATCTGCAAGAGGACTTTAACAGTATCAGAGCTTCAGGTTCTAGGACTTTAAACTCCAGAATGAAAGTTAGTGCCCTGTCCTCTGTATGCCAGACCACCCAAGTTCCTAGATCTTTGGCCACAGAAAATACTACAAAATTATTCCACTTGGGTCTTCAATTTCCAGACACCAAGACATGGTGTTTATTTTCCTTTAATTTTTAGACATTTATTTTAGATGGATACACAAATTTCTTAATTGTATGACTTAATTTTATAACTAGTTCCTACAATGGTATCTTTTTATATGTGTCCTATTAGGTTTTTCTAAACAACCTAGACCAAGACACACACACAACAAAAAAAAAAATCAGTGAAGAGAGAATCACAAAAGAATTGTGAAGTCTTTGAACTGAAGATTGCAGAAATGCTGCTTACCGTATGTGATGCAGATAACGTGGTAGCTACAAAAAAACCTTGTGTACTTAATGCATTCTAAATGCAAAAAATTTAAATAAATAAATCATAAATAAAATCTGGGAAAAGAAATAAGAAATCAGAATAAAAAGATCTAGGCTAATAGAAAGAATAATAAAGATTAAGGAACAACAGTTTGTTTTCAAAAACACAAAATCTGAAACCGTGTAATTCAGAAATGGTCACACACATGCCTTAATGCACCTGTACAATGGTGCACACGTATTTGAAATGAGTGTGTGTGTTCAAAATGAACAAGATTAAAAATATCCTTCCTCTCATAGATAAAAGTTTCAATAAACTGTGGCATATTTATAACATGGAATATTAATCGGAATTTCAAATAAATGGACTAGAGCTGTATATATCATGAGTATACAAAGTAACAATGAGAAAGAGTAAACTGCTGGATATTGCCTATACTACAGTATTAATTAAATACTTTTCTCATTAATTAAGTAATTTGTTTACTTTACATCCTAGTGACAGCTTCCCTACCCTCTTTTCTTCCCAGTTCTTCCCTCTCCCCTCCCTTCCCTACATCTGCCCTCTCTTTCTCCTCAGAGAAGGGAAGAAGGCCTTCCATGAGTATTAACCTTCCTTGGCTTGTCTAGTTGCAGTAGGACTAGGCACTCTTCTTCTACTGAAGCCAGACAAGGCAACACAGTTAGGGGAATGGATCCAAAAGCAGCAACTGAGTCAGAGACTATCTCATTTTAAAGTAGAAAACTACTTTAAAAAAAAATATTTGCTTAATAAAACTGGATTGGCTATGTATCTATAATGATAATGGTAAATTTACTTCTGAAAAGTACAAAAAGGGAAAAAGAAAAATCTCAGAAAAGTCAAAACAGAGTTCTCACCATCTATAGAGCTCTGATTCTTTTGTTTAAAGTGGAAGCAGACAGAATAATCTTTTATTTCTTTTAAGTTAGGAGCAGTGGCTCAGCTTGTAAGAATCTTCACTAGGGGTCAAGTGCTTGTCCAGTGACAGTCCTAAAAGAACATCTTCAAATACCTGGAATGTAGACATTTTCTGAGGGCAATATAGTAATCTTGGCTACCTCTGTGATTTCCTAACTCATTTGGGATTTTTAATGAGTTGTCTACAATAATGTATCTTACTCTTATTGACCTAACCATCCACCAGCCTTTAAGCATAATTATCATATCCTAAAATAAAATTGCTAAATAGCTCATCATCACCCATTTCCAAAAACCATCAACTTAATTCACTAAATAAAAGTACTTTAAAAACAAAACAACACATATTTAAATATGTGCCTGCTCAGTCATTATTACAAATGAAAATATAATTCCAGTTGCTTAAACTTATTAAGCTATAAAATATATATTAAGAAAAATGGATGAATAAAGGGTTGATCTATGACACCTTGAGCAGTGTGGTTTTCTAAAATCTTCCACCGCTCTTGTTAACAGCCTCAAGAAAATAGTGTACAATATTTTACATCATTGATAGCCTGTGAAATGTGGAAATTTGTAAATATACAATTACATCTATTGTTGAATAAAATCAGCAGTTCTTAAATGTTCTTGTACAAGTGAAGACTTGAGAGAAGAGAATGCTTAGCACACACCCTATGTTTTAGATCCAATATATCTGGTTTGCAACCTGAAGAGCTGTATTCAAATCACACTCCTAAATAATGCTGAAACTGTTGGTCCAAAGGCCATATCTAAAGAACCAAAACTTATAAAATTATAATTTCCTGCTGCCTCATTGAGAGGAAGGTCTTCTACATTTTCTCTCAAGGTTTGCCAGTGTCTTTGACTCCGTGGACAAGAGAACATAAGGAAATGCCAGCTTCTTGTTCACAAACTTGGGCTTGTTACACGGAAGTAGTGTGTAAGAAATCCAACTGCCCCAGTGGACAGTGAGTGGTTGACACACTTAACATCTTCTACAACCCTTTCAGTCCTGCAGACTGGAGCTTTCAAATGTCACATGGAGGATCCATTAGCTCATGAGGAACAATGTTCTCCTACAAAGCATAGGCCACCATCTCATACAGTGAATTGGGACTCCTCGAGTGAAAACTCCAAGAAAGAAGAAAGGAAAGCAGCCCTTTGTCAGCCAAGGCCCCAAAAGTGATGTTTTTCCTTTTTATTCCTATCAAGTACTTTCAGAGCTCCCATATCTCATTTCTGGGCAAAGATATAGACTAATATTTCACTGAAAGAGTAGAAAAGAAATTTATCTACAGTGCCTCCCCATCGTTGTCTTAAACAAAAACTGTCAACATCACCAATGTCTCTCTAGTGATGGAAATATAACACACCCAGTAATCTAGCATCTATAACATGTATGTATTTCAAATGACTCTGGGAGAACTGACATGAGCAAACTCTTTTTTTGTGAGGAGTTGTCATTCCTAAGGGAAGTGGTTGCACCAGGATTGTGTTATGCATACTTTGAAGGGTCAAGATAGGACTGCAAAACCAACAAGTAGTCTTTTAAAATATTTTACAATTCATGAACTATTTAAAAAAAAAAAAAGACAATCTCTAGCTGCTTCATAATGGCTGACAAATATACCCTGGGCTTCTGTCCAGGGTATTCCCAAAGTGAGCTTCCTATTTACAAAGTTCAATGTCCAAACTATAAATCTTTCTCAGTTTACTCCTGGAAAAGATTGAACAGAGGCTATGGTAACACAAAGGAAAAGTCACCAGAAGCCCCATGGATTCAGACAAGGAGAATGATGCAGAAATTCTACAGTATGACAGCCAGAGCTAATGCTGGAGGCGTGGTCTACAAAGTCAGCTGCGAGTTTTCCCACAATACAGATGATGGCAATTGGATATTTTCTCCAGTTTTTTAAAAACTTCTGCTAAACCACAGACTTTCTAAACAACATTTCTAAACCTAAATAAAAGTAAATAAATAAACTACATTTCGGCCCCCTTGGCTTTTCCTGATGCTAACGATGATCAGACATTTATATAAACCCAGAGCCTTCAGAATTTGGGATCTAAGGGCACACACTTTACAAAATGTCCATAATGCATGTCTTCAATCCTTATTTGTAGGCTGAAAGAAATCCCTAAACCTTTGGCATTCATGTAAGTGAATAAAAATTTTCAATCAAGGGGGTACATCTCTCCCTCTGCTTAAAATATTTATGATTTCTAGTAAGCTGAATTAATTATGGAGGCAAGGTACCTCTTGGGAGTTGAAGTCTACTTACTGGGAATCTGAAACATTTCCATTCACATATACCTAAGATACATATAGTCATGCAGTGAATACTAACCACTGAATGAATATTTCTGAGTTGCTTCTTAATCCAGGATTCTCTCATCTTTCTGAGCCTTACTAACTCCACATTAGGGCCTTATGGATGTGTTTGAAGCTGTCTCAACTCTACAATCCTAATGCCAGACCCTTAAATGCACAGGGCGATACCAGACTGTTTATTTAGATGTGTGTCTCTTTGTGTCTCAACTCCTTGTTGTTCAGAGTTCAGCTGTGTATGTGGTCCACAACACAAACATGGAATGAGGTGGGGGATAAGAGACCTAAAGTCAGAGAATACAAGTATTGGCCTTACTCCTTCAATACAGAAAAACCTTTGTTCCTCTTCCATGATCTCTCAGTCGTTCCATAAACTCTCCAAAGCATGTGTTTATCATTTAGCAACACAAACTGAGATGGCTAATTTTTATATTGGGTTAGCCCCTGTAAAATAGCAACAGACTACATGAAAAATGATATGTCAGATTATTTCTACTTTTTTGGTTAAAAAAAAAAAAAACAGACTGATTCTTTTCAAACCAAACCCAGATGAGGCATCTTCTAGAAAACTACAAGGAGGAATTGTAATACAATGCAGGGGGCTATCTGCCAACTGGACCCTGAAAGGAAATAACTTGGAGTTTCTTGTCTCTTTGTGAGGGTCATGTTACAATGCTTGCAAAGAAGAATCCAACATTCAGTGTGAGTTATACAGTAACAGAGTGAGGCCTGGGAAGGAATCGCTGAGCTGGTCAAAAGCTGTGTCCTCTTTCCTAAGGTCAACCAGTAGGAAATGTAACAGCTAATATCCTAGACAGCGGGAACGCAGCACAGAGTTTTTTTCCCTTCTTTCCCAAGAGAATAAATAAATACCAAGACAGTCCTTTTGAAATCCAGAAAAATCACAGCTGGAAACCCAGAATAAACATTCTTCAATCCTTGAATTCTACCATCTAATTTATTATCTGTTTGAGAATCCAACTCAAGTAAGACATTAAGTGCAGACTTAATTCATTCAAAGTTCTAACCTGGAACACCAATCCAAGGTAACTTGCTCTCCTGAATAAGGTTTATAGTGTAACTTTTCAAGTTTAATACCACTCATCTGAATAATTACTAGTCTAATGTGTTTTATTGACTGAATATTTATCATCTTCAATTTGTCAAATAGGCCTGTGTATTTTCTAACCTTGGTGTGTTCTGGAATTTCAGATTCCATACTTTATACAAATTCCTCTGCTGCCATGCTTCCTCTTTAAAAGCACCTTCTCCAATTTGTCTCCTTTTGGGTTAAAAAGTAGAAATGAGATGTAATGATCTTCAGAATCATGGTGTGGCCAACCACCTTCTTTCTGTAAGCTTTGTCTGCTCTTATTATCTTGCTTTTGTTTGGAAGCATGAAGACAGCGAAGGAAACAGTGAACAAGGAAGGATGCAGATGTATGCCTTTCTCACTACTACTTTACAATCATACTAGCAGGTTATACAATTTATTCACAGGAATTTGGGTCATGTATTGTCTCCAGTGAAGCTGGCCTTAGCTTCGAATAGTCAGAGTGAAGAACACATGGTGGAGCCAAATCCATCTTCATCGCCTGGGTTCTGAGCCACTAAAAATTCTCTTCAGCACATTCTTGTAAATTCTTGCAATGAGAAGATAACAAGTTGAAAATATTTCTCTTCCTAAGAAATTGTAGAACGTCAATGACCAGAATTATCCATAAGAATAAATTGTTCTCCCTGAAATAGCAGGTCCTGGTTGCATGACACCTAACATTTACCGGCCTCTCTTCTCTCTTCTTCACACACACACACACACACACAACACACACACACACACACAGAGAAGAGAGAGAGAGAGAGAGAGAGAGAGAGAGAGAGAGAGAGATTTGACCATTGCTACATCCCTGTGAAGTAGGTGTGATTACCCCTCATGGTGTGTGGAAACTGAGGTACAGAAAGAGCAAGACAAGAGCACTCCAGAGCTATATTCTTTGGCACTGTGGTGAGCTGCCTATATGGCCACCAGACATTAGCTTCACTTGTTAACCAAGATCTAATTAAGCTGAAATGCTTTAAAGAGAGGGAAATACCTGGGAAGCCAATGATGTTTTTCATGTCTGTGCTCTGTACTTGCAACAAATGATGGAAGACAAATATCACACTTGACTCTAAAACTTTCTGATGTGCAACTCTGCCAAGCTTGTTTGCTTGAGAAAGAAGAAAAGAAGCTGTAAATATTGAAAATGGTAAGCGTTAAGGGCTACCCAGACTTTAAATGACGAAAGCTCCAGAAGCATCATTATTCCTCTATGTAGTAAGTTGTTTTCTAAACATTTATTCTGGGTAGCGATTTAAGCATCCATTGTGCATAAATACCAGGCTAAATTATAGGGAGACACGGAGAAGTGTTATTTGTTTGTTTGGAGGCTAGAATGGGTGTCTTATCACTAGGCATATGTACAGCAATTATTCTTGAACATGGCCAGGGAGTTATTCAAAGTCCTTCATGAGTTCCAATATAAAAGCAAGGTGAGGATTCTGAGTACTGCAGCTTGACAGGATCCATCACTCACTTCCTGGATGTCTCCAGCAAAAGATCACTATTCCCTAACCATCTCCTCTCCCATTTACTCCTCCAAATAGTTAGATGGTGAACTGTTGATCCTTATTATAATTTTTGACCCATTTAAACTAGCTGTTTCTAGAACGTTCATTTGTTTCTCATCAGAGATATTGATTGTGTGGTGAGGATGGGGGGGTGCTAATTGCTTTACATTTTGAACTGTGGAAGGTTTTATAGACAGTTAGAAGAGAGGCAACGGAATGATGTGGGAAGATGACTGTGTCACTCTGCTCAGTTCTTGTGTACAATATTATAAACTCAGAGACATCTCTTTCATTCTTGGTTCCTATACACTAAATAAAGTTATGAGCCGGATATGGTAATCCATGCTTTATTTCCACACTTAAGAGGCAGAAGCAAGTAGATCTCTATGAGTTCGAGGTCAACATGGTCTCCCTAGTGAGTTCCAGAGTTCCAGGTTAGCCATGACTGTATAATGAGACTGTCTAAAAAGGAACATTTAAAAAAGGGAAAAAAAGAGGGGGAAGGGGATGGAGGATAGGAAAGAGAGAGAGAGAGAGAGAGAGAGAGAGAGAGAGAGAGAGAGAGAGAAAAGAGAGAGAGAGAGACTAGGGATATAAGGTCTATGATCCCTGTTTGTGCATATTAATCTAAATAGCACATCTTTGAGCCATTAACTAGATGACCAAGGAGAAGCAACATCCATCTATGACACTGATTGTGCTAGGCAGCGAGGATCCTGTCTCCTTGTGAGTCCCTTTCTCCTGGGCTCTTCTGCTCGCTGACATATTGGCCTGCGTGATGATGCTAAAGGGCTGGTTCCCCCTCCCCATTCACACAAAAGCCTCTGAGCTTTTCCATTTCCTTTCACGGTGATTTCCCACACTGGATGGCTGAAGTCACATCTTGAGTTCTTCCTAACAGTTTTCAATTCTTCACATACTTTTGTCCCTTTCATTTTCTCCCCATGTTCCAAACTTCCACTTTCAAAGGAGTCTGTGCTTTTAATATCTTCCCAAATAGTTCTTTCCTGTTAGCACTCCATTCCCGGAAACCCCCGACCCCACCCCGCTCTGAAGGCTCCTTTATCCGCTTGCCATGCTCTCGTGTGTGTATATAACACAGACACTAAAACTCTTTTTATTTCTGATTTTTACTGTAGCTTTTACTTTTAAGATTAAGACTCTAAGCCCAATGAATATTTCATGTGGAACACGTCTCAGCTCTCTGAGGTAGATGTAATAACCAAGAGGCGAGCTGTAATAAAATAAACTCAGTAAAGATAACCAGGCAGTATATATTAAGAGGGCCGAATTTATGACCGCTTGATGAGTCAGAATGTTTCAGAAGAAGCATTGTGGTTTCTCTTTTGTCTTACCTTTCTTAATCTCTGTTTCCCCGTGCTGTTCAGTGTTATCTTTGGCTGCTAACCTCGGCAGGCTTTCTCTTCTGAACCTGTGAGCATCTCTTTCATCCATTCTTAGTACTTTTCTTTTACCTTATCACTCACAGACCAGAGTTTAAGTAGCGCTCCACTGTGTTTCTCTCCAATTTTTACCTTTTTTTTTCTACAGCTTCTAGCCTCGTGGCAGCTAGAAATCCCCCTAAAATATGGCTTCCTTTCCATGAGTGTAGCCTTCTGTGGGAAGTGTGACTAAACCCCGAGCTTCTCTTTTCACCAACACAACGTTGACTGAAAGGATTCCAGAGGTGGATTTGTGGGGCTCCATGAGTGACTGACAGTTTCACAGCAAGAAGCTCACAGTCACCATTTGAAAGAAAGTTACATCATTCACCTGCCTCGCACTTTTCAGCTCGTTCAGCTTGTCATGCCTAACTTAACTATCTTTTCCTCTTTTCCATTTTTGTTTTGTTTTTGTTGTCCTTGTTGTTGCTTTGTTTGATTTTTTTTTGTAGGTTTTTATTTTTTTATTATTTTCTTTTATGTGTATGGGTGTTTTGTCTACATGTGTGCCTGGGGACCATGGAAGCCAGAAAGGAGATCAGATCACCCCTGGAGTTGGAGTTACGGATGGTTGTGAGCACTGAGTGAGTACTGGGAATCCAATCCAGGTCTTTCAGAAAAACAGCAACAACAACAATGTTCATAAACAGTAAGCATCTTTCCAGCCTGTGGTTTTATAGATTTTTTTGAGACAGTATCTAACTATCTAATCCAGGGTTGTTTAAACTACCGCTCTGCAGTCCAAGCTGACTGATATTCATAATTCTCTTGCCTCCCTCTCCCAGCTGCTTCAATAGGCATGCTGTTTTCCTTGAAATATAGTGTTGTGCCATGAAAGGTTTGTGACCCTCAAAAGACAACCAAGGAGCCAAACCCAATGCAATTGCATTAGGATCTCTTTATTCAGGCTGAAGCTTGACGTAGCAGGAAGGTGGAGCCCTGAGCCTAGTTTTAAGCAAGTATTTATAGATGCAAGAAGGCAGGTATCTAGCCTGGTACACATTGTATTGGATGGCCATCATGGCCTTTAACGTAATTGGCTAGTGCTGGAATCCAAAATAAAAACTAAACTTCTGCTTTCCTCCTGACTGGTGGTTGTCAGGAAGTGCAGTGTCAGGGGTGGGCTTGCAACCTGCAGGTACAGATTTGTTGGAGAAAGAACTGGGAGACTGGTGCTAGACTCAGGTCTTGTTGGGGGGTAACCTAGAAACTGGTGCTAGGTACCAGCCTGTTAGTTTACTTGAGTTCAGACTTAGGTCAGGTTCTCTAAGATGGAGTCTGAATCCCCAAAAATTGTTCTCTCTATAGTTGGGTACCTTGGTTTAAATGTTTGTAACTGCTTCTTCATTAGGGTTTCTTTTGCTGTGGGAAAAACCGAACAAACCTCCGAAAAAAATCCAAACCAAAAGTGGGTAGTGGAGGCAGACAGGATTTATTTTACATTACAGCTTCCCATCATGAAGAGAAGTCAGAGCAGGACATCAAGCCAGAAGCCTGGATACAGAAACTGAAGCAAGGCCATAGAAGAGAGGATTGCTCTGCACGGCTTGCTCAGCTGTTTTATACGATCCAGGACCATGTGTCTAAGAGTGGAGGCCCTACAGAGGTGTGGGCCCTCCGATATTAATCATTAATCAAGAAAATGCCTCCACAGACTTGCGCACAGGACAAGCTGATGGGACCATTTTCAAAACTGGGGTTTCCTCTTCCCAAAGGACTCGAGCTTGTGTCAAGTTGGCCAACACTACCAAACGCTATCAGTGTTCCTTACTAAGAGTTACTTCTTCAAAACTCAGTTTTCATCATTGGTTGGGAGATAACATCTTGAATTCTGCTTGTCATAACGCAAGTCTATAGAAGTTTACCTTGTAAAGAATTACTTTTTTTCCCTATTATGTCATTTACACATTAGTTACTCGGTTATTGATTCATTTATTTATATTGTGGCACTAAGGCAGAACTCAAGGCGTTTTGCATACTTGGCAAGCACTCTATCTTTGAACTACATCCCTAACCTTATATCCTTTGTTAGTTTATTGAGACAGATTCTCACTAACTTTAGGACACTAAGTAGTCACACTTGTCTTGAACTAGAGATCCTCCTAAACTTAATCCACTAAGATTGCTTTCCCCAGGAACTCTACAAAATCCACAGCTCCAACACACACCTAACGTATTACCTATAACTGCATATTTTATATTCCAGAGCTGTTGCTATAGGGTTCCATAGAGACAATTATTTATTTGATATCCTACTACCTAAAATTGCTGCCTTTTATATCCTATTTTGAATGAATATGATATGTCCTGAATACTGTGGAGTAGACTATAAACTCCATAACATTTATATCTGTCCTTATATATTCCCTTATATAATTTTTTTCAAAAACAATTTTTTTCATAAAATTTTAAAATGTTTTTTTCAAAAGGAAATTGTTAAGAACTGCATTTATTAATACTAATAAAAAGCCCACTCAACTGTAATGATATTTTTTACTTGGAAGCAAAGTACTTAATTTAAAACACAAGAAAATTCTGCCTTTTCAGTGGCTGTTCTGTATTCATATGCATCAGTTTGAATTAAGTTAGCATTAAAGACACGAATGGGAAGGGCTTATTAACATGCCCAATACTGAGATAGTGTAGCTGTGCAAATAGTTCTTCTCCTTGGGGAACAGCCTGAGTCTATTTTTAGTGCATTTGCTTCCTTTTCCCACAGCTTCCACATACTGAAATAATGTAAATGATAAAAGCAAATGCTTTTGCATCATCACAAGAGCTAAGGAAATGTTCTCATCTCGGTGACTTCTTGCCTGTTTTCAGCTGTAATTTCACCTTTATTGAGCTGATTTGTGAGTTTTTAAAACAATGTTTCAAATAATTTTGCTAGATTTTTATTTCCACTATACTGAGATTGTACTTCACATGACATTCATTAACTTAAGTGCTTTGTAGGTATACACTAAACACATACATGTCACTGACGTGTCACACTTTGATTCTACTAAGTCTGCCTCCCACACAGGACTGTTCTAGATAAGAAGCCTTATGTGACCCTGTGTCTTGCATGATCCTTCTCTTCCAAGCTGAAGTTTCTATGACTACTAAGATACTGTGTGTCACATTCCTTCATTCCCATGATTCTATAGAGACAATTCACCCTCTTCATCAAGGTGAAATGGGGAAGTTTTAAACAAAAATCTATGTACACAAAACTTCCTATCTACATAGGAAAAAGGAGAATGTATTTAAAAATAGCAACATAAGACAAAAATATGCACAGAGAATAAATACAAACTTAATTTCATTAAAAAATGTTTAAAAGTTAATATATAAATAGTAATTTCCTTTACTTAGTATTACTCAATATTTTTCTATTTGCTTTATTTTACAACAACACTAACTTAAGATATTAAAGTGTCTAGAAATAAGTTCTTTTCATTTCCCTAGTTATAAAATCATGGGCACCTAGAGTTGTTCTATTCTTCATGCCATATACCAAGTGTGGGTCTAAGCAAACCTTTTGAGCTCTGGCAGGGTTACGTCTGAGTAGTTTAAGACTAGCTTACTAGTTTTAGTAGGTTGGATAATGCAGGCATCCTGCAGTTAATTATTATAACAATAAGCAAGAGTCTTTCCATTAACACTGCTAGATGTCAGCTCTACCTGAGAGTTCCCAGTCCTATGGACTCTGCTAGTTCCTCTAAAGTTTCTATAGTAAAATGAGCTAACGTCAATATGCATTCTCCCACCATTTATTTAATGTATGTGAGTACACTGTGTCTTCAGAAGCACCAGAAGAGGGCATCAGATTACATGACAGATGGTTAGGAGCCACCATGTGGTTGCTGGGAATTGAACTCAGAACCTCTGGAAAAGCAGTCAGTGCTCTTAACCTCTAAGCCATCTCTTCTTCCACTCTTTAATGTGGTCTTCTCCTCATTAAAGTGTCTAGGACCCCAGATCCACTGTCTAGGACCCCAGATCACTCTCAAACAAACCACAATACTGGTTTTCTTCCCACCCTCAACCCCCCACCAATATCTTGACTAAGCAGACTGAATTCATTAAACTCTCTGGTTCCTCATTTCTGGTGGTTATTATAACAATCAGAAGACAATTCAGACCATCTTCACCCTGGGCAAAAACATGTCTGTTTTTTCTACCTTCGGAAAAATGTGTATGTGTGTGTGTATCTGTGTGTGTGTCTGTGTGTGTGTTTGTGTGTGTGTCTGTGTGTGTATGTGTGTGTGTGTGTGTTTGTGTGTGTGTTTGTGTGTGTGTGTGTGTATGTGTGTGTGTGATTTAACAGTGCTTTCTTATAGCTTTAGCCCAAGGAATCCGTGCTATGGAAAGTATGTAATTATATTCTGAAATTATTATTGTGTCATATCTCATATTATCTAATGACAAGGATTTATGCCCCCAAAGCTAATTGGTGGAACAAATCATTCAAAGTAGCCTTCCCTCTAGCCAATGCTTATGAAAGTATGTCCAGGGGAACCTCCAGATATGTAACAGTATGAAAGAGGTGGAGTTCTACCAGTGCATTAAGGGCTTAAGCTATCAAAACTTCTTAAATTACCCCCACACAGCCTGCTTCCCAAGGAAACTTAAGAACATGGTGTGGGAAGGGAAATTCAAAGGACATTTCTTGCTACTATATAAATTAAATTTAGTCACATATAAAAATGTATTCTTCGACGCAAATGAGATTTGTATGTGCACGTTCCTGCTTGTTACGCTGTCACCTTGATGGATGTCGGAAAGCTGCATTTTTTCAGGTAGGTTGCAATTTCTTCATAACTTGAGCACACACTGTGATTATATGCTGCAGGGTCAATAGCTAAAGTGCTGAATGGCCATTTTGAATGCTACCAGCAACTGTATTGTCCTTTCTGCCTGGAATTCAGGTGCCAGTATTCTGCTGTAATTACTTCTTGACATTTGGAATGGGCTGGGATTTAGGTTCTTTTATTTTTAATGGCTGATCATCCAAAGACCACATCAGTGATAATTTCAAACGTCTTAGGAGCCCTGTTTCTATCTACACGTTTGATCTCCTATAATTATAGGTTAATACTCTATTTAGGCCCTGGCAACTATAGTTTGAAGCATTCACAGATATACGTGACACCAGACAGCTCAGCTGTAGAAATGCAAGGTTAATAATGATAAATGGTGAGCCACAAGACAGTTTAAGGGATAACAAGGTGCTGAGTGAAATTAAGGTGGAGAGAGAGGCACCAACAAAAATCAATGAGACTTTTCTGAATTAAGTCACCACCGAATAAACTAAAATGAATTTTTAAAAAGCATATTGAAAACAACAAAAGTATGTGTTATTGACATAGCTTCCTTCAGCTCTTCTTCTCCAAAAGGCATTTGTTTTTGTTCGGAGTTTGCAAATGAACTCTTATCTGCGAAGGATAAAGGAAGAAAAGGGTCTTTCTCCCACATAAATACCACCAATGATGTTTTATGTAGGCGACGGTCCCAGAGGATATTTTTGAAAAATATTTGGCTGCTTTTCTTTCATAAATGGTTAGAGAATATGGTCTTCAAGTTTAATGTTTTCTGGGAATCTTGAATGGATCTGTGCTTCGTGTGTCTTCTCTTGGGCTCTTTTCCTTCTGTCTGTTTTGTTCCGTTCTAATGTGTTAGTTTTTTATCTTGTTAAATCTTATGATTATCCCTTACAAGTCTATTTGTTTTCTAATGAGAGGCAGAAAAGGATGGATCTGCACTGGAGAGGAAGTGGGAGGAACTGGGAGGAGTAAGGGAGAGAAGCTGTAGTCAGATATATTTTGTGAAAAAAAAAATAAATCTATTTTCAATGAAAGGAAAAGCAATACAGAAACAATGTGGAAAGGCAGATATTTAATTTTTTATATAAAGATTTCTCGGGGACAAAGTCTCCCTCCTAAGATGGCTCATGCCATCTGATAAATAAGAAACCTGCGTTCCTCTGGGCTCTCTGCTGTCTGGCTGAAATCACAACACATATCACTTTAGCCCTTAGTTCAAAGGATGACTAGATTCAAGTGGTCTTAGCCTTAATAGCATAAATTTTATCTGGTGATTCTGTCAACACAACTAAAAGAGTTTCCATTCATAGGAATCTCTGTAGAATAAAAACCTAGGTGACAGGAAGGTGCCTAGACAGAGAAAGGACGGTTCTAATGGTGACAACTCATTGTACCAGGTACCTTTCATGACTATGAATAGCTTTTATACAAGCTCAGAGATGTAGACTAAGAGCACATGCACTTGGGTGTCAACTCAATAGTATATTTTGGTCAATAGAAGTTTCAGTTTCTAATTATAGAGCCATATGGAAATTCAGTTATAGGCACAGTACTCCTCACTGGAGCATAAGATCTGTCAGTCTTATCCAGACTAGGAACTGGACAAGAACTAAATATCAACATAATTCATCCATTTAGATCCATATGTTAGACCTGCAATAATGTTGGAATTTAGTGACACTCCTCTAGCTGGGATTTTTGTGACTCAACTGCCAACATCCTATAGATCTATCAATATCATTCGTAAACATTCTTATAAAAATTGTCAGTGTTTAGGAAAGCCAAAGAGAGACAACTGGGGAAGGGGGTGGGGGAGGGAGAAAGCCAAAGGACAGGAAAGAGGGACATGGGAGGGCATGGGAACAGAAAATCAATAAAAACAAAATATTTATGAGAGTGCTGCTATAAAACTTGGCCTTGTATTCTGTCTTATTTCAAATAATACAAAGGATCAAGCAAAGCTTGGCCAAACCTTGTCTCTGTGTTCATACACTACTAGTGCCAACTAAAGTAAGCTAAATCTCCATATATTAGCACCACAAAACAACCAACCAGAATCTAAACAGTAAGCTCTCAGTGAAACAGAATCCAGATATGAATGAGAGTCACAGAAGCTCATGGTCATGGTGGAAAAGCAATTTTTCTCACACCTCTGCACTTCCAATTATCTTCACAGCCGAGCATGGAAATGTTCAAATACCAGAGGCATGATTCTTTCATGTTGTTTATGGCCAGCCAGAGCAGGAAGTATCCAAAACCCCATGAGGATTTCCTCCCTCCAGTTATTTCTGTCTCCGTGCTTGTGTTTGTAGAGGTCTGAATTGTTCACAAGCCTCTCTCAAAAGGCAAACAAGCCTGATTCCTTTTCAAAAAACAAGCCTTAAGAAGCTGTGCTTTCTAATAGTAATATTTTCAAAGTGCTGTAACAAGCTAACAGGATTGTGTCCCAGAGCACAGTTTGTGGTCTCTAATCTAAATGCAGTAAGGAGTTTTGCTGAGAATAAAAAGTTCTAATCTACATGTTATTTAAACTAATTACATGGTACGTCTATGGATGAGTCCAGGAACACATTCATAGTTGCTACCCAACACATAAGTATACATATTCATTCTCTTGCTTTTGACTAAGCAGATATTTCAGCTGTGTCTATGCAAGAAGGAAGACTCTTATCATCAGAAATCACAAAGGTGGAGCAACACAAACTTAGTGCAGTCATAGGAAAGGACAGCCATTCTGGTCAAGGTTGCAACTGGCATAGTGCCCAGCACTGGAGAAAGAAATTGTCTGGGCAGACATGTTAGAGAAGAGATGATCTCTCGGGCAAAGGCATTGGCAGCCTAGGAGATACAGGAATCACAACACTGTGAGGCTGTATCCTGCCCTAACCCCCAGCAATGCTTTTGAGCCCAACAGCACACCACACAAAAAGCTCTGATGTTATGCCTCACTCAGATTATTGTTGCCCGGTTATATAGGCAAGCCCAACATAAATACCCGGGTGCTAGTTTTAAATATTGTCCTCATTTTATACCTCCCATTTTATATTCACTAGAAAAGAGAAAATTACACATAACTTTTCTGTTGAAAAAAAATCGACATTTTTTTTCTTTCAGCCAAGGTAGAAAGGAATACAAATAAGACAGTAGATAAATATGCAACACACTCCATAGAACCAGTTAGCACCATGACATTTTTGAGCAAATACAACTATCTCACATTTAGATTTCATCACAAATTCATAAGCCTTAAGAAAGTTTAACATAGGTGGGGAGGCAGGAGTGGATGGGTGGAAAGGGGAGCACCCTCATAGAAGGAGGGGAAGAGGGATGGGATAGGGGGTTTCTGGAGAGGAAACCAGGAAAGGGGATAACATTTGAAATGTAAATAAATAAAATATCCAATAAAAAAAGAAATTTTAATATAAAATTTCTTATAAAGTCTAGCATTTGTCAAATATTTATGCTATATAGCATTTTAGAGCATAACACATAGAAATATTTTTGTCACATACATTTTCAGTGGCAGAATCACAGTAAATCTGTGTCAAGGTTTTCTTATAACTCAGCAAGTGTCACCATACAGTTTCTTCTCTTCTCTGTGCTCACTTGAACTGTTAAGTGGTAGTTCATCACTGAATGCTCAGATTCCTGTAGGCAACCAAATCAAGTCTCTCACATAGCAGGATGGCAGAGGAAGGGTTTCTTTTCAATCACAATGTGAATTGAGTAGACTTAAAACAACTATTCTCTTCCTTAGTTTGAGGAGGTAGTGCCTCCTGCAGTTGGAGAAGACTGCATTAGCCTGGCTTCAGTGGTGGTTCTTTCCTTTATACACTCTGCTGTAGCAACATGGCTGCCATTAAATGATAGGAAAAAAATGGAAACTGGAGGGATTCCATACAGACTGAACATGGCAAAGATGCTCTGCCAGACCTTCTGGTTCCCCTATTCCCCTTAGATTACATTCTAAAAGCTAACCAATAAAGTCTATTTCCTTATTTGGACACTTCGTCCTCCTAAGGCAGACTACCAACGTCCAACTATCACAGTATTGAAATCCACCAATCAAAAGCCCTTTGGCTCACCTAATTAACATGCCCAATTATAATCAAACGGCTCTTGTTGAAGGATTCACATAAAGAGCAAGCTGCACATCTGCTACCTATGTAGACAGCTTATGTCCAGCCATGCTTACTTTGGTTGGTGGTTCAGTCTCTGTGAGACTCCATGAGCACAGGTTAGTTGATTCTATAGGTCTTCTTATGATGTCCTTGGCCCTTCAGGCTCCCTCAATCCTTCCCCAACTCTTCCACAAGACTCCCTGAGCTCCACCTAATGTTTGGCTGTGGGTCTCTGCATTTGTTTCCATCAGCTGCAGAATGAAGTCTCTCAGATGACAGTTATGCTAGGCTCCTATTTGCAACATAACAGTTGGAGTGAGGGCTGTCTCTGAGTCAAACTCTATTGTCTGACTTTTCATCCCTTTCCTCTAGCTGGAATGGAAAGGATACGGATGCAATTAGTTCTGATAGGAGTTGATGTGCCAGGGCTGGTTGGTGCAGGGCAGGGGGTAGGAGGAAGGGCGCAATCCATTTCTCTAGCAAGAAGGGAGGGAGCAATGGTGGAATGGGAATGGGAGGGTGGGACTGGGAAGAGAGGAGGGGGCTGTGAGAGGATGTATGTGGGGTGGTGGGCTGTGGGAAGCAGCTGGGTGCCTGGTTGAGCAAGTCTTGAACTCCGGACCTTTATCAGGACGGCAGGTGTACGGCGCGCCCCCAGGCCCTGGTTCTTCTCATTCAGCTTCGGCCTTCCACAGCCTCTCCCAAAGGGAGGTCTATGACCATCAGTCATGAGGAACAGTGCCTCAGGCTCTCCCACATGTAGATGAGGTATCTCTAAGCTCTCAGTTCAAGCCAATAGGCTAGGTGTTATCTGCTGTCAGACCCTAACCCACCCTGAAACTGTATATAAGGGGAAGTAAAGGTGTGTTCGAGAATCATCCTGGTGTCTGAGAGTTTCTGTCTCGAGCTGTAACACTTGGGGAGAGATCTGCTCTCCCGGAACCTTCCTGGGGCACCAAGCTGCTTCCTTGCCTACTAGCTTGCTTCTATCGGCCCAGCCCAGGCCAGCTCAGCCTGAAGAGATAGGTGCAGCACCTGGGAGTGACCGAGCTGCGACAGCAGAGACTTGAGCAGAGGCAGCAGCGGGGGCAGGCAATCTCTCCTCCCGCTTGTACTCACACCCTTTGGCCCAGACCTCTCACACCAGGCTGGGCTGAAGACCAACAGACAGTGGAGACGTGGGCAGAGGACCCTCCTGCTCTCACTCTGTCCTCAGCCGGGAGATCATCGTGGGACACCCTCCAGAACCGGGGACCCACAGATGTAAAGTGAATAAACAAACAAATAAAACTTCATCCTAACATGGGATTGCCCCCTTTAACTACACTGCCATTTGCCTGTGGGCCATGCCTGTGTCCTTATTCTCTATCTCCTATTTTTGTTTCTTATATGCTGCCCTTTGTCCCTGTGGTGCAAATAAATTTCCTCAGTGCTTGGTCTTGGGGTATCTTGTGCCGAATACTGGTCCCTTCAGAGACAATTTCATACAATAGAGTATATTGCACCTTTAGGGTCAATGTAGTACAAGAAAGAAAACAAATCCAGATGCAGGATCAGCAAATGTTAGTCCGCAGGCCAGATTCAGCCTAGTGCCAATTTTGATTAATGAAGAATGGTTGGAACACAGATACTCTGACTTAGTCTCTGTCTGAGTTTGCATTGTAACAACTGAGCTGCAAGAGAATATGAGAGGA
Source organism: Mastomys natalensis (assembly GCA_021653895.1). Classification (NCBI taxonomy): domain Eukaryota; kingdom Metazoa; phylum Chordata; class Mammalia; order Rodentia; family Muridae; genus Mastomys; species Mastomys natalensis. Next base: position 256,466 of record JAJTUV010000495.1, on the reverse strand, counting down.
AATATGTTCAGATGACTGATGAAGAAAGATTAGTACATGTGAAGAGCGCCAGCCTGTGAAGAACCAGAGAGAAAGAAAGGAAAGAAAGGAAGGGAAGAAGAAAGATAGAAGGAAGGAAGGAAGGAAAGGAAGGAAGGAAGGAAGGAAGGAAGGAAGGAAGGAAGGAAAGAAAATGATGGAAGAAAACAGAATGAAAGAAAGAGAGAGAGAGAGAGGAGAGAGAGAGAGAGAGAGAGAGAGAGAAAGAAGGAAAGACAAAAGGAAGGAAGGAAGAAGAAAGACAGACAGACAGACCGTAGAGCTGGCAAGAGGAAAAGAAGAATGTCAGACAAAACATGCTAAATTTGAATTGCAGATATCAAAAATAATTTGGGGAAGCTAAGTATATTCTAACTATTCCTTTGGACATAAATATTCCAAAAATAATTTGTGAGGTATCTGAAATCTCTGTTAACCTAAGTCTCTTCTGTTTTTATCTGTGACATTGATCTGGAGTTTTGAAGCTATTGTCCTGTCAATGCCATAGAAAAAGCTCTACTTGCTTATGACCTAACTTACACTCCAGTTCTTACTCAGAACTCTAAGGGAAAGACTTTCCTCTATAGTCTTCCTAGTGCCATCAGCCCCTCCTTAAATATCACCTGAGACTCAGAACTGTTAATAGTCCCCATTTTTAGAAAGTTCCTTCTTCCACTGAATCACAATAGCTTCTGGCTACATGACACCCACAGCCTAGGGAATTTTTTCCTTCCAGAAACTCATTATGAAAATGTTACTCTCATGAACTATGGGTTTTGATTTCCTTTACTACTGTAAACTGTAGTTGCCAGAGTTAGCTTGGACCAGATACAATTCATCTAACCATGCCATCTAAGTTCACATCTGGTTTTCTTGAATAACCCTCTCGATGTCGTGAATTCGTCAGTCAATTAAATTTCCCAGGTCAAAGGAATTGCTATTATCGAAGACCTCATGTCTTGCCATTAGACAGAAATCTTTTTCAGTACATTATGTCTGCTTTATAAACATTCCACGTTGTATACTGATTTAGTTTTCCTCTTCACCTTCACCCAAAATGTTCACAAAACATTTAGGCAAGCCAGAGATCTACTCTGAGACACATGGTCCTCTAACTTCAGAACTCTGTCTGGAGGAATTTGGGGACACAGAGAAATTTGAAAAGGAAAGAAAGGCCAGAACGGGGTGAGTGTTTAGTGTTCTCATATGAGGTTCTCCAAAGAAATAAATGAAAAGCTAATAATATAGAGCAGGTGGTATTATATGGTATGAATAGCACAGCCTTCCCTCCTTGTTTATGTTGTTTAGGTGGTTTTTCCATCTGAAAGCTTAGTTTACATTGAAAGAAACTGAAGTATCCTGGTCTACTACCCTGCTCCCTCCACCCTAAGTCTGGAAATAAATGAGATGTTTAGAATTGGGTAGAGAAGCTGGGAATGGATATTTATGAAGAGAGGAGGGGGTGGGTGGTACTGCAAGCTAATTCACAGTAATAATTAAGATATTTGGTCCTCTCGAGGCAAAAAGAAACACACCATGTACTTACTAAATGTCACATTTTCCCCAAAACATTGATGGTTTTTTATGAAGCCGGGTGACTTGCTGCCAGATTCTAATTAAGACTCTAAATTCACCCAGAGAAGCATTGGCTGAGTGTTTCACTGTGACTCTCAGGCAAGGAGTATTTTTCTTGTCAATTTTAAAAACCACAGTTCTCACCCCAAAGGATAATCCATAGTTTATTCTGGAGTCAAATCTGAGCGACCATGTCCTGGGAACACAGATTTTGGTTACCTCCAATTCCGTGTCCCACTGTGCTAACAGTTTTATTATGTTTTTAGAGTAACAAAATAAAGCCATGAATCAAACCAGTTTTTAAAATGCATTGGCGAGCACATCACATAGAAAGGTTACAGCAAAGTAGGAAATCTGTGACTCAGGCCTCAGGTGCCATTTGACGACATTTTGAGTTATTGGATTGCTGGAAGTCAGGGGTCTGTTTATACATTCCAAAAGATTTGTCTAAAAGTCACAGAATGTCAGTTAACACTCAGAGATGAGTAATACATGGCTATTCAAGGGGTCTAAGATAGCCCAAATTAATTTGGCTCTGAACCTGTAATATTCCAACATCCCATAATTAATCAGTTAATCTAAACAGTTAATCAGACTTTATAGAATTCAATATAGGTTCAACTTCTTTCTGTAACCTTTGATTCATGTCATCAAAGTGTGGGACAGAGAAGGATCTTCTGTCTTTGATTAAAAAATAAGATTTATTGGAAGTTTCGGAGGAACAAGGAAAGATCAATAACTGATCTTTGTTTTTAATGTTCCATTTCTTAAAAAGCAAAACACAAGCGAGCCTTTTGTTTCTCTCCCCAGCATCCATAAGTTTTTGCACATTAAGGAAAAAAAAATCCACAAACTCTGAAGGCAAATAGTTTACTGAATGAGCTGAACAAAATTACTTATTTACAAAGCCCACTGCTGGGGCTGTGTGAAGTGGGAATTTCTGGTTATGTCATAGGATGCAGACTCATGTGCTGTTTTACTGAAGCAAGAGTATAAATAGGATTCACCAGACAGTGACGGGGTGCTTGGAACTCTTCCAGCTCTGGGCCTCTTCATTGCTCTCCTGACTTTGCTGATCTACACTTTGTAGAAACCCATTAAGGATGAGGTGTGCACATCCCAGTTTAGTTTGACTTACAATGAACTCCACCTTCCAGGCTGCCTACCACCTCCTATGGGCACAGGCAGCAATTCGTGCTGCTCCTAAGTATTCCTAAAGGCTCCCCTAGAGGTCTGTAGACAGGACTGGTAGAAAGTTCACATTCATTTGTATCAGAGGACAGACCTTTCCAAGGTCTTTTTCCCCAGTGTTTCCTTCTACCTATTTCTATTACGTTTCTTCGCTTTTATAGTATTTATTACTTCATAATATATTATAATGTCACTCTGTTTATTAACTATTTCTCCCCCAACTAGAATATAAGTGGGAAATGGGATTTCTATTGGGTTTGCACATTATGAAATACCTAGCAGATGGTCTAGTTTCTGGTCTGTGACAGTGCTTAAAAAATATTCATTCAATATTTCTTAAATAATCCTATAACAAAAATCATTGTGTCTGTTTCATCTGGTCCATAAGCCTGGTGACATGTAATACTACAGATTTGTTGTTGACAATGTTTATTTAACTGTACGACTATGAACTCAGGGGACAAGTTCTTGTTCTCTGCAGGTTTCCACGACATCTGCACAGCTTCTGCTATCTCACCATGAAAATGGAAATGTTCCGAGTACCCCTCCTTAGGAGTGGTGGAAAACTTCAATGGATCATACAGAGTACATATTACAGTATCATTACTTCTATGCATTCCCACCAAACACAATATCACAGTGTGGCCTTGATGTTTTTTAACAAAGTCTCAAATGTCCAGTTTTACAAATAGACTCAGTAGCTATGTGATGCTAGAGTGAAAGTCTGCTAGCTCAGAGAGGCAGAGAAAGCACACAGCTGGCATCCCAAAAGAAGATTCCCCTTCTCAAAGTTGCCTCAAAAACCCTTCAAATCAATGTCCCTCCCTCCTACTTCCAGTGTGTCTATATCCATCCTCCTGACTTTCTCTTTCTCTGATTTTTTTCCCTATGTTCACTCCCTATCAACTGGTAGATTTTATTTAATCCTGTTTACAATAAACAGAAGGCTCTTGGATTAAAGGTATGTGTTAGGGCTGAGCCACACCACAACTAGAAACAAGTTTTTCTAGTGAATAATGCAATCTTGGGATTCACAGTGTGATCAAATATCCTGCAATATGGCCTCATGATGTGTAATACAGCACCTATCATTCTGCAAGGCAAATAGTTCACTATGTGATTACCAACTGTCACAAAAATGACACCCTTTTTCTTACAGAATTACTAGACTGGTACTGAGATCAATAACAGGTAGGACACCTTCAGAAATAACCACACTCTATTTCTAGAATTACTTTTCTCAAGCACTAATCAATTACACCTCAAAAACAGAAAAAAGTTAAGGATCTCATAGACAAATATATATATATATATATATATATATATATATTATATATATAATATATATGTGTGTGTGTACGTATATATATGTATATATATGTGTGTGTGTATGTGTGTGTATGTATGTATATATTTAATGTTAACTATATATTAAATATATAACATATATAATAGGCATATATAAAATATAAATATATCAAATATGTTATAAAAATTATATATAAAGTATATATAAATAATACTACATATTATATATAAATAAATATTAAATACATATAATATATTAATAAATATATTTAAAAGTATGATCTATTGAATTTTTCAGACAATTCTAAAGAGGGGTACTAGCAATATATTCATCTTCATGTTGAGAGACCAGATGCTGTACAGATGTCATAATTATATAGATTAAAATATAAATTATTTCATATATATATATATATTTAAACTTTATCTGAGTTCCTTTCTCCTTAGTCATTGTTCTGTTCAACACACACATCCCAACCCTATCTTGGACCTAAATTCCATCACCTCCTCCTTCCTTCCCTCCTTGAGTCAATCCTGCAGCTACTGCTTCAGTCGTCACCCCGTACATCCTGATGAAGCACTCCATCTTACACATACACAGTACATACTATAAAAAGCAATCCTTTCCGCAGCACTAAATCTACCCACTGGCTGCTTCTGATCTCAAAAACTCAGAGTGGGCTAGCCTCCCTGTTCATCTAAGAGTGGGCTAGCTTCCCTGTTCGTGGTTTACATGAAGATACTCTACAGTATATCTTCATCTGTATCTATGTTCTCTTCTTCTGGTGGAACATTCCTGCTACTTGTAACCATACCTTATGTGGAAAAGTTATAGGATTTCTTTACCCTGCCCACTACAGCTAATTTGTTTCATCTGCAAGAGTGAAAATTTGAATTGCGATGCACAGGTCATGAGTCAAAATTATAAACATGGCACAACCTAGGCTTTGCCCTGAAATTTGGTCATAAATAATTTGAATTTTTAGCCTCTTTAAGGTTATTATGTGCTTGGACAGATATTTCTAGAATCTGTATAGCAATATCACCTCATAGGAGAGTGTAATCACATAAATGTCTCTTGTCAGTTGCTATTTGGTTGGGTTTCAGGCCTTATGACAAACATGGACCAAAGGCATACTTTCTTCATGTAATATAGAGATGTTCTGGGATCACACATGATATAGGAACTATCATGTGGCAAGGTGGGAATCATGCTCTACTTCCAAAATTGCTGTAGAACAGTGGTTCTAATGTTACAACTCTCTGATACAGTTCCTCATGTGGTGACCTCCAACCATAAAATTATTATGTTTGTTGCTACTTCATAACTGTAATTTTACTACGATTATGAATCATTATATAAATATCTGTGTTTTCTGATGGTCTTAGTCTACTCCTGTGAAAGGGTGATTTGATTTCCAAAGTGGTCTCGAACTCATTTGTTGAGAACCTCTGTTGTAGAAGAAGTCATTCTAGAGGAGCCAAGCCTAGTTCCTGTCATGCAGCTGATAACTGCTGGTATAAGTCCATTTCAAGAGGATCTAATGCCCTCATGGGCACCTACCCATTTAGTACACACACACACACCACATACACACACACACACCACATACACACACACACAATGAATTGGGAAAAAAGCCAAATTAGAGGTTTGGTATCATTAGGAAACCCATTTGAAAAAATCTGAAGGAACTAAACTGAAAAGTTGGACAATTTTTAAATACATATGCATAATTCTATGGTGATTGTTTTCAAATTCAAGCATGGAGAATTATAAAGTTAAATGTTTTGTGCCTATAGTTTCCTGTCCTTTGGTCCATGTGTACTTTACACTATCTATAGTCATTCTCAATAGTGCAGAAATTAATGTGATAATCATTACCTTTAAATTTAGTATTTACTTATTTTTAGTAGTGTGTGCACATATGCCTGAATGCATGTGTGGGGTATGTATGAATGTGTGCATGTAGGGTGTGTGGGCATATAGTGTGTGCATATGTGTGTGTGTGTGTGTGTGTGTGTGTGTGTGCAGTTTTGTGCATGCCATGAAGGACAGACAGACGTGTAGTTCAGAGGACAACTTTTGGAACCCAATTTTTGCCTTATTCTCTCAGTTCCAGACACTGAACTCAAGACCTTAGACTTGCATGGCAATTACTTTTATCTATTGAGGCATCTTACTGGCCTGCATTCACAATTTTTTCTTTGTAGATTATCTGTAACTTTTATTATAGTTTAAAAAGCAATGGAGACATTCAGAGCCATTTTCATTCCACTTTTGTATAAACAACATAAACCACAAAGTTTTAGGGAAATTACTGAAGATTGTTTAGCAAATAGGTAATAGGGTCTGAATTACAGTCAAGGTCCTCAGACTCTCAGCCCCGGTTCTTGTCGCTGCCACACATAATTGTAGGAAAGTTTACTAAGTTAAAAAGATGAACAATAAATGAACATGCCTATGTTGCACAGTAGTTTCTTCCAAGAATAAAACCTTCCTTCTTGGCTGGAAACATCATAAAACATAGGAAACAAAAGGGAAGCTAAACAGCAGGATATTCTAGCACAGGATGTTTATAATGAGATGAAACACAAGCTGTTCAATGGTGTGGGTGAAACACTCTATTCTGTAGGGCAGCTCATTAACACAGGAAGTAAGCAACTCATTGTAGCGACAGGAAATCCCTGAAACTGATAGGTTCACTTGCTCTCTCCTCAAGAATGTGTAAGCAGGAAAGACTGCTGAGAGTCAGTCTCAGACAAGCTCAACAGCCTGGAAGACGGACGGACCAGCTGAGTAACTGTATAACAAGCAAATATAAGCCAAGCTGGTTAGAAGAGGCTCAGGTCAGCTGGACACCAAAAATGGACAACTGTCAACGTATAAAGCTACCTGGAGGAGGACAGTGTGTTCCTTGTACCCAGATTTCATAAACTGTCATTAATTCTGGAATGGGATTTTGGAGATACAGCTGTTTTTACCATTTCTGCTCCTGTAAGTAACCCCTTGCCTATGTTCTGTATATAACCCAATAAAAACCTAATGGTTCAGCAGGTTAGACCTCAGTGCACTTTGGTGGTATTCATTCTTTGGTCTGTTGTCAGTTCCTTATCTGGGTGAGTAGATGTTTGTTTCACATCTCCCCAATAATAGTGTCATAAAACATATCATAACTATAATATAATTTACTGTCAAACTTAGATTGCTAAATTTTAAATCAAAATATTTAAATCTCATGCTCAAAAATGGTTTTAGGCATTGCTAATTGACCCCAGCCATGGCTAAAAGAATAGCAAGTACAAGGGTTGGAAATGCTTTCTCGTACAGGTTATGCAATTGCTCTCTTTGTATTTTGTAACTGATGATTTGAACATTGTAAACTTCAAAGTAAAATTTCTACTTCAAAGTCCAAAGGAATTTCTAAAAAAGGCATATTTAAAAAACAATCAGTGCTTTATTTGTATATATGGCACACAGTAATGAAAACCATAAGATTCTGAGCCACGTTGTTTCTCTAATTGAAGGTTGCATAGCTTTTATAAATGAGAAGAAGGAAATAACGGAATAATAATCCTGTAATGTCTTCGATGTAATAGTTTTTAAAGTGTTGTTCTACAGTTGGGATGTTTGGGTTTTGTGGTCTCAAAGTTTCATTCTCATGTTGGTTGAGGTCTCAAATTAATGTGTTTCATCACAAACCTTCTATTTCAGTCCCCATTCTGAAAACCTTAATCCTGTGTCCCTATTTTCACCACCATCAGACAGAATGGTAGTTTCATTACCAAAGGAAATCAAAATCACACATTGTTTATACCTAAACACCATAGTGTACATTAGGGTTTGCCCTTGGGTTTTATGAGTTTGGACAAATATAGAATTAATTATATGTATCCATCTCTATAGTATCATACAGAGCTGTTTCAATGCCCTAAAAGTGCTCAAAGTCTGCATAGTTTTAGATTTTCCCAAGCATCATGTGGTGGGACTCACAATATACACAGCCTTTACCATTGGCTATTTTTCCTCAGCCATTGCCACTAAGTTTCCTCCAAATCTTTTCATGACTTGATCCCTCATTTCTTAGTACTGATAGGTGACATTAATAAGTTATCATCTCAATACACCATCAACCATGTGTCCAAGGACTAAAAGGAATTGAATCTTGAAAATTTTCATGTTCTTGAAGATGGAGAAGAAAGATGCTATCCATTTCCATACACAGTTGTTTATGTGGATGTTAAATTTCCAACTTGAGTAACTACCAGGTCATTCAATTGCAAATCACATGTTTCAGTACATTTAATTCCATAGAAATTGACACTGACTTCCAAAGCAATTAATGGTTTTATTTTCCTATCATCAATGCATGAGACTTCCTATGACACCCTACCCTCAACAGTTATTGCAGTCTGGTTTTACTTTGTCCATTAAAATAGGTGTACACAAGAACCTATTCTGTGGGTCATCAGCCCACAGAACTCCCTTGGTTCAATTCCCACATACCCAACCCACCGCCATCCTTTCCCACCCTTGCTTCCACCTCCTTTGCTATGTCCCACTCCAAACTCTGGCAGCTCTCCCCTGCTCAAGTGCAGGCCACTCCAACCAACTCTTATCTTACAACAGGTAAGCTGCCTACCCAAGGAACTCTAGCTTGGCTTGAACACCACAAATAGATGTGCACTATTGTCTTAATTTGCACTTTTCTTATGAAGTAAGAGATAGAAATATGTTTATACTTTATCATCTGTGTATCTTCTTTATTGAGATATGTTTTAAGGTCTTGGCTCACTTTTTCAATGTGTAAGATAACTTCTTTATTGAATTTGAAGACCTATTCTTTTACATATTTGTACACTAATCCTTGTTAAACATACATCTTGCAAATAATTTCTTTTAGCTTGCAACTTGTCCTTTATTCATCTTGACACTGTCTTAGACTAAATAGATGTTTTTAATTTGTGTGCGGAGCGGTACACACAACACATGTACTGTAGTTTGCCTGTGGAGACACTTTTCAGGAGTCAGCTCTCTCTACCTTAACATGAGCTGGGAGACCAAAGCCAAGTTGTCAGTATTGTGCTCCAAGTATGATCATCCACTGTTCCATAGCAACCATGGTGAATTTTTAATTTTAGTCAACCCCATGAGTGATTCTGTGGCTTGTGCCTTCAATGCCATACCTAAAAAGTCATCACCAGGGCCAAAATTGTGCAGATTTTTATCTGACTTAAGTTGTCACTTACTCATCTAATGGTGTTATAGTTTTGCATTTTATATTTAAGCTTTTATTGCATGATCCACTTTGAGTTTTCTTTTAAGTTCTAGAAAAGATTCATTTCCACATTTTCTTGTATTTGCAAGTTGGTCAAAATCATTCAGCCGCATAGTTAGTTATCCATCTGTTTCTGGGCTCTCTGTTCTGTAGCTGTCGCTCTCCCATCAGCACCACACTGTCTTAATTACTGGATCTTTCTGGTAAACTTTGAACCAGCTCTTAGGAATTTCCTAACTTAGTTCTTCAATTCTGGTGACTATTCAAAGTTTAATTGGGCATTTATGTAAACAGAGTCTTTTTGTAAGTACCTAGGAAATTTTCCCAAGTTTTCATTGAAATTGCACAGATTACATATCAACTTGGGGAAAAATACTATTCTCATCATAATGAGTGTTCTTATATTATATGTATTTTTGCACCTCTTCCAATTCCTTAATTTTTCTTTGATTTTTTTTTTTACTAGATCTTTATAAATCTTACACGTATGTTGTAAGATTTAAACTTACATTTTTAACTTTAGAGGACACCCTTGTACATACAGTTATGTTTATAAATCCAAGCTATATTTGCTCAATACTGGTTGAAGTGATTGACTTATGTATGCATCCTATAGGTTTGTTCTAGCCACTTACTTCTAATCACTTGGTTTGAGGTTGATCTTCTGGATTTTCTACATGTGTCATCACAGTGCCATATGAGAGCAGGCAAGTTTTCCTTCTTTCTCCATCCATACATCTTTCTCTCTTTGCTTGTTTGACTGTGTCATCTAGGGTTTTCAGTTTAGTTTTCCAAAGAATCTGTGAGTGTGGGTCTCTTTGACATATCCTTGAGCTTAGTGAGAGTGTGTCTTGATTCTCCCCAACAAATTCTTTGTTACTATACATATATGTGTGTGTGTGTATAAACACACACATATATATGTTTTATACATACTATATATAAAATTTTATATTATATATGTATTTTATATAATTTATGAGACTTCCTTGATGCCATACCCTCAACAACAATCACTAGTGTCTGGTTTTATATGGTCCATTCAAATAAGTGTACACAAGAACAGGTAGGCTATCAACCCACAGATTTTAAATATTTTATATATATAATATATAAAATTTTATATATTATTATAAATTATATACATAATAATATTATATAAAAATATATTATCATGATATAATAATATATTATTATTAAAATATTATATATTTTATAATATTATATATAATTATATATTTTAGATATAGAATTTTATATATCACATTAAAATAAATCTATATATTATATATAATTATATATACTACATAATCAAAATTATATAATTTATAGATATTCTCTATAAGGACCAAATATCATCACTTGTTTCTATTCCTGTAGCTTGTTTATGTAAAGAAATTAATGAACGATTTTTAAATGCATTTATTTATTTTATGGGAGAGTGCAAATGTCATGGCACCTGCATAAGATCAGAAGACACTGATCTTTGGTCCTCTCAGGATTTTGTTCTCGTCTTACATCACTTGGGTCTAAGGCATCAAACTCAGGTCATCAGGCTGAACAGCAGGTGCCTTTACTGACAGCTTTTGCTGATCCAAAACGTTGCTTTTGAAAGGAGAACCAGTTATATACACCTAGAGTGAATCGCATTTACTGTGGTGTCTGAACTTTTATTTGTATTCGATTCTTTTAATATTTCAAAAAGAATTCTTCCTCTATATCCTGAAAGATGAGGGTCTCTCTTTCTTTTCTTGTGATGCCTTTTGCTGGTTTTAGAGTTAAGGTAATGCTGGTTTTATAGTATCAGTTAGAAAGAATCCACTGGCTCCTGACATCTGGAAGCAATTATATAGAGTTGACATAAACTTATCCTGTTACTCCTTGGAGCAGTTGTACTCATGCATAACATGTAAACACACACATGGACAACCTCATACACAGATACACACATATGCACATACTCACTTGGAGAGAAACACACACATGCACAACCTCACAGATACACACACACAAGCACATATTCATATATAGAAACACACATATACATAGACTCACAAGCAGAAACACATGCATGCACATAATTTTAAAATAATCTTTTGTAATTCTTTAAATGAATGGTCCTCATTATCAACCTATATGAAATCTTGAAAAAGATATTTGTATTTTTAATAAATAAAATTTTCCAACTTGGTGTTTCTTTGAGATGGAAGTATGAGTGAAGTATCTGGTAAATATATGTGATGTTTAGAGCACAGGGCAAGCTTTCAAGAAAATAGATGGAGGAAAAAATACAATTGTGGGGGCTGGAGAGATGACTTAGCAGTTAAGAACACTGACTGCTCTTCCAGAGGTCCTGAGTTCAATTCCCAGCAACCACATGGTGGTTCACAACCATCTGTAATGGGATCTGATGCCCATTTCTGGTAGGTGACGGTGTACTCATATACATAAAATAAATAAATAAATCTTTAAAAAAAAAAAACCAATTGCATGCAATACAATCATTTCAGTAAGACTGAAGGAAGAACGAAATAGCTACACAGGTGATCCATGCTGAAGGGTCTGAAATAAAAGCGGTGGAGACTGTGATGGAAGGATCAGTACCCTAGAGTCAGACCACAGATACCACAGACATCTGCAAGCTCACACACCTGAGCTCAAGGACAGCAGCACAATCTAAATCAAACCTATGGGGTCCAGTCCCAGATACATGTTGCTTTAAAAAGAAATATGGAGTGAAATAAAATAAATATCAGAAATATGAACTTTTATTTATATTTACATCTCTCAAAAACACTAAAAAGAATTCTAATCCACCGGGCACTCAGACATGCATATCAGATGCCTGGTCCTTGACTTCAGTCCTTAAAACTCTTAGCTGGTTTCGTCCTTCCTTCCCATAGGAGTTCAGTGTAACCTGCTATCTGGTGATGTCCCATCTCTGAACCACAACTTCCCTTAAGAAATTCTTCCCAGTTTGCTCAATGTTGGGGGCTATTTTAATTAAGAGACTCCTTCCCACTTTGACTGCTCCCTTCTCTCCCCAAGGCCAGGTCCTCTACTTGATTTCCTAGAATGAATTGTAAAGACAGTCTGTCAAATCCCATTCTGTACAATTTACTCCTCCTATGGGGGCCGTTGAGAAAGGCTATTTTAGAGGCCATAGTACGGTTTCATCTAACTGCTCCCTGTGAGGATATAGTTTTCATGGTCTTGAGAGATTGGGGCATTGACAAGCATATAGTAAGGATTGGTTGCATGGATGGATAAATGGCTTAGGACTGGTCATTCCATTCAGATTAACCTATACCTGCAAACCCAACAACATGAAGGAAAGAAACAACACCTGAATAAGATTCACTTGAATTTCAACCTGTACCCAGAAATGTGTCAATGTACATGTATTACACAGTGGCTACATAGTACCCCATTGTTAGCTCTGTTCAGAGAAAAACAGGACAAAACTGGAAACTAAGGCTCTGCTTCAGAAGGATAACTATTCTAGTGTTGCTCTGGACTCAAAGAGTCAAGGGAGCAACCAGAGTCAGGGCTTTCTTTTATGACATTTGCAGGTTGCTGCTTGCTGGTTAGCCTCAGCCCACAGAACTGTCCAGCAAAATTTCCTGTTGTTTTATTTTTTAGATTCAGTCTGATAAAGGCGAGGTGAGAAGTCACAGAAGCCCATGTCCGGTTTCTCACATCTCTGCTGAAGGGACGTCTGTCTTCATACAGGATGCTGTGGCATAAAACACAAACCATCAGAGGTATGCAGCCAGTTTTTAGTTTCCTGCCCTTGACAAAGTTTGCTTACCATGTTTTCGAGTCAATAAACATTCCTCTGTCTTCCCTGTCTGGGCTGATCCTGTTTGCAGGTCCTTGATCTTCCAGTACATCATAGACCTGAGAGATGAGGCACATTTAACTGTTAAGTTAAAGGATAAGCCATAAACAATGGTGTCCTGGGAAGCAACCAGATATCCAGTCAGTGTTTACTACAATGTAAAGCTTCTAAGCCCAGAAGGCAGACAAAATGGCCAAGTTCCGCATCAGGGTTGGTTTTCCCAGCAGCTGCCATCCTGTACATTCAAACAGGATGATGTGTTCAGACTTCTTGGAAAAGTCCATTCTTGGTTGGCGAAGAAAAAGAACATAGAGTAGATAGACTACAACATAACAAATGAGTCCCAGCTGTTTAAAATTATTCTGCCTAAAAAAAGAAAAAGAAAAAAAAAAGGAGTCCTTCTGAAAGTATTCTCCATTTCCTGGGACTATTGAATTTTAAGTAAACTTCAGCCTATATAACTTGCTCATTTTAAGTACCGGTCTCTCAAACTAAGACTGAAACAGCACAGAAACTGTTGAGGGCAAAGATGCCATCTCCATAACTTTAATTACCTCCTTTACTTAGTTTGGAAGCTGTGTGTTTTTAAAATACCAAAACACGTGACTTACCACCCAGAAGACTCTGACCACACTAAAACCATATGACTCATGGGAAAGCAACACGGGGTGAGTTAGGACGTGATGCAGGAAGCCTAGTAACCATGTTACCATCTGTCAGTCACATGAACCTGGGCACCTCTCTTCAGGTCTCTTGCATAGCTTTTATATGGAGATGTGTGTCCCTTGATGTTCAATCAATTTTATGATGTTTCTGGCATGGATTGTATTTCTAACGTGTCTTAAAATGAACCAAAAACATATAACTACGTCTCTTAAGTTGGTGGGGCTTTCCCAGGACATACTCTGTGCTTCTCAATTTTCCTTCACAATCCTTGTAAACACACTCCCAAGCCCCACTTACTGTGTAGAAAGATTTGAGGGGCTTTGAGCTAGGGACACTTCAGTGTGTCTCTGACACATGAAAAGACTTGCACAATACAGAATACACAAATCCATTTGTCGGGAAGGTAGATGAGGTGGCATCATCAGTTCCTACAGAGTGTGTTAACTTGCCATCTCTGGAGAGCTATCATTACCTTCATCCTTCAGGCTTATGCATGGTATTCTCACCCTTTGAATCTCTCCCCAGTGTAATACATAGCAATGTTTTATCAGTCCTGTACAGGCTTAACAAGATGCTACGGGTTTCTTATCCAGTATTTTTCTCCTTTGCTAAATCAATTATTATTTTATGTAAACTGCTACCCACATTACTTCATGAACTATCAGCAATGTGAACACTTTATAAAGTGCATTTGTAAGACATGATTTAATGTTTTTAAATTTAACAAAATGTTTGCAAGCCTTTCCTAATGGTAATGAAAAATACAATATTCTGTATCTTTGTACAAGCACACAGTTACGTATGCAAAATCATTATTAGGAGAAGCAAAAACAGCAAAGTCATTCTAAAATAAAAAGACAGTTGCCAAAAGCTGTGGGGTAAGAAAGTAAATGTCACTTGGGAATGCCCCTCCTTACCTTCTGTCATACAGAATTTTTTTTTCTACAAATGGCATTCAAGCTTTCGTGAAAACCCATTCTGTTTACAGATCACCAGAGAGGTCCAGTTCATGTCTCTTGTCTCAGTAAAAGACGAGGTGAAAAAATTGAGGAAAACCAAAAGACAGAGCTGAGTCAGAGACAGGAGAAAGAAGGCTCGCCCCAAGGCCTTCCTGCTAATTACCTTTGCAAGCTGCTCCTTTATCCCACAGGAAGGAGGGGGTTGAGTCTTCTTGAGACCAGAGATCAGTTCGGATCCCTTTTGGCCACATATAACACTAGCTTGCCAAAGACTAGGAATACATTTCAAAGGGATAGAGATGGCACATCTCCAAGAAGTCAATCCACATGTTATTTATTTTTACAGTGAAAAGAAATCCTTTATATATTTTTTTAATTTCATAGAAAACCTGCCATATGTTGATTATTCAGAATTCAGATGTGATAAAGCCTCAAGTTGTACCCAGATTGGTACCCAGGCAGCTAGACTCCAAAATGCAAGCTCTATACTCTAGTAAGAAATCACCACTACCTCTGGCATCTCCCCTAAATTTAATAATCCCAATAGTCACTATTTGAATCACAATCCACTTAAAAATAAGATGAGTGTGGTAGTTTGAATAGGCATGGCCTCCATAGGCCATATTGAATCCTTGGTTACTAGGAAGTGGCACTATTAGGAGCTATAGCCTTGTTGGAGGAAGAGTGTCTCTGGGGATGGGCTTTGAGATTTAAAATCCACAGACCAAGCCCAGTATCTCTCTCTCTTCCTGCTGCCTTCCTATGCAGATGTAGAATTCTTGACTCCTTCTCCTGTACCATGTCTGCCTGAGTGTCCCCATGTTTACTGCCACGACAATAATGAACTGAGCCTCTAATGTGTAAGCCAACCCCAATTAAATGCTTTCCTTTGTAAGAGTTGCCTTGGTCATAGTGTCTCTTTGCAGTAATAGCAACCCTAACTAAGACAGGGAGGGATTGCTGGAAACTGGGGAAATGTGGTCAAAAAAGAGGCCTAGTGTAGCTATAAAATAAATAGTAACATCAAGAGTTAACATGCATACACTAAAATATATTATACCAAATAATATGTGTTTATGCATACACATAGTAGTGCATTGTTCTCAAAATACCCTATTAGGTACACCTTAATCTCATCATTCGAATTTAGTGATGGAAACTCGGCTTTCCTTACTAGTGACATCTTTTTGACTGGATTCCCGGTTCTAGTATGAACCTTTTGAGTCTCAGGGTAGGTGAAATCTTATGAAAACCAAAACAAATAGAAAACAGGAAAGAAAAGTCACAGACCATCCCCTTTACTGCAGTCAGTAGTTACTGGGCACCAAGAACATCTGAGCTCTGATCCCGAGTCTCTGTCAAAGCGCTCCATGGTGTGAGCAGATCCACACTGCTCACTTTGGCTTCTCTAGGAAGTCAGCAGGATGTCGTAAGTTGTTGATTCTGAATCATCTAGTGATGATAAACTATTTTCAAGAAAATGTGCTTATGAAAATAAGACACAAAACAGTTTTCTATTCAGTAGTAGCATCATATTATATTAAAAGGATTTCTTATTGAAGAAAGAAATCCTTTTGTCTTTTGTCTGCATCCTCAGTTTCTAAAACAGTAGTTGGCATGTCCTAGGTTCTCCAAAAGCCATCAGTTAAGTTATTAAATTGATGAGACCTCCTCTTCTCTTTGAAGTCACATCACATTTACCCTGGCTTTTATCTTGCCCAGGTCTATTTATTGCCACTGTCCTTTTTGGATCTGAAAGATCAACGTTGAGTTCAATGCAAAGGCCAAATGCTGCCATCGTACCAATCCGAGTACTATGACACAGTGTGTCCAATTCACAATTTACCAACTTGTCTAACAGTGAGTATGCGCACATGTGCTATCACACAGGGTGCTAATCTTCTAGTATTAATGATGCTTATCTTTGACAGCTGTTACTTACCTTGAGTTCACCACATGACAAAACCCAGGCAAGCAGATTAATGCATAGTATTTCCTGCATCTTGTAAATTGCCTAAGAACACAAACAGAGCCCATTTCTGTTTGAAGGCACGGCTCAGTTGTATTTCTCCTCAAATTACAAGATTCAAAATTTATCAGGGCTTGCCTAATTCCAAATGCTTCCTTAATGATGTAGCAACGAAACAGGTTAAGGCTAAATTTAATATAAATGAGTCAGACTTCCCAAATAATTGCTGAAACAAGAAAAGCACTGTGCTCAAACAGAAGCAAAAGCCTCTTAAAAATGCATGCCAAGTTTAAACTTTGAGTTGGTCAAACTATTAGAACAGTTGTGCCATTGTGAGACTTCTGTATTTTATCATAAAACAGCATGGCTAGCAGTTATTCTGCATTCTAGGTATCCTGTGACATCTCAAATCCATTATTTGAGCACTGAATGATGAATGCCTACGAGTCTCTAGAGCAATCCGTTATACAAGACCCTAGGAAAAATGTAAATCATTGAAGCAAATAAAGTTTACTTTTGTGAGTTAACTTGATGAAGTAAAACTATTTTAGTCTCAGAAAAACATACTCTCTGGAACCTATTTCCGAATTTTTACCTATTGCTTAAGCGTGACACTTTAATTGTGAGGGGTGTGGAAAACAATTGACTAAGGACAGCAGCTTCCCATGCTAAGAATACCCTGGCCCTCTTCACCACCCAAATTGAATGTGGTATTTCAAGAAGACCTCTGCCAGACTCCAGCTAAGCTGCAATGTTTATTCTCTTTTATTTTTAATTTCTTTACTGGTTGTTTTATTTATTTGCATTTGAAATGTTATCCTCCTTCCCAGTTCCCCTCTGAAAACTCCCTATCCCACCCCCTGTTTCTATAAGAGTGCTCCCCTACCCCCCCCCACTCCCTCCTCACTGTCCTAGCATTCCACTATGCTGAGGCATCAAGTTTTCCCAGGACCAAGGGCCTTCCCTCCCACTGATACCATATAAGACTATCCTTAGTTACATATGCAGCTGGAGCCATATGTTCCTCCACGTGTATTCTTTGCTTGGTGGTTGTCTCAGGGTTTTACTGCTAGGAACAGACACCATGACCAAGGCAAAGACAACATTTAATTGGGTCTGCCTTACAGCTTCAGAGGTTCAGTCCATTATCATCAAGGCAAGAAGCATGGCAGCATCATGGTGTAGGCAGAGGTGAGAGTTCTTTATCTTCATCTGAAGGCTGCTAGTGGAAGACTGACTTCTAGGCATCTAGGGTGAGGGTCTTAAAGCCCATACCCACAGTGACACACCCAGTCCAACAAGGCCACACCTACTAACAATGCCACTCCTTGGGCCAAGCATATATAAACCATCACAGTGGTTTAGTCCCTGGGAGCTCTGGGTGTGGGGGGGATCTGGTGGGTTGATATTGTTCTTTCTATGGGGTTGCAAACCAGGAAGAGGCTCCCAGGACCCAACAAGGATGACATTAGCTGAAATAACCAACAAATGGGAGAGAGAACCTGTAGAGACCAAATCCAGTTGAGAGATGGGGCCACCCACCTGTCTCAAAATTTTAATCCAGAATTGCTCCTGTCTAAAAGAAATATGGGGACAAAGAGTGGAGCAGAGACTGAAGGAATATTTATTCTCTAGGGATAAGATGGGTCTAGGTAGGTAGTATTTTTAAAAAAAATAAACCAAAGAAGCTCCCTACAAAAAGAATGAAAGCTAAGAGAGATCTAGTAAGGTTACCTGGCAAAAGATGGAGAAAAGAAACAGTGTGGTACTCTTTTATATAATATTCATCACAGATTATTTTAAACCCCTCCTTGTTACTGTCTTGTACATCCATTAGGAAGTCAAAAGTTTTCCTTAGAATTTGGGAAACAAGTGAATGATATTTTGTCTTGATTTTTGAAGTCTAATGTTAAGATGGGGTATAAACGGGTTTTTACCTTGTGCTATGCTCTATATATTTTAAATTGGCTTCTCCAATGCTAGGAGATATTCAAAATATGAAAAACAAAATTCAGACAGAATAATCTAAATGCTAAACCTTAGGACATATGTGACCAGGGAGTACAGGCCAGAAACAAGAGTGAAGTCAAAAAATGTCCAAACCCAGAAAGTCTCTTTTTTTTTCTAATAGGCATTTTTATTTATCAATCCTAATTAAGAAATATTCCTTAGTGTTTATGAACCAAAGGATATAATGAGTGACTTATATTATCATGTCAAAGAGACACAAATACACAGTTTCATTTATGTTACTGTGTAGAAGAACTCAAATGGAAATTTGTCTTCATTTATATGATATATTTCTGTTTATTGCTCAATTTAGTCTTCCTAACTTCACTGATTACTCAAGTTGTTTTTAACTTTCTTAAAAAATTTTAATAGGGTTATTTGAGTATCTGAAGTCTAATTTCTTGAATTCTTTGTATACATTAGATATTAACCCTCTATCAGATGTATGGATTGTGAAGATCTTTTCCCAATATGTTGGTTACCATTTTGTCCTAATGACAATGTCCTTTGCCTTACAGAAGCTTTGCAATTTTGTGAGGTCCCATTTGTCAATTCTTGATCTTAGAGCATAAGCCATTGGTTTTCTGTTCAGGAACTTTTCCCCTGTGCCCATGAGAGTATGAGGCATGGAAAGTGTGCGAGCTCAAAAGAATCAAACGGGAGAGAGAAGACCAAGAAGCCCTTGAAAAGGAGAAAGCAGAAATTGAACTATGAGAAACCTGACTGAGGAAGAATGGCGGGAGGAACTTGGGGCAAATGGCAAAGTCATTACCAGCAAAGCTGTTAAAGGCAAATACAAGTTTTTAAAAGTATTATCACCGAGGTGCCTTCTTCATAGATGAGGATGAAGAAGACTACAAGAGAGATTTTAGTGTACCTACTCTTGAAGACCACTTCAACAAAACCATTCTTCCAAAGTCATGCAGATTAAGAATTTTGGACGGCCTGGTCGCACAAGTACACCCACCTTGTGAATCAAGATACATGGGAAAGCAACAATACCAACCAACCAGAGCTCCCAAAGTCTAAACCACCAGCCTGGGAGCACATAGGGAGGGACCCATGGCTCCAGCTCTATATGTAGGGGAGGATGGCCTTGTCAGGCACAGGTGGGAGAGGATGTCCTTGGTCCCATGAAGGCTGGATGTCCCAGTGTGGGGAAATTCAAGGGTGGGGAGGTGGAAGTGGGTGAATGGGTGGGGACACATCCTCATAGAAGCAGGAGGGGGGATGGAATGGGGGCTTCGGGAGGGGGAATGGGGAAAGGGAATAACAACTGAAATGTAAATAAAATATCCAATAAGAAAATAATTTCAAAAAAAAAAAAAAACTACCACTTCCTTTGACTCTGCATGGGACCAAGAGAGTGTCCAGAACACAGAATTCTTTAAACAAAAGGCAGCAGGGGTAGGAGATGTATTTGAATGACAATCATCTGCCAAGAAGAAAACCAACTAGTCTTAGTCCAACTGTGGAACACAAAGGGATCTAGTCTCAATTTTTTTGAACCATCATTTACATAGTTCTTGTGTAGAGATTTTCAGACTTGCAGCCATAGCTTGTGTTGGAAGGTGCTTTGTAAGAGGTTTAGACTCATACTGAGAAACTCACAGTAAAGCACTAACCAGGTAGGATTAGAGACTTCCCACTTAACACTATTTCTGAGAAATCTTAGGTTTCTCTACCATGGCTTCTCATATTGACTTGGGACTATTGTGAGTTTGTTTTTCCAGCCTGGATCAGATACCTGGGCATGTGGATGGATGGTGCATTACTTCTTCCTTAGGGTTAGGAGGAAATCCAAGCTCAGTCCAACCTGTTTTTGCATTTGGGGTGTTGAATGCACTTTTCTAAGAAAATATACTTTTTGATCTGTAAAAAGAAAAAATAAAGTCTTGGTCTCCTTTCCCCAGTCTCTCTTTCCTCTCTCTCCCAGAGGCTGCCTCTGTATCTCTGTCCCCAATAAACCTACCACATGAAACTGTAATGTGTTTTTTGTTGGGACCCGCTGCCTAGTCCTATCATTAGTATTAAAACCATGGAAAATTAAAAGAGGTGGAAAACAAAAGCAAGAAATCAGAAAAGGCAGACTCAAGTAGTGATGCTTTTCAAAGATCGTGTGTGCAACACAAGAGGCAATATGAGCAAACCCAGTAACTGCAGAGCCAAAAGCTATCACCAGAGTCATCAGGGACAGTGACATCCCTCATGTCACCTTATCTCCTAGCATGAAAAGAAACAGAAGCAAAGGCCAGGGTCTCTCCTCAATTAGCAGCCAGAAAACCAGCTCTGAAAGAAAAAAAGATGCACGGCTTGTAGGAACTTGTTTAAAATGACAGGAATTCAGATAGAAAAGTCACTGATAAATGAACTTTTAATAGGTATTTTTAAAATGGAGGCTGGAGGGGAAATGGGAGAGTGATGTGATCATATTTCAATTAAAATGTGTAAAAATATAATAAAAACCAGTAGAAAATTTTTAAAAGATTATTTTAATCCCCATAGTACCAAATAGAGAAAAGGTAAGCCTGTCCAGAAACCAAGGCAACAGCAACAGCAATATTTAGCCATCAAATGGACAAAGACATTGATATTATTGATATGAAGTAGTGCTTTACAAAAAGGAAGAGTGGAAATTTAGAAATTCTATCTATCTCTCACTGTAGAGGGATAGAAACTATCAAGAGGAAACCTGTGTCCCCAGACAATGAGACATAATTCATCTTAACCATGAATCTCTGGAACTCCCACCAACAGGAGCAAAATGAGGAAGCTTCCTGTGGAAGGATGCTGCCTTCAAGTTACTCTTGTGAGGAAAGAGTGACAGAAGCAGCTTGGGGAGGAAAGGCTTCATTTCACTCACAGTTCCATAAAGCAGGTCATCAAAAGCAGCGACGGCAGGAACTCAAACGGTAGAATCCTGGAGGCAGGAACTGATGCAGAGGCCATGGAGGGAGGCTGCTTGCTGACTTGCTCCCCATGGCTTGCTCAGCCTGCTTTCTTCTAGAACCCAGGACCACATGCCCAGGATGACACTGCCCACAATAAGCTGGGCCCTCCCACATCAATCTCCAATTTTTAATATGTCCTACAAGCTTGTCTACAGACTAATCTTACGGATGCATTTTCTCTAGGGAGGTTTCCTCATCTCCAATGACTCTAGCCTGTGTCAATTTGACAACAACACAACAACAAAATACTACTACTACTACTACTACCAATAATAATAATGATATTAGTAGTCAGCACAGATACCTCCACAGGAAGCCTGTCATTGTTCCAGCTCACAGTACCTTACAGAGTTACAGAAGTTCACTTGACAGTGCCCCTCCTCCATCAAAATAATCAAAGTCACACAGTCTCCCAGTCTCTCAAAAGAATGAGCTGAGAATGCCACTCACTGCAACCCTCTAACATAGGAAGTATCAGCTGAGGCACTTGCTGGGTGGTCTGATTTCAGGATCCCTCACAAGGAGAACCATCTGAGAAGAAGCTAAATGAACCACATCTTTGATTATTGAACAGCCAGCCTCTGTGATTCCTCGTGAGACACTTCACTTGAAGCTGCTCTTCCCACTGCAAGCAGGAGCTATTCTTCCTTAAGTTGGAGCTAGTCCACCTTAAGCAGGAGCTAGTCCATCTTAAGCAGTAGCTATTCCTCCTTAAGCAGAAGCTAGTCCACCTTAAGCAGGAGCTATTCCACCTTAAGAAGGAGCTATTCCACCTTACGCAGGTGCTGTTCCACCTAGTGCAGGAGTTATTCCCCAAATTAAAAAGGTACTATTCAGACTGATTGTAGTGAACACCACACATTTTTTTTTCTCTATTCCCTATAGGTCAGAGTAAGCACAATCCAACCTACTTTCATATTTGGATAAAAGAGACTGTTTAAAGGATTTTCAACTTTGATAAACCCTGAAATGTTCATCAGTTCACCAGACTGCTGACCACCTAGGTTCAAAGGAACACTGCTTTGAAAGTCATTTCCTTTTATTTTTCTCAGTCTATGAGTACTATCCAGGCAAGACTGTATTTACACATTTTCACAGAGGAATACAAGTTCCTTGTCTCAGTCACCAGACGAGTTGGAGGTGCATTGCCTGGCTTGTTTGAATGGCATTCTTCAGAGATAGCATTTTAAAAGTATCTCCAAGTAACTGACCACAAATGTGGAATTGGGCAAACCTTGTAGAGGCTGAAGGCACAATTGCAGCGTTCGCCATTGCCAGATGGCGCTGACATCCTGTGTCTGTTATTGGTAAACAAGTGAACTGCGCATGTGCCAGGGTAAGGGCGCGAATACAGCTTTCACCATTACAAGATGGCACTGACTCGTGTGCCCCTGCCTTGTAATCAAGCTATGTGCACATGCGCTGAGGTAAAATGCGCGCCAAGTCACGGCCCAGCTGGGCGTCATCTAGGGTAATGAGTTAGCAGCCAATCAGTATGACACGCCGCTCTGGGGTGTATATAAGCGCCAGACCGCTGGGGCTCGGAGTCTTTCCTCATTTCATGGTAATAAGTAGCTGCAGAAGGATTCTGTGTGTGTGTGCGTGCGTTCTTGCTGGCGAGACGATGCGCGGGTCACAAAACCTGATTGCACTGCACTTCCTATGCTGCCTTACTGTTCTACACTCCAGACTTGCTAGCAAACCTCTTAGAACACAGTGGGGTTTTCACAAGGGTTTCCCCTTTGTAGAAACCTCACTACACTCTTGGCTGCTGATCAAACTGCACCCTACAGAAGTCTTGTTCTGTTAGCTAAGAAACTTGAAACTGAAAAGTCTTTTTCAAAATACAACCCTGGAAGTTGCTTGGCAATTCCAACACTGCTAAGCCATAATATTTGGTCTCAGCTAACCACCATTTTAGGGGTCAAAAATCAATCGATGGGGGTTGATGTGGTGGTTCAATGGGTATGATACTTTCCTATAGTTCAAAAAAAGCTACATGTTGTTCCAGGATCAGTAAAATGTTACTTCTTTCACTAGTCTAATCTTTAACCCCTTACAGAGACCTAAGAAGGATGTACTATAGTCTAAATGGGATATATATCAATTAAAATGACAGACTTACATAGTACCTAGGTCACCCTACTGGATTCCTAAATATGAACCTCAGCTGTTTGTTCTAGAGTCTGAAACCCAACTTGTACCATGCACTGCAGTCCCAACACTGGAGAGGCAGAGATGGTTGGATTCCTAGGGATCCCTGACCAGAGAGTCAAACTTATTCAGCAAGATCTCTGCTAATGAAAGAACCTGTCCCAAAACATGGATGACAAAACCTGAAAATGTCCTATAGCCTATGCTCATACCTGCATGCACACACATCGACTTTTTCACTCTTCTATATGTTTTTAATAATAGGATCTTAGCACTTATTATTTTAGTACTCATATTCCAATGGCAGACATGATCTGTAAAATAAGACAAAATTTTCCTACTTTAATGAGGTTTCTTCTTTTATGGCCATGATGATTCACCCAAGCAAGTCTATCCTAATTTAAGATGTTAAAAAAAAAACATTTATTATAATATTGTTAAGCCATGGTTCACTTAATCACTTCTCAGGAAGTCTGAACTTAATATTTGTAAGACAGTTATTCATGTTTTGTGAAAAAACTCACACTTTATATTTGTCCAATTCATAACTATAGCAGATGTTTAGCTTGGACTCTTTGAGATAAATGTAATACTGCACATTTCTTTTATGTATCAGACCCATACCATAATATAAAGCTAAGCCCTAACTCCTTCTCCTTTGGAACATGTAACATTATGCCTTGAAAATGACTGATAGATTGGAGTGTAGGAAGGGGAGTGCAATCTTCTCACTCTTCTCCTCTAAAGGGACTGGTTAGGATGGTGACATTGGTACTAACTCCAGGCCTTGGGAAGCTATCCTACAAAATACATCATCTGTTTCCTGCTCCAGCCTGAAATCTCATTTGCAGCTGAGTGGCCTGCTCCTGGGTTCATGGCTTTCTTATCTCTTCAACTCCCATCTGCAGCTGCACTCCTGGTAATTCTGTAAAGGCAACCTGATGTCAGCCTCTGGGTTTCACCTATTTTATTGTTCCTCTGACTCAACTATAATCTCCTGTCTTTTGTCATTTAATTTTTTGTATCCTTATTGTTCTGTCTCTGCTGGTCTAAGTTTTTAGCCTTAAATAACAGCTGCATCTTCTGTCAGCCAGCCCAACCCCCACATCTGCTTTCAGATTCTCTCCATTTGACCCCACTCTACTGCTTTTCTTGTTTCTTTCCAGCTTAACACCTTCATCCTTTCTACATTCACTGGGGTTTACTGACTAAACAATCTAGCCAAATTGGTTTGCTGCAGGTTCAGTAAGAGAGCGTGTCTTAAAAACTAAGAGGAGCAACTGAGGAAGATTAAGGAAGATATCTAAAAAGGACATCTGGCCTCCACATGCATACATGTATAGACACACATGAACACACACATGCACACAGACACACACATACACACACATGCACACATACACACACATACACACACACACACACACACACACACACACACACACAAAGAAAATATCAGGCTGACAGTACAGGTTAGTAATAGAGTACTTGCTAGAACACAGGCCCTAGTACTTGATCTCCAACACTGAAAAGCAATGGTGACAGTAATTAGAGATAAATATCAAGTCAACAAAAAGACTAGTAAGTTTAGTGGTTTTTCTTAACTAACATCTTGCAGGCAGTTTGACCAGAGTTGTACTCTTATATTTATGTCTTTCCTAGTGTGTACAGTGATCAAGCATCTGTTAGGAGTTTTTAATTATTAAATATTACATAAAATTACAAGCCAGTAGTCATAAGCTAGGCACTTTCCGGTTTCTCTAACTATAATACATTCCCCAGTGCGCAGATCCTTCTTTTACTGTTTCGGACAAGTCTGACTTGTACTTCAGTCCCAAAACACTGATGTCAAACCTCACTCCTTTCCCTACGTCCATGGTTCTCCATGAGTCATCAGCAAAACACAAGGTGATTGTAGAAGTGCAGACCCTACTCCCAGTAAGATAAATCACTCATAACAATTAGAAAGCACATTGCACTCAAAGCTAACAAAGAAAAGAAATCTACCACTTTGCCTTGGTCAAAAGATGCTTAGGCTGGAGAGATGGCTCAGTAGTTAAAAGCACTGGCTGCTCTTCCAGTGGTCTAGAATTCAATTCCCAGCAACCACATGGTGTTTCACAACCATCTGTAATGGGTCTGATACTGTCTTCTGGTGTATCAGTGACAGCATACTCTACTCATACTCATGAGTCCAGAAGACTACACTCATACACATCAAAAATAAATAACAAATTTTTTTTAAAAAGTGTATTTGTTTCATTTGAATATTGTTTCCACTAAAGATCTCTCTGAAGGATTGGAAGATATAAAAGTCAGACAATACTAATATATAAGAGGTAGCTGAAGTCCTGTGTCACAGAGTATTCAAGTGTGGCTTTTCCTGGGCTTCTTAAAATCACTGTCTTCTAATCAAGGTTCATTGTTGAAGTTAGAGGTCTTTTTGTAGAACACATGACGAATGTTGGGATAGAACATATGATGTGTGTGTGTGTGTGTGCGTGTGTGTGTGTGTATGTGTGTTTGTATTACAAATGTATGCAAGATGGACTGCATTAAGTGGAAGCTTTTGTTATCCCTCAGGGGATGATAGAATTTTTAAGTGTAAGAATGAAAAATAAATACTCCTGAATTTTATGCATCTTACCAAGCATTTTGTGCAGTACACATGACTATAATAATGTTCTTAGCTGAATGTCAGTGTTTAATGTCTTCACCTCTTACTAAAATTGTAATATAACTAAATAGTACCCTGGCACTTTAAACATATGAATGGGAAAGGACACAAGTAACACACAATCTAAATATTAATTTTACAGATGGAAAAACTAAAACTGAATAAGATGAATCAATATCTCATATCTCACACAGACAATTGCTTCTCAACTCCCTGGGCATTGTCTATTTAATGGGAGGAAGCAGCTATGTTTTTGTGATTTGCTTGCACAGTGTGGAGGCCATGTCTGCATGTGATTTCCATGTGTCCTCTAGCCTGGAGTGTCGGATAAATTTACATTGTTTCCAGAATGGCAAAATGCCAAGACTTTACATTTTCCTTATGGATGTCACAGCATCTGCCATTTATTCAGCCCTGAACATGCCAGACCTTGTGTTATGCGCGATCATTCATACCTTTTCACCTTGTTTTTGCAATGACCTTCTATGGATACTCCTGTCCCATTATGCAAAGGAGGAGGATTACATTCATGAAATGTCATAGCCTAGACAATGTAAGAAGGGAGTGATAAAATGCAGCATTTAGATACATGCAGTCTAATGTAAGGATTGTATGTGCTTCTCCCTTCACCAAACATTTGTATCACGGTCCAGGGATAAAAGATGGAAGACAAGTCAAAGACAAACCAAATTGTGGAAATAATTATGGAACAGTTAAAGTAGTACTACACATTTGCTTCGAAAACCTAATGCAGAGTCAACCTGAAATCTTTCTAGTATATGCTCAGAAGTGTTGTTTCCATTTGGGAGAGAAAATATAGAAATATATTAACATAGACTTTCATTATATAATCTCCAGGATCAATTGTAGAATATACTGATGATCTTGGGAAAGCCTAGATATCAATTTGGGATATTACCTTATTGAAATAACGTACCCTAGTTTTATATTAAATCTAGTCTGTTAGCATAGACTGTTTTAACTTTGAAATTAAGATTATATATACATATATGTCTGTCATATATATATATATATATATATATAATTATATATATATATGAATATTTTGCTTTCATGTATGTCTGTGCACCATATGCATGGAGTACCCAAGGAGGCTGGAAAAAGGCAGGGAATTGGATTCTATGGAACTGGAGTTACAGAATGTGTAAACTTCCATGTGGGTTCTGGTAATCGCAGGTGTCTTTCAGAAGAGTAGCCAGTGCCCTTCTCTACTTTCCAGCTCCATAACAACAATGGTTTGTGTGTGTGTGTGTGTGTGTGTGTGTGTGTGTGTGTGTGTGTCTGTGTGTGTGTGTTCTGTTTGTTTGTTTGTTTGTTTTGCTACTGTTTTCATACCAAGTTCTGAAACCCCAAAAGGTTGGGGAATAGTACCTGCAAATTGTTGGGAACCCTGAAATGCAATACTATTTTGAGCTTGAGAATTTCCTTTGACATGGCCTTATTTCCTAAAGTTTCAAAGAATGGACTCCACTTTAATAAATACTGAGTCTTTACTTTTCACACAATCTGGGATGTAGTGAAGAACAGACAGGATAATACTCAAGCAGTCATTTTGAGTTAGGTAGTAATAATGAATTTCAGTTTACTAGTATTCAAGCTGAACCTAATAATATACCCAAGAAGGAGGATGGTATTTGCCCATCAGCTTTCACACTGCTCCTCAAGATCCAAGTCACCATGAGAAATAATGCCATTGGATGGGCTGGTTCCATTATTCCTGAGATTCTTCAGAAGTTCCCCATTAATCTCTACATTTTACAGTTCGTTTGTTTTTCTTTTCTTTCTAAAATCAATGGGCAACTACTGGCATCAGACTATTATCGGACTCTCACTGTCCTTTCTCTCTTTGAATATATGTGAGGCAAGGAAATGCCTCAATAATAGGATTGTGTTGCAATGGAAGGGGAAATCAGACTGTTTAGAGGACCCAATTAGAAAAATCCTTCTGATTGGGCTAGATTAAGTAATGCAAATTGTGAAATTTTAATAAGTCTTTCAATTCTATATGTCAATCTGTGTGTGGGGGGGGTGGGGAGGGAGGGAGAGGGAGAGGGAAAGGGAGAGAGAGAGATGCTTTAAGATAGTCTCATTTTGGTTTTTGTTTTGTTGGTTCCTTTGAGACAAAGTCTCACAACATAATGCTGTCTGGCCTAGAACTTGATATGTAAACCATACTGAACTAGAACTCACAGAGAGCCACCTGTCTCTACTTTGCAAGTGCTGAGATTAATAGTGTGTACCATCATGCCCAGATAACTCTGGTGATCTTAATGGTACTGCTTTTGGTTTTGTCAAGAAAAGGCTTCTCTGTGTAGCCCTGATTGTCTAGGAGCTATCTCTGTAAATCAAGCTGGCCTCAAATGCAGAGATCTGCCTGCCTCTGCCTCCCAAGTACTAGGATTAAAGGTGTGCCTTACTACCACCTGGCCCTAAAGGCTACTCTTATTCTGTAAATAAAAACAGCTTTTGCCAGCAGTGATTTGTCACTAGAGTCCATTTCCCGTATGTTAGCAGAACTCCTGATACAACACATATATGTCAACCAAGAAATTAGAAATATGGTTGTCTAGGAATGTCAACTGGGAGATTCTTACATTTCTTCCCAACAGTTTAAGTTGTGCAGAGTAGTCATTCTGAGTAGCGATCTCTCTGACATAACAGCACTCTTCTAAAGTAGGCACTTCATTTAATTAACCAGTTAGTTAGTGTGCAAATCCAGGTCATTAGTGACTATGACGTGAAGATAGATGAGTCCCTCAGAGTCTGCAATATGAATGCCTTGTCTCTTTCTGGCATAGTGTGTGCTACTTTGTCAGTTCAGAAATCTTCATCCTTATGAATGAACTGTGATTAAAAGAAGTTGCTGGCATCTGGGTGATTTCTTCTCATGCAAAATAAGTGCATATATGGATATATGTAATACATGTACATATATGTAATAGATGTATATATGCATTTATGATATGTACATGTATATAATATATGTAAGAAGTTATATATGTAAGAATTTTTACTCTGTGAACATATCATACCATTTAGTATCTTTCCCTCAACTTTAGAACCACTAAGAAAATAATTAGAAGGGAGGCACAGATTGAGAGAACATGAAGAAAGAAAATAATAACATATTCTACTCTATGCTTGAGATGACACATGACAAAACCTGACTCAGGGATAAGTTGGTAAGATCTATCCATCTTGAATCTACAAAACTAAATTATATAGTTTCTTTTTTTTTTTTTTGGTTTTTTGAGACAGGGTTTCTCTGTGTAGCCCTGGCTGTCCTGGAACTCACTCTGTAGACCAGGCTGGCCTCGAACTCAGAAATCCGCCTGCCTCTGCCTCCCAAGTGCTGGGACTAAAGGCGTGCGCCACCACCGCCCGGCAATTATATAGTTTCTTAACAAGAATTTTATGTGGAAGGAGAGATAGCTCTGTGGATAAAAGCACTTGCTGCTCTTGCAGAAGACCTGGGTTCAATCCCCAGAACCCACAAGGTGGCTCACACTGTCCTTAACTACAGTTCTATGGGACCCATTACTTTGTTCTGGTCTCTGTGGGCACCAAACATACAAGTTTACAGACGTACATGTAGGCAAACACTCATAACATATAACTCCAATTACATATAGTTGTGAGGTGCCATATGAGTGCTGAACACCAAACTCAGGTCCTCTAGAAGAGCCAGCCACACGTATTCTTAACCACTAAGCCATCTCTCCAACCTGAAAAATAATTCTTTTTTATATAGAAAATATTTGGACTGCTGAACATACCTGTTACCTTTCGTGTTCCCAAGTGTCTTTAAAATTACAGTACAGAAAGTAGATGTTGAAGTATTCAAAACTGAATAGAACAAAGAAAGTAACAGCCTACCTCTCATCAAAGGGAAAGGCATCAAAGACAGTAGCTCATCAACTGTATATAGCCCTTGAGGAGTGTTGGGATTCTGCTCTCTAGGCATCAAGACAGGCAGGAGTAAATAAAGGCACACAGGTAAAACAATAAGAATTATCCAAGTCTACAAACTTAATGGGGTTTAAGTGGGTAGTTATTAGTTATACAAAAGCTAAATGTTGTCTATCAATTTAGGACATAAATGGTCATTATTTGCAAAGGCGTAGTCATGTTAGCATACCTATGTGAGAGAAATACACAGGGAGGAAGGAGAGAAGGTGTGTGGGCATGGTGATGGCAGGGGAAACCAGAGAGCATAAAATTTTAGTTACTACAATAAGATGCTAAGACTTCACAGTATTGGTCTACTAGAAATATAAAAATGGATCAAATACAGTAATGTAATACAGGAAACTATGACCCTGAAAGAGAACCTATAGGAAAAACACTTCAGTGTGATATTATACAACACGCAAGTAATAAAAGCAAAAAAATGTTACATTAGCAAAGAACTTCTGTGCTAATTGATCTTGTGAAGATGATTGGATTAGCATACTGATGACATACATGTTCTAGGCATGTCTGTGATTGTGTTTAGAAGAAAATGTGATCATAAGGGCTCTGATCTAGTCAAT
Source organism: Mastomys natalensis (assembly GCA_021653895.1). Lineage (NCBI taxonomy): Eukaryota > Metazoa > Chordata > Mammalia > Rodentia > Muridae > Mastomys > Mastomys natalensis. The sequence continues at coordinate 225,315 of JAJTUV010000495.1, read as the reverse complement.
GGTTCAACCCACTGATTGATAGACTATTGGGAGGTGGTAGAGTATGAAAGATCTAACCTTCTTGGAAGAAGCTGATACTTGGCCCATGTCCTTGGTGGGTGTGATGGTTTGTATATGCTTGGCCCAGGGAGTAGCACTATTAGGAGGTGTGGCCCTGTTGGAGTAGGCATGGCCTTCCTGGAGTAGGTGTGTCACTGTGAGTGGGGGCTTTAAGACCCTCATCCTAGCTGACTAGAAGTCAGTATTCTGCTAACAGCCTTCAGCTGAAGATGTAGAACTCTCAACTCCTCCTGCACCTTGCCTGTCTGGATGCTGTCATGTTACTCCCTTGATGATAATGGACTGAACCTCTGAACCTGTAAGCCAGCCCCAATTAAATGTGTCCATATAAGAGTTGCCTTGGTGATGGTGTCTGTTCACAGCAGTAAAGCCCTAACTAAGACAGTAGGTATCCTAGCCACTTGTCCCTTTGTTTCCTGACTCCCATGAAGTAAAGAGGTTTTTTTTTTCTCCCATATCCTTCTTATATGATTTTTTTTTGGTCTAACACAAACATAAATACAGTAGACTCAACTAACAATGGAGTGAAACAATGAACCAAAATAATTCTTTCCTATTTGAATTTTTTTCTCTGACACTGGGTATAGCAATAAAAATGCCAACCTACAGAATATGGGAATACATTTGCTTTGGCATTCATCTGACAAAAGGCTATTACTAAGAACATATAAGGAACTAAATAAACTTAGCAAGAAAACAGTGGTAATGATCTGAGTAGATAGTTCTCAAAAGAGGAAATACAAGTTGTCAGCTTATGTGGTGAAAGAACTAAATATTTTAGCAATAAGGGAAATGTATAGTGGAACTATGGGGAGATACTGTGCTATAATATGCAGAGAAAGGCAATGGTAAAAAATAAAATAGATGCCAAAGAGCTGGAGAAATGGGAATTGTTGCCAGTGATGAGAATTAGTACAATCATTATGAAGAATGTAATGGAGGGTCCTCAAAACACTAAATGTGAACCTACCATATGGTCCAGAGGACCTATTTCTGGGCATATCTCCAAAAGAAATGAGATAAGAATAGCATCAAGCTATCTATCTTAGTGCTACTCAAATAGCTGTTCAAGATACGAAAAGCAGCTTAGGTGACCATCAACAGATGAACAAGTAAAGATGATTATATACAGTGTGTGTGTGTGTGTGTGTTGTGTGTGTGTGTGTAAATGAAATCCTGCAATATGGTAAGACAGGCAGAACTGTAAATATTACATTAAGTAAAATAAGCTAGACACACAAGGTCAAGCACCACTTGTTTGCTCTCGTATGTAGAAGCTTAAAAATATGTTGAACTGAAAGTAGGCTAGTGATGTCTGGAGGCTGAGAACCAGATGAGAGTTGACAGTAAGGATTTGGCTGGATTCTATCAATGTGCATCATGTGTCTGTAGGATAATATCACACTGAATTCTATAAATGTGTACAATTTAAATGTTAACAATAAACAGTGACACAAACAAAATGCCACTTTAAAATGCTATTTATAAATAAGGGAATAATGGGAAAACCACCCTTGGACACGAAACTGGAACTGAGCTAGATAAGGAAGAAGAACCTGTGGGTGTTTAACAGGAAACTTACATACATACAGCCTTTCTAACTCTTGAATGTCTCACTTGATTTAAAGCAAGAGAATTTCTGGGAAGACTTAGCTTGGTGGCTAAAAGCACTTGCAACAGAAGCCTGACATCCTGAGTTCAGATGCCCAGAATCCATAAAACAGCCCAACATCTAAAATCCCAGTGCCACCCACCAAGATGTGGTAGGCTGCCTCAGACAACTCAACGGAAATTCTTAGTCCAGCCAGCTTGACCTATGCACTTCAAAGAGACCTGGTCTCAAGTGGAAAGCTGAGGATTAACACTGGAAGTTTGTCCTCTGGACTTCATCAGCATTCCCACATGCACACATAGAACTTGCATACATACTCTAACACTCATAGATCACAGGTCTCACACACATATACACAAGTCAACAATAACAACAATTAAATATAAAAAGAAGAGAGGTTCATATCTTAGGTCACAGAAATAGTTGAGATATTCTGGAAGCAAGTGATATATAAGTCAGCCAATGGAGGCTGAAGTTTTACGTTTTATAGATCACAACACCAGAAGGTTCTTTAAAGGTGTATTTATTTTTATGAGTACACTGTAGTAGCTGTCTTCAGACACACCATAAGAGGGCATCAGATCCCATTACAGATGGTTGTGAGCCACCATGTGGTTTCTGGGAATTGAGCTCGGGAACTCTGGAAGAGCAGTCAGTACTCTTAATCACTGAGCCATCTCTCCAGCCCCAGAAGGTTCATTAAAGGAAATACTATCTTGTTCACTTCTGTAGTTTCTAGAGAATAGAATGGGGTCTGACTATCACAGATGCCTTAAAAAGCAGCTGTTGGACAAAACATAAGAGACTCCAGACATATTACTTAGTAAAGTCTTGCTGGATTAATTGGCATGGGTGGAGAGGAAGGAAGTTCTAAGGAACACTCAACTTGCAAAAGGCCAAATGTAACTGGGAGCTGCGCCAAATATTCACAATCTTAGGAAGCCAAAACCAGAGCAAAGCCATGTCAAGGCACTAATAAAGAGAAATAGAATAAAATACATTCAAGGTGATATATTTTTTTCATTCAGTTAGTGTGCCAGGAGTGGAGCTTGTGAACTCACAATACTGGTTGTTAATTTGATATTCTAACATAGATAAAGGCCAGTGGTTGATATACAGATAGGTCTGATTCTTATTATTAGCCTGAGTCTAGCCCAGAAAATAATATGAGTCCTTGAGTGTGCATGTGTATGGGTGAGTGTAACATATATGTATGTGCATATATCCATGTGTTGAGCACGTGTGTATGCAGGTACATGTGTATGTGTATGTGGACATCCAGTGTTCATGCTTTGTGCCTTTTCAGTACTCTGTGCCTTTTGTTTTGTTTTTCAAATAGAGCATCTCATAGTACATGAAACTCACTGCTTCAGCTGAACTGACTAGCCAGTGACTTCTAAGGATCTTCCTGTCTCTTCCTCCCTGGTGCTAGTTTACAGGTGTAGCCTCGCTGTACTTGGCATTTATGTGGATGCCAGTGATCTAAGCATTATGAAAATGTCATAATGAAAGCAGATATTTTAAACACTAAATAAGCAATAAATGTAAAAAGTCAAAAGAGGAAATAGTCTATTTAGTGATTGTGGTTTTAATGTTGAAATATTCCCCCTAAACTGGTGTTTTGGTCACAAACCGGAAATGGGCCTTTAATTGAAGCTTGATAGAAGAAAAGGTCATTGGGGTGGGACATTTCTTAGTGTCAGACCACTTTCCTGTGTTCTCTCTGATTCCTAACTGTGAGTGCAATGTTACCAGACAACTCATAATCTGGATGCCATGCCTCTCCCATGGTGACAGATTCTATCCTTGCTTAGATTGTAAGACGAAACAAGCTCTTCCTCACTTAAGTTGCTTCTCATCAAGTATTTGATCACAGCAATTATAAAAGGTAATTAACATAGAAAACCAGCACCATGGTGTGGGGCTGTTGCTATGATAAATCAGATAAAGATTCATAAGCTTTTGACACCAGTTTGTAAAAGGAATGTAAAGGAGTTGGGAATCGCAGACTAGAAGAGTGTAAAATGCCATAGCAAAGGTTTTAGGGTCATTCTGGAAGATCAGCATGCCAAAAAAATTATGGAAAATAAAGGCACTGCTCATGGGGTTTCAGAGGATCAAGAACTCAAATGGGAAGAAGTATATAGGTGACCTGTGTTGTATTCTGACAAGGAATATAGGTATATTCTTCCCAGGACCTAAGGTCTTGAGTGTAGATGAATTCAAATCAAGGAACTAACTTCTTTGTCGGAGGAAATGTAAGACATCCAAGCTGTGTCATGGTTTCTATACACTGTTGTCATCTGGGTCTGAAGTGAGAAACAGAAACAAGGCAAGTAGAAAAAAAAAAAAAAAGAGCTCAAGATACAGATGACTTTTTCTGCCCAAACAGCTGCAATCTTTACAGAGAGTAGCCTTATTAAAACAAACTTCTATTTTTCACTGGAATCATAGGGAAGGTGCATGGAGGGCAAGACCTAGCAAATGCTTCTTCAAGTGTAGTTGAAAAGGATGGAGCCAAATAACTTAGAATGGTGCCCCAGGAATTCTCTGCTAAAATAAAAACCTAACAAAACCCAAGGAACTTGCACAGAAGTGGATGCAACTGTAATCCAAGGCACTGGATTCTACTCCCAAATAACAATAGAATTTGGTAGCACCAAACACATGTACTGGTTTTAGAATCACAGATGTCCAGGAGAAAATGGACCACAGAACATAAAGTCTCGCACAGAGATTACGGAGAGCCTTGAAGCCCTATAATATATGATAAAGATATCATATATCTTAGAGGAAGTCTTGAGTTACCAGTAGGCAAAGCTATGAAGACAAAACTTAAATTATAATGGAGTCCCCTATGTTGTGCAGCTATTTTATCTGGGTTGAGAAATTCCATTCTGGGAAGAAAAGTTTGACTCTTAAAACTCAGGAATGAATCAAAATTTATAAGGCTGATGAAGTAAACAAACTTCACAATTTTTAGGAAACCCCTGAATCTTAATGCCCACGTTTTCTGAAGAGTGACTCTCCAGCCAGCCATGCTGCAGCCTATGGCTAATACAAGGAGTTCCAAGGATATACTTTCCCAAGTCATCATCCATACTAAAGTGGGAATGTCAGTGATATAACTGACTTTTGAGTCATCTGTAGTGTTGTATAGCAGTTTCCTCTAGATTGAAGCATTCCCTTTTTGAGTACGCTTATTAAGACTCATGACATAATAAAACTTAGAGGATTCAGGGAGTAAGTAAAACTGAGAAATCATAGGGAGCTCCTGAAGTTTACAAGACCTAAACAGCCCTTCCCCAAGTTATATAAACAGTAACAATTGCAGAGGTGAGAAAACTTTCTGTTTGGCTGAACTTTAAGTCATGTGAGAAACTCTAGGGATGCAGCTTGTGTAATCAACTCCCATATAAAAAGTAGGTTTTTGGTGATGCAGCTATCATGAAGCCATCTGAAGGGATCTAGTCCTTGAGCATGCCCCCTCAACCCCGGAAAAATCCCATAAGATAATTGACACCTGAACAAAGAGCCATTGGACCAAAGATGAGTTAGAGAGGTGTCGCTGCATGGTTCTTTCAAAGGGTATTTAGACATGCAACCCATGCTAATCTATGTGAAGGTATCCATGGATACAAACTTTATATGGCTATCTTTCCTGTAAAATGGTTCTTACTGAATTGTCTATTTCTTAACTCTCCTATGAGTGCAACTCTGTTTGGCCTAGTGAACTGAACATCAGTTATCTCCTCGATCATACCTAATGACCTCAACACTGCCTAGCCTTCTTCCATTGCCCTCCAGTCATGATACTCATAGGATCTCATCTGGAATAATCATATGCTCCTAATGACTTATATGAACAAGCCCGTGAGAGGTTGATTTCCATTTAGTTGTCTTCTCTTAATCCAAGGATTTGTGTAGATATTAAGAGAATCCAACTCAACTCAAGCAAAAAAAAAAAAAAAAAAAAAAAAGAGATTTTATCTGTTAGCTCTGTTTGCTTATAATTCAGGGTAAGAAAGAACAAGAGTAGGATTCTGTCTTTCTATTAATTATCAAAAACATACAAAATAGAGTTGGCTTGTTAGTCAACCAGTTATGCATAAATTTGGGTGGCGTTATGGAAGTTTTTGAAAACAAAAGCTTTTGTGTCCAGGTTTGCAAAATGCTGACTTTCTCCATTTTTCACTGTTATCTCTTCCTTTCCTGTTTTTTCATAAAATTTGAGTGAAGTTTGAGGTCATCTTTGGCATGGTTCTCAGCCACCCTGTGAGATGAATATTTGCAGGAAGTGTACTGATAAATGGCCCTGTACTGACCTCGCTGGAGGAGAAGGGAGAGAGAGACCTGGAGATTAGTTAAAATGCTGTTTAACCTACATCTCAAGAAACCCCATATCTGGCTTGCCTAGAAGCAAGAGCCAAGAGTGTCTACACAAGCCAGTAATTGTTCATAAGTTGGGGAGTACAGGTTAAAGGACAACTTGGCTAAGCATTGCCTTTAAAATATTAGCATCAGGATAATGGATGCTGTCATCCTGGAAGAACCTGAATAGTGATGCAAAGCATCTCTTACAAAAGTACCTATCTACTGGGAAGATTCTCTCACTACCAGGTTGAGTTTGAAAGTTAATCCTTGTAGAACACAGAACATACCTAATGGTATTTAGTGGAATGTGTGTGTTGGATTCCTCATGTATTCTTGACTAAATATTGACATTATGGGGAGGCCTAGGTTCCCCAAGAATTGGTGGGTTATCTTAGTAGGAGGTCAAGATCTTAGGATGTGTCCTTTCTCTTTATAACCTCAAAGCTGGGAAACTAAAGTGATGGTTAGCTGAATGCCCAAAACCCCTCAAAGAAGCCATGTGGAAGAAAGAGAGGGATAGAGACAGGGGTGGGGGACCTGCACTTATCTGTAAAGAGTGAGGGCAGCAGCAACAGAGTACAAAGATAGATGCCTACACAGCCCCATGTCTTCATTGATCTACCCCCACATCCCTCAGAACCACATCATTCTCTCCTCTTGCTATCCTCACCAGCAGAGACCTCTGGCTCTTTAAGTCAGAAGAAAAAAAAATGGAAAGAAGATACAGAAATGATTGAAGTGAACAACAAAACTATAATGGAATGTTACTGATTATTTACTCATGAGCAGCTAGTTTCAAGCATAGTTATAGAAAAGCTACTGGATCAGGGTGTTTCTACCCTAGCATAAATTTAGCTTTCCCACTGGCAAGTAAGAAGGGGGAATTTCCCCAATAAGAACACAAGTGTATGTGTATGTGCCTGTATCTTACGTTAGGGCTTTATATCTATTACATATGTGTTATGTCTGAGTTAAGTATATGACGTGCAATATAGTTCTTGTACATTCCTTTTAATTTTTTTCAGAGGCATGAAGACTTTATAAAACTTGCCATATGCCAAAATTGCAAGTGAGTGACGATGTTATGGTTCAAACCTAACCTGAGTTCAGTTTACTTCAACTATTTAATGTGCTCTTTGGTAGTGTGTTAGGATCACATAAGACATGATGTGTCTTATCCTTGCTATGAAACCTTAGAAACTGTGGAATTTATTTCCCACAACTCTGAAAATTGAAAAGTCCAAAGCAAAAATGCCAGCAGGTATAATATCTGCTGAAGACTTCTCTCTCTATTCCAAGGTGTAGGTTGCTGAGTTCTCATATAAAGCAAGGCAGAAAGGCAAATATAGAGAATTACTCCCATCAAACAAACGTATAAAAAACCTAATACAATTGAAGAGTGCAAAGCCCTTGACACTTAGTGACCTCCTCAAGCCACACCCATCTATTATGTTTTATTAAAGATTGAGCTTCCATGTGGATTCAGAAAGAGGCACCATCGTTCAAGCCATAGTACTAAGTAAGAATGTGTTCAAGGATCCCTGGTCCATTTCTAGCTTATGGAGGAGACTGTTACGTATAGCCCCAGATCAGAAGTTTGTGTCCAGACATAAACTGTAAATCACACAGTGTTAGTTCTCCATAGCTGTTGCACGTCCTTTGAGCTATGCAGGGTGTGAAGCTGCTGCCTGGAGAATAACTCTACTGATCTCACAGAAGGGAGCCTGAATCCAAACCCAGAGTGCTATTTCTATGTCTGACCTAGTTAGTAAAGGAAGAGGGTGGGGTGGAAATGAATGGAAATAATTTTGGTTCTGCATGAGCTGTGTTTAATTTACCTAGATTCATGTAAAGTTGTAGCTAGCATCTAGCTGGGGCTCATTCTCTGACTGACCAACATTTAAAAGATTACAATATTTAAAAGATATTATCTAAAATCATTTATTTATTAAACATGGCCTAAAGTATTCTTATGCTTATGTTTGGCTATTTTTGCTTCCGTCATTACCATATTGTTTTCATCAAATAGACATTCATTGCTTTCCAGTCTCTGAAAGTCCCTTGTCCAGTGTGAGCTCTTGTGCACTGACCTTTGAAGTGATTCATAATTAAACTACAGAGTGCTGTTCGCTTATTTTCCAACCTCAGAGCTAACCAGTAACAGCTAGAATAGTCTGTGACCTATAAGAAATAATGCTAAAAACTTTATAATCATTAGAGAACAGCGTTCTTTTCTGCACACACACCAAACATTAAATGTCCTGTTCTAAGAGAAAACAAATAACAAGGATAACATTTATCCTATATGACTGTATAATCTGAGTCTTCAATTATGTGTTAAATCAAATGCCTTATTGATTATATTTTATATGTGCCCACCAAGCGCAAACATTCTTCTTGGGATAGAGATTCGGAATGGGCAAGAATCTCACAGTCTCATGACAGAATTAGATGTAGAAATAAATGAATTTAAATTGACATTGGAAAGTGTAACAGCAGAACTATGTACACAATTCTAGGAAAAATGGGGTGTTTATTTCTGTGAGAATATCAAAGAAATGTCCATAAAACTGAATTTCCTAAGTACAGGTTCAAATGATAGCATGATAACGTTGGTCTCATACACAGCTCTGTATCATCTGTTATTCACTTAATTAACGTTTATCTTATCCCAAAGCATCATTCACATGAAGGCCTTATTTTGACTCAGAGCATTCTTGTCCATAATTGAATTCTCCATACACAGCATACTGTAAAAAAAAAAGGCTTTGGGTAATTTTTACTATTGAATATTCATAGGGAAAGTATTCCTCAAGCAATACATTCAGGTAACTGCGTTGGCACTGGAGGAAGACTAGAAGTGTTCTAGAACAAGTCAACAGGAGGACATTTCAGGAAATGGAGAGAAATGATCTGTGCAAAAGGATGGGAATAACTCTGCTTGGCAGTGGGGTCTAAGCCCAGCATACATGCTTTGGCAAGACTATGCTGAAGACAGAAGGAAAGAGTATACAAGCCATGTGACCATATGTGATGCCAGTTCAAACAATTTTAGCCTTTGTCCCAGAGTCATGTGACAGGAAGTCACTAGGATTTTTAGTTTGCAAGGAACAGATGCTCACTTGAGTTGTTTAAGAGTTATATTCCAACAATAAACAAGAAAGTCATAAGCAAAGTCAATAACCAATGACATAACACAGAGACCCATTAAATGTCACCCATGACTATGACAGGAGCACTTTCTTTAACTCTATAACAGAAATCTGATGATTAATAGAAACACTAATTTGCTGAGGACAGGACAGAAGCACTGATGGTGATCTGTGTTTTCCAAAATCTAGGAAAGTAAAAGAAGCATCCGTGACAATAGGATGCTCAGACTCTAGGCTTCAAGACATGAATCAAATAAATAACACTCATGTATAGAATATTACACACACACGCCACATGTGACCTCAAGTATAAAAATGGGCATCTGCTGTCCTTCTGGATGAGAATGAGACAGAAACAGAGTGGTGAATGACAGCTCCGTTTTCACTATGGGTTTGCAGCTGTGGCAATGCATTTAGTAATTGTGAAAGAGAAGCCAGTAAAAGCCATCCTGCCACAGAGAGGACCTAAGTTCACTTATTATATGTAACTATGGATGTAGTGAGCCTCTTTCACATAGGAGAGGAACTCAGAGAGCATAGGGTCATTGACTTGCTGCATAGTGCTAAGGAGACATAGCTCAAAAGTTCCATCAAATTATGTTCTGTCTTCAACTGGGATCGCACATGTTCGCAAATATTCCATAGGTGCAGTGAATTCAAATTGTGATTACAAATTTGTGTGAAGTCAATACTGAGTTCCCTAGACGTGGGGAGTTATTTTTGTTGAAAAACAATGGAAAATAGATTGATTAAAAACAAACACAAACATGCCAACATCATGATGATAGGTATAACAATCTATAGATAGGTAATGATTGTTAGGTAAATGATCTATAGATAGGTAATAATAGGTAGGTAGATGACAAATATCCAGACATATAGGCACAATAAAAATGTGGAAATTTATTTTAAAATTCACAAATTAGAAACACAAAAGATGCAATTTTTATAAACAAAGACATAATGTGAGAACAAAATAATATCTTAAGGTATAGAGCTGGATGGAGAATTCCAGCATAAAAAAGGGGGCCTTTAAATCTTCAAAACTTCATATGTTTTGGTTTTCTTGTCTTCCGTGGGATTTTTAGTTTGCAAGGAACAGAAACTCACTCAGTAGAGTTACTTCAGAAAGTTATGCAGAAAGATGGGAAGAAAATGAGAAGTTCTTAAAGGAAAAAAAATAAAGCATGGGACCTAACACTCAGTGTGTTAGATAATGCACTGTTCTCATTCTGTATTACATGTGATGCCGAATATTTCTGTAGGCTTATTCAATAATCTACTGACTATGAAACAGTTACTATCATATCAGTGTTCTTATTTAGTTAGTTGGCCTACAGAAAAACATGATTAAGAAAGCACGTTTGACAAGGCCGTGTATCTCTGCAAAGCTGTAGCATGCTACAAATGGCATACTAAGTTCAAATGCCAATGGTTTTATCCTCAGATGAACCTCTGAAATCACTCCCTGGAATTTGCAATTGCTAAGAAATGGAATTTTAATTAAAGGAAGAATCTAGTACAGTGTGTTACAGTAAAATGGAAATCACAAAATTTCAACTTAGTTCTAGGTTGAAATGAATACCAAAAAGGGGGGGGGGCAGAAAGAAGTAAAGAAAACAAACATTTTTGAGAGCTTATAGTGTATATTAGATGAGTTTACTTTAGCATGGAAATTAGGAATCAGAATAGTCCAATAAAGAAGAGTTGTTAAATTGACAAATTTCAGATTTAAGGGCTTTGAAGCAATTTTCTCAGTGAATGAGAGTTTTCTAAAGGGGTTTATAGTAATACAGAACAGCATGCACTTTTAATAGCCTGATAGCCCAACATAGAAAGCAAGTGTAGTGTGATCCCAAATACAGTTCCAAATGCACAGTCTAAGATTGACATTTTAAAATGTCTACAAAATAATTAAGGTGAGGTCATAATGTATACTAGCAACTATTATTATTACAAGTTTTATGTGCATTCTGGTTTTGTTTGTGTAGGTGCACTTGTAGGTACAGGTGTGTACACACGTGTGTGCACATGCCTGTGGAGGTCATATGTCTATCTTAGAGTCTTTGCTTTGCCAGTGCTGAGACTGCATGTGTAAGTCACCATACCTGCCTTTTAAAAAAAACATTTGTAGATTAAACATAATAAGCTTTACTATCTTCTGAAGTTTTTTATTACAATTTTTTGAGCTGATATTCTTGGCCAAACATCTTGGCATATGAGGTGGGTGCTAAGTTTTTAAATTCCACAGATTACTGGACAAACTCTTGGCCAACATAGGCCCAACAGAGATGACCAGGCTATGCAGGCCATGGGATACACTATTCTAGAAATGGCTATCCATTGTGTTACCTAAGAGTGCTAAGTGGTTTTCATTCCTTTTTATATGTATTTATTTATGTATGTGCATGGGTGGGCTTGCTGGTTTCTGCAGAGACCAGAAGGTCAGTGAGACGAGAGTTACAGATGGCTGTGAGCTGCCATGTGGGTGTTGGAAATTGAACATGTGGCCAATGCTCTTAACTGCTTAGCCTTCTCTCCAACCTTTCTAGGTGTTTTTAGATGTTTCCCCAAAGTTGGCTAGTACCTCCTATACAACTATACCACCCATTCACCGCATCACTGTCAAAGGAACAAATGTTGGTAGATTTGTCAGGCTCCAAGTATACTTTTTGAAAGAAACTCCATAGTTTGCATGTAATCTATAGCTTGAAACTTGAAATTTTTTATAAATGTTATAATTTATAATTAAACATTTAACGTTTTATTATAAATGAGGCAATACTGTCCTTTGTCCATAAAAAATAAAAATAAAAACCTCAGTGTGTTGAGCCTCATGAATCAAAGACTATCTCTTGCCAAACTTGACACCCACTCTAAATAAATCCAAGCTTTGATGGCTAGATAAAAACATTTGGAGATTTGTGATCACTTACCCATAAGCAAACTTGTCTTCCTCTTCAGGAGAGTAAAACTAATACTAAACCTCATTTGAAAATCCCCAAAGATTTTGTTCAGAAACCACCCATCTTCTTCAAATAAAAAGCTAAAAGAATCAGAATAAATATATCAAAACATCTGGTTTTCATTTAAAAATGTACATTAACTCCTTTTAAGCTCAGGCAAAGGTCTTTTGAAAAAGGCTAACAGTGATATGAAGCCAAAAAAAAAATGTGTATCTCATGGGATTGTAATATGAGGTTCTGATTTCCCATGTGCACATATGCACACAATATTGTGAATGTGCCTCATTTCCTACAAGTGACCTACTAGGAAACAAAAGAATCTGGAAGCCTTGAGAGAATTAGGGTATAGTGACTAGTGGTCTTAAAATCCTCCAATATCTATGGTAACTTAGGTAGGACAGCTCCGCTAAGGTGAGAAATAAGTGTTAATAATTGTCAGTGAGGTCTTAGCCTCAGCTCCTTCCTCTGCAGTCAGGACCAGAACCCTATAGCAGGACCAATGCAGTCACCAAGGTCTTCCCTAGTCTGCTGTGTCGAATCTAGTAGCCCCTAGTCACATATAACTTCTTGGGTGACTGTGCTTGATGCCTCAGATGTGTACCCATGTGCAAGTAGCATGTAGCAAATTATCTTGTGGATCTGGTGAGGACAGCAGGATCCCAAGGATCAGAAGACTTTTGCACAACTTCAGATTGTGGGTAACCTTGATGACTCTTTAATGACTCATGAGCTTAGTGAGTCTTCCGAAGTGGAACAAAGAATACAAATTGAATAAGCTGTTTTGCTAAGTGAGGAAATATTTGGCTTTGAAGTCACACATGACAATTCTATTTCTATTTCTCACAACCAAAAGTGCTCAGTTCTACCTGAAAGATACAACCAGAACCTATCAATCCTCCATCACGTTCACATCAATCCAAACTACTGTCATGCCGCACTGGGAGTCTTGCGCTGTTTTTCATTACTTGTTCTTTTTCCATCCTTACCATGTTGTAGTCTGTTTTGAAAGACCACAGAATGATTCCTTGATGCTCAGTCAGACGATTCCATGCCTTCGCTAAAAATCCTCCATTGGCTTTCATCTCAGAATGAAATACAAATCCTGTATATGATCTACAACCTTCTACAAAATCTGACCACATTTCCTGCCTGGTTCTACTACCTTCTCCTCACTTCACATAGGTCAGTGTTCTAACCATGCCAGGCATGCTTTGTTCTTGGCTACAACCATCTTACTCTTGCTTCCTAGAACACAGGGATGTCGTAGACCACACCTCTCTAGGGGAGCCTTATGTTGAATGAACAACTTCCAATTTGTGGCAATTGGAAGTTGGGTTGGGTGGATATGGCTAGTATTTTAATCACTCACAAGGGTTTCTCATACCATGATAAGCACCCTTATAAAAAGAGGTGGAGAAACAGGACTCTTTCCCCTTAGCACTGTGGTAAATGAGGATAAAACCAAGATAGTTATTTGCAAACCAGAAAAAGAAGATCCATCAGAAACTGGATATGCTGGCTCCATATTCTTGGCATTTCCAATTTTTAAAACTATAAGAAACATTGTATAGTGGCTTGGCCTGATGCTGCTTGTATTCTAATGCTAATACTAGCTCCTCAGGACCTGGTTGCCCCAGAGACAAGAGAGTCTCCAGATAGATCCAAGTGACACTATGTGACCTTGCCCTTAAAGTATTTATGATTGGTGAATAAAGATGCTGACAGCCAATAACTGAGCAGAAGAGACATAGGCAGGGATTGGGTTTCCAGGCTTGGGGAACAGAGGAGAACCATGAAGGGCAGAAGAAGGTAAAGGAGGGGTGTGTGTGTGTGTGTGTGTTGTGTGTGTGTGTGTGAGAGAGAGAGAGAGAGAGAGAGAGAGAGAGAGAGAGAGTCCATGAGTTAGGAGTCAAGAAAACATGGCCCTGAGGGCTGTCCAATTGGAATTAAGAGCAGCCCAGATGAAACATAGTAAGTACTAATTCAGGATTATCTGTAGGAAAGTGGATTTCAATAGTATAGAGGGTAGATATCTGCCCAGTTCTTGTACTGTTTAAGGCTTATTATAAATAACAAAATTTGTGTGTCTTTTATCCAGGAACTGAATGGTCAAAGACAAGGTAGAAACCCCAGATTGGGATTAAATAAATTCTACAACACATTGGTTTTGAAGTAACATTTGTTACAGCAACCTAGGCTAAAGACAGAGCTTTCATGTTATTTTCCACGTTTTATTAATTTCCTATATCTCTCCACCAAAACTGAAGCTTCATTTTAAAAATGAATTTTCTTTTCCTTGTTCCTTACTATATCCCTGGGACACATGCACTAATATTTATTAGAGACTGACATAAATTCATAGGACAGAGTGGCAAGCATTCTTTCATAGTTCATAGGAAGCCAGAGAAGCCGTCAAGGCTCTGCTGTAGGAAGAATGTTTCCTTACATTTAAGTTGGTTCACTTTCCCTCCAATGTTTATTTCCCTTGATTTGAATGAAAAGAAAGTGGTCCAGTGCACTTTTTGATTTTGGTTTTGGTTTTAACAGAACTTCTTTCCATCTAGTAATAAAACATCTGTTTGGGCCGGGTGATGGTGGCACACGCCTTTAATCCCAGCACTTGGGAGGCAGAGGCAGGTGGATTTCTGAGTTCGAGGCCAGCCTGGTCTACAGAGTGAGTTCCAGGACAGCCGGGCTACACAGAGAAACCCTGTCTCAAAAAAAAAAAAAAAAAAAAAAAAAAAAACCAAATCCATCTGTTTGGTCACACTTTCAAAATGGAGATCGACAGAATGTCACATCTGGGAAAGGGCTCCAGGAAGCACCTTTCTAGCAGTCTGCAGACTCTTCTGATATTGTAAATGAAGGAACACAATTAGCTCATGATGTGATCCATTGGAGGGTAAGTTTCCCACCATAAAACTGAGTTGTATGATTTTTTGTTTTGTTTTATTTTTGCAATTCCTAAACACATAAAGCCAATAGAAAAAAAAAGGTTTTATCAGTTAAATTTTTTCCTATAAATTTTTCTCCTACACTTTTGGCATTATGCCCACATACCAACTCATAAGTGCTAAGGAATATCCAAGCAAAAACCAAAGAGATGGAAACAGAGAAACCCAGACTCATTTATTGTGATGCTGAATTAGTCATAGACATGTGAGAAGGGTATTGATTACATTCTGTCAATGTCTAAGTTTATTCTCTACTAATAGTTTTTTTTTTTTACTTTATTTAATGTACTAAAGTTAATATCCACATGATATTCTATGAAGACATTGTCTCTAATGTCTGGAGAATAAAATTCTATTTACTACTTCTCTGATCTCTTTTTATACCCCTTGTTGAGACAGGACAACATATTCTCAACAACTTATACCTAAGATAAACACACATTTTAATTTAAATTTAATTTAATTTGTTTTTACTTATTCACTTTACATCCCACTCACTGCTCCCCTCCCAGTTACCCCCATAATCCATCTCCCATCCCTTCTCCCCTTCTCCTCTGAGCAGGAGGGTTGCACGCCCCCCACCCCATCCCCCTATCCTGGCACATCAAGTCTCTGTGAGGCTAGGTATATCCTTTCCCACTGAGTCCAGACAAGGCAGCTCAGCTAAACAAACATATCCTAGGTTTAGGTAACAGCATTTGGGTTAGTTCCTGCTCTGCTTGTCCAGGACCCACATGAAGACCAAGCTGCACATCTGCTACATATATGTAGGGAGGCCTAGGCCCAACCCATGTATGATCTTTGGTTGGTGGTTGTCGAGAGCTTGGACTCTTATCTGTCAGGAGCAGGCTATTGATAAGAGGTTAGAATCCCCCGCGACGAGAGGAGCGACAGGTCCTACTCCACTCAGGGATCCTATACTGGATTTGACTGTGAGACCATCAGCTCCACGAGAGGGAAGAGAGAGTACACCAGAGAGACAGGTTTTGGAATGCAGTTACTCTTTAATTAATGATGCACAGCAAGCAATATATTCATCATCAATACTAAGGCTATTGCTACAACAAGATATTGCCACATTTCCTATGTATTGCCTCTAACGATATGCACAATGAACACAAATAATAAATTGATAATTAGCAAAGAAATAAGCATAGCAATAAACACATCATTCATTCATGTATTATATGACCTGAGTCCTTTTGATGGTTTCAGGTTACAGGTCCTCAGGAGTCCGGGAAGGCAGGGTCAGGTTGTGGCTTCCAGATAGTTGAATTGATAACTTGACCTCACAGGGTGCTTGACCACGAAGAAGCTGGAGGCATTGGTCTCTCTCGGTTGTCTCTTTGATGATCGGGTGCTGAGGAGGCTTTGTCCAGAGAATCACATTGGCCAGTCATGGCTATAAGTGTGATGAAGTGCTCTGATCAGGCTCCTCTTTTATGTTGGATTTGGCGTAACTGCTGAGGTACACGGTACATAACCACTCATGTCTGTTATCGCCGGGCTCTGACCTCATCACAGCTGGTTATCACAACACAACTTTTACTTCCCGACTTGTCTTTACAAGTACCAGACATGTCTTTACAAGTTTCCTATTACAAAATGGAGTTGGTACTGTGTAAGGGCCTGCTCCTTACAGCGGTTCAATCTCTGAGAGCCCCAAGGGTCCAGGTTAGTTGGCTGTTGGCCATCCTGTGGAGTTCCTATTCCCTTTGGGGCCCATAATCCTTCCTCCTATTCTTTCATAAGGGTCCCTAAGCTCCATCCAGTGTTTGGATGTGTCTACATATGTCTGAATCAGCTGCTAGGTGGAAGCTCTGAGAGGACTCCTGTCTGCAAGTATAACAGAGCATCATTAGTAGTGTCAGGGACTGGTGCTTGCCCATAGAATGGGTCTCAAGTTGGGCTGGTTATTGGTTAGCCATTGCCTCAGTTTCTGCTCCATCCCTCTGCTGCATGAGAAATACTCTATTCAACGTCATTGTAAATATGGGTAAGTTGAAAGTGTCCTTTTGCTTATCCACTTCTTTATTTCAAATATCCAGGTTTCAGATTGCTTTATTTTCAAGTTCTAGCTATATGTTTTAATATGTAAGGAATACTTACTGAAAATCAATTTGTTGAAGAATACAGCTTTCCTGGTACCCAATTCTTTCTATTGCCCCAAACAGGCTCATTTTGTAGATCTGTATGTAAACTTACCAGAATTATGTAGAGCAGTATGTTCTCAACTTACATGCTGTGTCTGTTTTGGGGGTTGAAGGACCCATTCACAGGGGTTGCATACCAAATATCCTGTATATCAGATATTTTACATTACAATTCAAAAGAGTGGCAAAATTACAGTTATAAAGTAGCAATGAAATAATTTTATGATTGGGAGTCACCACAATATGAGGACCTGCATGTACTAAAGGGTCTCAGCATTAAGAAGTTTGAGAACCACTGATTTAGAAAAATAGAGCCAAAAGGAAAGGTAGATGACATTAGGTTAGATTAGAATGGGTATATGGAACATGATAGGAACATACATTCATACATGCTGTGATCTGAGAATGCAGGGATTTCAAAGAAGACATGAATCAAACCTCAATAAACTTAAAGAAGACAGGAAAAACCTCTCATATGATTTCTAATAAAGCACAAATATACAGCTAAATTTAATGAGGAACTCAATAGAGAATTTGAAATCTGAAACTGGTAGAGATAAAAATAGTGACAAACATTAAGCTAAAATGAAGCTGGTATTGAAAACTCAAGGGAAAACTTACCAGGAGAGTGGGCCAAGTAGAAGACAAAATATCAGAACCTGAAGATAAAGTAGAGAAACTGCACCAGTCAAGCAAAGAAAATTTTTTAAAAAATAATTATTTTTGTTTTGTTTTGTTTTATGTGCACTGTGCTTGACCTGCATGCATGTCTTTGTTCCATGTGCATTCATAAAGCCCACAGAGGCCAGAAGAGAGCATGAGAGCTCCTGAAACTCCCTAGAGACTGTGTGTGCTGCCATCTGGGTTCTGGTGAGGAAACCTGGACCCTTCGGAAGAGTAACAAGCATTCTTAACCACCCAGCCATCTCTCCAACTCTGGAAAAAAATGTTTTTAATATTCAAAAGGAATATGCAGGAACATTAGAAAACCATTAAAAGACCGAATCTTTGAATTGTAGGCATTGAAGGGGAAGACTCTCAGGTCAGTGGCATAGACCATACATATCTACAGCAGTATCATAGGAGAACATTTTTTCAAACTAAGAAAAGACACACCCATACAGATACGAGAAGCAACACAATATCAAACAGATAAGACCAGAAAAGAAACTCCCCACAGCATATTATGGTCAAAACACTAAATCACAGAACCAAGAGTATGAAGCAGCAAAAAGTGGATGGGGTACCCACAAGTCACAGAAAAGGAAACCCATCACAATAGCAGCTGATTTCTCAATGAAAGCTTTGAAAGCCAGAGGAGCTTGCGGCAGTGTAGTCTAAGTTTTAAAAGACCACAGATCCCAACCCACACTACTGTTCTCAGCAAAACTATCTGCCATGCTTGAAGAAGAAAGAAAAACTGCCCTGATACAAACAGGCTAAAGTAATTTATATTACCAAACCAACCCTTCAGAGGATACAGGCAGCAATACTTCAGACTGGAAAGAGGAGTAAACATAGCCAAGAGACCAGAGAAAGAAAATGAAGCTATAATTATTGAAACATGAAATAGACTGAAGAACTCAAACACGAAAAGAGCCAGTAATATCTGTCATTAATAATTTTAAGTATCAATGACCTCATATCCCCAAACAAAGGATATAGGTTAGACAAATATAATAAGAGACACAATCCATCTGTGTGCTTCCTGCAAAAACAAAAACAAAAGTCCACTCCTCCTCCTTTCAAGGACAGGTACCACTTCAATGGTGAAATAATGAAAAAACTATGCTGCAAGCAAATGGAACCAGACTCAATCTGGTGTCATGTCACTATCTTAATATCTTACAAAGACAAAACGCTATGGGGTGCTACAGAGACAGCTCTGTCATTAAAATACTTGCCTTGGTAGGTGTGAGGGCACGAGTTTGAATTCTCAGTACCAGTCAGAAAGCTAGTGGGGGCAGTATGCCTACCATACCACATTGGAGAGCAGATAAGCTATTCCCTGATGCTTACTGCCAAGCCAATCTAACCAGTCAATGAGTTCCAGGTACAGAGACTCTTAACATCAATTGGTTAACCAATACTAAGTGGTCAGCCCTGAAACATACATACAAGTAACATTATGTGTGTGTGTCTGTGTGTGCATATATATATATATATATATATATAATTATATATGCATATAACTAATACACACATATATGCATACAATGACAAATAGTGAAAAGAATTTGAAAGAGAGCAAGAAGGCTTTTGTGGAGGGTTTGGAGAGAAGAACAGGAAGTAAGAAATTTAATTATATTCTCAAAAATAGAAAAATAATAATAAAATAAAAAAAACTCAGGTGATCATCTTTTGTGAATATTCACAGATGATCTTATGAAGATGGCACTTGCGTGAATAAAAAACTAATACATAAAAGTAATACTTTAATATCACCTGGGAATATGCTGTTAAATTATGGGGCTTTAAGAAATTCCCTGGTAAATCTTACAGAATATACAAGATGGCTTTATACCGTACATAGAGCCACTACCATGCTACTGCTTTGAGTTAATGTATGTAGCACACACAAAGAAACAATGAGCACATAGCAAAATATTAACCAAATTGATGTTTGTAATTTCCAGGAAATAACTCAATAGAGAAATCCTTGTTAAAATTCTTAAACAGGTACCCCTTCCCTTAAATTCTTAACAGGTCCTTCCTAGTACGTTTATTCCAAGAGAGGACAGAAAAGGAGTCAACATCTTAATGAATTTGAAGAATATTGAGGTATTTGTAAAAAACAAACAAACAAACAAACAATAAAAACCCCAAATGTGTCTTTTCTATCAGATATCATAAAACTTGTATTTAGAACAAGAAACTCAAACCTTTTTATCTCCCCAACCTTAGAAGACTGTTATGTAAATGTTTTAAAACACTCACACACATACACACACATGCACACAAACACACACACACACACACACACACACACACTGGAGAGCATGCGCACAGTGTAAGACCTTTACTGGCATTCCAGTAATTCAATGGCCTGGAGCAGTGACGTTTTCCCTTCGGGAACAGTGACTCCTTTGCCCTTCAGCCTTCATTTCCTGTGCTGCAAGTATTCAAGAGTAGCCAACTGAATGAGGCTGTGAGATCAGACTCCAGGCAACAGGGAAAAAAACATCATCAACAACTGAGAATAAAATCCAATCAGACTTCTGTCTCTAAGTTCGCTCTTCTGAATATACCCTCTTGACCTAGAGCAAAGATTTGCCTCTCCAACATTAAAAAATGAGAGAGACTGGGTAGGTGGGGAAGGTGGAGGAAGAAACAGAGGAGGAGAGAGGCTGGGGAGAGGTAGATAAATGTTTAACAAAGACAAGACAGACATAGTCCTTTTCCTCTCCCTCTCCCTCTCCCTCCTCTCCTTTCCCTCCCTCTCCCTCTCCCTCTCCCTCTCCCTCTCCCCCCTCCCTCTCCCTCTCCCCTCCTCCCTCTCCTCCCTCTCCCTCTCCCTCTCCCTCTCCCCTCCCTCTCCCCTCCCTCCCTCTCCCTCCTCCCTCTCCCTCCTCTCCCTCTCCCTCCCCTCCCCTCTCCTCTCCCTCTCCCTCTCTCACACACACACAGACATGAACCCATACATGGACACACACCACAAAAAGAGAAAATATTTTATAAGCTACTAAAAATATAAGCTGGTGATTTCTCTGCCATTCTCCAGATGTGAGTACTGTAGACCTGTAAGCTGCTTCAAACCCTCTAGAGATTGTTTGGAGAATTTTCCTCTGAATCTTTTTGGTTAGGAGAGAACCACCATGAGTTAGATGGTTTCTAAATATTACAAGGTTCTGATTTATTGTTTTGAGGGAAATTGGGCCATTCCACTCCCTGCCAGTAAACTTTACAACACTCACCTTATATCCTGAAAAGCAACAAGCAGCTGAGTTCAGCCTCAGCTGTTCGCCCTTAGGCACACTATCCGTCCTACTGGTTCTCTTCCCCCCTTTTTTTTTGCACAAATGTTAGGTTTTAATTAGCACCCAATTTTATATGTATTTATATGTTACTACACTAAAACATTTTCCCTCCGAGTGTTATTATCAAAAATGCTGGGGATGAGAGGGAGACAGACTAGGAAATTGAAAACAAAATGAGAAAGTGTGTATTTTTAAACTGAAAAATATCCATGTGTGTTTGATCTTACAGACTAAGTGTATCTGGGTGGAAACGGAGGCAGAAGGGTTTTCAGCTTAGAGTTCTTTATCTAGTCTAGGCACAGTGACCAGCACACTTTACAGATAGCAACTGAAAGCCGCTAACTTCCTGTTCTTCTATCATCTCAAAGATATGTGCCACCAACGCACCTCACAGCATGCATACATCTGACCTACAGAAACCCCAGTAACCACATCTTTAGTGAACCTGCATTAAGCTCTTCCTAGCTGACAACTTAACCCACACGTACTGAAGCTCAGGGACTGTAAGGCAGGGAGTGCAATGGACCAATTTCCTCAAAACAGTCAGATTTGCTCTCCATATATTTTCTAACAATAATTATGTGACCAGATGGCCACACATGGAGACACCATGAGGATTCGTTTATAAAGTTATTAAAATCAAACCCAATAAAGGGACAAAACATGTCAAATTAAAGTGGTGTTATTTACTTAATCTTTATTTATTTAATTTATTGACTTTACATCCATCCTGATCTCTGTCCCCCACTCCTCCCAGTCCTCTCCTCCCACAGTCCTTCCCCCTATCCCTTCTCCTCTGAGGGAGTGGAGGCTCCCCCTTGATATACCCCTGACCCTGATGCATCAAGTCTCTGCAGGGCTAGGTACATGCTCTTCCACTGAGCCCAGACAAGGCAGCCCAGTTAGCAGAGAAGGATCCATAGGAAAGCAACAGATTTAGGGACAGCTCATCCCAGTTGTTGGGGTTCTGGTATGAAGACTCTGCTGCACATTGTTACATATGTGTGAGGGCCTAGATCTAGCCCACGTATATTCAATCTCTTAAATATGAAAGTATTTAAGCTGACCTTATTTTTTTCTTTAATCTTTTTTTTTTTTTACAAGCTAGACTTTATCTCCCTCCTGGTCCACTCTGACTGTTCCACATCCCATAACTCCTCCCCAACCTCTGCCTCCATAAGGATGTCCCCACCCACCAGAACTCCCCACTCCCTGGGGCCTCCAGTCTCTTGAGGGTATTCTAAGAGACAATTTTGGTCAGTAAGGAGAAGGCGGTGTTTGTATTCAAATGCTGGTGGCAGATGTTTTTCAAATTCTCATCCCAATTCTTAGCTAACAAGAGCAAATGTAACATTTGGTTTTATTGTATTAACTCTTCCTAGGCCTTTGATGTAGGGGTACTTCGTTCATTGCAGAATGATACAGAGCTCCAAAATTCCAGTATAACTACATTCCAAGTGTGCCACATTCTTCTGTTTATCTAAGAAAATCCTGAGGTGTGCTTTCTACAAAAACTTAAAATAGATTTCACACTTTTTTTTTTTTTTTTTTTTTTTTGGTTTTTTGAGACAGGGTTTCTCTGTATAGCCCTGGCTGTCCTGGAACTCACTCTGTAGACCAGGCTGGCCTTGAACTCAGAAATCCACCTGACTCTGCCTCCCAAGTGCTGGCATTAAAGGCGTGTACCACCACCGACCCGGCTGATTTCATACTTCTTGATGCTTGAGAATATCTGCAACTGGACCTTACTCTACAGCAATCTGGCTAGTGCATGCACCTTCTGCTGTCTTGGTCAAAAATGGGAATTGAATACGCAGACTCGATGCTCAAGTCCTGTGTAAGTCTGAGAATCTTAGTTCCTTCAAGGAAGTAGAACTGTCCTTGTCTAGTTTATTTCCTGAATTTTGAATGTAATCTATACCAATATTTTACTGTATTCCACAACTTTCTTGTGAAAACTTAATAACCCTCTACTGTTCTTAAAATATTGCTAAACTGAGATGGGCATGGTGGCGCAGGATTTTTGGGCCAGAGCTAAGGCAGGGCAGCTAGATCTCTGTGAGTTATCAGGCCAGTCTGGGTTACAGAATGTGACCCTATCTTAAAAAAAAAAAAAAATACTACAGACATCAAATGGCCAGAAGTTATTTTCTTCCAGCTTCTAGCTTCTGTTTCCTGATCCCTCTCTCCCTGAACTTTTAGAGGCCCAGGATCCTGCATGCTGTAGTTCATGCTTGGCACAAGACAATGGTACCCAACCACCTCAGGCATAGTAGAAACAACACTCAAGAGTAGTAACCTGTGTGTCACTAGTTCCCTAAGACCAGCTCTTGAAATTCTCATCAACCAGAGGAGCAAGAGGGCTGAGCAGGTCAACGTTCTTGCTGTACAGCCCTGACTAAGTTCATTCTCTAGAACTCATGGTGGAAGGAGAGACTGGACTCCTGAAAGTCGTCCTCCTACCTTCCCATATGGATCTGGCATGTAAATACCCACACTTATTCACTTATACACACAATAATAAATAATAATAAATAAATATTAAGAGGAAATGAGAAACCTAAATAAATACATAATAAATATTACTGTAAATTTAACCACAATCCCCGTTTGATTCAAGACTCAAGTAAAGTTTGGCAAAGCCACCATTTTAAAGCCAGTGTACTACCACCTGGGAATCGCATCTCTTACTTGTATTTTCTCTGATCCTATCTACAACCATGTTCCAGTGTGTGAACTTGGTTTTCTTGTTAAATCTTCACTTTATCTTTATTTCCTTTGTGTCTGCAGCTAAATCTGTGATATTTAATTCTGTTCGGTTGTGTTGTATATTTGTTATTTTTCTCCTCTAGTCTTTAAAATTCCCTGTCTTTAAAGTTCTAACTACAGGGTCAGGCTCAAGGGCCACGGTTTATACTTCCTGTGCTTCACTATCACTTCTTACGTTGCTATGGAGATGATGCTGAAATATGCTTTAGTGGATAATTACCATTTTACCAAGGAAAGATGAAACAATGACAATAGACTTTCATTCTTCAAAACTTTGCAAACATGCAGGAAGGACTGCCAGAATATGGCATTATTTAACATTCATAAACAGTGAACACAGAGCAGATATTTCATCACTTTCCAATAGGATTTTATAACCATCACTTCTACTCACAAAGGATAACATTTGTATGTTAATGGTCAACTCATTGGTGCTGATTAAATCAAGCTATTATCAAATATGATACTATGATTTAGTTGCATAAACATTGTGCTGGTTACACCTGGAAACCACGGATGGTAGACGTTTTAATATGCTCATAAAAATGACAGTTGTATTAGCAAGACAAAAAAAAAAAAAGAAAGAAGATAAGGAGAGAGTCAGATGATTATTGTTAAATCTTGGGTGTCACTGAGAACAAGCAACCATCTCAAAATTGTTCTACTCAATTAATGACCACAGAGAGATTAAGAATAAAGGCAGATGGCATTCGGCTTGGATCTGCTCATTTTTCTCATCCTTTGCAGATGGGTTTTTCATACCTCAGCTTCTAAAGCTCAAGTTTGAGGTTTCAGCTTCTGATTACTCAGACCGGACTGTCTAGATCATATGCTTTTATTACACTCTGCTCACCCCTGGCTAGGCACATAAACATGTCACTATTCATTATAACAAAGATTGAAAGGTCTGAAGTGACCAGCAGAAGATGGCATGAGAAAGACCTGCAAGGAAATATAGTAATCAAACATTATAATGCTAATGTAGGTTAATATATGAATGATCAGGTATTGTAATTCAAGTCTGTGCTCCCAGCACTTGGTAAGTGGTAAGTTGGATCAGAAACTCAAGGTCATTCTCAGCCAAATTGTAAGTTCTAGGACAGCCTAGGATAAGTGAAAACCTGTGTTTTAAAAAATTATAGTAGTATGTAGGAGGAGCTAAGGTGGGAGGAGTTAGGAGAGGAAGAGAGGAGTTATGAGAGGGAGAGAGATAAAAGGAAGAGGAGGAGCGAGAGAGGGCAGAGATGTAGGAGCGATGGAGACGGATGTTTATGTGTCTGTAGCAGCCAAAGGTAGTTGGTATACCTAGGTTGGGTATTGGTTACACTTCTGATTGTATGGGTATCTTGTTACTGATCATTGCCAAATATATAAGCTTTGATTAATCTATAAGAATTAGAGTCTCATTCTCTTACTGGGCCCGCATGGATTGTGGAACGGTCTGGACAATGCCCTGCCTTGCAGAGACAGCGTGGAAGATTGGCAGAGCCATCTCTCACGCTGGCATCTAGTGGGTGGCAGGGCTGGTGTTTCTGGTGGCCAGTTCTAGCTGCAGCATGCACATGGCCTCTGGCCAAGAAACATGGGGGCTGGGCTAGGCAGAGCGGCTGCAGCTTAGATAGTTGGCTGAGCAAGAGGCCGATTTAAATAATTACCACAACTTTTATAATGACAACAAATAGATCCAAAAAAATATAGTAAGTATAGTATGATCACATTTTCATAAATATACAACTAACAAATATAAACATTGCACTAAATAAGAATTAAGGATTATAATTGTTATTAATGCATATTATCATGTAATGTTAACACTACACATTACCTTCATTAGATGATGCTTATATTGAACATAAATCTCTTGTCTCAGAAGAGGAAGAACAAATATTATTGAAGCAAACATTATCTTAGATAATTGGTCAATTAACCAATACATTCTCATTCATTCAATAAAATGACTCAAAAATACTCCATTACTTATCTTAATAGACTATCCACATAGTTATAAAGTTAACTATCTCAAGATGTAGACTTTTCTGCTTCAGATAATAATGCCTTTCTTTTCATTTTTTATGGCAAAAACTAGTTGAAAATGATTCTTTTTTAAATTAATGAATGAATTAACTTTACATCCCAAACATAGCTTACCCCTCTTTCCTCTTCTCCCTCTATGCCCTCTGCCTTTCTCCTCAGAGAAGGGCACACTTCCCATAGATATCAATCTGCCTTGGCTTATTAACTTGCAGGAGGACTAGGTGCATCTTCTTCTATTGAGGTTGGACAAGGCCATCCAGTTAGGTGAAAGGGATCCAAAGGCAGGCACCAGAGTCAGAGACAGCCCCTGTTCCTGCTTGTCCACATTAGGACCAAGCTAGACTAGGTCTGCCTAATCCACGCTCTCTGGTTCAGTCTATATGAACTCCTTTGTGCACAGGTTAGTTCATTCTGTAGCTTTTCTTGTGGTGTCCTTGATCTCTCTAGCTCTTTCAATCCTTCCTCTCCCTCTTCCACAAGATTCCCTGAACTCTGCCTAACTTTTGACTGTGGATCTCTGTATCTGTCTTCATCAGTTGCTTGGTGAGCCACTCAGATGGATGTTACGCTAACTTCTTGTCTGCAAGTATAACAGAGTATTATTAACAGTGTCAGGGGTGAACTCTCTCTCATAGCATGGGACTCAAGTTGGGCCAATGATTGGTAAGCCATATCCCTCACTTTATGTTTCCTCTTTATCCCTGCACCTCTTATAGACAGGAAAAATTATGGGTTAAAGGTTTTGTGACTGGGTTGGAATCCCCATCTCTCCATTGGAAATCCTGGAGGAGGGATTATTATAATAAATAAATTATAATAAATCCAGGAGGTGAGGGATTATTATAAAAAGGAATTTAAAATTAAACTCAGTGGTTCTTAAAATGCTAATGAATCCTGCATGCCATTTCTAAATGCCAAATGCAAGTTATCTGGATCTTCTGGCATGGTGCCTACCCTGAATGCACACCAGACTCTCCTGGTTGCTTGTTTAGTTACTTCGGTTTGTACAGCACAAGTTATGTACTGGAAAACAATTGGCTCATACCTTTTCTTGCTTGAGTTAATTAGATCAGATTTGTTGTTGAAAGTTTTTTCTCCCAATTAGGAAGAGCTATTTACTAATGACTCCGAAATGGAGAATGTCTCCTAACAGGTCTTGATGTTACGAAGGCTCCACGTTTAGATTTAGTCAAAAGATAGTGAAACCACAGCTTGAAAGAAGAGATAGCATCATCATACCAGTCTACTAATTAGGAAATAAAGAGAGGAGAGAGAAAGGAAGAAAAGGAGGGAAAGGAGAGGGGAGAGAAGCTGTAGCGAAGGAGAGTCTTGCATGTACCTGGACGATTACTATCGTGCTCTTGATAGTTGAAAAATAATTAACCTTACAAACAAACAATCTCATCTTTTCTTTAGAGTACTATCACTAAGTCTACTTACCATGGACAAAATGGTCTTATGTCTTATCAGTTTCTTGCATTTCCAACACAAATTGTGTTGCTGTTGCTTTGAGTCTTGCCTTTGATAACACTTTGCTTTCCCAGGTCTAGTAGACAAAAACGTAAGAAGTAGAAAGGGAAGGCAGCTTAGTGTTCATGTTCTCCTTTCTCATACAACTTCTACGCACTCACATCCAGGTTTGGTTTTACTTTATATTGCCTCTACAAATAGCAGCCCTTCAGTGAGTGATTTATTTCTTTTTTAAGGTTCTTATTTTTTTTAATTTTTGTGTATGTGTGTCTGTGTGTATACTACATGTGTATAGATAGCTGTAAAGGCCAGGAAAAAAGTATCAGATTCCCCCCCAATATGAAGTTATAGGTGGTTTCCAGCTGTTCCACATAGATGCTGGAAATTGAATCTGGACCCCTTGTAAGAGCAGCTATCTAGTGCGCTAACCCACTTAGCCATCTCTCCAATCTCAATTAGTATTTTTTCTCATGTCACTTTTATTCGTTATCTGTATATGTCCACTAGATTTCTTGAGCAATTGTACACAGTCTCACTGAATGAATGATGGGAAATATGTGACCCAAGGAGATTGTCACATGCTTTCCTTTGTACTTTTCATGACTCCAAAATGGAGAATGTCTCCTAGCATGTCTTGATGTTATGAAGGCTCCACAGTTAGATTTAGTCAAAAGATAGAGAAAGCACAGCTTGAAAGAGGAGTTAGCATCATTATTAAGGATCACTTGGATGATCCTTATGATGGACACAAAGCTAGTCCAGTCATACAGTACATTATGTGTCATTTGTCAAGGAGGGTCTTCTTTTGGTATCGAAATGGTGGCCAGTGGCACTCTGTTGCAAATGTATGTTACATTTATTCATTGTGACATGTTTTCTTATTCACATTACCATGTACTGCTTATTGCAGGAGGAGCTAACGTGGAGGAAGTAAGGAGAGGAAGAGGAAAAGGAAGAGGAGGAGCAAGGCAAGAAAGGGCAGAGATGTAGGAGGATGAAGAGCCACGCAGGTATGGAGAGCAGTTGTGGGTAACAACTTATATTTAGGTTAGCTAATTGGGAAACAACTCTAATTGTATGGGCATATTGTTGTTGAGCATTCCCAAACATATAAAGCCTTTGATTAATATTTAAGCATTAGAGTCTCATTTTCCTACTGGGCCCACATGGATGGCTGGATGATCTGGGCAATGCCTGGCCTTGCGAAGACAGTGTAGGACCCTGGCTTCTCATGGGTGGCAGGGCTGGTGTTTCTGGTTGGTCATTTCTAGCTCCAGTGCACACGTGGCCTCCTGCAACGGAGCTAGGCAGAGCCACAGCAGCTTATATAGTCAGCTTGACTAGCGGCCATTTTAAATAATTACTTCAACAGCTTATCCTTTCCAAACTCCATCCACCAAAGGGGGAAAAAAGTTTCATGAGAACAGGACCTTCTTTAGTTGATTTTCATTGCTGAAAATTATTTGTGCTATATAGTAAGTGCTAAAGAATAAATATGTTTGCCAACTCTCCTATCTGAAAGCAAGAGTCACTAGACTATCTGGATAAACTTGAGACATCAATGTGAATAATCTTTCTTCCTACCCAGTTCTGCTATTTTTTCTAGACCAGTAGTTCTCAACTTCCCCAATGTTGAGCCCCTTTAATACAGTTCCTCATGCTATTCTAACCCATAACCATAACATTACTTTTTGTTGCTACCTCATAACTGTATTTTGACTACTGTTATGAATCATAATGTAAATAAGTGATACGCATCCCTCAGTGGGGTTGCAACCCTCAAGTTGAGAACAACTGTTGTAAACATAGTCTATGTCAACAGGAAATTAGACATGATGGATTGGTTATCAATAGTACAAAATCCATAACTCCACTGCATATGTGTAGACAAACTCATGAAAAGGATGTTAAATGCTAATCTCAAACAAATATTCTAAAAAAGGCATTATAACTTCATAAATGGCTGATCTAATGTTTAATTACATGCCCATGAAGTTAGCAACATTGCTAAAATGTTGCATTTCCCCTTGATGGTTCAAACCTAGCAGATATCATGTTAGAAGGCATGAAGTAAATGAAGTAAGTTCATAAATCTTATTTATTAAAACTGTAGCTAAACAAACTGTGAGTATGAATATTTAAGAACAAAGCTTTTCTGGGCATATATAAAACTCAAGCTCTATGCCTGAAAAATGTCACAACAAAGTCTTAAATTGTCTTTTTTATTTGGCATCAGAAATTTTATCTGAAAGGTCACTTGATTTCCTGTAAATACAGCTCTATGGAGTGATCCCAATAATAAGCAACACATTCAGTGGTCGCCAGCTATTTAATGTCCCGCTGTATTTCAACAAAAGCCAATACATCCTGTGTGACAGGAAAGTGGGTGGAGGACCTTGTGTCTCGAACTTCCAGAAACCCTTGTTTGTAAGGCTGAGGTTTTGTGTCATAGTGTGAGCATTCAAAATTTTTTGAGCACGTCATGGATTTTTTTTCTAGGAATGTTATCTTCATAGAGCACATTAAAGTTTCTTTCCTTTTAAAAATATGTAATCAGGTAGCTGGTAGTCATAGCAGCATGAAAGAATATTAAATAAAAGAAGATGCTTGATATTAAGTGATAAATATTTATGAATCTATATGTAGTAAGACATATAATAAGACAGTATATAGTCACTACTCCATAAGTATTATTATTAAAAATTAGTGTATATGTGTGTATGTGTGTATATTATGTATGTATTATTCCAGTGGAAAAGGAAATTGAAACACAAGAGTCTTTTTAATGTCTCTTTTCTAAAGAGTTTTGAAGTCCCTAAATAGCAAAAGAGGCGGATCCTAATGATAAACAGATTTAAGGGGTTTATTGAATATTAATGTAATAAACAGATCATTTGTTTGGTAGTTTCAAATCAAAAATAATAGTAAGGCAGGGGCACTCTGCCTTACATCCTCTCTCTATAGTGACAAGGCCTGTGTCCCTGGCCATCTGCCCTACTGTCACTTGTCCCTGTCCTTGTAGTCCTTTTATCAGCTCACCCCAAAGAAATGAAAGTACTGATTGATATTCTCCTTGACCCACGATGTTTCAGAAAAGTGAAACAAAAACTGAAGAGTTCTAGATCCTACTATTGTGTAGCATTTCAGAAGCCTTCTGGTTCAGCTACACTGAAAACACCCAAACACTATTTTCCTTGCATTGTCTTAGTAGAATGTGATCTCTCTAAGTGGAACAAACATCAGAGCTCCATTCACATGCTGGCATACTCTTGGTCTTTGTGCAACTCTCTATGGTTGCCCCAGAAATTGAAAAGGGGCTTAAGAGTATGTACTACATCCTCATAGAAGCATCAGGAGGGGGGATGGGATAGGGGGTTCCTGGGGGGATGGGAAAAGGGAATCACATCTGAAATGTAAATATCTAAAAAGAAAAAAAAAGAGTATGTGATAATTAAAGAACCATGAGAATACTGAAAGACAAAAGTATTGAGCTGAGAATTTGTGCCCCTACATAGTTTTTGAGAGATACAGTAACTGTGTCATAAGGTAGCAGAGCCTCAGACATTGACTGCCGTTTCTATAGCAGAATGGTCTGATGCCTATATTTCCTGTTCCTAAGTTTCAAATCTTTTAAAGCATAATTTTGTGATTTTCTTTTCTTCTTCAACTTTATTATTATTTCAGCAAAAGACATAAAAGTAGCTACAGAGGGACATAGTATAGTAATAATAATTGTTCACTGGTTCTGAATTTTCTCCATCTTCTGAAATCTTTTCAGTGATGTAACAGTCAATCAATCGTGTCACTATGTGGAATATAGTAGCTAATTCTCTAGGTGGGATACAATATGTCCCTTGACTTTCAAGATAGGTGAATTTATAGGCAACTTTAAAATAGAGGAAAATCAAATTCATAGAGGCTTAATAACAGCAAACTATTTCCATGTCATCCCATGTTTATATGCTACCAAACATATGTGTTTTTGAGGACACTGTCAGTGCCTTTTGACAAGATGGCTACTTTCTTAACGGGGTAACAAGAGCTTCCCACGAATGTAACTTAGAACAGCTTATTTTAAGGGCATACTGGAGAGGATGGGGTGACTCATCAAGTACTCATCAAGATCAGAAACTGAATTTGATTTTTAAACCATTTTCACTTTATAAAATCATTTTTATTGAAACACTGTTAGAATTCTGGACAAGTGAGCTTCTACTGAAATCAATTCTTGTCTAGCTGGTCAACAAGACATGCAGCCAACCCTCTGCTCCTATCCATCTCAGGATGTGGGCCAACATGGCAACCAAATCTTAACCTCACTGAAGTTCACTAGGAGGGCTGTGGCTCACCGGAGTTAAGGGTCATGTTGGGGGACTACATTGTTTTGGAGATGTGAATCCATTGCTAGTTCCATATAGGTGCCTTCATCTATTCTTTCCTCTAAGATGACTTCTGTCCTGAATTTGACTTACCCCACTCAATGGACTCTGGTTATAAAGATCTGAAGTTTAGAGGGAACTGTTACAAGCACCAATATTCTGTCACCAATATTCTGAAATGCAGCAGACAGAAAACTGGGCCAATAGAAAGCCTTGCCCACTTCAGTCTTATGACCCCATGGGCTGTTGTCCCAGCCTTGTAGGAAGAAATCCTTACATATGTTAACAAATATCAAAACCACCAAAGAAAAACTAAACTGCCATGAGGGGAGCTCCTTATATTCTCTCTCCCTTTCCTACCCTGTCGTGTGCTATGGGGGAAACTGAGTCCTATGAATGTATCATCAAGGCTCCTTTGACTTCTAAAGTTAAGACAATAAGAGCCACTGGTGGGATACCGGATACTAGAGAGGAAAGGAGGCAGGTATTTCTCATGCCCTTGCTGCATCTCTTCTTGTAGGCCTTTATCCCATTCGAACGCCAGAGACTGCCTGGGACTATAAAAACACCATCAGCTGAACAGAAATGCTCATCTGAGGCATCTGCTCTCACTGCTGTTACTAGGTAACAAGTTAGGCACTAGCAGACCCAAAGGACATTAGGGCACAGCCTCTCCCATATAGATTATAAACCAGTGATTAAACTATAAAGCACATGTTACTGGTGACAGCAATGGGACATGAGTCCTCTCTGGTCCCAGTAAGAAACACGACATTCCGAACTTCTCAGAAGCTCATTAATTGATGGCTATCTAAATCTGGTTACAGGCACTTTTAACCTTATACCAATCTATCTTTACAAACCAGTGGCCCCTTCTTAACAGCCATTTCAAATGGGTCTGCCACTCACCAAGACAGGCAAATTCTCCTTAGGAAAACTGTCTGTTCTAGGGGGTTTAGTGAAGGCCTGTCTGAAATGGGAACTGGCCCAAAGGTCTGTCTGGTCCTTGCCTCTCACTGTTTTAAGGTGTCATGCTTTATTCTGTAGTAAGCTCTTCCTGTTTTCTATACTAGACTGGGTTTCAGCTGAATTCTTTCAGCAGAGATAACAAGGCATGGGAAGGGCCAAAGGGAGATTCTGTGAGATCCCAGAGAGGATCTAATTATAGAGGGAAATGTCCTTAGAACTTCCAAGGGGAAGCCACATGATCAGAGAGACTCTGACTCATCCTAGTAGATGACACTACTAAGAGAAAAATCTAAAGTATAGAGGCTCCTTAGGAAGAAGTCCCCAAAAGTAATTCACAAGGAGTCTCCTTGACCTTAACATTTAAAAGGGAAGGAGAATTTGTAGCCATCTACGTGGTCCTAAGCACTCAGCAGGAAAGTATATGAAAAGAGTTAAGTGGTTGATAATAATACAAAACAAAAAGAGCTAGACAAGACTGTGACAGGGATGTCATGCCAGCTATTGCACAATGTACTTAATTAAATGGACACCAGTAAATTGAAAGTTAAAAATAAAAAGCAATGCATACTAACAGGCTTAACTGATAGTCACAAGACTTCTACAGCCCCCATCCCACTAGCTCTCCACAAATGTATTTAAAGGGTGCCTTGCTGAGTCCTGCTAAGTACTTCCCTGGTTGTGAAGTTCAAGTTCGAGGAATTCACTACCTGGCTTCACCTGTCCAAGGCCTTGTGTTCCATAACACCGAAGGAAAGTGAAAGGGGTTTCCATTTGGAGCTATGAAGCAGCTGAGGGTTTAGTATTTCTCTTCATCGTTGGCCCTAAATGCCAAGTCTCAGAATCCAAGCAATCTACTCTATGGGATGGCACACCAGGGGTTCCAGTGCCTCCCACCAGCACAACAGATGCCAAGCTGTATGGATCTAGTCCTGACAGCTCCTTTCTCCTCTGCATCAGTGTCTACTGTCCTCAGTGAACAAGGAATAATGGATCTCATGGATCCAGAGGCAAGGCTGTTGCCACTAATGGTACAGAATAAAGTGTTACTCACCCCCCCCTATAAGATAATAAGGACCCATATACCTTGGGTTTCTAGTCAGAAGGAAAGGACTTTTCGAAGCTGCCTTTTCCCCAAGCATCATTTGAGATGTGATTCTCATTTATGTCTGCTTACTCTAGTAAGGATAGCATGATTCATCTCTGGCCCTTTCTGATGCAGACAACAGATGCCACCCATGTGTGAAGACCTCTGTGAGACATTTGAGTACCACAACAAGCATGACTAATGGCTTAGTCAGCAGTCGATATAACTTTTGATGTAGAGAAGAGGAGCTTCTTCTGCCTAGACAAGAACTAGTACCTCCTGTGATAAAGGGGGAAGCCTTGGTTTACACGCTCAAGAGAACAGTCTAAAACCAGAGGCGGAAAAGAAGTCTGAGACCCCTGAAGAAACGATGAGAGAAAGAAGTATTCCTCAAAGCAGTTACTTGCAGGCCCTCACTGTGGAATCTGCTGTTCCCACTCTTTCCATCTGCCTTTTCCAGACAGAGCAACAGCTTAAGCCTGCTTGCCCTGACAGCTTGGCCATGCTTATTCTCTATCTCTAAAGGAATCCTCCCTCCATTCCACCGCATGCAGCTGCTTACAGACTTCCAGTGCTACAGGCCTGTCAGCCATTCAACCTCAAACTCAGAAAGGATAACTGTAGCTCCCTTTTCTTCCTTCATCTCTTTCTAGAGGCTCTCCAGAGCAACAGCTCCTCTGTCCTGTTGAGTTTTCTCTAATAAGATTGTCCTTGAGGGTCTTTCTGAGCCCACTTTTTAAAAGTTATTTTATATATGAAACTAAGAGCCTACAAATGGATGGTGTGTCAGAGTTCCTGAGGCTTAGGAGTGGAAACAGTTCTTGACCCAACATTCCTATCCAATTACTCTCCACTCCCACCTCTATAAACATCTGTATTAAAGAATAAGCAAACTCCTCATCTATAGCTTCTTACGTCTGACTATAACTGCAGTTCCAGGTGATCAGGTGCCATCTTCTGACTTCTGTGGGTACCAGAGACACATGTGTGGTGCACATACATACATGCAGGCAAAATAATCATACTCATTAAATGAATGAATGAATGAATGAATGAATGAATAAATAAATAAATAAATAAATAAATAATTTAAAACTCATGCAGAATTCTAACTTAGATCAAGCTCAGCCAAAGATATATATAAAATGATGCCTGCCCAAGGAAAGAAAACAAACAAATGAAAATACCAAAAGAAGGGAAAACTCTTATATTGACAACTTTATACCTAGATAAATTTTAATAGACTTCCTTCCAGATCAAAAACTAGTGACCTGCCTATAACATGTTACAATTTAAAAACATGCTCACCTGCTTAGAGTTGCATTCAGGTGCTTCAACTCTGCTCCCCAGAAGGAAGAATAATAGGTATTACCGTGACTGCATGATAAATGAAAACAGAATAATCAACAAAGTTCCTTCCTGAAGTTCCAGTCAGTACTATCAGAAGGCTTGTCATTTTAGAATTTACTTTCTAAACAAAGACAACCCAAAGCTGGCTTGATTTCTGAAGGGCTTTTGAGATCATCTGTTCCTGCATCAGGCAGGAGTGATGCAAAGCATTGCCATAACTGCTATTGTCATTTCTTGAGGTTTCCAAAAGCCACTTTTCATTCCAAAAGCTTCCAACAGGTTGTACACAATGAGCAGGAAACAGATGCGACCTAGCGATTTATTTAAATATTTTATGTGTATTTACTCCAGACAGAGAATTAAAATACCAGCTTTTCAGAATGCAAATGCTGTACAAGAAATTCTCTTAAAAAAATGTTCCCACCTTCTGGGTTCACAGACTGAAAAGCAAAACATAAGATCTCCAATGCCAAGTTTCAGTCAAGATTCCATTGACTGTTTTTGTGTCACTTGGTTTCTTAAAGCTATAGTAAGTCAGAATAGTTTATTTCTAATGAGGAACCTTGGAAATAAAGACTTAAAATTTGATAGAATAAATTCAGAGTAAATTATGAAATATCATGTAGTTATAGTATGACTTTTTTCCTCTGTGAGGCCTTATGAAGTGTCATGATTGCTCTTTAATTTGGAAATAATCTTAAGTCTTTGCAGAGCGGTAAAAGATAAAATCACTCAAAAGTCCATGACTAGGTGACAGTAAGAAGAAAGGGCTAAAATACTGCAAACTGTCACATAGCTGAGTAAATGGGCAATCTCAAATAAGCATGGCTGTGCTCCTCCATGGACCACGGTTTTACTGTGGTTTGTGTGCTAAGGTAAGGTAGGAGTGTGTGTGTGCGTGTGTGAGTGTGTGCGTGCGTGGGGGGGGGGGGGGCGTGCCTGTGTAACATGGTGTATCTGAGTATAGTGGATATAGACTGGATACCAACATCCAGTATCTTCCTTACTTGCTCTCCACCCACTTTGTTTTTTGGTTTAGTCTGGTTTTGGTGGTGGTGGTGGTGGTGGTGGTGGACTTTCTGGGTTTTTTTGTTTTTTGTTTATATCCAGCTCAGTGGCCCCTCCTGATCATACCCTGCCACAAGCGTTCCTCCTTTCCCCTTCCCCCTCCCCCTTCCCCATCTCCACTGAGCCTGTGGGGACCCTCTGAATATCCCCCAACTCTGACACTTCAGGTCTCTGCAGGGCTAGGTGTGTCCTCTCCCACTGAGGCCAGACAAGGCAGCCCAACTAAAAGAATATAATCCACATATAGGCACCGGCTTTTAGGATAGTACCTCTCCAGTTGTTCAGGACCCATATGAAGACCAAGCTGCATATCTGTTACATATGTTAGGAAAAGCTTAGGTCTAACCAGCCTTTGGTTGGTGGTTCAGTCTCAGAGAGCCCCAAGGTTCCAGGTTAGTTGATCCTCTTGGTCTTCCTGTGGAGTTCCTATCCCCTTTGGGGCCCACAATCCTTCCTTCTATTCTTCCATAAGAGTACCCAAGCCCCATCCACTGTTGTGGTCTCAAGTTGGGCCGGTAATTGGTTGGTTGTTCTCTCAGTCTCTGCTCCATCCTGTGTCCCTGCATTTCTTGTAAACAGAATAAATTTTGGGTTGAAAGTTTTGTGGGTGAGCTGGTGTTCCTATCACTCCATTGAGGTTCCTTCTTGGCTACAGAAGGTGGCCTCTTCAGGTTCCATAAATCCTAATGCTGTGAGTCACAGCTAAGGACAAGCTATTAATTCTTGGATACTTCACCCTCTTATCCCAGGTGTCTTAGGGTTTTACTGCTGTGAACAGACACACCATAAACTCTTATAAGAACAACATTTAATTGAAGTTGGCTTACAGGTTCAGAGGCTCAGTCCATTTTCATCAGGGTGGGAGCATGGCAGCATCCAGGCAGACATGTGGCTGGAAGAGCTGAGAGTTCTACTCTTGTAGCTAAGAGAAGACTAGCTTCCAGGCAGCTAGGGTGAGGGTCCTAAAGCCCAAGCCCACAATGACACAATTCCTCCAACAAGGCCACACCTACTCCAACAAAGCCACACCTCCTAATAGTGCCAAGCATATACAAATCATCATACCATGTCTCTATTCCTGGAGATGCTCCATACCTTCCCAGCCCTGTCAGTTGCAGATTTCCATTCATTCTCATGGCTATCTGGTCATCCCTCCTGTCTGTCTCCACATCTGATCCTGAGCAACACCCCCCACTTCCCTTCCCTATCCCCTCTCCTACCCAGTTCCCTTCTTCCATCTGCTTCTTATGGCTATTTTACTCCCCATTCTAACCAAAATTCAAGCATCTTTACTTGTAACTTCCATCTCGTTTAGATTATTTGGGTCTGTGGAGCATAGCACGAGTATTCTGTATTTTATGACTAATATCCACTTATAAGTAAGTACACACCATGTACGTCCTTTTGGGTTCGGGCTACCTTACTCAGGATGGTATTCTCAAGTTCCATTTTTTTCCCTGCAAAATTCATGATGTCTTTGTTTTTAATAGCTGAATAGTATTCCATTGAGTAGATTACCTCTTTTCCTTTATCTATTCTTCAGTTGAGAGACATCTGGGTTGTTTCCAGTTTCTGGCCATTACAAATAATGCTGCCATGAACATAGTTGAGCAAGTATCTTTGAGGGATGGTGGAACATCTTTTGAGAATACGCCCAGGAGTGGTATAGCTGGGTCTTGAGGTAGACCTATTCCCAGTTTTCTGAGAAACTGCCAAATTGATTTCCCAATGATGTAGGTTGCCTTTTGTCCATTGATAATGTCTTTGCCTTACAGATCTTTGCATTTATGAGTCCATTTATCCAATTGATTAATCTTGGAGCCGAATGCCAATTGGTGTTTGTCCTGAAATTTTCTCCTGACTTATGCTTTAAGATATTCCATCATTGGTCTTATCCTTGGATTGTGTTTCAGTTTAAATTTGAGGTCATTGATCCACTTGGATTTGAGTTGTAGTCAGCGTGAAGAAAACATTATTATGATCTTTCCTTTAGACACACTTTAGGTCAGCAATTTGTTAAAGATACTTCTTTATCCATTGATTGTTCTAGCTTTTTATCAATGATCAAGTGTCCATAATGTGTGAGTTTATTTCTGGTCTTTGTTTCATTATCAACATGTCTGTTTCTGTACAACCGTTTTTATCATATTTGCTCTGTATACAGCTTGAGGTCAGGGATAGTGATTCTTCTCAATGAGTCTTTATTGTTCAGGATGTGTTTTGCAATATCCTAGTGTTTTTTTGGTTATCCTGTTTAAGGTGAGATTGCTCTTTCAAGGACTGTAAATAATTGTGTTAGAATTTTGATGTGAGTGACATTGAATCTGGGTGATTGATTGGTAAGATGGTTTTTTCACTACGTCTAATTTCTGCTATCATGACATGAGATAGCTTTCATCTCTGTATCTTCTTCATTTCTTTCTTCAGGATCTTGAAGTTCTTGCCATATAGATTTTTCACTTCCTTGGTTAGAGTTATACTACAGTAGTTTATATTGCTTGTGGATATTGTAAAGTATGTTGTTTCCCTAATTTCTTTCTCTGTCAGTTTATCATTTGTATAAATGAGGGCTACTGATTTCTTTGAGTTAATTTTGTATCCAGTCACTTTGCTGAAGGTGTTTATCAGCTGTAGAAGTTCTCTGATAGAATTTTTTGGGTTGCTTAATTATACTATCATATCATCCACAAACAGTGATAGTTTGACTTCTTTTTGGATTTGTATCCCATGGATCTTCTTTAATTGTCTTACTATTCCTGGTTTTAGTGGAATTACTTTAAGTTCCTCTCCATTTAGCTTGATGTTGGCTTAGGCTTGCTGTATATTGCTTTGATTATGTTTATGTATGTGACCAGTATCCCTGATCTCTATAATACTTTAACATGAAGGGATATTGGATATTGTCAAAAGCTTTCTCAATATTTAATGAGATGATCATGTGATTTATTTCTTTTACTTTGTTTATATTGTAGATTATGTTGATGGATTTTCATATATTGAACCATCCTGCATCTGTAGGATGAAGACCTACCTCTGATAGATGATGCTTTTGATGTGTTCCTGAATTTGGTTTGTGAGTATTTTATTAAGTATTTTTTCATCAATGTTCATAAGAGAAATTGGTCGAGATTTTCTTTCTTTGTTGAGTCTTTGTGTAGTTTAGGTATCAAGGTGATGGATGGCTTCATAGAATGTGTTTAGCAGTGTTCCTTCTGTTTCTATTTTATGGAATTGTTTGAGGAATTTTGAAAAAGCTCTTTGAAAGTCTGGTAGAATTCTGTGCTAAAACCATCTGGCCATGGACTTTTTGTCTATTTGTTTGTTGTTGTTGGAAGACTTTTAATGACTACTTCTATTTCTCTATAAGTTATAGGGCTATTTAAATAGTTTACCTGATCTTGGTAAACTCGTAAGTGGTATCTGTCTTAAATATCATTCATTTCATTAAGATTTCCCAATTTTGTTGAGTACAGGCTGCTGAAGTGAGATCTAATGATTCTTTGAATTTCCTCGCTTTCTGTTGTTATGTCTCCCTTTCCACTTCTGAGTATTTAATCATTTACTGATATGGTCTCTCACTGAACCTGCAGCTCACTGGTTTATCTAGACAAGGACCTTCCTGGTTTCCACCTCTCAATGCTGGGATTTGAAGTATGTACTACATAAAGCTCTCATTGCATTTTCAGACAACTAATTAATTCAACTCTTAGTATACACTCAGAAGAACTGAAGATATTTTGCCATACAAAGTCACATATACAAATATCAGCATTATTCACAAGGATGTAACACTGCAAATAATGCCCATATTCATCAGTAGATGAATGAGAAAACATGGTACATTGATATAATGTAGTGATATTTCAACCATGAAAAGAGATAACATTCTAACTATGTTTTAGCATTATTATTACATAAATAATTAAGTTTATTTATTGCATTTTTGTTAGAATTTTAAAACTTTAAAAAGGATTTTCTTTGTATGTGGTGGCAATAGCTTTAATCTCAGCAGTAGGGAGATAGAGACAGGTAAATCTTAGTGAGTTGAAGTCCAGTTAGTTTACATAGAAAGTTCCAGGCCTGC
Source organism: Mastomys natalensis (assembly GCA_021653895.1). Taxonomy (NCBI): domain Eukaryota; kingdom Metazoa; phylum Chordata; class Mammalia; order Rodentia; family Muridae; genus Mastomys; species Mastomys natalensis. Next base: position 184,860 of record JAJTUV010000495.1, on the reverse strand, counting down.
CAGGGTTACATTATGAAACTTGTCTCAAAACAAACAACAAATAAAATTCCTTTGTAAATCATTTCAGTTTTTCATGAAACCTGTTTTAAAAGTTGTTTTTTTTTTCTACTAAGTGAATAGTTTGCAAGGTTTCCTGACTGTTGGTCAAAAGAATGGAGTCTAAGCTGGATCTCAGGCCTAGGATGGAGATAAAACTTTCTGAATGGCCAGGAAGATTGTAAGATTACTATCTAGCGGGAGCCTTTCAGATAAAAACACAAAGACATACCAGTTTTTCCCTCCCTTAAGAGATAATCCAAATGGGCATGTCAGTTACTTGGACAGGAAAGCAGCCTTCAGGAAGCTTTCTGTTCCAGGTCTTTTCTAGAAACAGTATAAGGCCTCTGGAAATGGTGGAAACAACTGCAGAGCTTACAGGAGACAGAGCAGGAGTATCAGAAGTCCAATGCCTACTTGAAAGTATGGCTGCTAATTAAAAGTCTATCTAAACTTACAGATCTGCATTTTGTTGTATTTCTGGTTACTTTGTAATAAATCTTACCCATCCTCTACACTACACTCTGTAGATCTCATCTGAATTACTTAAAAAAATGATCACAAGAACCAGGGAGCCTGGCAAGGTGAAGCCAGCAGGAGATGCTGTTAACCTCTCGACTAGGCTGAGGAGAGGAGAAGAAGAATGAGTTAGAAGATTTTATGAAAGAGTCACATAAATATCCAGTTTTTAAAGGAGGGATTAAACACTGGCCCAACTAGCTCCACTGTTACTTTTACTTTCCCCTCCACTTTGAGTCAACTCATTTTTGTAACTTGAATTCTAGATGTCAGGCTCTGATCCCCATTAGCACAGCAAAGTGCGTGCTGGCCTCCAGTCTCCTGTACTTCCTGTCTCTTCTCAACTCTTCTCAGTTCTTCTAACACTAAACTTCTCCACCTCCTGGGATTTCCTCCTCCAGCTTCTCTTGTCAGGTTTCCCGTGTAAACCTGACATTTCCGCCATATTTTCCTTCCTTCTCTCTCTCTCTCTCTCTCTCTCTCTCTCTCTCTCTCTTCTTCCTCTCTTTGTCCTTCCCTCCTTGCCCACCCCTACACACACACACACAACAACACACACACACACACACACACACACACACACACGGGTCATCTGCTAGCCATGTTCAATTACTCTGTCTTCCTGCTCTTTCAGATGCCTCTGGCTGTACTCTCCTTCATATCCGCATTTAAAAAAAAAAAAAAAAACCTTCCTGCCAACCGTACTTTGGTCACATCCTCAGGTTTATACTCTAGGAATGGTAGGTTTGGTTGATAAACATGTTTATGACAAGAGACTGAACATAGCCCTAATGAGAAAAAAAAAAGCCCAGTGACGAGACCAGGAAGAACAGATCAATTACCCCAGAGAGAACTAAAGGGACCCTCAAGCAGTGGAGGATCTCTCTTTTCTGGAATTTTGCAGAACCAGTCTTGAGATAACGATTAACCAGGTCAGGCTTGACCAAGCTTGCCTTCAGTGTAGCTGTGAAATTCCCCAGTTAATAGAAATCTCCAACTCATGCCTTTTGTCTTTGCTCTACGGAGCCTGAAAGTAATCACGTTAGGTCTGGGCAAGTGAGTCTCTTCATCTCTTTCTGCTATGGCCATATTGATTAAAGTCTCCTTCTGTATTCTCCACTGCTTATCTCTTTGATTGACATATTGGATAGAAGTTCACCACAGTGTGTTGAGATCCCTGAGCTTGTACTCTGAGGTTCCAGCAATATTATGATGAAACCAAGTGCCAAGCACATATTGCTTCTAGCTTTGCAAGCTTTGTTTCTAAGCACTTCAATATCCACTTTTGTGAGATACCAAATAATTATTTCCAGGCTAGTTAAGCATAATTTGGTTTGTAGTAAATATATTGTGGCTGATTTTCCTCAGTTGTGACTCAGGTGAAGACCTCAATGGGGCTTGTTAGTCATATAAAAACTAAGTGGGCAGAGGAAAATAAGTGTTTTCCTTTTGACCTATTCATGTGTACACATCTTTAGGTTGCTTCAGGCAACCTACAGTATTTAACTTTGTGCTGTATTCTTTGGTATTACAGTACAATAACTGAGGTCATAGATAGGCAAACATAAAAGCTAACTATACGGAGTCCTGCTATAAAGGATGTTTTCTGTTTATCTACATAGCAAAGGGTAGACTCATGAACAGCGGGTTGAAGAAGATCCTTTGATATTGCCATTGTTCTGGTCTTGTTTATGTAGCCATTTCTAGGAGAGACTGTTTCACAGCTGACTTCCTGGCATTCTGGCTCTTCCAATTTTCTCTCCTCCTCTTTCTGAGATGTTCCCTGAGGGAACTATGAGGGTTATGATGCAGATATAGCCTTTGGGGCTGGCCTCCCAGTGATCTGTCAGTCTCTGCAATGTGCCAGTTGTGGTTTCGTGAGATGGTCTTTGTTTTCAGTAAAGAGAGGCTTCTTTGATCAAGATGAGTATCTGCACGTATATGTGGGTACAAGGATACAATTTAGAATGTAGCAAGAAATGATAATGTGGGAAATGCCTTAGTCAAGAGGCTGGTTTTAACTGAGAAGGAGGAGAGGGCATCAATACTAAAGGAGGAGAGAAAATCCAACGGTGCTTAAGTTTCTTTTTTCTTGATTTTGATTGACAGGGTTCAACAACTTCATGTATCTCTTATTAACAAGAACTTGCTATTTTAGTCACATGCTCTTCCTTTGTTTATTTATGGTTTCCTTTCACATTACAGTAGAGATGGCATGAAAGAAAAAGTCAAAACAGGGTTCAGGAGAGTACAACACTAAATTACATTTTAAGATTGGAGCCTGAGATGGCTTATATTGATTGACAACTTGCCATTATCTTCTTGGACAGGTTTCATAAATCAGATGGATTGCGAGTGGCGCCATTCCACGGGCAAGGCTCCCTGAGTCCACGAAAAGGAGAAGGCGATCTGAGCACTAACATTTACAGTCTCTGCTCTTCCACTGGGGCTACAGTGTGACCCTCTGTCCTCCAACTCCTGCCACTACGTTGTCCCTACCACAACAGGTTGTCCCCTCCAACTCCAATCAGATCTTTGCTCCATTAAGTTGATTCTTGCCAAGACTTTTGTCATAATAATGGAAAAAAGGAATACAGAAAGTTGGTCTTGAGAAATGGGGCCATTCATGCTACAAACAAGATCACGTGGTTCTTAGGGCTTTGGAACTGGATTGTACAGAGACTGGAAGAGTTTGAAACTTTAAGCTGGAAATGGCCAAGGATGCTGTCAGCAGAGTTTAGTAGGCAAGTTTACTCTGGTACAAGTTTAGACTCCAAGAATGTTGACAGAAATGTGGGCGGTAGAAACCTAGTCCATAGAGAGGGAGATGAGGACTCCCGCAAGAACCGGGCTGGGGCAGTTCTAATGATACTCTGGCAAAGACACATTCCGCCTGTGCTCTGAAAACCTGAATGAGAATGAATTTAAAAATTATAGATGAGTTAGTTTAGCAGAGGAAATTCCAAGACTGGTGATGTCATTCAGGTCATGTCACAGTTACTGCTCATTGCTATTACCCAGGTCTTCAGTGAAAGAGAGCAAAGAGTGTAGAAGAGAGGATTAGGACACTGTGACATTTGTGAAGGAAAGGCACACATTTCAGAGTCTGTGACACGAAAGCCTAGAGTAAAGCATCTGTGATCACAGATTAGTATGAGGGAAAGAATGAGTCACTATACACTGAGACACTAAGATGGAAGGTGCCTTGAGGGCAAGACCTCATCAACTGCCGTCTCCATCTTGTAAAAATCCAGCCATTTGAGAGGAGAGAGAGAACTCAGATGGAGAATGCTACAGCAGGGATTCCCGCTGAGGAACAACTGCCCCGGAGTGTTTCACCAGGCTCATCCTGGAGAACACACATAGAGCAGTGCCACTGTGTCCCCAGGGTGCCAGGCTACTTCCGGAGCTGGCAGCAGAATCCGGCACTATCATTCATGTGGTACTAGTTTGACACCGTGAAAGATGCAGGAGCAGGGAGGTCATGGCGTCCTTCTCTAAAGTGTCCTGTGCTCTTTTTATCCTGTAAAACTCTCCACCCACTTCCCCCAATTCTAGACTTCAGTGTTTATTATCTTTGCCTGTTGATTTTTATTTATCCTATGTTCTTGGGTCTGATATAATTAGAATGTTTATCCCACACATGTATTTCTGGGTAGCTTCTGAATTTACTTGCTAGGATCCAACATTTCAACATCTCTGAATCCTTAAGACTGAAAAGGCCTCCAGATGTATTAAAGTAACCTGATGTATGTTGGAATGGATTATACGCAGTCAAATGCGGGAGGGGCAACGTCAGTGGTTGACTGTCTTGATATAGATTTTAGAATAGTACAGCAGATCATGACTTGTACAACAAACTATTTAACTGTCATTTCAGAATCAAACAATAAATTTCCCTTCCCTTGACCTACTTTCTTAAAAATTAGAGACAAAAGGTATTTCCCTGCAGATGTATTTAATGACCCAGTCCTGCCACAAGAATACTGATGCTTTATTTTCTTAATATCATAGTATTATTTTTTTAAATGTGTACTTCATTTAACTTTTTAGAAGTTGGTAAAAGGGGAAATAGCTAAACCAACCTGGTCAAACTGTCCTAGAACTGTCTAAATGCATAATGTAATAAAATAACACAGACTTGTAATTTCAAATTAAGAGACACAACAGCGCAGCTCAACTTTGGCCATCATTGCTTTTTATTCTGAGTCAGAGAGTGCCACAAGTGGAGTATTTCTGCCAGGGTACCACCCTGCCACAGCCTCTCTTCACTGGCATAGTGTGTTACTCATGGTGAAGCCAGCCAACCAGTCCAGGGAGGCTTTATCCAGTGTCAAGAGCTAAAATACCCTCATCAGGATTCTAAAGCCAAAGAATTTTTTTCCCTTTGTACCAGTGGCTCAAATGCCTTTGGACATGGTTTCTGGCACAGATACTTTCAGGAAATGGGAGGGAGGAACACCTATTTAAGTGAAAAAACACTCACGCAAGAACGTTACGCAATAACAGAAAACAAACGGTTGGCGAGTGGTGAAGTCCGAGCTCTCCATCCATCACTGGGACTTGATTTGGTCTTAGAGGGAACAATCATGAATTTTCAAGGTGTAATAACATCAAAGAATCTAGACTGTGCAGCGTAGGAGGCTTAAAGCATGCCAATGTTAGAATTGAGGGCAAGCCAATTATTTTCAGTTCCCAGTTATAAGTGGAAGACCTTAAGGACAGCAGATTTGCAGCAGAATAATAACTGTGCTGCTCCGTTTCACCTCAGAAGAAAGGAGCGCTGGAGCACAGTCGACAGCTGAACTTAAAAAACTAGTCCGCCACACCCTTTACCTGTGAGGCTTCTCCCTAGTAGCAAGCTTCATTGCCTGGAGACTTCCTTGATTGCTTACAGATGCAAATGATAAAATCTAAAGTGTTACAGACTCTGGGGCTAGGGATGTAGTTCAGGGCTAGAGCATAGGCCTAGCAAAAGCAAGGTCCTGAGTTTGATCTCTAGCACTTCAACAAAACAAACAAAATTTACAAGTTAAAGTTATTAGTCAGGTGGTGGTGGTGCATCTCTTTAATTCTAGTACTTCGGAGACAGAGGCAGGTGGATCTCTGAGTTCAAGGCCAGCCTGGTCTGGTCTACAGAGCGAGTTCCAGGACAACCAGGGCTATGCAAAGAAACCCTGACTCAAATTATATATATATATTATATATATATATATATATTTATTATATGTGTGTGTGTGAAAAATATGTGTGTGTGTATGTGTAGTACTATGTTTATATGTGTAATTTGTATATATTAAACAAATAAAATTTTATGTACTCACTGTAGAAAGAAAAACAGATTTAGACATTCTATCTACCACTAAATCTTCAGAGTGAGCAAGGAGTGAGATGAGAGTACATTTTGATAGTACCTTAAAGATGTGGCTGTTAGTAGTACTGGAGGAAGTGGTACAGTTTTTTCCTGGGTGGTATAGCGGTTGATAAAGTTGCCATTTTTCCAGTAAATCTGACCCCACCCACGTTCATCCAGCAACCATAATTAAACTTAGCATGCCAGAATACAACATATGCATATGGGCGGGGAAGGGAGAGGACTACGAGGGTTCAAGGTTTCTGAGGAGCTGGAGGGATGAGAGACTAATAGGGGGTAAAGAGTGACCAGAATTCATTATTTACAGGTACAGACTTTCAGAGAATTATTTTAAAGAAAAAAATATCAAGCTGAAAGAATTATTTGAAGGTTCAGCATAAATTTTCTTTAAAAAAAATCCACTTTTAATTTTTTTCTTAGTTTTTTTTTTCAATGTGAAACAAATTTTAAATTATTTACTATCAAGTAAATCTTGCAACACCTTCTAGGTGAGAGCACCTCCTGTACCCTGTGGTGTCAGGCTTTGTCGGTTGCTAAGGAAACCTCCTACTCCCCAAATCTTCATGACACTTGCTATTTTGGTGTTGTTGTTGTTGTTTTTTTTTTTTTTTTTTTTTTAAATCCCTGTGACAGCTAGCCAATTTGAAAGGAAACTGTGTCAGTGTCATAACGGTTTGGTACCTTAATGTATACCCATTTTGTAAGCATATCGAATGGATAATTCCATAATTTCTAGTAAATATGCCAAGGTAATTTAAGAAGTAATAGGAGTTGATGAGGAGTTTGGGATAAAAATCCCAACATTCCTCTTCTGATGGCCATCACAGTGTGATTGGTTTCCGTAGAGTCCATCACTCAGAGGGACGGCCTACGTTTCCGCTGTTGACCTAATAACAATTCTTCTACCGTGAGGAAGAAGAATATTTAGTAGCTCATGAGCTTTTAATTCAATCCAACCACTGTGCTGAATGCTTAGAGGTTGTCTCATTTAGTCATCACCAGAGTCTTCAGGGAGAGGAGCTATTGTCATCATTAGAAAACCAAGGCTGGGCTGGAGAGATGGTTTAGTGGTTAAGAGCACTGACTGCTCTTCCAGAGGTCCTGAGTTCAATTCCCAGCAACCACATGGTAGCTCACAACCATCTGTAATGGGGAATCTGATACCCTCTTCCGGTGTGTCTGAAGACAGCGACAGTGTACCCACATACATAAAATAAATAAGTAAATCTTTTTTTAAAAGAAAGAAGAGAAAACTTAGCTGTTTTTCCATGTCATACAGCTACTGTGCTATGGTTCCAGAGCTCGATTCCAGGCAACCTAACTTTGGTGACTTTACAGTGTATTAGATAAGGCCCAACATAAACTTCAGTGTAAACTAGATGTGTTTGTTTTTAAGACGATGCACCAGTAGTCTTAGTTATATTTCCATTGTTGTGATAAGACACCTGGAAAGTGATTTACAGAAGAAAAGGTTTACTGGGGCTTGAAGTTTCAGTGGGTTAGAGTTCTTGACCATCATGCCGGGGTTCATGGTAACAGGAGGCAGGGATGGTGTTGGAGCAGTACTCAGAGCTTTCAACTGCCCCAATCCCAAGGCAGAGGGAGTTGACTGGGAATGGGCTTTTGAAACCTCAAAGGCCACCACCAGTGACATACACAGAGACACACTTCCTCCAACAAGGCCACACCTATTCCAACAAGGCCACACCTCCTAATAGTGCCACTTCCCATGGGCTAAGCATATTCAAACAGCCACTGAAAGGGAATTCCTTACTCAGAATGGACTAATGGTCATGATAATTCGGTTAGGTACCCTGCGACCTTGGAGTACTGCTCACTGGTTTGGTTTTTTGTTGTTGTTGTTTTGTCTTTTGGTTTGTCTTTTTTCTTTCTGTCTGTTTTCTAGATAGGGTCTCACTCTGGGGCTGAAGCCACCTCTTGAATCTGAAGCCCTCCTTCCTCAGGCTGTCCAGCAGTGGAATAGCAACAGGCTTATGCCACCTTGCCTGACTAGCTCAACCTATTCTTGACCATCAGACTTCTTTAACATTTGTCCCTTCCCCTTGTAGGTGCTCTTATTTCTCTATTTGGCCGTTTACCTAGTGATGCCTGTCGGCTGGCTTCTCCAGCCCTCCCCAACCCCCTATGCTCCCTGCCTTGTCTAGACAGTGGAACCTCCTTTGGGTGGCACCCTTCTCCTACTTTGTCCTACTCTGGACAGGGATGTTCCAGTATTTGCTCACTTGGACTGATTACTGCAAAGGGCTCTAACCACAAACCCACTCATCCATTCCTTTCTCTTCTTTGAAATTCTAAAAGGTGCTAAGCCTCTTGAAAATGGTACGTATTTATTCAAGCTAATAGGGATGTGAGTGACCAGGCACGGAAGCGACCAACTCCTGCCCACCGCTCTTAGATGGAAGTAACAAGAACTGACTTAATACGCACTCATACAAGAAGGAAAAAAAAGAAAGGAAGAAAGAAAGGAAGGAAGGAAGGAAGGAAGGAAGAAAAAGACAACAACTAAAACAGTGCCTTGGCTTTTCTATTAGAGCCAGTCCTCAGTGTTCAAATATCCTAATTTAACTTAGACAAAATAGCCCACATTCCATTTCTAAAGAGACTGCCTTCCTCCCCACTCCCCACCCCGTTTCCGTAACTCTTCCTTGCCCACTCCCAGTCTAGTGTCTCCCTTCTTCCAGGCTGTCTTACTGTGTTTCCCCATCAAAACTCCTTATCCACAACTTCCTTTAATCAAGAATCTTAAAGGAGGCAAGCTCTTTGCAATTTAAAGGAAACCCCTCAGAGAAGCTTGCCTGTGGCAAGGACGCCTTGAGGCTAGAAGGCTCCAAAGCCAAGTTCCTCAGTCGGCTGGCATACAAGGGCTAACTTCCTTCAGGGTCTGAACTTTTCAGCGCAGCTGGACACGGAAAGAAACCCCCCTTCAAGGAGTAAAAGCCCGGGCACTTTGAAAGTGCCCTTTCTACCCAGATCCGCGAGAAGTCCCGGGTGCGAAGGCGGGGCCACTAGACTGGCGACACCCTCGTGAATGTCCAGCCCCGCCTTCCCACCACCTTAGGGATTTGGTTCGTGAAGCAAGATCGCCCTCTCAGTGAAAGGCAGATGTCCCTTTAAGGTTTGCTTTGCTGCTGCCCGTGGACTTTAGCCTAAACACGGTCCCGCGAAGTTGGCTTTATTTGTCCATGTTTCGGACAGAGCCTGGGTGGCTGCCAGTGAGATTTCAGAGACCGAGCGCGCAAAGGGGCGGGAGATGTGGCAATCCATCTGGGATGTGAGAAGCGGGAGCGGGCTTAACAGCGTTTGACCAAAACACAGGAAATCATTTCTCCACGCTCCAAGGCGCTGCAGCCGCTGGAACCACTGCCGGACACCCGCGGAGACCGCCCAAGTGACCCAGAGCGCCAGCGCCCGGGTTCTGCCTGTTCCTGCCAGCTTTTGCCCACGAACCAGCACGTCGCCTGGTTCCAGCAGCCGCTCCAGCAATGGTCCTCAGGCGCCCTGCCAGCCTAGAGGTCACTGTAGCCTGCATCTGGCTTCTCACGGGTGAGCGACCCTGCTTTCCTGAGCATCTCCGGTGGGGCTAGGGACTTGGGTGACACACATAGCAGAGGGGCAGACCAGACGGGCTATCAGGTAGACCGGTCAGTTCAAAGGACTAAAGGGAGCAGGAGGCATGAGAACTTTCCCCAAGTACAGGTGGCATTACAAATTAAAGTTGTTTTTTACGTTGTGAGTTGTGATTTTAGGCAAAGGAGAGTAAACGGAGGGCGTCTGATTAGTGCGCAAAGTTCCTGCTCTAGGGTTGCTCAGAAGTGGACTTGATAGCGTTTTCTTCCTGTTTAATATTTAGAACCTTTTCTGCCAAAGAACAAGAAAAGACAGGCATGCGAGACAAATCCACTTCTTGTCCCAATATGACGTTTCTACCTTAGCTCCTAAGAGGCGGAACATTTGAAACTGAATGTTTGGCACCCAAATATCCAAGTGCTGTCTTTCAAACACAAATGTATTTTTAAGAAGGCTCAGTACCCTAGAAATGCAGTGCTCTATTCAACTGAGAGAAATGTGGGGGCATTTCGGATTTTCTAACAGTAGCCTTTATTGTAGGTACCAGCTGGGGAGGGAAAACTGAGCCGGTGTCCAAGTGAAAGGTAGAAGGTTTAAGCACAAATTATCACTTCATTAGTCCTTAAATGAGTGGTTGTCTTTAACAGGACATGATATTCAATTGCCTGATGTTTTCATTGTTGGCATGCTTAACTAGTTAATTTCACATTTAACTATTACATAGGGCCAGTTAACTCAGCAGTGGATAGCTAAGCACTGAGAACTCTTAAAAGTTCACTTACGAATGGATTTTTAACAAGCCCATCCTCTTTCACAGTGAAGTGGTGTGGAAGTTAACCGGCTACGGCTTTTCATCCAAACGTTTCCCACTCCTCAGGAAATGTCCAGAAAGCCAAACAGTGGTGACTTCAGAACAGCATTATAGGCCAGGGAGTGGTTTTAACCTGCCAGCCTTACGCTGACCCTTGATGCAAGCTTCCCTTCCAACCCAGACTTTCAGAGATTGTATCTTTGATGTTTTGCAAAATCTGAATTGTTTACTAATTACTCAAACTGTATCTCTTTTTCCTTCCATTTGACCAAACATTGAGTCAGTGTGGAAAAGTGTTCTCTAAATGGAGGGGTGGAATGAGAAAGTTACAGTTTCAGGGATACACTGGTATGATATGCCTTGCTGAATCCAAGATGAGAGCTGAAAGAGGCAGATCGGCAGGCATTTCTAAAGTGTGCTCCATTTTTCATTTCCATTACTATTTAGAGCATTATTGACACGAGGAGAACAGGTTCCTTCTATTTAGTGTATTTATGTCCATTCCACAAGACACCAGACATTAAGGATGCCTGGTCTGACGTTTTCCTTATCAATTGCTCATACTTAGAAACCTTATCGATTCATGAATTCAGCTGTTAATCTGGAGTCTTACAGACATATCGATTTAGGAGTGGTGCTATAGAGCTTAAATTGTCCCTCTATCCACCTACCAAACATGACATTTTTCTTGTGTCTACTTGAAGTAGATCATCTGGAATAGTTCATGATTGCCTCTCAGATAAAAATCCAAAGTTCTCAACAGATTGCCCAAATCCAGGACCCTGTATCTACTTCTTACTGCTGCTGCAATAAGTTGCTATTCATTTATTGACTTAAACAGGGTATTTACTGCTTTATAGTTCTATAGGTTTTAAGTCACACTGTGATAAAAATCATGGACCCCCCCAGGGCGTTTCCTTCCACTTCCTGTGGCCACTTGCAAAACTTGACGTACAGTTTTTCAGTCTTCCTCTCTGGTTCCGATTCATGGTTACATCTTCTCCAAGTCTCCTTCCTTGGGTACCTGCAGTTATCTGGTACCTTTGTCCAAATCCCCATTCAATTCTCTCTGCCAAGTCCGCTTTCGAATCTAAGGTAATATACTCAGCTTTCATGGATTAAGGCAAGGGCATCTTCGGTGGTTCCACACTGTTATTCTGCCAACCACAATCCATAAACAGAACACCCATCACATCCAGTATCATTTCTTTACATTCCTCGTAATCCTCTTGCTCTTCTTGCCACTGTGATATGATCTTGTTTGATGCCTCTACAAAAGAGCCCCACCCTTCCTTCCCACTAACCCCTACCTTCTAAAGAAACTCTGTCCAGCTTTCAATGCTGTGGTATTTCATAACAAACCACCAGCATTACAACAAACTTCCCAAGGATTTACAACTCCTTGTGTTAGTTTCTCCCAACATATATAATTTGCCAAGAAGAAAGGTTCCTCCCTTCGACATTCAAATAAAATCTTTGTCATTGGTTTAGACAGGTCAATGTCCTGGTTTAAGATATGATACACACAGAGAATTCACCTGAAAGTAGTTTCGTAAACAGACACCTGGAGGAGGCCTTAGAGGAGCCAATATCGGTAAGCACATGGTATAAGGAACGGTAGATAGAAATCACAGGAAGCCATAGTGGGAGAAGAGGCCATGATTGCTCATAGGCCTTGAGGAACCTGATTACCGGAAGAAGGCTGCTGTATCTAGAATGGGGACAGGTAGACTGCAGCTGAGTCCGAACTAAAGCTCAGCAAGAGGGAACAGAGGGAGTATACACCTTCTCCTGATCCCCTGTAATACCTCGTCTATTGCTCTCATTGGAAACATCTAATGGTTAGATTCAGCCTTCCACATAGATGATTATTTAAGTAGCACGGATTAATACTGGAACTTATTATATGATAGGCTCTGGGCCAAGACTTTTGTAATGTTTTATCTCTAATTTTAAAAAGTGAAAGCTTATACATCTTCTATAATATGAAGAAGAAAAAAACTGAAAAACACAAATTACGAAGATATGTTTTTTCCATTTGTCCACAGTCTCACAGCTAGTAAATGACAAATTACTTCGATTTGCACCTCTGACCTCAAGTTTCCTACTGTGAAACAAGAGGTTCGTACAAACTCATTTCCCTCTATCGCTCAACCTTGTGGGTAAAATGCAAGCACAAATGGCTAAATTACTTTGATAAGGATACATATGTAGTTAATAAAGCCAACGTTATTTCCATGATTGTTAGGTATATAGTGAAAATAGATGATAGTGCACTGTATCATCTCAGTTAATTAATAACAGGATCTACATACGGCCCCTGTTGAGCTGTATATTGTTCTTCTGTAGAATCTTCCCTAGACGCATGAGTCATCTTTCAAGCCTTTTCCACAGCCAGAATTTCCTATACAAAGTGAACTCCAGTGAGGAGATGGCTGAGCCCGGGGAGACAGTCATTGATCCAATCCAATAAATGAACTCCAATGGCAGCCGTGTATTAGGAGTTATGATGGGGGGTTGCCTTCCTCATTATGATGTCTATAAATACAGTGATGAATCCATTGGGATTTATTTGCTTAGTTAGAAGGCAACAAGAATAACACACACACACACACACATTTTAACTGTTTTGTTCTGTGTGATCTTGAAGCTAATACTGATGGTTAATATTAAAAAAATATAAAACCTCTCTACTGTCCCTCAAGGCCACATTTCCAAGAGATGATTAGATCATGTAGGCTCTAATTTAGTGGCTTAATCTACTGATGGATATAAAATTTGAACAGACTACTGAGAGGTGGTGGAATTTGCTGTGTGGATAGAGGCTACCTAGAGAGGTGCCCTTGGGAATTGTATCTTGCCTACTTCTGCTTTGAGTCCACCATCATGCGAACTGCTGTTCTACCAGGACCTGCCTGTGGACTGATAGCTCTGGAACTCTGAGCCAAAATAAACAAGTCGTTCTTTAAGTTGTCTCCGTTAGGTCTTTCGTCACAGGAAGCAGAAAGGCAAAAACAATGTAGTAGTCATCTAACTGCACAATGTCTGAGCTCTGGAGTCTGATTGCTACTGACGTTTGCTGTATGAGGACATGGGTGCTCCTTGGCTTTTCTTCCTCTACCCCCAACCCCTAAAACTTCCCACTGAGATTTGTAACTGGCTGAATTTTCATATGCCCCTTAAAATATTTTAATAGAACCAATAAGTTGTTTGATGCATTTTCTGAGAGTTAGGACCCAAACACTACTCTCAAGGGCTCTTCTGATACAGGAGACACAAAATAGTGTGTTTTCATTCATGCTAAGCAACTGGGATGAAAGCTATTGTGGGATCATGGCCATGGCACTAAAGTCAGAATAGATTGCCTATTCAGGGCTCTCCGTGACTAGAGAATTGTATCCATTCTCAAACCGTGTACAGCAAAGTGTCAAGGGATGCAAATGAGATGAATATATTCCTTTCCTCTAGATTTCTGAACTTCCTTCGAAATGCTCTACTGTGTCAACCCTTCTGAAGTTGCCTCTGGGCCTTGACGTAAGCAGTTACTCCCGGCACTATAGAGCCTTAACGCCCACACAAATGTGATTCCCAAGGGAGTCAATGAGTTGGACTAGTCATCCTTCCCCAGACACCAGAATGTCCCCAGTGCCCTTGTTTCTATAAAACAGCACACCATATGAGGCAATGATGAAGTATGTAGCTGTCTGCCTTCCAGCATGCTGTGTGCTCTGCGAGGACTGTGTATTTCTTTAATTATCCTTAGTACTTAAGAACGATTGATACTTTTTATTGAATACACTATGAAATAACAGACTGTAGACAGACTTATAAACTACTTAAAAGGTTAGCCTGTCCTTTAATTATTTTGCCTATATTTTAATCTGATTGAATAGATGATTCCACTGCTAGGTCTCAATATTGAGGACAAATGGTTAACTAAGGTGTCTATTTAACATATCAAAGTGGACCTGGCCCCTAGGTTCTCCCAGCATGCCTCAGTTCTCTACCTGTTACAGGATGTGGCTACCATACCTCACTCCCTACCCTAAAACCCAGGAGCTGGGCTGCCCTTCCCCCAATTGCCTTCCCCTATATAATCTAGCCATTTTGGCTCCCTTGTCCTTTTATCTATCTTTTATCCTTCTGGCCTCTTTGGTCTCCTGATCTCCTGGCTCTCCCCTCACCTCTCCTGCTCTCCTCACATGGCCTGGCTCAGGGTCATGTACACTCTGGACTCTTCCCAGATTTTTCTGTGTCTGGCTATGCTCTCCCTTTTATCTACAATAAACTTTCTCCTCCACCATACCTAGGAGCAGTCAGGTCCTTCTTTTTTATTCATATTTTCATGCATTCATCAGTTGAAAACTGCAACATTTTACACAGCACTAGACAATATGATCCCTGAGGACAACCGGTTTGTAGTTTACTAGGTTGTTAGCAGTACCCTATTAGGGAAATACTAAAGTGGAAAAGAAACACATCTGAATATTTCAGTCAACAACAGATTGATACATCTTATCTTTGTACACTTGCAAACTGCATTTTGTTGGCCATGTGACTCATGCCTTTTATTCTGTCACTTTGAAGGCAGAGGCAGGCTGATCTATATAGTGAATTAGTTCCAAGCCAAACAGGGCTACATAGTGAGACCCTCTCTCAAACAAAACAAAATGTCCAAATCCAAAAGAAAAAGAAAAAAAGACAAAGAGTAATTAAACTGGAGCTTCATAGCCTAGGATTTAAAGAGGCTAATACAGCAGGCCCTTTAAGACACCGATACAGGCTCTGCCCCTCTGCTAAGCTGTTTTCTAAGCCAAGACTGATCTGATTGAAGGAATAATTGTCTCTCCACCATCGCCAGACTCACCATTTCCCCCAGTCAGAGCTTTCTGGGAACAGCTTCGTTTGGGAGGAAGCAGAGAAAGGCGAAATAATGTAAAAACCAACCTGTGAGGAGTCTGTGGTGTGTGTGTGTGTGTGTGTGTGTGTGTGTCCAGTGGTGGCAGACTGAATTTTCTGGCATGCCCCTGAGTGTTAGCACTTGGTGTGCATGATGGGCCCATTTTGGGAGATCTGCTGAAATACATACTGATTCTTAATTTTTAATAGAGCATCCTAAATTGCATTAGGTCAAATGACTGAGGTGGTTTGCTATAAATTACATTATGTGTGTACAAAATCTCATGTAGACAAGATTATTCTGAAACTTACTGCATGAGCACGAGTAAACTCCCAATTCTTTTGCCTCTACCTCCCAAGTACTCACATTGCCTTAATGCAAATTAAATGTGCTTTAACTAACTAGACTTTTAGCTCCTAAAGTATCTGTTAAGCATTTTATTATACTATTTCTTGATAAAATCTTCCTATACTACATAGATAAATACAGACAGACACACTGACATGTGTATGGTACTTGCACACAATAACACACATAGGGGCAGTGGTAGGGTTGGGGTAGGTGTGGGATAGACTGTTGACTTTGCCACATTAGCATTTGTCGTCAAAAGGAAATTCAGAGAATGATTACAAGAAGTTTTTCTGAAAAAGTCTTTCCCCCTTTGCCTTTCCCCCTTGCGCCTACAATTAGCTAAATAACTCTCCCCTTTGCACACTTCACTTTGCTTGTAGAGGTCACCCAGGAGCCTTTGTACAGCCTAAGGTTGGCATATGTTCTTTTTAAAAATAGTATTTGTCTCCAGATATTCATAATAAGTGCACTCACTGCTCATATGTGCTGTAATGATCACATTTCAAATCTTGTACAATAAATGTAACTGACCTTTATTATTTTAAAAAATTGTAATATTTTTTTAAAACTGAATAGGTTTATAGATGTTTACCTTTTTTTTTGAGACAGGGTTTCTCTGTATAGCCTTGGCTGTCCTGGAACTCACTCTGTAGACCAGGCTGGCCTCAAACTCAGAAATCTGCCTGTCTCTGCCTCTCAAGTGTTGGGATTAAAGGCGTGCGCCACCACTGCCCGGCATAGATGTTTACCTTAAGTGCAATCTTGCTTATGTTTTTGTACATAAAATGTAACCTAATTTCTTGTGTTTAAGATTTCCGTGATAGAGAATTGCTGCTCCGTCTTTCATATGTGCCACGTTAGTGCATATCACATGTGCTAGGGAATAAAGAAGGTAGTCTGAACCCTTCAGGGGCTTGTGGTCTAAAAGACACAATACACACACAGAAAAGTAATGTTGGGATATACTCCCAGGGAGGCTTTAAGAACGATGACAAACTCAGATTGTGGTCACCGTAAAGTAAGTCTTGCCAGAAAGTAAAACAGAACCACAAACAGTGTCCCCCAAGTCTAGATGAACAATAAGAACAAGATGGAGTGCTAAGTACCAAGTATTCAAACATGACATTCATATTTCAAGAGCCCCCCATCTTTGTTGCTATCACACAAACATGAACCATTTCATTTCCTAGTATGGCTAGGAAGAAATACACTACTGTAAATACATGCACACAACCCGCTTTCTTCCAGGGAACTCTCCCAAGCCAGTTATTTCCAATATGATCCTGTTCAAATGAATGTGTGCACTTAATTTGTGGGATTCCGATTTCTGGCTTCAAGCCAGGCGTTCTTAAGAGATTTACCAGAGTGCCTTGTTTACAGGACTCTACAGATCTACCATGTAGCATGTTCCTGTTACAAGTTCATAAAGACTGTCCATGTGAGAAGAAAAAGAATAATCTATTTGTAACATTGTAACGGGGGTGGGGTGGGGTGTAGAGCCTAAGACTGACAGATTCCAGCTGAGAAAGGCCACTCAAGTCTACCAATACTGTTTTGGTTTTTTTTTTAAACTTTTTAACCTCTTATTTTATGTGTGTATGACTAGGGGCTCAAGTGTGTCACAGAGTGAGTATGGAGTTAGAAGACAATTGGTTATAGTCATTTCCCTACTTCTACCTGGGGACTGAATTCAGGTTAGGTATCAGGGACCTTGATACCCACTTAGCCTTCTCTTGTGGGCCCAGTTTATACCATTTTTTTGTTGTTGTTGCACAAGCATTCAACCCTAAGTCACTAGAATGCGTTTTAGAAAGAGTCAGATATAAATGTGTGCAAAATTGAAAACAAATATCGCAGATGTTAGTTTCTTCAAGTTGACGCAGCATCATCTTACAACTGTAATCTATGGGATTGACTCCAATTCCGTCAACTGTCAAGTACAGGAAAGTGGGTTTCAAATGGACTGAGTGTGCCAAAAGTCCCAGTGAAAACACATGGAGGGTGAGAGCTGCAGTTCTCCTGACTTCTAGCTCAATTCTCCACTCGAAGTGTCCCCAAGACAACAACTGTTGGCAAGCAACAGCACTGACATTTTTCTTCTTTTGGAAAGATGAATATAAGTATGATAGGCAAACGAGATACCACTAGAAATATTCCTGTGAAGGTTTCTATTTCCAAAAGCCAGTAAGTTCAAATGACAAACACAGGCAATGGAACTAAATCATGATCTTTTTTATTATTAGTTTTTTAGTTCATGCTTAGTTTTTATATTTAGCTATTTGAGAAAAGAATAAAAATACAACCGTCTAAGACTATAGTTTTTAATGGTCATCATTAAGTGAAATGAAGTACAGCTTGATAACAAAGTCAGAGTGTTAAGAAGCTTCTGTAAACAAACATCCAGAACAAAACACCCAGCGTTCAAAAACACCAGATGAAGCATTCAAATTGGCCTGAGGTGTGGTTTTTGGCCAAGATGGCTCAGCTGGCCCTTCCAGAAAGGCACAAGTGGCAAAATGAACTATTTTGTCCTGGTTACAGGATGAGCTGAGGTACCATATAAAAATTCCTAGGATGTATTCAGAACAATAGTTATTCTGGTGAAATAAAACATGCCCCCAAATGAGAGTGCAGCATTTAAAAACAGAGCGCTTCGGCTTGAACACAAGGACTTGGAGGTTAAATTAGGAACTACAATCCCAAATAACTTAAAAGAGTCCTTATTTATTGATTTAGAAATATGTCAAAGGTAACATAAGGCGAAGGAATATCTGCTCATCTGATAAGGTGACACTAAGCCCAAGTTACAAAAAAGAAAAAAGAAAAAGAAAGAAAGAAAACAAAAAAGAGCCGGGCGGTGGTGGTGCACGCTTTTAATCCCAGCACTTGGGAAGCAGAGGCAGGCGGATTTCTGAGTTCGAGGACAGCCAGGGCTACACAGAGAAACCCTGTCTCGAAAAACCAAAAACAAAAAAGAAAGAAAAAAAGAAAAAGGAAAATAAAAGTTTCTAGCTGGAAAGGTGTTTCAAACAAAACTAACTCTTTGAGAAATATTGTAGTATGTTGTATCACTGAGGACAATGTCATTTTAAAAAGTAGTCTAGGCCAGGGGCTGCAGCTCACTAGAACGTGCTTACAAAGCCCCAGGTTCAAGCTTCTTGAAAGCCTTAGGATGACAAGGTACCCGCCTCTAATCCCAACATTCACCGGGTGAAGGCAGGAGGATCAGAAGTTCAAGGTCATTCTTTACTATATATCAAGTCAGAGGCCATCTTGGGCTCCATGGGACCCCATAACAACAACAACACAACAAAAATCAGTTCAAAGATGTTTGTCTTAAACTTAAAAAAAAAGTCTTCAAATATGAAATAAGAGTCACTATGAGTTTTCTATATGACAAATGTAGAAATAAATTCAGTCATTTTTTTTTTAATAAAATCCTTTTCAGATGAATAATGATTACCTAGGTTTGGTAGAAACAAAACTGTGCAAAAGAATGTGATGACTTTAAGGTGTGGGGAGGGGTCAACGCATTCCAAAGCTTCTAGGTTAAGTCCAGTGAAGTGGCAAAGCTGTCAGTCAAAGGAAGCAGCAGGGGTTAACAGCCAATAGCTTGCATTGGCCGAGATGGTTCTGTATATAGGACAGATTGTTCGTGGTAGAGGTGGGTATGGTTAATCAGGCCTGGGGCTGAATGCCAGTCACATGATTTTGAACACATTTGTTAACTTCCTCCTGACTTCATTTTATTTATTTTGTACAAAGTAGGGTAGCATTTTCCTTATAAGAGTGACAAAGTGCTTGAGAATTTTTCAAAAGTTGACAGTACTTCAGTGCAAAGCTTTCCTTCATTAGGAGCCTATGAAGCTACTTTCTTGCTTTAGTGAGACCCTGTGTCTGGTTTTGGAGGAACAAAGCAATGTGAGTTAGGATCTCTGTGATAGGAAGACGATGAATTAGATGGGGGTTGGGGAAGGGCGGCAGGGAGAGAGGATATAAAGCAAAGTACAAACTTATACTTGAGTCTTGGAACCCTGTCCCCGCCTTCCGTCCCCTCTCCTACCTCTGAGAAAGATGGCTGACATCAGTTAACATGATTAATTCTCCCTTTAACCTCCTCTCATCAGTTAAGGCTAGAGAGCTCTGCTTTAAGATCCTTACTCAAAATGCAGTGAGAGTATATGTTCAAGACTTCTTTCCTCCCTCACTGTCTTCAGAAAGGGGCTTCTCCATATTTCCATCACCACTATACCAAAGGGGGTGGGGGGGATGAAATGGATTTTTGTTTGTTTTTCTTTTCTTTTTTCCTTTATGATCAATTCTGTAGCTCTTCTTTAGGAGTGGTCATATTAGATCAGCTTATCTTTACTTCCCATATCCTCAGCTTTTGACTAGTCAGTGGCAGGGAAGATCAAGCGCTAATCTATTGCAGTCCAGCTCCCACACTAAGCGCCTCAGACTACTGCGCTGAGTCTGCCAACTTTGGATTCTGGGATTCCCAGGACATCAATCAGGTCAAGCTACATAGAGGTCCACCAGGGGTACATTCCACGCATAGTTTCTGCTCTCTCTGGGCTCTGTCCTTTAACATCTGGGTAACTGGGTCATGCAAACAGGGTAACTAGGCGCAGAAAACAGCTGGACATGTTGCTGAGTCCAGGCTGAACGTGACTAGTTCTTAGAAACCGCTTCTGGATATCTCCGCGTCAGTCTGAGTGCGGGTGGGAAAAGAGCAAGCAAGGCCGGCAGAGTTTGGACTTCGGGACAAGTCTGCACGTTTGAGGGCGTTTTTCCACTTTTACATATGTTTTGAAGCTGGCTTCACACCAAGGTACAAAATGACAAACTCAATTTAAATACATACGTTTACACTCAGGTACTCGGCACGTCCGCTTACCGCCTGCCTCCTTTGACATTTACCTAGGGTGAGCCTTCCTTTTACTGCGCCTGCGTGCGCGCGCAGCCCACAGGCCCCGCCTCTCTGGTAGGAACGACAACAGGCTTGCGCCGGGAGGCGGGCTGCGCCTGCGCGATCGCCGCGTTAGCCTCTTGCGCGGGGCCGGCGACTGGAAGTCCCGAGTGGTCTGTGCTGAGAGGGAGGTCTGCCGCGCCGCGTGGGCTGGCGCGCGGAGACTGAGAAAAAACGTGGGGAACAGTGCTGTCCCGAGCTGCAAGAATCAGAGGTAGTGTTTACCTTCCCGGCCTGAACCCACCGCCCCTTCCCTGCCCCGTCCCCACTCCTGGGGACCCCCTGAACGGCCCCTGTTCCGAAGTGAGCCCTTGCTGAGGTCATGAAGCTCGTGAGGAAGGATATCGAGAAGGACAATGCGGGCCAGGTCACCCTCGTCCCCGAGGAGCCCGAGGACATGTGGCACACCTACAATCTAGTGCAGGTGGGCGACAGCCTGCGCGCCTCCACCATCCGCAAGGTCCAGACCGAGTCCTCCACGGGCAGCGTGGGGAGCAACCGGGTCCGCACCACCCTCACTCTTTGCGTGGAGGCCATCGACTTCGACTCCCAGGCCTGCCAGCTGCGGGTCAAGGGGACCAATATCCAAGAGAATGAGTATGTCAAGATGGGGGCTTACCACACCATCGAACTGGAGCCCAACCGCCAGTTCACCCTGGCCAAGAAACAGTGGGACAGTGTGGTTCTGGAACGCATCGAGCAGGCCTGTGACCCGGCGTGGAGCGCTGATGTGGCAGCTGTGGTCATGCAGGAGGGCCTCGCCCACGTCTGCTTAGTCACGCCCAGTATGACCCTGACCCGTGCCAAGGTGGAGGTGAACATCCCCAGGAAACGGAAAGGCAACTGCTCCCAGCATGACCGGGCCCTGGAGCGCTTCTATGAACAGGTGGTCCAGGCCATCCAGCGCCACATAAACTTTGAGGTTGTAAAGTGCATTCTGGTAGCCAGCCCTGGGTTTGTACGAGAGCAGTTCTGCGATTACATGTTTCAGCAGGCCGTGAAGACGGACAACAAGGTGCTCCTGGAAAACCGCTCCAAATTCCTTCAGGTAAAACTCTTACCCAGAGAGAGTTAAGAGCGGGCAGAGGGATGGCTATGGACGGTTCAGGTTCTAATGTTTTAGAATGGGGAGGAGCAGATGGCTTAGCTGGGACTATAAATGAGATTGTAAAGAGAACTGAACTGCAGTATCTAGCACTATCATAAGGTAACCTTCGCCTAAGTTCTTAAACAGGTTAGGCCTTATTCATGCTCTTGTCTTACATCATTGTGGGCTGACTAATGGATACTTTTAGAGATTCTTTGTCATTTGTAATTGTGATTCCAGGTACACGCCTCCTCCGGACACAAATACTCCTTAAAAGAGGCCCTATGCGACCCTACTGTAGCGAGCCGCCTTTCGGACACTAAAGCTGCTGGAGAAGTAAAAGCCTTGGATGACTTCTACAAAATGTTACAGCACGAACCCGACAGAGCGTTCTACGGACTCAAGCAGGTGGAGAGGGCCAACGAGGCCTTGGCCATCGACACGCTGCTCATCAGTGACGAGCTGTTCCGGCATCAGGATGTGGCCACCCGGAGCCGGTACGTCAGGCTGGTGGACAGTGTGAAAGAGAATGCAGGCACCGTAAGGATATTCTCTAGTCTCCACGTGTCTGGCGAGCAGCTGGGCCAGCTGACAGGAGTAGCTGCCATTCTCCGCTTCCCTGTGCCAGAACTTTCTGACCAAGAGGATGATTCAAGTTCTGAAGAGGATTAAAACTGACACTTCATAGTTTCTCCTTGACAGATGCCGGAGCGGCACTTGTTGACCCTGCTGGGGTTTCTTTCTTGTGTGTTGGGTTCACATTAAGTGTTTTATGGTTTGGTTGGCAGGACATGTATTCAAATTAAATAAACCACAACAATGTCCAAGCTTTAAGTTTTCTAGTTCGAGTTAGTGTTTTCTAAATGCCTGGATCAACAATTTGTGTATCTTAAGGAAGAAAGGCTGTTTTGGAGTTTGATTATAAAATTGTACCTATCTGCTTGACTTGGTTTTCCTCCTAAAGCGCTTTAATATCTCATGAAGTTTTCCATTCTATGTAGTGTTTCTCCATTTCATTTAATGATTTTCTCACCTCTTTCTAGGTTTTTCTCCCCCCGCCAAGATTTTTGACTACATTCACTACTTGAAGTGGTAGCCAAATGGTAAACAAATCCAGGCTAAATGTTATTTCCTTTAGAGATTTGTTAAACATTTTAAAAAGTATGCTTGTTGCTATTCATTATTCTAATCTATTTCTGTAGAGAAATTATTTTCAGACAGTAGAGGTTTGCTCTCCTAGGAATTCTCAGCATAGTCTCCTGCTTTACAGATGAGGTGAAAGCGTGTAGTTTGCTTACTGTGCGGTTGATGAGTGGCGAAGCTGGACATAGGTTTCTTGACTTGGAAATGGTACCATATCTTTGGCTTGCTGTGATTTATTTACCGTGGCCTGTCAGTGTTACACGTTCACAGGGTACCTGTGGCGTTAGTCTGTGCTCTCACGTTCTTACTGGACTATGCTATGTTTGAAGAAAGCATGTTCAGGGAGTTGAGTAATTCATGAAGTTATAGTCTAGTACTCCTTATTGAAGATAAGGAATTTCTACAAATTACCATTTAGAATATTTTTAACTACATAATTTGGATGTGCATTTCTTAGAGAGAGGGAACCTTGGAAATACAGAACTGCAACTTGATCTTTTACCAGCCTCAGTTTAACACATGATTAGGAATTCTGTCTGAAGTCTGGATCAGAGATGCCTGTATCATGTAAACTTAAGTTTTTGTTAGTCTACTGGCTTTCTTGTATATAACACGTTTAGAGTTATTTTTGATAAGCTTCTTGTTTAGATTTTTTTTCTATGATGCTAGGAACTGATACATTCATGATATATCTATCTAGCTCCTAAAAATAACTCAGGTTGTTCTTTCATTTTAATATTTAACTTTAAAGCAATATTAAAAGTATTTCCTTAAATAACTTAGTAGGAATACAGAGGGGAAGCCATTCCAGTTCTTAAATTTAGGACCTGGTTGGTGATGGCTCCTAATCTGAGGACAGACGTTGCTGCTGTCGTGTCTTCAGCACTAAAATGAAGTCTAATAACTGGTGAATACATTTTAGAGCAAGGGTTCACTGTCAAACCGTCATAGCTTCTCATTGGGAACTCTTAGTGGCTGAAGCCCAGACTAATTAATCAAACAGCCTTTCTGCCCTGGAAGTGCTGGGTGTGATAGCCTGAGCCTTCTGTTCTCAGCACTGGGATGGCAGTGGCAGGTGGATCTCTGTGAGTTCAGAGAGAGCTGCGGCTTCATAGAGAGGTCCAGTCTTAAAGATAAATGAATTACTGTGGCAGGTTACAGTAGATGACGGACCTGAGAATTGCCGTCTGCAGGTGCTGGTGAGGAGAGCAGCCCCTGGGTGGCTGTATTGGCACCTTGAATCTAATGCTCTTCTCTGAGTGAGAAGCTGCTTGTTCCACAGTCTTCAGGTGATTGCTGTGTGGAGTAAAAGCCAATACAAATGTAGGTGATAGCCTTTCCAAACAGTTAGCACATCGCGCTGGGTGTCAACATTTAAGATCAACTGGCTATACTAATGTAGCTATATTACCTCTAAGTAAATACACGTTTTTATGTATATAAAGTATGTGGGAGATCTTAACTTTTTGTTTTTAAGTCGTATTTTATGTTGGTATCCCAAGAATAATCCATACTATATCATAGGGACAAATACAAAAGTAATGATAAAATTCAGTTTAAAACTCTAGTCATTATTGTAGATCAGAGTGAACCTTAAGTGTTAGAAATGCAGCGAGTTCATCTGCTATTCCTTAAGAAGAACTGCAGAGTCTTAACCTTGGATTTGAGATGTGGGCTAGCTGGGGAGCAGGTGTGCTCAGCGCAGACGTGTCACAGGAAGAGTTTGGATTTACCGTAATAGGAATCAGGCAGATGGATGGAGCGCAACCGTTTTATAAATAATCAGGCTTCAGCCGCATCTGCGATGGGCAGGAAGAGACAAGAGTGTAAACAGGAAGAATGCTTAACAGGGTGCATGTTGGGAGCAACAGAGGAATAGCAGCAGTAAAACGGCAAACCCTCCAGCCCGAGTCAAAGGACGCCATTAGAAAATGTTAGGAGAGACTCAACGTGGCTTGGCTGCGCATTTTCTCAGAGTTACAGAAGTAGAAGCTAAAGACAAATGCCAGGGGTTTTTTGGCGTGTTAGGATAAACCAACAATTTAGGTACGAAGTCAAAGACGCTGACTTGGAAGGAGATGTAGTTTACTTCAATTTGAAGTGTCTGCAACATCTGGAGTGCTCTCCTATTTTGTTGAGCTTGGGGTGTCTCAGTGAGGTTGTCCCA
The DNA here is from genome assembly GCA_021653895.1 of Mastomys natalensis. Lineage (NCBI taxonomy): Eukaryota > Metazoa > Chordata > Mammalia > Rodentia > Muridae > Mastomys > Mastomys natalensis. The sequence continues at coordinate 159,915 of JAJTUV010000495.1, read as the reverse complement.
CATCAGCCTCAGAAAGCCATAACTTAGAAAAACAAGATGCACTGGGGTGTTCTGATTTAATTTGCTAAAAGTTGGTTTATTTATTTTTCATTGCAAGCAAGCATTAACAAGCTGTAAGCCAGTGGTTCTCAACTTGTAGGTCGAGACCCCCCCCTTGGTAGTCAAATGACCCTTTCACGGGGTGGCATATGAGACAGCCTGCATATCAGCTATTGATATTACAGTTCATAACGGTAAAATTGCAGTATGAAATAGCAACAAAAATAATTTTATGGCTGACGATGGAGGCTCACCACTGTTGACATTTACGAGCAGCAGCTTGGAACAGATGATGCCAGGCCAGAGGGTTCCACAAGGGGAATATTTATTTAGAGCAGAGGAAAGAGAGCAAGAGGAGAGGGAGAGCAGAGAGAGAGGTGGAGGCTGGCCATAACCATGTGGAGAGAGGGGGAAGGAAAGGGGAGAGGGGAAGAGACAACCCGGGTCACAGGGACAAGAGAGGAAGAGGAGGGGTCAGACAGTCCCTTTTATAACTGTAGGGAGGGACATACCTGGCTGTTGCTAGGTAACTATGGAGGTGGAGTTTGACAGAATACTAACAACCACAACATGAGGAACTGATTATAGGGTTGCAGCATTAGGAAGGTTGACAACCACTGCTATATGCTATAATGTAGGCCAACAGATTATTTTGCTGCCCAAGTCTTTCATGGGGCCTGATGGGCATCTAGATTTCTCTCATAATCTTTACTTCTTTGGGGAATTTTTTTGCCAAGTTTTATTTTTATTGTAAGATTAGAAAACACTTGTTTTGCCATTTTATTTGAGTAGACCTACAGTTTTGTTGACATATTTGTCACGAAATGAATTCTTCAACAATGTAAAGCACCTAAACTGAAGAGCTAAAAGAGGACTAAAAAGAATCACTAATACAGGGTAACACATCCCTGCCTATAACCTAGCACTCAGGAGACTCAGGCAGGAGGATGATGAGTTCTAGGTCAGCCTAGGCAGCATAGCAAGATCTTGTCTCAAAAATAAGCTGTCTTTCAGATTAGGTTTAAAAAAAATCTTCAATAAAATAGTTTACTTGGTATCGATTCACTACATTAATACTTGTTCTATGGTTTGGTTTATGTTCTCTGAAACAGATTTCCTAAGTACATTTTTATACACATGGAAATTAGGATATGAGTCAAACATTTACTAATTTTATTTTTAAACAATTTTTGCTGCACATATAATTTAAACATGAAGGCAAATTTACTGATGAATGAAGTATATGTGTTTAATTTTACATAGGGGATAAATCTCTGCTGAAGAGTTGATACTGCAAAGTGTACATCTTGAACATTTTGGAGTTGATCAGTCCATTTGTTACATACCCATTGCTGCCACTGCCGCTTGTCATGAATGCATTAGAGAAATGATAGAGGGAGGGTTAGGAGCATTTCATAAGTTCATCGAAATTCTGGTTCTATAATCTGCCAAAATCCATTTTACTTAAACACGAAATATGCCGCCTCGTCAGGCCAGATTGAGTGAGGCCTACCTGAGATAACGTCCCCAAGATTCGAGACTTGTATGTTAAGAATTACTATTTTCTGCTCTTAGAGAACCCGTGACTTAGTTATGAAGCACAGAATATAACCATAATGCCATTCCTAAGCATGAAAATATCAAATTATCATATCTTTAGATTGTGTTAGAATATTTAGCTTAAAAATTTTTGAGTTGTCTACTTGTTCTTTCATTATCCACTGCCCATTTTCAAACCCTATTTTTAGGATGGTAATTTTAATGAAACTACCTGTTTTCTGTCATGTCAGAGAATTAGAGAACTTGGTGCGTATTTTGATTTGGATGATATACTTGGCTTTAGAATGGCTAGGTCTGAGGCAGGGGCAACATCCGGCAGGTGGAAATACAACAGAAACTCGAGCCAGAGGCCCCATGCCTGGCTGTGCACAATTGGTATCATGGCCTCTATTCCAGAAAGGAAGTAACTTAGTCTTTAAATGGCAGGTCCTGTGATGAAGATTTTTAAATGCATGAGTTCTTCCAAGAGCCTCTAAAAGGAGATTTTATTGTCTTCATATGTGAAAAATTAAATTAAGAAAAGATAATTAACTTGACCTAAATCACAGCTGGGAAATGTAATAAAGTACCCTACATAGAAAAGTGTGCAAGCATGCCGACTCTATTTCCCAGTTGTCTCTTTGGTATTGGTCAGGTCTGTGTCTAGAATAAAACTAACTGAATACCTATAGGATGTAATGAGCTTACACGTAATCATTTTTACATTTTTATTTCCCATGATTTAATCTACCTGAAAATCAGTGGCTTAATCCTATGATTTCTCTGCTATTACATACCTGAGCATTTAGAAAGCAGGAAACAATTGTATGAGGAAGCAATCCTCTCCACTCTAACAGTAACTTCTGAATTCATCCTTGGCTTTAGCAGCTTGTTGCAGTTGTTAAATCTACTACTCTCTCTGCGTACCTGTGTGTACATGGAGGTGCACACGTGGGTACCTGTGCCTGTGAGGTCCAGAGAACAACCTGTCCCATGTGTGATTCTCAGGGACCATCACCTCTCCCTCCACCCCTCCCCCCTTTTTTTCTAAATATTAGAAAAGGTCTCTATTGACCTGGAATTTGCCAGAGACAAGGCTTGACTGGCCAAGGCATCCCAGGAATTTATCTGTCTCCACCTCCCCAGTTCTTAGATACAAGGTGTCATCACACTAGGCTTTGATGGCTTGAAATCTCAGGGCAAACTCAGTTTCTCCTGGTGTCCAAGCAACCATTCCACCTACTGAGCTATTTCTCCAGCCCCTAAACCTACCCATTATAAAATGCCATTACTTGAACACATAATTATGTACTAAGCGTCTTTGTAGCTACATTTGTGACATAGGAATAAGCAAATTAGATACTGGAGCACAGAAACCACAGATGGTCGGGCTTACAGGGAAGTAATAATAGCCGTTGGACGTGACCTCTACAACCTGAGTGAATCCTGAGGCACCATCAAAAGAGAAATGCATAGGGTTAATTAGTCTTTTCTCTGGGGCCTGTAGATACTACTATGAAATAGCAGTTAGTGTTTACAATGAGGAAAAGACTGAGCTACATTAAAATATTTTGTTAAAGAAATCATGGAAATATTGTATCTTTCAAAATGATTTGTCTACGAAATGACGATGGTGGTGGTGGTGGTGATGGTGATGGGGATGATGATGATGGTGGTGGTGATGATGATGGTGATGATGATGACGGTGACGATGAAAGTAAACCCAGAGCCTCCGTGTTAGGCAAGTCCTATTGCTGAGCTGCACGCCCCATCCCCATTTCTCTATCTAAAATTATTAAGTAATACTGGTAAATCCTTAACTGCTTGTCATGTTTAGGATGACAGTCTCAGGTAACTAGTGTGTGTGTGTGTGTGTGTGTGTGTGTGTGTGTGTGTGTGTTTAATAAGTTTCACTAAGAAAACTCAAATGCATATTGGAACCTGGGCCTCCATGAAGGGAAGCAGTTACCATTAAAATTCTAGTTGTGAAATGTGTTCAGAGGTGGGAGGTCCTTCTGAGTTCAAGTCTTGGTTGCAGACGTTTTCTGTCTGGAATTTTGCATCAGGGCTCCGTGTAAACACTGAGCAGAACTTTTGGCCTGACACCGTTGTGAAAGATTGCTCCGGTGGATATAAAACATTTTCATCTTGTGTTTCAGCCCATTTGATCTTGTCACCAGAATTTATAGCTTGGTTTTCCCCTGCAAGTATGTGTAAGAGTGTTTTTACTGAGGTCAAGGAGAGAAAGGTTAGAGTGTGCTTCAGTAGAAGGCACTGAGCCCTGTAGCATCACAACAGGTTAAATTGGAACTCTACAGAGCAGGTGTAATCTGAAGGCCATCGGGCTCAGAGTCACACAAACAGGAAGTTTTCAGAGCCTCTACATTCCTGTTTGACTTATGCCATTCCAACTTCAAACATGTTTTTCTGTCACCAGCACATAGGGAGTGTACTGGATGGGGTAATGAAATAGAACATGATTCAGGACTTTAGTGTGCCTTTAACCCTCCTCCTATTTGACAATCACTCTTCTTGTGGGAGGATAATTTTTCCCTGAGCATCATCACTGACACCCCAAAGCAGGTCTTCATCCCATTTCCACACCCTGCCTGCCTATTTTCTAAGCCACTTACCAAGTGCCAACTGTGTGTCAGTATGCTGTTAGCTTCCAAGGTTCTAAAGAGAAGGGAGATCACAGTCCCTTCCAGAGCATGATGGGAATACATCAGTCAGGAAACCCAGAGAGAGAGAGGGGCTCCTAACCCAGCCTGGCTTCATGAGGACCTGAAGCCAGACCTGAAACTACAAAATTCCAACAGCCCACAACTGTCGTACATGGCTCTCTAGTGATGAGGCCAAGGAGGCTTGGGAGGACTCTCCAGTTAAAGCCCCTGGATGTTTCTGGTGATTTGTTTAAGTTGTGGTTCATTGAGTCTTTAGTTTCTCTGGATATTAAAATGTTACAGTGTAACTAACAAACTGAGAAGAGGAGACCTGGAAAAACAAGTATCACATCAAGTTCTACCCTCAAAGATGGAGGAAATGGTAAAAGTTGAGTAAGAAGTGAGCAGCAGCGCTCATTGCTGAGAGGACCTATGCGGGAACCTTTTGTGACCTGCATGATGTTACTATAGTCACCATTACCCTTTTGTGACTCACAGAAAAACCCTAAACTAGAAGAGTGAGTTTGGCTTACTTCTCTGGAGCACAGTAAAGAAGACATGAATCTTCTGCTAAGTCTTAGGATATTCAGAAGCTTGGTGCTCTTTCAGAGGACTAAGGGTCCCAGCACCCACATCAGGCTGCTCACAACTACCTGTAACTCCACCTTCAGGGGACCTGACTACCTCTGCTACTGTCTGGGATACTTGCATGTAAATGAACACACTCGCGAACACGCACACACACACACACACACACACACACACACACACACACACACGGACACGGACACGGACACGCACAAATAAATCTTTTAAAATGAATAGGGACTGGCAATGTGGCCACTCTGCTAACCTTCTGTTGGTTGGCGTCTCTTCCCTGGGGCTGAATGGAATTTCAGAGTCCAAGTGTCACAAAACAGGGAGAAGGTCAGACACCCTCTGAGTCTATGATGACAAGGACGACAGGAAGATTTGGATTGTAGGCTGTCAGAAAGAACTGAATGATACCTTTGCCACTGGTTTAATAGTAGAGCAGCCTGTGAGTAAATTAGATCACAATCTGTGACAGAGGATGTGGTGCCCTGGGCCACCCCAAGATTGTATATAAACTTAGACAAAGAAACAAAGGTGAGAATATTTGGCTACTGTGGCCTCAGTTCAAGTAGCACAATCACTAGTGTAGGCTATGCCCAGTCTTCTGACACCTTCTGAAGATCACCATGGGTGTGCTGGTGTGGGGCTCTGTGACTGGTACCCATCATTATGAATAAAGGATGCTACCACCATGGAAAGGAGGGGTATACATACAGAAGAGTGATCCTTGGTTTCATAGTCTTGTAGGCCTCGCTGACTATGCTTGGAGCAGTCACAGTAATTACTGGTTATTTTTATAAGCTGTGTAAAATAAAATCTTACCGACTTAGGCTTAAAAAACAATCTGTTTTGTACCATATTTCAAGAGCTGCCAAACTCTGGGTTTGGCTGGCTGCAAAAGAGCAGCCTATTAGGAGCAAATTCCAGGGCTGGGGGTCACTGACTTGGAATGTTTTGCCAAACACTCCCATATTTCCAAAGTTGTTGGGGGACATTTGAACTTGAATATGATGGGGAAAGTTGTTTAAACCAGTTGTCAGTTGGCATGCAAGAATCTTGAGGTTTGCAGCTTTTTTTTGAATAGTTTGCCACATTCCAATGACTTGCCAAGCTACAGGGTCTGGCCACTATGCTTCTTGTTCTTTCTTCACTATCATCTCTGCATGCTCTCCCAGAGAAGCAAGCAATGGGAAAACACGCAGTATTGTTTTGACTGCAGTGTTCTTTGCAGTGATTTCTCAAAGTGGACAGTACCAGGTACCTACAGAGTTTTCCAACCATTCTAACACCTAAACCTCACCCCAAAATGAAGCAGAGTATTTGCAAAAAGGAGCCCAGGCACCTACACATTTTGAAAACTCTGAAATTGCTTCTTATCTGTGTTTCAAGTTGAACCTGGGAGGTGTCATCCCCAAGGCAGTTGGCTTTAAGGTGTGGCAGACTGAGTGGCCACTGTATGAGTTAGCTTTCTGGCTAGAAAAGGAAAGGGGACATAAACATTGCAGAAAAGGCAGCGTCAAGCAGTTGTCAAGAGGAACATATTTTAATATCGCTCATGGGAATTGGCTGCTTCTATGTATTTTTGAATTTGCTATAATATCTTTACAAGAGTAATACTGATAAGTTTGTAAATAATGATGATTTCTATTGTATATGTGAGTTACAATAGGGAGTTTATGAAACTAAAGAAACAAGTTTCTCTTCTTCAAAAGAGAGAAGTTATAATGTTTTGAAGATGCAAGGATTTCATTCCATAGGATAAGAATATAATGCTCTTCTGTTGCCCAGAATGGATAGAAGTCTTGTTGGGAACAGGAAGATGTCAGAGCTGTTTGGGTCCATGTGAAAAGATGGTCATTGGCACCAGTCCAGCTTTTGAATATTTCCCTACTAAGTTGGTGTGGTGAGAACATTGGCTGAGGGCTCTAGTGTGTTGGGCAATTCAGGTTGCCTTCACACTCCTCAGGTTTAGTGTCATGAGCTTTAGTTTATAAAGGGGAATAACAATAAAACTTTCCTCAGATTTGCAAAGAATTTGTAAAAGTATTTATCAGAAAGTACCTGGGAACTGATAAGAACTCAATTAACTGAGTTTTGTTCCTTCTATTGTTTATTTTTTTAAGCCACATATACAATCGAGGTAACACAGTAGCCACCAGAATGTGACAACAAGTGCCTCGTGTCTCTTTTGCCAGAAATTCTTACCAAGGTCTCCATCAAAGGTAGTGTTCTGAGCAGAACAGTAGGAGGCCTCCATGAGAGTTGCCTTGATATGGAGATGGGCTACCCACATGGTTCTCAGTTTGAAGACCTTTAGAGTTGGGTACAGAAGCATGTCTCACCTCTCAGTACAAAGGACTAAAGAAAGGAAGCTTCCCACGTTGGTGACTGATGTGGAGAAACATGGCAGACCATCTCTGAGCTATGATGTTGACATTAGGTACATCACATAATATAATAGCTGTTAGATGCCACTGAGATCACAGAGTGTGATCGCCACTTTCTTTTAGACTCTAATAACATCAGAAATGAACAGTAGAAGCCAGTGAAGCCATGACATACAGATGCTTCATCAGTCTTGACCCATTTTTAAGTTCAGTCAAGTGGTATTAATGTTAATTCTTACATTAGAAGGTACATTATCTTTCTCTCCATGTAACCAAATCAATTCTTATGGTATGTCTATTACATTGTTCTACTGCTCAATATCTTTCCTTGGATATTCATAAGTCAGGAACAAACCAGAATCCTCCCCCATCTCCCCCTAGTTTTTAGTCATGTATAGAAATCTACTCTGGTAATGTAAATATTAAAGGGATATTTAGAAGAGGAAGCTTCAATCATGAAGAAGGGAAAACATAATCAGAGCTCTGTTACTGAGATCATCTATGTGGGAATCACCACCTTCACTGACTGACCCCTCACTCATCTTCTGGGCATAAACCTAAAGTAGAGCCTCTGAGTGCAGTCTCTAGTGATTGCGATGATCAGACTGGCCTTGCAGAGGTTACTCGCTTGCTATGGTCCAGGAAGGAGGATGGAAGCTGGTTCCATACTCACAGCCTGCATCTTCTCCCACTTCATAGCTTGTATTTTATCTCCATCCCTCACAAGGAAGGGTGTGGATGCTAAGGATACAAACCCAAAGAAAACAACCACTTACTTCTTTAACAGAAAACCTAGAGAACTACCATTCTCGAGGTGCCTTGCCAAAGACAGGTATTGTCCTGCACTGGGGCAGGCACCTCATCAAACCTTGTACTGATGTCAGAATCCCGTGGCCAGACAAGACTTTTCAGGTCCAGCTGAGGTTCCTGCTAGAGAAAGTGGCACTGCTGCTAAGTCATCTATGACTTCCAAGCTAAGGTCAGTCTGAATGCAGATTTCATACCTGCATATAAAATAAGAATTATCCAACCATGTGAATTAATCAAAAAGTCAATATATCATTATTATATCTCCTTTTATATGATTTTTCTGCATACTTGTATTAAATCTTCCTCATCTGATCGCAAGATGCTCAGGTTAAAACAATTACCTGGTCCACCAATGATACTTGTCTTATCGGTAGATTGTAAATGGCAGCTCATTTTAAATACTCAGAGTCAGTTGTTCTCTTATATTTTCAGCATGAGGACAGCAGGGCAAGGAATTTGGTATTAGTCTGAAGCATCAGGAAGGAAATGCAGGAAGCGCAGGAAATGCCTTGCTCCACAGTCACAGTTTGTCCTGGGGTCAGCCAAGGTGGCTTTGCATCTCTCAGCTCTGTTTCTGTCCTTTGGAACCGAAGGAAACAGAAGCCAGAGAAGAGGCAGATAGTTTTGAACCTCACGACCCCAACGTACAACATGTTCTGAACCTAAATATTGTCTTCCAATCCAGCTATCTAAATTTAAGTACAATTTGGAGAAGAATCAGCCAGCAAATATGTCCACATTTCCTGTTGGATATCAAATACTAATCAGGGTAGCACACAAATATTGACCCCCAAAGAACAAAGGTCTCCTGAAATTTTTGCTCCCCTAAAATAAAATAAAAATTAGGGTGCCAGTCGCATGGCTCTGAGAGTAAGGTGAAGGTGTTTGTCGCCAAGCCTGGCCACCTGAGTTTCATTCTTGGAACACATGTGCTTGAAGGAAAGAATTGACTCCCCAAATTTGTCCCCCCACATTTTAGCTATGGTGAACATTCATGTATACACACCACACACACACACACACACACACACACACACACACACACCCCACACACAGAGCACATCAATCAATCAATACATAAATATAAAGCCATTAGGACCCAACCCAACTTAACAAAGCCTGTAGCAAAAATTGTTTCCCTATAATTGACAGATTTAGAGCCAGCGTTGGAGAAACAGTGAATAAGATAGATAATTCTAGAAAATCATTTGTTTATCTGAAATTAATTCCTGCCTGGATGATTTTTAGCCCTGGTAGCAACCCTCCATTCTCTTGTCCATCTCCTGACTCAGTTGGCCACAACTGGCATAGGCAGGCGGGACCTTTGGCTAGGACAATGTTGAAAGGATCACTGCACTGGTGAGTGTATTCCTGGATTACATGTGTCTCTAGTTTCAGGGCTTTTCTTGATCGAAAAGAGAAGGAATGCTGTTTCCTCCATGCTTAGAAAACCTTCAGTAGTAGCTATGACTGTAAAAGACTGCCTATTTAGCAATCACTGATTGTTAAAATGATGTCACTCAAAGGATCAGAGCTCTCAGCAAGCAGAGACGGGAGATCTCTGAGTTTGAGCATAGTAGCATCTACATAGTAAGTTCCAGGCCAGCCAGACCCACATAGTGATACATCATGAGACCCTGTCTTTATAATCCAAAACCAAAACCAAAAAGGTACTCAAAGGAGGAACCTAAGCCCAACACTTCTCTTCTAGCATTAGTTGTGTTTATGGTACTACTGAATAATATGAAGTTTCTTACATATTAAAATTAGTAACTCAAACTGGATCAAGATCTCAACAAATTGGGAATGCTTATTTGAAAATGTATCATTAACAAAAATTAAGACCCCCCCCTCAAACTTCCTAAGTAGGGGGACAACATCTAAGAGCTTTCTGCTCAACCCTAGTGCTTGCTGTGCTCCAGGGGAGGGCCCAAGGTATGCTGTATCTGCCACTCCCTGCAAAGACACAAAGGGCCCTTAGGATCCACCTTAACCTTGCATCCTACAGAGGATGAAGATGCAGAGCAGAAATGGACCTGTCACCTTAGGCTTGACTGCCTAGACAAGGCAGTTGTGATTTTCCTTCCTCTCCCCCCAGGACTGCCTGTGAAGGGTTGGGTTTCTGGTGGCCTTGAAGTCTTGCGACACTGCCAGACGATCATGAGGACTAAGCCTTGCATCTTTAGGAAGGATCAAGGAAATATTCCTATATGTTGATACCCGTCAGTGTCCACAGATTTATTCCCAAGTAAGCTCACAGGGTGCTTGCTAGAAGCTGCTGGGGGCAACCGAGGAGAGTAAGGAAGAACACAGCAGTAAATGGAGACAACTTCCTGGTCAGAGTTCATGGCCTACACCAGCTTCCCCTCTTACACTCGAGTCCTTCATTGGTGAAATGAGGAGACATTCCAGCTTCTCAGAGTTATTATGTATAAAATATTTTGTGTGTACTATTGGATTTTTTAAAAAGGAGTTAGGCACAGCGAGTCGTGACTGCAATCATAGCGCTTGGGAATCTGAGGCAGGAGGGCTGCTGTTAGTCTGGGGCCAGACTATACTGTACTGTGAATTCCAGTCCACTTGAGTTACAAAGTGAGACCTTGTAACCTGGGGCCTCGGAGTCAGTCACCATTCAAAGTGAGATAAATGTTGCTTGGGCATTTTTTGCCTACTGATCTTTTCCTTATATATTAGGGTTTTTAATGTTGTATTTTATAGTTTTGGGAATTTTGTTTGTTTCTCGTTTTCTGTGTGTATGTGTTTGTGTTTTTATTATTATTATTATTAGTTTGATTTCTGTTTGTTTTCTAAAGAGAGAGAGAGAGAAGAAATGAGTTGGGTTGGTGGTGGGGAGGATCTGGTAGGACCTAGGGAGAGGGAAATTGTGATCAGGATGTACTATATGAAAAATTATTTTCCATTAAAAAAAGGCCTGTCCTGGAATAAGTGCCCAAAATACCTTTACCTGTTATGTTTAAAATATCCCTAGATAAGTGTCCTCTAATGTTGACTTATAACTATCAAAGGAAACCATTATGCCTGCAAAAACAAAGCTCTTATCTATGTTTTTAAATACAATTTTTCTTTGAAAGGATGATAATTAAAGATATCGTACAGTTAAATGAACACTTAAAGTTAGGTGCTCCATCCATGGAGTTCATGTTTATTTCATTAGCCCAGAATTTATTCCAAGCCACGGCATATGCCTCTCATGTTGCCTTCTTACATTACAATTCATAATAGTAGCAAAAATTACAATTATGAAGAAGCTACAAAATGCGTTTATGGTTGGAGGTTACCATAACATGAGGTCACAGCCTTAGGAAGGTTGAGAACCACTGCTCTAAGTTCACCCTATTCCAGGTTTTCTCCCAGAGATCCTCAGATGTTTTGCCCAGGGCACATAAGAACGATCTTTTCCAGTGAATTTCTGGGAAGCAGTGTGCCTGTTTGCTCCCTGTCATTTCACTTCTGCTCAAAATCAAGTGGAAAAAATATCATGTAAGAGTTTGTGTTATGACTGGTTACAGCAGGTGGAGGTTTTCTTTGCAGTGACATTTCCAAGTGGTGTCACCCAACAGCTGGATCCCTTTGCTTTGAAGGAACCGGAGCCCTAATAGAAAGGGAGAAAGAAGCACTCGGGGGCCATAAACTTGCATCAATTTGGACTCAGTTTAGAGCTATTTAAAACCTCTCACGGTTGATAGATTACAAACCTTTAATGCTGCTCACTAAGAAATCATATCTGAGGAATTTTATTCTGTTAAACATTTAGTCTCCTTTAAACCTACTGAGTTGTTAATCTTTCTAAAACTTGTTTCCCCATTTTTGGTCTCCTTAGTTTTCATAAAAACCACTTGGAGTTTAATGAACTAGGATGGCTGAATACAAGGAAGGAGTGAGGGAGAACGTGCCCTGGGCTTGGTTTTAGGAAAGCCAGGGCCAAAGCTGGATTTTGCTACTACCTCAGCCCTCACTAAACCATTATATAAGCATCTTATATAATGAGTAGCATCACCTGGAAATATAAGGAAGGTTACATAATTTATGCTCAGTAAATGCTAACTGTATTGTCATGGAAACAGCTGTCACACTTTGGTGGGCACTCCTTGTGTAAGGAGGGGTTGCATGAGTATTATTTCTAAAAGTTTACATCCTGGCCATAGAGAGATTATCCTCCTTGCAAAGGAACTGAAATGTTTTTGAAACGGCAAACCTGTATAAATCTAGAGATTTTTATAATTGTGTTTTGTCTGTGCCAAAGATGAACAGTAATGTCTAGGGAGGAAAAGAGTATTTATATAGTGGCTTACTGAGTTGAAAATAAAAAGCATAGCTCTGTAAATATACTCCATTGAGGTGCGAATATAGAATTCATGTGGTAAAGTGGATTGAGCCTCACTATGACTTTTTCTAATATAGATCCATGCTCATTTGCACCAGTAGATTTTAATCTGTTGTTTATCTTTGCGTGTGTGAGCGCACGCGCATGTGCAAGTACTGATAAAACTATTTCTAGATTGACTCAGATTCATTACAAGAAGATCCAGAACAGGATTTCCTTTGGCTGTCCAAGAATATTTTGCAAGTTTCCTGAGAAGTGTACTTAGGTAGAGAATTTAGCCAGGAGCTCCTGAGCCACTGTGCTGTAAAGGACTTCCTGCAAGAACCAAACCACTGGGGCATGAGATTAGCTCTTATTACTAAGTCCCTCATTCTCTGTGCACAATGCTCTTTAAGGACATTTTTGTTTAATTGTTTTCTGCAGGGGGAGATAGAAAACAGTGAAATGCCTCAGTCGTGAGAGGATTATAAGATCAAGAGGCTGGAGCACACCTTGCTCTTTCAGGTCATAATAGCCTAATAAATCAATTTAGTCTTTACCACCTTGTGAAGCATTCAGCACTAACACGCATATCAGAAGGGCTTCCAACATCTCACCATTTCAAGCTTTTAATGTTGTGTATTTTTATATTATTCTATTTTGAGATTATCAAAAAGTCAGAACCTATCCCAAGGTTAACAACAGGCTCAAAGTTATTAGCCACTCCAAAAGACCCCAGAACTTGGCTTAACACAGCAGTGGTTTATTTTGCTCATCTTTCTTGTTTCCCAGTGTAGGTTGGAAGACTTCGTTTTCTGTTATGCTATTGTAAACATACAACCCAAGGTCACAGGTCAAGGGAAGAGGGAGGTGGAAAGACTTTTCCCAAGTGCTTCAGCTCAAAGTGGAGAAGATGCAGGCTAAGGTCGGATCATCATCCCTTTGAGGCAAAGCATCCTGCTTAGCCCCACCAATGTGCAAGGATGACTGGGAAATATGAGGGAACACATAGTGTTTAAGACATAGTTGCTCAGGACCGAAAGGCCAGAAAATATTGGAAGCATTTACCTATTATATTATTGATGGATCTAAATATCAATCAAATGAAGAGTAAAATGAAATAATATTATCTTAGTTTTCATTCACTTGGTTTTGTAGAGACGGTACAATGGTCGAATGTCTGATGCTTTCTTCTTTCCCATTTTAGCGTTGTCTGTTGTGTTTAAAACTCTCCACTCCTTAATGAAGAAATGAAATACTGGTCTAACTATATAATTCTTAGCATCTGTGTCAGAAAATTGACATGTGTCATACATTCCTTTGCATTGCTATGCCACTGTTGTTTGTATAGTGTGTCTTTTTCTTCCATTTCCACTAAATGGAAATAATTATGTATACTTTCAACAGCTAGCCAGTCCTGGTTTATACATTTAACACATGCTGGCTGGTTAATAGGTGATGGCAAGTTATATACAATAGCAAATATCCAGACCTGGAGTCATTAAACCCACGTGATACTCAATAGCATGAAAAGAAGGTGTGGCTGCCTGTAGTTAGCACGTCTACACTGCCGAGGGATTTCAGTTTGGATTAGTGCTTTTTATAGCATGTGCAATGGACTAAACTTGGAACTCTGCTTTGATTCTACAGACTTGTATTCATCAAATGTTACAATTTCAGTCCCCCATGCACCATTCCACATTAAAAAAAAATATATGTTCCTACTAAAACACACTCTTCCCTTCTAGTTCATATATCTATAGGTGAATTATAATTTGAATCATAATTGGTAAGTGGAGAAGTGGTGCCACTGTAATACATTTGTTACTATGATGCAGTATTCCCCCCAACATCTCAATGTTTATATTACTGAGTACCAGCACTTGAGTGCCAAGGACACTGATTGATCGGCACCAGCATAGACCAACATGGTCCTGTGCACAATGCCTATTTTCCTTGCACTAAGCTTGCATTTTATTATCATGTGTATGATTCATTGGAAGAGCTTATTACATGGTTGGCTCCACAAGGAGTACATTTTGCTGCTGTCCCCGTAACTCTGCAGCTCGATATATCCTTGTCCCTCTCCACTGAAGTCCTTTGTTTAGTAGAGAGTGTATTTCATCAAGATCTAACATGCTTTTAAAATAAGACTAATCTTTTGATTGGATTGTTATTGGTTTTATTTGTACCTCCGGTAAAAATTTGTATCCTAGAGTTGGTTACCTTGGAACTACTTTTATCATAAACTCTGGTTTTTTTTTTTGTTTGTTTGTTTGGTTTTTTGTTTTTTTTTTAACATATGACTTTCTAGAAAAGGTAAGATTGCTACTAGGGATGAGTTTGTCACACTGTAGTAGGAATGCCTGTGTACTCATAACTTAAGCTATGTGAACATTGAGGACTACAAGAATGTATCAATAGGACTGATGAGGGGCTTGCTTAAGCGGTTGCCATTTGGAGAGGGTTAGACAAAGCATCCTTGTGTGTCAAGGTCCTCAAATGCTGTTCACATGCAGCATCTTATTGAAGGCCAACAGTACAGGAATCATTATTAGTATTTCTACTTGATGGGCTTAGAAATCAAGGCTTAGTGGATAAATTTTTCATAAAGTATATTGGCGGCAAATAACTATAACTAGTTATTGGCAAATTTCTGACTATAACTAATTATTCTCTGTTCAACAGAACAGTTTGAGCGGCCCATTTATTTAATTTGCTGGAATACAGAGATAACTAAAATGAAACAGAAATCTCTTCTACGCAACTCCCTCTCTTCTCTCTGGAATTGATATAGGATCTCTTTTCAGCCTGGCTGCAGGCATAGTTAAATCATCTCAAACCTGGAGAGCGCCAGCCTTGGAACTATCCTAGAATAGGCAGAAGTGGAGTGTCCTGACAGCTTCTCACAGGGTCATGGGGCTTTTACGTGACTTCTGTCCAAGTCATCTAGCCTGATGTTGACTGAAGTCTGTCACTTGTCTGTACTTTCTCTCTATTCAATTTGGTTTCTACCTCTAACACTGTCTTGTCCAGTGCAAACATGGCAGACAGAACAGTAGAAGACCTGGCACCAACAATATTTCTGTCTTTTATGAGCTGCACTTCTATCCCAGGATACATTGTCAAGATGACTCATCAGTGTTCCCCAAGATTCGTGATGTAGGAGAGCAGACAGAATAAGGGCAAAGAAATACTGTTCTGTTCTTGGATAAATAAACTCTCCAAGCCATGTTACATACTTTAGAACAATAGCTTAGACCTTTTGTGTTTCCACCATTTGACAGTACTGACTAATTATATAGCTTAATAGAGACTTCTCCAGCCAACTTCTCAGGGTTCCTTCATGGACACACTTGAGTTTGTTTGGCATGTGCTTATAGAAAGATCCCAAAGAACCAGGATCACCAAGCTCAGTGGTGAGTGAGATCTCTCGATGAGGGCTGACTATCTGAAGTCTTTCCAAATCTTAGATAAGTTTAAGGGGCAGATAGAGAATGTCCAAAATGGGACCTGAGGTCTGGGTGGAGTATTTAGGCATTCTATAAGAGGGTGATTAATAAGAAAACCTATTGTTGAAATCACAGAGATATTTAAGAAGGTAACTTGTGTTTGGGATTAATTAAAAATTTCACGTATATGTGAGAAGACAAGCACCTTCAAATGTCCCATTAATGTCTGCATAATCTTCATCTTGCAATCGCACCATGACTTGAGTACAGATACTCACAGTCATTTAGGAGCACACACCTACCGTGGACAGCATAGCTTTCTGACCTAGCAGCCTTTTGCCTCCTTAGAAAAATGGAGGCTACTGACCCTTGAGATCTCTGGTAGTTTGGATTTTGATTCCCATAGTCTTGAAAAAGGCAAATCCCACAAACAATAAAATGTTTCTTTAGTTGGTCAGGGTTTAGCCTGTGGTTGGGATTTCAGCTATCCCAGTGGAGACAGAAAGAATGGAGAAATACAAAGCAGAAGAGAGGTCACTGAGAACTCTAGGTAAACACAAAAGGAAATGCAAAAATGCTTTTAGAATTCCCTTTTTAATTTTTCCTACCTGCCCACCAAGTAGACAAGGTTGTTTTTACACGTGGTAACACAAAATGGAAATTACACACATTATCCTACTTGCTGACTTATTCCATGAGCACAAAAAGCATCATTAGCATGTTCTGTCCAGAGATGGTTGGTCTCTCAGCCATGTGTAGAACTTTAGCTTGACTAACATGCACACTGACTTAAGAATTCTGTGTGTTTTATGTTCTCATACTTAATGGTCCATGGACTAATTGCTTCGAGCTGTAACTGTGCTTAGTTTCATGGGTTTAAAAAAAAATAGTAAATAAACATGGATATGCTAATCATTAATCCAAGTGATTTTTCAACACATAACAAATAAGTTCAATGTGGGAAGTGCATTTTAATATGTACACAAGTCATTCAAATTCAAATCTCCATCTTTATCTGTGTTTCCTCCCGTTGTCTCCCATTAGTGGTAAAATAACTAGGATGGTGGCTCCCTCTTAGTGGGCTGACAAGTAACCAAGTAAAACAGTCTGTATTTTTCCCAGTTTGAGTGCAGGAAGTCTAAGTTACAGAATACCCAATTACACAGTCTTATATTAGCTACCGAAGAGAAAGAATTCTACACTTGTACTACTTTAGGGGTGAAAAGGATAAAAGAGTCTTGAAAAAGAACATAGAGGACACTGAGACCAGGGTATTATTTGTCATAAATGCATGTGTATTTATATTACCTGAAAATAAGTTTAATTCTGAAGAAAACACCTTTTACATACTCTAGGAGGCTAACTGAAAGTGTGTTTTCTATGGTATAATATTCATAAAAAGTGTCATTTTAACAGTGACAACTCAGTAGCATTGTGAAGTGTTGTGCCCTGCCATTGACAACTTTATTACCCCTAATGAAACCTCATACCACTTAAGGAATCACCTCCATCCCCTCTTCTCTTTATCACGTGGTACCCACAAATCTGCTTCCCATTCTGATGACTATACTCACTCTGGGTATCTCATACAAATAGAGTTGCATGCACTGTATTGATTTTTGCTTCTAGAATCTCACTGTAGTGTTTTCAAGGCTTATACATTTTATAATATGCATCAAGACTTCATTCTTTTATATATGTGAATTATGTTCTGATATCTCTCTTTAAGACAGAGATAGCTATAGATCATTTTCTTATCCATTCATTAGCTGATAGGTGTTTAGGTTTCTCCAGTTCTTGGCTATTGTGAAAGGTGCTGTTACCGACAATTAGATACCAGTGTTTCTGTGAGCATGTTTTCTTTTCCTTGGAGTAATATAACTAGAATTAGAATGGTTTCATCTTATTTGTTTCTATGCTTAACTTTTTGCGAGATGGGCAAACTGGTTTCCATAATGAGGGAGCCATTTTATATTCCCACCAGCCATGGATGAGGTTTCTAGTAACTTCCCATATTCTCAAAATATATACTCTGATACACTTGTGTGTGTGTGTGTGTTCCTTTGACTGTGGGTAAAGTGGCATCTCATTTTGGTTCTGATGCACTTCCATTCTGATGATTAGAAATGGGAAGCATTTGTTTCAAGAGCTTTTGACTACTTGAGTTAACTTACTTGGAAAAATGCCTCTTTAAATCCCTTCTCAGTTTTCAAATTAAGTTGTTCAACTCTTGGTTGTTTAATCACTATTCTAAAAGAAAATGAAAACAAGAGGTGTTCAAGTATTGTTTTGTTGTTGTTGTTGTTTTGTAGGTTTCAGGACAAGGATGTATTTATATTGTGATAATTGTATTCTTATGTATATTTCTGAATCTGTTCATTGCCTGGGGTTACTGTATTAAATTGTCAAAACCACAATGGCCTAAAAAGCAGAAATTTATTCTGTCACTATGCTGAGAACCATATCAAGCTGTGGCTAGAGCTTGTTAGTTTGACAGCTCTAAAGTGTAAGTCACTGCCTCTGTATTTTATGCTAGGCTCTGGGATTCCCCGATGCTCTAAGGATTGTAGACGCAGCACACTGATCCTGACCCCAGCTTCCATGACTTTCTCCACTGTGCTTCTGTGTCTTGACACTTCAAATCTTCCTCTTCTTTCTCCTGTGAAGAGGCCACTCGTTGAATATGGGGCTTAATATAATCTTTCCTGAGAAACCAAAGCATGACTTAATTACAGATGCAAAGGGTCTGTTTCCAAATAGAGCCAAATTTATAGATACCGGGGTGAGTGGTTGGACATATTTGGGGGATAACAAAATCCAACCCACTGCAGTGTGTATGAGTTATGTCTTTTATAAATGAAAGATTTTAAGAAAAATAATGGGAAAACAACTTAATAAAAAGGTAACATATCTGTTAGGATTCAGATCCAGAACAAGAAGCTAAGGTGTATATTTAACATACCAATGTGGTACTGGCCTCTGGGTTCTCCCAGCATCCCTCAGTCCCTACCTATTGCAGGCCATGGCTGGTCTTCCCAGCCCTCTGTCCTGAACTTTTCAGCCTAGAGCCTGGGTTTCTCCTTCTCTAGAAGTTCTTCCCTATGTAGCACAGACATTTTGGTCTCTTTCTTTTATTCTCTCTCTGCAACTTAGGTCAGGGCAGGGGGTGTGGTACACCAGCAATGCCCTGCAGTAAGTAGGACTGAGAGATGCTGGGAGAACCGGGAGGCTCCATCCACTTTAGGTTGTTAAATATGTAAATATGCTTGTCCTGGATCTGAATCCCAACATCCCAGCCTTTTGTTGATAATAAATGAATAAGGGGCAATGTATGATGACTTCCTGATGACATTGGGGTGTCATTATTGGAAAGGAGGTCCCAAAAGCTGGAATGTTGGCTAGGTCCGAGAAGAGCAGGCTGCTGTCCAGGCTCTGCAGGGCCATCTGGGGCTAGGAACATGAAAGCCCAATTGAAGCAGTCTGAGAAGCAACCAGGGGGAACATCTGTGGGTAGATGGCCACTTTGGAGCTGTCCTGGATGTGGGGAATGCCTGGACTTGTCAGTATGCTGGAATATATACATATATATATATGTTGTTAGGGAACAGAAGATAAAGTTAAAGAATTTAGAGAGAAAAACCTTTTTCTTGAGTGTACATTTGAAACTTTTAGATCCGTAGTCTTGGTAGATAGAGGAGTAGTCCTTAGTACTAAGGAAAGGGGAATAGATCTCAGGTCAGGAATAGGCTGGTGGGAAGGAAAACAGGTCGTTCATTGACAGTACTTATCTTGAGGCCATGTAGATTCAAGTGGATTTCTTGAAGCTTGTAAGAATCTTTTTAAGTTTACAGTACATTCAAGTCAAAGTATCAATAGGCCAGACACCTGTAAAAGAGCAGAAACCTAATTGGTTTCTGAAAAATGTTTTTACTGATTATGATTCTGAAAAAAATTTTTAAATAAGATTATCAAGGAGCATTTCTGTGCTATCTTTTATTTTTTGAGAAAAAATGAGTAAGAATAGTTTCATACTAACATATATAGTAAAGAATGTGGTTTCTAATACTACTAAATACAGGTGGGTTTACTTTCTTTTTCTTTTAAGGATTTTAATTCTGTATTTGTGGAAGACATTCATAGATAATTTTTCTCTTTATATCTTAATCACTTTTTATAAATACATTTCCTTTTCTTTCTTCCTTCTTTCTTTTCTTTCTTTCCTGTGTTTTAAAATCAGAGTCTTGCTTTTCTGGTGTGTTGGGGTATCCAGCTGTGGTGGGAGAACTGGGTTCTGATGATGTCAAGTAGCCTTGGTTTCTTTTGCTTATGTTCTTGCCCTTGCCTCTCACCATCTGGTTATCTCTGATGTTAGCTGGTCCTGCTGTCTCTGACTATGGCTTGTCCCTCCTGCAAGCCTGTGTTTCAGTACTCCTGGGAGACCAGTTCTCTCCTGGAGGAATTTGGGTATGGAGAACTGTGGCACAGGGTCAGCTCCGGGTGCAGACAGAAACCGGAAGGATCCTGTCCCCAGCTGTTCTTTGGTTCCTGTGTCTTGATGGCTGTGGGTGGGTCCCTCTTGGGCCAGGAATTTGAGCAGAAATGGTGGACTTAACCTCTGCTCACAGGTGTGCCAGCACTCCACAGCTCTGGGTACTGTGGCACGGGATCAGTTCTGGGCACAGTCCTCTTTCCTACCTCTTTTGCATTCTGACTACAGTTCCCTTCCCTCTTCCCATCCTAGTCCCTTCTCTCACCTTCCTTCTGGCCCCCTCAGCTCTGCAGCCCCCTCTCCACTGTCCCCATCCACTCCTCTGTTTCTTTTCAGAAACTGTGGCATATCAGGTTGCAGTAAGACTAGGCACCTCCCCTTGTGTTGAGTCTACACCAGGCGACCCTGTAGGAGGAAACAGTCCCAAGTTGCCACTTGGGTAACAGAGTCAGA
This sequence comes from Mastomys natalensis, assembly GCA_021653895.1. Classification (NCBI taxonomy): domain Eukaryota; kingdom Metazoa; phylum Chordata; class Mammalia; order Rodentia; family Muridae; genus Mastomys; species Mastomys natalensis. The sequence goes on along the minus strand of JAJTUV010000495.1, from coordinate 139,165 downwards.
GTCATCTCCTATTTCCACTGTTAGGAGTCCTATAAGAAGACCAAGCTATACAGCCTTAACTAAGTCCAGAGGGCCTAGGCCAGTCCCATCCCATGCAGGCTTCCTGGTTGCTATTCAGTCTCTGGGAGCCCCTATCACCTGAGTTGGTTAATTCTTTTTTTCTTGTGGTGCCCTTGATCCCTCTGGCTCCTAGAATGCTTCCTCCTCATCTTTCTGCAGAGTTTCTCAAGCTCCATCTAATAATGTTTGGGTGTAGGTCTCTGCGTGTGTTTGCATCAGCATGTGGCTTTATTTAAATATTTCAAGAATATATGTAAAATTTCTGTTCCTACCATTATCATCAGTGCTGTGTGCTTTCTGCATGTGTCCTTAAGTCATTAATATTGAGATTTGAGCATTTTTACCACTGTAAGCCCCGACTTTGGTCTTGTTTTCAACTGACTATGGATCCATGTCCTCAACAGTGTTTTACCCCAAGTATTTTCTTATTTTATTATGACATGCAGTTTGTATCCAATCCCATTAGGTTCTCATTTCGTATAATGTAAGTGAATTAATCTTTTCTTTCTGAGGATTATGATTCAGTATATTAAGAATTGAATTAGTAAGTTGTAAAGTCCCTGGTAGGATGTGGAAACTCTGTGAAAATCGGTTCAATATGCAAGCATAGAAATTCAAGAACATGTCCAATGGCTTACTCAGAGGATGGAAATTGTGGAAGCTCCTACTGAACCCTAGAACTAGTGTGGACCCTTTTATTTTCCTTAAAAGTGCTGTTTAGAAATAGATGACAGGATTTGTCTTACTACATTCTCAAACTGTGACTCCATAGTGAAGGATTTCAAAGACAAATGTTAGAAGCTTTCATAAATGTCACTGTATGGAGACAAAGTCTGAATTTATTTCACTAGGGAGAATGACTCTTTCTTTCTTTTTTCCTTCCTTCCTTCCTTCCTTCTTTCCTTCCTTTGTTTCTTTTTTCTTTAAAGCCTTTTCTTTGAAAACCACTTGACAGGTGGTTTTAAAAAATATCATATTTTTTGTCTAAGCTAATCAGAATTTATCTAGAAAGTCATGACTTGTGGGTTGGTGAAAAGTTAAGGGAGTTCAATTTTTTCAGTTTTCACAAAGTCCCTTTATACCGTTAAATTAGCAGAGAACCAAGTATTTATGAAGGGTCCACCCCAGTTGTGTTGCTGATCTTTGATCATAACAGGAAATAGTAATGACATTCAACATATGAGGGTAATGGGCTACAGGTTCCCCTATGAAAGAACCAAAATACAGCTGAAGCACTCACTCTGGCACTTCTCGCTCTGAAACCCAAGCCAGGCTGCTAGGTTGTGTGGATGGATTAATGGGTCCCTCATTTAGCTGTGTCTTAATAAGAAAATCCTCATACCAAGCCAAGATTATTCTTTGATAACATCTTGTTCATTTACATCAGTTAAAAATTATTCTTATGTGCACAGTGGAGAATTCCGTGTTAATCTAATCTAGCGCTGACAGTCAGTGAACTTCTCATTTTCCTTCTGCTTCGCTTTTACTCTTCGGTGGGGTTTTTAACAAAGACATAATATTCTCAATTTGCAGACTTAAATGTAAAGCCCTCTAAGAAATTTTCACCCCTACATGGTAAACTACAATAGGTCACTTTTATTTGCTATGTCTCTTTTACTTCTAGGTGTATGGTGGGAAGGTTTTTTTTTTAAAGCTTGGTGAATGAATGTAACATTTTTATTATTTATTTGCAAATTCAGTCTCTCCTCTCTCCCTCTCCTCCTCCCTCTCCTCTCCTTCTCCCTCCCTCCCTGCCTCCCTTCTTCCCCCTCTCTCCTTCTCTCTCTCCCCTTCCCTCTTTTTCTTTCTCTCTCTCCCTTCCCGCTCCCACCCTCCCTCCATTTTAATTTTTTTAAGTAGTCCTCAGAGAGAAAAGGATATTTTGTTTATTGTTCGTTTTTGCTTAAACTTTATTGAGACAAGTTGTAACTGTCTATTTTCCTCACCCTATTTGCTCCCATTCTTCCCCGTCTCTCCCTTAGCCATGTGGAGGGATGATGCTCTCTGGATATAGCCTTGGGATAAGCCAGCCCTCAGATTCCCTTTGTGTTAGGTTAAAGAATGAGGACTGTCACTAGACCCGGACATAACTGCACTGCTAACAAATACTCCAGCCTGAGCAGAGCCATTTATTCTGATAGAAACCACTTAGTCCATGTACATTGGCATCTCATATTCTTTCTTAAAGGTTTTAACATAGTTCTCTTTTATTCTTTCGTGGTAATTGTATTGTTTGCTTATTTAGATAAATTATGCTTAAGTACATATGATATCAAAAGACAACCAAGGTTATCTTTGAAAGGATGGAAAATGGACTTTTACTAGAGTGAGCTGCTATGTAAAACTCTCAGGATCCTCACTATTGTCTTATAAAAGCCGACATCTGAGTCTAAGGCCACTTACTTATCTATACAGTTTTCAAGATACATTCTCCATTTCTCCACAGGTTTAAAAATGGCTCCTCATAATACCGAGTGATGGATTATGGGTCCCATAAAGCATACAGCAGTATGTGTGTGTGTGTGTGTGTGTGTGTGTGTGTGTGTGTGTAAAGCTTTCCTAGGAAATGTTCACATTTTAGATGCTTTATGTTTCTCTTAAACTACTCAGTCTGGTTTTACTACCTGATTTTCCTAGAGAGTTTTCTGAAAGTTCGTGTGATACCAACTAACACCACATTTCCTGAGCCAATTTGTAGAGAATGAGCCTTTTCCCCCGCTTTGTGTTATCATAAAGTTATAGTTTGAGCAAGTCTAATTTATTGCAAGTCTACTTAGAAGTAAAACCCAAAGTTGTCCAAAAAAATTGTGTATCTAAACTAAAATATAAAATAAGATAAATCTCTGATTTGGTTATCTGAAACAAAGGTATTTTAACTTAGATAAGATGAATTGTACCAATGAATACAAAAAAGAAGACAGACAGGAAAGAAGGAAGGAAGAGTGAAAAATTATGTCTTTATAATGTTGTATAAAATTGCAGATTTACCCAAGACAGTGCAGTGACAGGGCAAAACACTTTTAAAAAAAATGTTATTCTTGTCTGATTTTTATTCATTTAACAGGTTTTATTGGGCAGTTACTATGTACCAATATAGCTATTAAATTTCCCTACAACCAACAAAACTATTATTTATAAAATAAGTTTTAAACAATGCAGCATAAAGAAGAAAACGTAACATGGAGGGAAGGCATGGGGAAGTTACAGTGACTCATTGTCAGTCATTCCTTGCTTCTTCTGTCATTCTGTCCCACCATCCAGGTCATCACCTCCATTAAAGTTCACCTTTAGTCCTACATGGCAATTGCTCCTCATGATGGTCTTGCTCAGGCTGCCACGGTGGGCTCCCAAGACCAGGTACCAAGTTTACATGGCAGAAATGCATTTCTCACTCTTCTGGAAGCTGCAAGTCCAATGTCAAATGGACCTTAGGCTGGTCTCTTGGAGGTTTCTCCTTATAGATGATAAACGCCTCTTGTCATTGTATCTTCCTCTGTGTGCATAGAGGACAGGGGAGAATGGAAAAAGGAAGAATCAGCAAGAGCTCAGACAAGTGTCTCCCCCTCCCTTGTAAGGACACCATTCCTGTTGGATTAGAGATTCACCCTAATGACTTTCCTTGACTGTAATTACCTCTGCAAGAGCGTGTTTACCAAAGCAGTCAATAGGGCTTCAGTGCTATTTTGATGGGATACAGTAGAGACCAAACAGAACTCTGATTGTAAAAGAGACGTTCACACTTGAGGAAAAAAGAGAGTAGATGGACAAAGAACAAGCTGGAGGACAAAAACGAGGCAAGCCTCTTGGTGGAGTCGGGTCTGCAAGGAGCTCCCAAGATGTCTCATACGTCTCTGCTTTTTACTGGTTCATATATGTAGAACTATACATATCTACAGGTGCCATCTAGACACGTGCTTTGCTGCTGCGTGAGAAGTATTTTATCACTGAAAAAGGAGGAATATACATCAGAGAATATACATCAGACTATGTTTGCCCAGAATTTAGCATAACATTAAGTACTTTATAGGAGAACAACATTGTGCACATAAGCTAGTTCTCTACAATTTAATACAATGGTTTTGGGGTAAACATATAAGAGCTTCATGGGAACACAGAGAAAGAATATCAATGGAGGGAACAGAAGAGGATGACTTCGAAATATCCTTCAAAAGATGGATGAGCACGTGTGGGGTCAAAAAAGGAGGAAAAGAAATTAAGGAAGAGGAGAGAACTTTTGCAAACAAGAGTTCAGGATGTTTCAGGAAACTTCACATACTAAAGGATGCCATACCTTGATATGCCACAGTCTGGGAGGACAGGGTTGGCAAGGAGGGATGAGGCCTCATTTAAATAGGTTTAAAGTACCACTAGGAGAGTAAGAAGACACATGTTTGAGTCTGAAGAAAGCATTTACAGAATAAGGTATGTTATAGCCAGATGACATGGTTCTAAAACTATCCTTCTGGTGACAGAAAGATCAATTGATGATTGTAGACTGTGTGTGTGTTTTGTATGCGTGCGTGCACACATGCATGAGTGCATATGTGCATGTGCATGTGTGTCTGCACATGCACACATGCAATGTATGAATGCTTTAACATAAACATCCCATTAAAGGAAAAGTATCAGTTTCCTCTGACGTGACAAGGGGTGTTTGTTCTTGTTCCTTGGCTGTGATAGTTTCTGCCTCGTTAAAGATACAAATAAGGAATTAACATCAGACAGTTGAAAAACTACATAAAAACGATTGAGTTCAGTCAGAAAGCTCAGAAAAATGTACATTTTCAGGGAAATTAGCCAACACATTCACATTTCGCTACATTAATCTTGTTGCAACCGGGTGAATCTTGCTCATAATTGTAGAAACCTCTCAGTATTCCTTCCCACTATTTTTTGACATAATGTTTCAGAAATAAACGTTTAAGCCACTTCTAGCATGGTGGAAAGTCCTAAGTTGAGTGACGAAATTTCTTTTGCATGGTTCCTGCATGTTTCAACATTCCTAAAATAGAGCTGTCCATAGAGGGTCAGGAAGCATCAGTAAATGTTGACCTACTTCCGATAGTTTTTAAACTTCCTCCAGGGTAAGTAATGATAAATCCAAGTTTCTTTCTTAATGCAGCTCACCGTTCCACATCTGAAGAAACAGTATTCCATCTATCCAAATACCACTAAAGTGAGCAGACCATGTACAGGTTCTGATAGAAAATTCTAGTAGTCATTATCCTTTAGGGAAGGTGCATTTCTTTAAAGGAATAATGAAAGCTAGTCATAGTATCAGTTTTAATCCTCAAATCTTGCTTTGTTCACCTTGACGACTGACTTTGAGTGATGTACACATGACCATGTGAAGAGACAGATTCCATAATACTCACTCTTGACCAGATTTCTACCAGGTTACTGTTCTCTTTCTTTGCCTCGGAAATAACCTCATGATGCCTCTTCCTGATCATGCTTCTTTTGTCTTTGCTGGCCCTTTGTCTCGCTCTCAATGGGCTAAAAGTATTGAAACCATAGAGACTAGGTTATGCATAAAATAATAGACATAATTATGGGAACATATTCCCCTAAAATATATGTGTTGTGTGTGTGTGTGTGTGTGTGTGTTTACTGGGATTTGAACCCAGGACCTAACACATACTAGACAAAAACTATTACCACTGGGCTATGTACCCAATCCTGAAATATAAGTTTAAAGTAACATTTTTAATCTTTGTTTCAACACTATTCAAATCCTCTCCTCCAAGTTCAGAGGAAAGCTCCCACCTAAAGTTAAGCTTCTTGTAAATAACAAGTACTTAGTAACTGCTGTAGAGATCCAAACATCAGAATGCTTCCATTTAAGGGAAATATCAACTGTAGGTCTTGGAGATATTGGCTATCACATCTGCATTCACTTGCTTTTGGAGATGCTCTAGAGGGCTAATGGAAAGAATGTAAAAGATGATGCGACCAGAAAGGAATAGAGTTTGGATCCAAAGACTTTCCCTGTTCATCTAATGTCTTAAATGCTAAGACATCTTGGTAGTCTTAGCAACAATTATAGCTAAGGAAACATTTATAGCTATCTCCAAACCAAAAAAAAAAAGGGGGGGGCAAGGATCAAAAAGTTATCTTTCTTGTGAAAAGAAAACAAGCATTCCAATGCTGACCCTGTCTTCTGAAGTATGTCAGAATTCCAGCCTACTGGGACTCTTCTTCATTTCTCAGAAACCCAATGTCCTTTAACACAGTTTCTGATTCATTTTCCAAATGTTCTCAGGTGGATAACAGATTATATTCAGTTGGCTTACATTAGTTCCTTTGATAGTCTGGATCTGTTTGGAGTTGAGTGGAGACACCAAGCATCTTTTAAATGAACAGAATGTTTGGTAGTAAATGATATCATGGAGATGTACTGTAACTAGTAGCTAAGAAGGGAAGAAAAATATGCAGTCATACTAGTTTAAATGTCAATGGATTTCAGTGGATTATTAAAAGCAATACGAGACATCCAGAAAATAAAATAGCCTGTTGTGTGTTATAGGGAGATCTATAACGGCAGCCATTACATGGAGAACATAAACCTGCTGGTTATGACTGCGAGCAAATCCTAGGATGAGCAATATATCCCTACAGTTGTTTTGGTATGAGTTGTGCTATCAGAGTTTGCACAGTACTTATGGAGCTTAATAAGTGCTCCTGAGAGTTAAAGCAGAAAGTAGGTAAACTGTATTTGATCAAAACTGACATAGTAAATCTGTATTCTCAGCCTCCTGCTTCTAAGTAGTATGGCAAATCAACAACAACAACAAAACAGAGAGAGGGGGTAAGGGAAACAAACTAACTGTAATGTGCAAAATTTAACATCCCTTGAGTGCCGAAGGCATAATAAAACGCAAGTGAACTTCATCTTATGTCTTCATCATTTTTGCACACAACTTAAAATTTTGTTTTTGTCTGTTGGCTTATTTATTTATGATACCATTGTCCTTTATAAAAGCTCCAGCAGGACTGGAACTCACCATCTAGCCCAGACTGGCCTTGAACTTGGGATCCACCTTCTCAGAATCTTGAGTACTGAAATGACAGGTGTGTGCCACCAAGCCCATTTCTAATAAAACATTTTTTAAGTCTAGGCTTATTCCTGATTTGGAAAAACGTTGGAGCTAACTCAGGATGCCAGTAATTATTTTCTAATCTAAACAATAACAAGTTAGTTCAGTAGAGTTTCCACATGTTGGAATTTTTCTAAGGAACAAAGTGTTACATTTTTAAAGTGATATGATATAGCAATAGGAGGGACTACAATTAAAAAGTTTAGCTTTAATACTCAAATTTTAACAACCTAAGCAAATGCTTTAAGATACTATGTATTTCAAAACACCTACATTGTTCTTTTCTGTCCTTTTATGCCTTGTTTTTTTGTTAGGACCAAGTATATTTTTGCTCAGTTTTAGTTTTGATCTTGAAATTGGAGAAAGAGAAAGCCACTTTTGAAGCTTTGTATGCTATCTGCACAACTGAGGACATAATAATACTCCAACCTAGATTTTGGGTCAAATCTTAGCCACATAACCACATGCATTCAGTCAACTGACAGACTCCCTACATGAAAGAGCAAAACAAACAAACAAACAAACAAACAAACAAAAATCTCTGTAGTCCCCTTGCTAAGAGGTTCTTTGAAATGGATTTTATTAGTATATAACCCAAAACTAAATGACCAGTCCTAAGCTAATTTTTATTAATATGCACAAGTAGTTTCATGGATCAGGAAGGCATAGAAGATCATACACAAATGCTTTTTCGGGTTTAAAAACTGCTATTGGGTTTATTAAAGTTAAAGACAGAAAGAAATCTCTCAGCCTCTATACCACTCACATCAAAAATGCTAATTAATAGGTTAGGTAAACCAGTAATAGAGTCTCTTAAAGTCTGGGATTTTAAATTGCCAATTAAAGCAACTGGGTAAGTTGAAGACGTTATTTACCATACTTTGCCTTTCTGACTCTCAGAAGTTCCTGTTGCCAACACCACCAACAGTAACCTTTAGAGAGCAAGAGATGGCTGAGCTAGGATCCCAACACCCAGGTAAAAAGCTAATTTTATCTACAGGGCCTGTAACCTCAGCACAGAAGGAGCAAGTGGTGACACAGACAGGCGCATCCAATTTGAAGAGGGCCACTACCCTCACCAAAAAGCTTTGAATTCCAGGTTCAGTAAGAAAGCTAGATAGAGAATCAGGAGAACATTCAGTATACTATGGTGTACACACAGGTATGCGATGGCGCACACATCTTCATACACATGTACACATATGCATTCACACAAACAAAGGAGTTGGGAGAGATTGGTGTTAAGTTAATAAAATCCGTTTTGCAGAGATTCCACCAACTCTTTTTTCAGGTTCTTACACATCATCAGACGGTCCATATTATATTTCTGCACAGTCCTTAGCTGCACCGATTTGTTTTGAAGTGTAATGCGCCTTTCCATAAGCAATGCTAAACTGAGCCGTCTCGGAAATAATGAGTTCAACTCTCAGAATGTCCGTCCGGGCAGCGGGACAACAGCCCTACGCTCCCGTTGCTTGCACAAACACATGAGTTGTATTCCCACAGTGGGATCTGGGACTCCTAAGGTCCTGCAGCTTTTTTATCCTGTGAAGCACATGATACTGACGGGGAGGGGGTCTGGTTCTGAGAGTCAGAATTTCCAAGACCAGAGTAGACACAGTCTAAAAAGAGCCGGTGAAGCAAGCGATTATTTGTGGTGGGTGGCTATGGGTAATGAACAGATGTCTGTAGATACTACAAAGGGAAATAAACACTGCCGAAGAGCTGACTTACGTAGGAAAACTTTAAAGGGGGATTTTTTTTTTTTTTAAACAGTGATGTTTGGGAACACCCTGGTGAAATTGAGTATTCTGGGTAACGCTAGCACTTCTGAAAAGGAACAAGTTCTTGTAGTCAGGATGACCTCTCTGCTGAAAATCATTCATCTTTTCTATTTATTCTGTCCTTAGGGGGAAAAAAAACCACGAAGAAAACACTTATGTGTTAAGAATTATGCTTCCTTGGGTCCTGCCCCATGTCCCCCCACACACATGTATACACAGCACTTTGAAGATCAAATGCCATTTGTTCACAACTAGAGGTCATGGACTTTAGAAGCAGAGACAAAACAATTCACTTACTGCAGCAAACTGAATTCACAAAGCCGCCTCCCAGGGTGAAGCTGAAAAACACATGAATATCAGGGTGTTTGAGTTGACTTTTCTGGCCTTGCTGATGGAAGGAGATATCTTGCTGACGTGTTCCATCATTTCTGATGGAAAGACTGGGAAAGGCTTTTTCTTGATATCACTATATGGAGACACTTTGCTTCTTTTTTTTTTTTTTTTTTAAAGAAAAACATGAATTAGACATTTTTTTTTATGGCAAGTATGGATTTTCTGTGTTTGAAGTGATAATGCCATATCCAGATTCCTTTCTTCGGGACTCTCTGATCAAGGCTCCATTAATGGTCCTGTTTTCAACAGTTGACTTCCCTTACCTTTGCTAGCAGAGGGTTTTGGATCATTTTCATAACCAAAAAGCTATAAAAGCAATCTTTTCAACTTTCAGATTGACTACAAAGATGCTATCCTATATTTGTTTGGGCCAGATTTTGTTACAATTTCAGCCATATTTTCATTCTTTATGGTAACTATATACCTCAAAATTAAGATCCAATTACTTAATCCATGAAGGGTAAATTAATTAAGACTTCAGAGACACTGTTTTATATTGTAATTGTTTATATACAGATGAGACTTATTCGAAGTCATCAATTTATGTAACTTACTCTTACCTTGTTAGATATCAACTCATTCAGTCTTTAGATTGAAACAGTTATCAATTCCTTACGCGTGGTGCACCCTTTAATCCACACTTGAGCAGAGGAGGCGATTTCTGTTTAGACAGCCTGTTACAGTAGTTCCAGATAGCAGGCACACAGAGACTGTCTCGAAATAACCAAAAAAAAAAAAAAAAGTTCCCCTGTTGCTAGGTTGGAAAACCATCCATGGGAAGTTATTAAAGGAAAGTAATGACATTGGAATACATTTTCTTTGCCACATTTATTTGATGTCTCTTGCCTTGGGCTCAGAATTTGCAAGGTAGAAAGTTTCATTAGCTATTATGTATTCCCATCTGGATGACATCAGATCAGCATTGCTGGGCCAGATGTTCAGCCCCAGTCTTTCTTATTGAAGGAGCAGGCACACAGGCCACAGAGACTCTTCTTGGCGCTAGGAAAGTGAGGACCATGGAGTGTGACTCCCAACTGAGTCCACAGTATCTGAAGATGCACATAATCTTCTACCTTCATTTGAATTTTTATCCTTTTTGTTTTCCAGTTCACCCCTCAACTATTCCAAAGCTCCACAAGGTTAAAAACTTTCATGGGCCAGTTGAACTTCCTACTTAGATGAGTCATATTTTCATCATTATGAATCTGACCAGTTCAATAGCTGGTTACAGAAAGTCCACGATTTGACCTCAGGAGACCTGTATTGATATCTTAGGTCTGCTGTTAATACGCTCGGCTTAGACAACCTTTCCAAGGTTCAATTTCCTAACCTACAAATAAAAAGTAAAAACTGCCAACCCGTCTAACCAATTACTTAATATGTTATTTCTATGGAAAAATATTTTAGAGCAAGTAAACTCAGACCTGGAAGCTATGTTATCTGTTTCTCTCATTTATTACCTTGCACAGTAAATTCCATTCTGAAGCAGAAGGAAAGAAAAAAAAGAAAGAAAGAAGAGAAAAAAGAAAGAAAGAAAGAAGAAAGAAAGAAAGAAATAAGAAGGAAGAAGAAGGAAGGAAGGAAGGAAGAAGGAAGGAAGGAAGGAAAGGAAAGAAGAAAGAAGAAAAAGAAATACAGAAAAACGATTTAATTTACAACTTTCAACATCACAGCACCATCTTCCTCTTCCTCTTTTAAGTACTATACACATAACATATGGCAGTACTTGAAAAGGAGCAGATTCCTTCACTTCTTTTCTCTATAAACGTTCATTTCCATGATGTCCTCCAAGAATTTGGTCCGAGCTCTGTTGCCATGACTATTTTCCCATTCCAGCCTCTTGAGCATCCTTCTCAGACAGTTGCCACCAAAGAAGAGTTTCCTCCTCCCATCACTCTCTGAGGAGACAGAACTATATGAACTAATTCTTGTTAGGGAGAAGATACTTCCTTCTAACGTTGTCCCTGGGTTACCTGTCACCAAGCTTTTTTTTTCTAGTTTTAGGGATTAAAAATGAACAGTGATGCTTTCCACAGGATTGTGGAATCCTGTGAAAAGATGGAGAAGCCTCTCGGCTGTTGAAGCTCACCCTCGTAATACTGATGAGACTGGCACCCATAGGACTGTTGGCAAATTTAGTAAAATGAAGGAGGAGGAATAAGACATGGTACCAGGGATAATTATTAGAGAGCAAATTCTCAGGGATACATGCGAGTGAGGCTAGCGTTCCCTTTAGACATCTGAGTCTAGACTGTGCTGCTTCATTTCCAGTGACTTACAATGTTTTCCCTGTCTGAACTCTCAAGCCTCTCAGACTGGCTTGTTTTTTATGTTTGTCATTTGTCATGTTTCTTTTTTCCTTTCGTTGAGAATAAGTACCATTTTTGTCTTGCTTCTAGAACATAAAGTGCCAAGAATATCTACTATAATAAAACGGACATTGAGCTAAGTTAGGAGATGCTGCTTTCATTCTTTACCTACTCCTTTAAATCCTAAGGACAAGTTGTAAACTACATTTTTAAAAATGTTATCTCCTGTGCTACAGGATCCTTGGTGCCTCAGAAAACATAAAAGGGACAGATTTACAATCACTTTGAGCAAATTGCCTGTAGAATTCTAAGGACAGGAAATGGGGGGAGGGAATGCGGCACCCACCCTCAGACATTCCATGCAACATGTAGAATAAACAGACACAAGAACACCAAACACTACAGAGTGAGTTCCAGGACAGCCCGGGCTACACAGAGGAAACCCTGTCTCGAGAAACCAAAAAAAAAAAAAAAAAAAAAAGAACACCAAACACTCTTGGTCTCATGTTGAGGAGTAGCAAAGTGGCCTTTAGGAGGGAATTTCAAAAAAGAAAAAAAAAAGATAATGTGATGAAAATATGAATCCATCAAAGGAGTCAAATTGACCCTGACAAAAAAAGATGCTTTCCCAATTTTATCTAACACTTGTTGATTCCTTTGAACATCCATCACTTCTGTTACCGGCATAGACATGGCGAAAAGAAGCATGTCATGGAAAGATACTTCTTACACCTTAAGAGGAATATGATCCCATGGAGATTCGATTCATGAAATCTGGGTGGAAGCTGAAATTCACAAGCCCCTGGGTGATGGCCACAGCTGGTGTACAGTCCTCATGGTAGTGTTCTGGTCCTTATATCTCTTGAACGATTGTTTTCAGTTATGGACAATTTGGACTCCACAAGATTTTTTGGCAGTTTCTAGAGATCATTTGGACTGTCGTAACTCACAGAATGTCACTAGCATATCATGTGCACTGGGGCTATGAACATAACTAAACACCTTTCAGCACAGCCCCTTAAGACAAAATTGCCTGTAGTGCCAAGGGTAAGAGACCACACTGCAGAGCCAACATTTTGTACATTTCTTATGTGAAAGAAATAATCTGTTGAAGCTGTTGAAAACCTTAAACCCTGAATATAACAGGTAAGCTCATGTACTGGGGGCTTAGAGCAGAGGGTGATCACTGTTGAAAATATCTAACTAGAAGAGGACGTAGGGGATAGTACCCAGCTGTGCTCCATCGCCTTGAGGAATGAAGGGGAAATGTGCATAAAAGGATGCGTCCTGGCCATTCGCTCTTTGTCTACTTCCTTCGTGCCAGCCAGGAAGACTGTTTCATGTCTCACACCCATATTTGTCCTGTGTGTTTTACTACTCACAGAGAACGTCCCAAATCCTGGGTAGAAATTTTCTTCTCCCTGCCAAGTCCCATCCATCTCCCCCTGGCTTTAGAGCTTTAAAAAGTCTTCTTTCACTGGGATGAATGACTGCCAGCGCCTCTCGAGCCACAGCTGGCATCCTTCCGTCTGCAGCATCCTATCTTTCAAACTACAAATGTGTTACTGCCCATCTGTGCATGAGGAATTGTGCCAGAGTTTTATAAAGGATAAAAAGATGAGGAAGATGGTTCCCAGTTTAAGACTTTCATAGTCTAGGGGGAAATTTTCCAATAAGTAATAGTAGCATAAATCGTATTTAATAGTTATCTTGGTAAGAAGTTTCTTTAAAAATCAAAGAAGAGGTTTTAGGAACTCAAAGATCAAGCAAGACCATATAGATAAATCTACACATGAATGATTGTTTTCTTCTGCAAATATTTTCTCTAAATTAGGTTAGAATCCCATGCATCAATAAACAGTTATTGCCACTACTGTAACTCAAAGATTATGAGTTAGAATAAGCTGGATTTAGAATATATTTATGAAAAAATGTAGAGTGAATAAGAGCCAGGAGATTGGATATGTTAAATCTACCCAATCTATAGGAATAGAACAGAAAAGTTTTCCAGAATCTGTGTGATTGAATCTACTTTTGAGAAGCTGAATTTAATCACTTCTGAATATACCTTAGACTGTGCTGTTATTATATAAAGTGGGGAGTCATTGAGAAGAATTGTTAGTTACATTTAGGAGATGGATATTGAAACTTGTAAGTATGTTTTCAAAACTAGGACCAAAAGAGGAATTTGGTACCCTCCATCTGAGCTTGTGGTTTCAGAACCTTTGTACATGGTCACCCTTCTTGTAAAACTAAAAAAAAAAAAAAAAAAAAAAAAAACTGGATTACAGGAAGATTAAAGAGATAATCTATCAATGTATATGTAATGTTTACTGAGCATGGACTAATGAGAGTATTATTTAATGTAAGCTAAAATGCTTGTGAGGCTATCATAGTCCACACTGTTGCATGGAGGCATTTTTGTATTACTACAAACTTCCATCCTCTGTTTGGTTCCGTAGGAGAAGCAGAATTTATCTCAGACTTGTCTAGAAAGCCATCCCCAATTAGAAACAACCTTCTAGAGACCATTTGAAGAAAGGCAATTTCATTTTGGAAACAGTATGGAGAAAGCTATCTCAGTGATGCTAAAATGCAACTGCCTGCATCTTCAGAACTTACAGTGGGGAAAGGATGCTCTTTAAGATTACTGTTAGTCACATTTACTGTAGGAATCACTTCTGGGAGGTGCAAACTCATTAGTCATCTTTAGCTTCTGTGACTCCCACTCAATCCTGGAATTTTACTGATGGGAATTGTACAGATGTTAATTTCCAAAATCTTTAAAACCATCATGTTGATGCTCAACAAGCAACAGCTTACCAGATCCTTCCTAGAGTTCTCATATCTTGATTTCAATATTCTTTTTCATAAAAGCATAGCTTTCTATGGTAACCTTAAGAATGCCATCCATAATCCAAAACATAATGCCGACCTTATGTAACGGGACTTTCTTTCCCCTCTCAAAGTTATCCTAGGCTTCTGCATCTCCTTCAATGTTGATGTGAAAAACTCAATGAGTTTCAGTGGCCCAGTGGAGGACATGTTTGGATACACTGTTCAACAATATGAAAACGAAGAAGGCAAATGGTAAGCAAACAGGCGCTGTTACCCAGCTCTCTTACACAGAAATGGAAAATATTTTCAGTGTGTTTTATGAATGGAACATTGACTGAATGACTCATTTGTGCTAGAAAATGTGTTCTAGTGGGTCAGTGATGGAAGCTGACATGAAGTCAAAGACACAGCATTCCTTAAAATTTTAAAGGAAGTGGTTACAGATTTCTGATGGTTAACTCCTAGAATGACCTCAAGGAAGATTCTTATCTCAGTATTCGTAACTGAGTTGCTTTGGCAAGTCTTCCTGATTTAGTTCTTATTCTACAGTTACTTGAACACTTGACTGATTCATTAAGAGGACAAGGTGGGAGGTCAGATACCCAGAAGGGGTGACTATTACTGTAGTTGTTGAAGGCTTAGGTTTATGTTTTGTTTTGTTGGGGTTTTGGTTGGTTGGTTGGTTGGGTGGTTGGTTGGTTGGTTAGTTGTTTTTTTGTGCTTTAGTAGTATACTAAGTGTTGTGTATGGATGACTGTAAACCATACTAAATTTCTAATCTATACTTTTGATTAACTTCATTATAGATAACTTAGAGTATATTTAACTTTTAACAGTTTTACAAAATAAATAGTAGAGATCTTTTACTTTTCATCTCATCTAATGGTAGTCAATACAGATTTCTAAAATTGTATATTAGAGAACTAAGTCTGAGTTAGTTAAGTCTCTGTGTCTTAATTTTAAGAGCCCAGTTTTTTTTATCCTAGCAAAAGAGACTTGTATTGTCTAGGATAACAGTAATGTGTCAGTTCACAATTATTATTTCACAGAGGAAATGTATGCTTTGATTTTTCTCTAGACTTTTTAAGTTTGATAATAATTCCCTAAAGACAATAAAAAGTAATAATGTGAGTTCTCACATTTTCTAAGTATGAATGTTGTATTCTATGTGTACATTACCATTTGTGAGGATTTTACCCAGATTTCTATGAAGTTTTACATCCTCTTTCTTACACTCCCCATACTTGACCCCACACTGTTTCTGAAGTTGCACAAAGTCATTCTTTTAGACACCAGACACCACTTACACTCGTCCAAAAATTGTGCCTGCAGTTCAAACACCTCAAACTATGGGAAAAAACTGTGAGTGACCAATTAGCCAGGCTTCTTTATGCCATGTAGTGAACACACTTAAAAGTTGAATTTTACCTGTCATTGATAGGTACATTCGTGTATGTATTAAAGAAAGCTATAGTGAACATCAACCTGTGAAGACTGAAAATACCTACTTAAAGGACAGTCAAATATTGACAAAATATTTTATAAAATTTACTCTTAATGTACCTCTTCTTTGTGCCAGTGATTAAGAAAGTAAGTCAGTCTTGAATGGGGCCTTGCTGCTATGATACGTCTCATTCCCAGAGTCTTTGTGTCTTCTAGATCTAGCTGAGAGGTGAAGAACTAGATGAGAAAGAGACAGAACAAATGAATGCAGAGATTAACAATAAAAATCAGAGTAGCAAAGCAAATGTTGCTAATAAGATGTCTGAATGAACTTAATACTACACTGGACTTTGAGCACATGGTGAATTCTAGAGACATTTGTGAGACAGTAGTAAGGGCTCAACCTTCTTTTAGGTCTGAGACCATGCCTTACAGATCTTGCTTCAGCATTAAATGAAAATGAGTTCTCTTTACAACTAATTTTTAGAAGATGAAGTCTTTTTCTTTAGCTATAGCTATGTTTGGATCAATTAAGTAACAAATACGTCCTACATATTCATCATTGTTCTAACTCTGTGGGAAATGCAAGATTAAAGAGATAGAAGCTTATAATCCAGAAGGTATACTTGAAACAATTAACAATCAATAGTAGTTGAGATACACTGTGAGCTCCTTGGGAGTTCCAGAAGAAGAAAACAGTTCCTGGTTTGTGATCTCAGTCTTGAAAGGTGACTTTTCGGTGGATAAGAGGAAACGGAAATGTCACTCCAAGCTGTGGAGCCACATGAGTAAAGAGAGCTCTTCAAAGACAAATAACAGATCTTAGAACCAAAAAGGGGTCTGAAGAAACCACTGCAGGCTGTGGCATTAAATGTCATTTTAGATATTAGTATAGATCTGAGTGGATTGCCTATGAATTAGGAAATCTACCTACAAGCAAGAATCTGATTTAGTACTTAAGAGATATGACAGTAGGCTTGGTGAGACAGCCTGAAATTCTAGCACTCGAAACACTAAGATAGGAAGGTCACTAGTTCATGGTCATTCTCCATCATATGGGAAATTCAAGACCCACGTAGGCTACTTGAAATATGGTTTTAAGCAAACAAACAGAAATAAAATAAACTAATACTAGAGATAAGGCCCAGAGCTGCCCTATGGGTGATTAGAATCAAATAAACTCTATCCAACATCAACTTGGATGAATCATTAAGTTTTGATGGAACTTTAGAAAGAAAAAGTTACGATATCAAAGTGATGAGACATATTCCAAAATTTCAGTATTGGATTCTTGGAAAATGGGGACTCATTGACAGAGACATATTTTGCATACATATTTACAAAATCAATCTTCTTTGAAAGTTGATGGGTTCATTTTAAAACAGCTTGGTGACTAGATAGTTCAAAACTTTAAAATAAAACACAGACAGGTGGAATCTGTAAAAAACATGGTAGAAGAGACACTTTAGTGGGTACTTTAGGTATCCAATCTGTACCTAGTACCCTGCCCTGTGTCTGACATGCAGACATAAACATAATATGCATAGGGTCATTATGTATTGGCTCAACAGCTAAATCTTGTTTAACATGCTCTTCCCTTCCATGAAGCACAACTACATAAAAATAAATAAAGAGTAGTTCTCCTGAGAAAGGGAACTGATTAATGCAGTGCTAGAAATCGATCTCAAGATTCCTTGGGCTTTTTTCTTTATCAGAAATACATAAAAAAGTAAATTATGATAATCGCCATTTTCATGGCTAGCACCAGATTTTACGTATCAATATGTTTGTGAGAATTTGTGAGCATTTAGGAAGAATATAGATATCAAACTACCTGTTTCTATTTTAACATCCCCTATTTCACAATAACCGAACTGTTAGGAATAAATGAATTTAAAAGTAAGAAGACTTCCATCCCAACATGCCTGTGGCATGGTGGCCAACAGTGGCTCTAACATGTTTGGATATTCTGCAAATGTTTATACAATTAGACAGAATGCAGGCATTTTCTGGGAAATTCACTATGGAGTAACTGACAGACTTTGGGCAAGGTGGATTCCATTGTTTAAATTTTTTCAGGAACGAACAGTTTCACAAGTCATATTTACAGTCCACATTCTGAAACTTATCTGACTTAGGCCTAAAAAAAAAAAAAAAATCAAAACATAAACAAAAAACATTTTGACTCATCTTACCTCTTGACTGCATCATGCCGAAAGAATGAATTCTTTTGGTATCATTACACATGTTTGAAAAACATGGTTTAAATTCTGTTGAAAGAATTAAAACAAGAGTGTAGCTTTATGTCCCCTTTACCTCTCAAGAGTTTATCACCAAGACTAATTTACTTTATGATGTCTGCCCAGAAACCACGTGTTTTCTCAGTAACAGAACTCATCATGCATACCTCTGGTTAAGATCAGTTTTGTTCATCATGGCTAGCGTGAGCTACAGCATCCAAGTGATTTCTATGTGGTTCAGAAGAATCCAGGCGAGCAGAACTGACTTAATGTTTCATTATGAAGAAAAATGATTAAAATATGCATGGCCCTACATGACTTTCCAGATTCCCAGACTTGGTGGTAGCCATCCGAAAAGTAATGTCTCAGGCACTCAGGGAAAATACAAGATGTCATTTGGGCTTTCCACTATTTTCTCCCAATCCTTTTCTTCTGCTCTGGACCTTTTAATCCATGTCCAGGTTACCTCTCTTGGAGCCTTTTGTGACTTTACTGGGCATGTTACTAGATGTCAGGTTGTAAGTAAATAGATCTCTCCAAACCCAATCCTCAGGTCAATATGTATCAAAACTCTGCTGTCCTTTGATTTCTCCCTGGAAGACTCTAGATTGTGCTAGGAAAGGGTACCATGGCTTGTGTGACTGGTATTCTGCATCCAATATGTATATCTTTTAGATAAAAATTATTCAAGCAGGAAGGGAAAAGACCTCCTAAAGTTCTTCTCTTTTAGAGTTTAGCATAATATTTACTTTACGTTGTTTATAATGAGTTTTGAAACTGACATTTCCTCCCCACTAAAATTGCCTTTTCCTGCCTTTTTTTGCTTAATTACATTTCCAACCTTCTGCCTTTTTAAAAATCAAGATCAGTATAATTGATAGGGTCATTGTACAAGTTTCATTTCTTTTGAGTTCACAAACCAATTATTCCATTCATAAAGAAAACAAAACCTGGCTGAAAGAGGTTTGTGACAGTCTGAGAGTGACTTTGGTTGTCTCTGTTACACATCAATCAAGACTTAGGTTTTAAAAGGTTCTACAGAATAATGTAAATAAGGAAAAACCCTTTCCATGAATTTTCCCTGTAGAACGACATCAGAGATCACCCACTCTTCCAATAAATATGGCCATGGTTATAAGAACAAGAATGACTAATAAGAAAAGCAAATTTTTTTTCAGCCCACTAAGCTTTTATTATAACTGGAACTTTTACATGGAGAAAATATATTTTCTTCATGATGCTGACTCATTAGCTGTGTCTGCAGAAGATCCGTAAGGTTACCCCCAAACCATTTTATCTCTTCCCTACAAACGATTCATTTCAAAATGTTGCATATCAAACCAAAATTTATGTGGAGCATGATAGTATGCTCTTTTAACTCCTGCACTGAGCAGGCAGAGGCCTGATGATCTGTGTGAATTTAGGCCAGGCTGGTCTACATAGTAAGCTTCAGGATAGCCAGGACTTCAGAATGACAATGTGTCTCAAAAAAAAAAAAAAAAAAAAAAAGACAAAAGCAAAAATAAATTAGTAGAAATAAAAGAGTGACAAGCTGACTTGAGTGGAGAGTACTGTGACTCAGGTGTTTGTGCTGACCCCAGGAAAGATGCTGCAGCGATAGTCATCTCATTGACAGGAAACTGAGACAGGGAATGGCCACAGGGTTTATATAGCAAGCATGTGACAAGGCCAGGATGTGACCCGACACCCTCAGACAGTCAGCCCCCGTGTTCTCCTCCTAAAAAGTAATCTCTAGAACCTTGAGTGGCTGAAATGTCTTCTGTGACCCAAAGTCCTGTATGAACATTCTAGAAGCAAAATATCCTCTAAAATGGAAAACAGAGCAAAAACAACTTCACAATCCAAGAATCTCAATTGTTCATAAAATACAAAATCAGATACCCTTATTTGACAGTCATTCATTTATTCAGCTAAAAAAATTAATTAGTATTCTAATTTAATAATCAATTAAATAAATTGGTGTTAAGGAACTAATAATTTAATGTGATGAGTTATTAATTTGTTAATTTATTAATTTTATTATAAATTATGTGACATTTATTTATTCAGCTAAAAATATTTATTAAATTTCCATTTTTTTATAAATAAAATAATCACCCACACTAAGTGAACAAAAATTGCTGATATTAGGGAGCTGGAGAGGGAAGCACACCAAACAGATGATAAATTTTTAAAAGAAGTAAGCTATCCTTTATGACAGGATGGTGGTCAGTACCGTGAGACAAAAGAACAATGTAATCCAGACTGGGGTTGCTGGAATTCCACAAGCCCTCTGCTGATATTTTTCTTGGATCTTGCTATTTTTAGGCAGTTTGGGGAAACGGGGCTTACTTAGGCTTAGAGTGGTAAGCTATGTGTGATTCAAGAAGAACATGCTGGCTGTCAGAGGAAACAGACCCCCAGAAAGTAAACAACCATTTTATGTGCTATATCCTGCTGGTACATTCTCTACCACTGGTTGCAACTCTCAAACTTCCTGTCTGGATCTTCTGCTGCTGGGTTCTACCATTTCCTATATTCACACTTAGGTCTCCATTTTTTTCCTCAGTATTCACAGTAAGCCTTAGCTATAATTGCTGTGTCACTTCAGATTCTAGTTCTTTCTGTTTGCTCATTAGTCTCTCTTGTGCTAGGGGCCAAACATTGTCTCAGTCCACCTGCCCCTGTGTGTCCTGGAAGCTGCATCCTGTTATGTTCCAGTGCTCGTACCTCCCATCCTTTGTCCTTTTGGTCTTCATTCTCCTGCCTCCATGCACTCCCTGGGCTGTCCACAATCTCCATCTCCTTCTGTCTTGTCATTCACAACCTCTTTGTTAATAACATGCTTTTCAGGACTCCATTTTCATTCCTTATGCAGGCTTACTATGCTAATACTGTATTTTCCAACTAGTGGGTTCACCCACACACACTATATCTGTTCCATTGACATGATGGAATTTTGGGAATGGAAGAGATGTTGGATAGCCCATAGCCCATGCATTATAGAAATGCACTTGACTCTCGCCTAGTTAACTGTTCCTGAGTGGATTCTGTCACTTGAAGTCACTCTACAAATGTACTACTCTATTGCTTGTCCCTTAATTATTGCTAAATGACTATAGATATTTTGCAAAGTAGAGAGAGAGAGAGACAGAGGAGAGAGAGAGAGAGAGAGAGAGAGAGAGAGAGACAGACAGACAGACGACAGACAGACACAGACACAGAAAGAAAGAGGGGGCAGGGGGTATGAGGCCATATCCACAATTTTTTCCTGTTATTAATTTTTTTTGTTTTTTTGAGATTATGATATAGTTACATTATTTCCCCTCCTCCTACCCTTCCCATGTATCAACCCTAATACTGCTTTCTTTCAAATTGATATCCTCTTTTTTGTCTTCTTTTCCTTTTTTTTTTTTTCTAGACTGATTTTCACTATGTAGCTCTGGCTGTCCTGGAACTCACTTTGTAGATCAGTCTGGCCTCAAACTCACAGTGATCTGTCTGCTTCTGCTTCCTGATGGCAGGAAAAGACATGCACTTCTATGCTCAGCTCCTCTTTCTTTGGTTATCACACACACACACACACACACACACACACACACACACACACACAGGAATATACACATCTTCATGTATATATTCTTAAATGTATAAGTGCAACATGTTCAGTCATTTATGTGTGTGTGTGTTGTGTTTGCATGTGTATTTTCCCCCTCCCAGTACTAATTGATATTGGATAACCATTTGGTGTGCTCTTCCCTGAGAAGACTTTTTCTCTTGCTCTCAGCATTCCTTTATTGCCTGTAGTTCTTTCTGTGAGGTTGAGGCCTCCTTTGGGGTCCTACCTACAGATGTACTTCTTATGTTCTATCAAGGAAACATCTCTTTGCAACAAAGACTGTTACAGAACACCATAACTGCTCAAAGAACCAAGTTCTGGAGCCCAGTCCCAACTGATGTGTCTACAACACAACTCCTGCGTCCAAGTCTTAGGGATCAGTGTGCAAGAGGATGAAGCAAGATTGTAAGAGTCAAAGGAAATGTATTTCCTGTTTTCTTCTATTGTTGCTGCATACACACAATCATCTCGATGCTTACCAACATACAGAGTCGCTGATTTTTATAGTTTTTTCAAGATTCTGAGGATTATGGTTTCTCCTGGCCCTTGGTTTATTCATTTGGCTTTAGTATTTTGGCATCTCAACCAAAACCACATGGTCCCAGATGCTTAACTCATATGTCATGTCATGTGAACAGTGTCAGTAAACCCATGGTGTCACAGAAATCAGAGAAGGAAATAGGTTCAGAACATCAGGTGAGACTGGAAGCTGAGTTTGCAGCTAATGTATTTCAAGGATCTCGGCTAAAATCAAGGGGATAAAATCAGCATGTAGGAGTCACCATGCATCAAAATGATGACCACTCGAGGGGCTCGCAGCTCCCTTTATGCAGGGGTAGGGGAATTTTCCTGAGGGATTTGGTAATCTCTAATATGATTGGTAGGGAGCAAAGCAGTGATGTAAGTACAATTTTGATTGGTTACTATGTTAATTTCATTATATTTGGTGAGACCTTGAAGAGTTCTAAGATGTTCTCTAATGAATCTGATCACAGATGCCTATGGAAGCTGCCATTACTTATTTTATTTTTATTTCTATACAAGATACTTTCATCCCCCCTTTTCTTTCTTCTACCTCCATTCTTATGTATACTTAAAAATATCTTGACAGAATCTCTTTGAACCACTTTTTTTTTCTCTTAGCTCTCTTTTGGGAGGAACCTAGACTAAGCAGCTTATAGCCTAAATATTTATGCATAAGATTGGTTCTTTTTCCTCTATATTTCCCTGTTTCAGATCTCATCTGAACTTTCACCTTGTCCCCTAATTTCACTTCCCTCCAGTTTATCCACAACAATGTAGGCAAATAGGTTACACATGGCACTCATCTGTAAATGGAAGTCAAGTATGGTGACACACACTATAGACCAGCACTTGGGAGGTGGAGGCAGAGTGATCACATATTGTAGGCTTCTAGGCTACCTAGTAAGGTCCTGCCTCAAAAATGAGTGGATGGACAAATATATACATGCATACATAATAATAATACATAACATAATACTATACATACATACATACATACATATACATGATGGTATTTAAACTTAAATAGTTTTTAATGTGAACTATAATAATGTGGAAAAAGCTCAGAAAAGTTCATGATTTGAACTTCATCTAATTCTGCAGCCTCAACTTCTATCCAGCTATACTGAACTCTGTGCACCTAGCAACAGAGTGATGCTTTGTTCCTAAGACCTTACTGAGTTTGTACTAAGTTCAGATCCATGAACTGTTGTGATGCACACAATTTGCTTCATGCTTCAGTTTGAAGACACTTGAACTATTGTCCCTTATCCTTTTTGTATCCTCATCCCATAGCCTGGGTTAGATGTCAGACACATAGCTTTTGTTTTGTTTTGTTTGTTTGTTTGTTTGTTTTTCCAGTCAGGCCTCAAATAGCTCAAGGAGGCTTCAAACTCACAATGTATCTGGAATAGCCTTGAACTTGTGATCTCCTGTTCTTCCTACTGATGCCTCCAAAGCACCAGGACATACACCCCCTAGCTAGATTCTTCTTCTCTTTACTTGTATGTCTGAGTACATGTCAGTATGTGCACCAGTGCCTGTAGAGGGCAGAAGATGCTATGGGATCTCCAAGAGCCTGTGTTTCTGGCAGTTGAGAGCCACAGGATGTGGCTACTCAGCATTGGACCCCAGCCTTCTGGGAGGCCAGCACATGCTCTTAACCACTGAGTCATCTCTCCAGCCCCATTTTAAATACGCATAAACTTATCTAACTTCATACTAAATAGTTTCAGTAAGAGTGTTAATTTCTCTAAACTGTTTTGAGCCATAAAATAAACCTGTTCGGACATATTGCACAAAACCAAAATACTATAAAAACCTATTCTTGTTGTACTGTGTTGTGCTTTTACACACTATCTTTTCAATCAGTGTGTTACCCAGTTCTTATTTGTTTACTAATCTGAAATAAAGAAACATCATCAACGGAAAGAACTGACTCTTAGGTAGGCCATAACATGAATGCAATGCTTTTCCAAACCTTTTGTGCATCTTAACTGTGCTAACTTCTGTGGTGATCATGGGAGATGAGGATCTCACATCATTTTACTCATGAAAAAAACCCTAAGACACAAACAGATTTATCTTAAACCAGATATGGAGTAAACACCAATGCCACAGTCTGAATTCGGAAAGCTTAGCACTATAGCTCGTGTTATCTTTTAAAGAGAGAATTTAATTATTTAATATATGGAAGGCACTTATGCCAGTGTCTGGAACATGGTATAAACCAAATAAATGGTGGACATTATCAGTGCTACTATAATGAGTTTAATAATTTGGTTTCATCTCCTTTAAATTAGACTAGTGTTTCACTTAAATAGCTGGGGTTCTCTTTGAATTAGGTCACAGATAAATTTTCATTCTGGTGTATCCACTCATTAACTTCTGGTTTGTGTGCAACAAGGTTTTACAGGATGTCCCTGCAACGATCTATTACTCTTGCTGTTATCCTTATTTCTTAAATTTCCCTTAGCGCTGTCTTTATGTAGCAAACTTTTCTTCCTTATTTAAGAATACTCTGAATGATGGCTTCCTAGAAATAAGAACTATATCCTACAAGATTGTTCTTTGTCTATATCAGAACTTGTTTAGCTGATACAACACACTGTATGTTTAAGGAATTCTGTTTAATACCTTGTTATTTATAATTTTTTATTTATGTGAATACAAACTCTTACAAACATTTATAGAAAATAAACCCTATCACTTGTCAGCATGACAAATTTTCAAGTGTTTAAATTGTTTAAGTGTTTGTACCCCTATATAACTCTTGGTTCTTCTTTGGGCCCTTTCCTCCTCCCTAAATGTCCCAATTTTGCTTTGAGCATCTCTTCCCTGACAAAATTGCCTGCTTCTGCACCATCTGAGTCACAGTCTACTAAATGCATTTTATTGTGCCTATGTCCCACTTAATGTGATGATTCCAGACATGACCAGGGCAGAGCACAGAGGGACTATCACTTTCCTTGACCAGAGCATCTATTTCCAGCAATTCAGCCTAAGGTCACATTAGCATTTTTGGCACCAGAATACACCATTGGCTCATGCTTTTGTGCTGTTGACCAAATCCTCCATGACTTTTTCACATGAACTCCCATTAAATAAGGCTTTCCACATCCTGTACGAATATAGACAGTAATGTGCAGTCTAGTGAAGTTATTTACATAAGTTCCTATTAAACTTTTAGCTAATCTATATTTATTATTTTAGAGTATTGAGACATATTTCTATTCCAACTATATATAGATATGGTTTTAGAATACTTTAATTGTGTGTGTGTGTGTGTGTTGTGTTCTCTGAACTCATAAGAACATAGTCTCAGACAATCTTTTAAGTTCAGAGTTTTACAGTTTGTGATAGAGTCCTAGAGGCTGGCTATATTTCTTTAGTCATCAACACAATATCAGATAGGAATTCAACCAAGAGCCTTACAAATCATGTATACTGAAATGCCTTTTCCTGAAGATATTGTGTTAAATGAATGGCACAGATCTGAACTGAGCGTGCAGCAGGGAGGAGCTGGAGCATAGCGGTTTTCTTCATCAGTGATGGGGTATTTCATCATGTTGTCTAAAAAGACACATGCTTTTATCCTGGATCTCACAATTATCCTGGTTTCCCAAGTGATTATAAGCTAAGACCTTCTCATACGAAATCCCAGGATGACCTCATGTTTATGTTTCCTGCTTTCTCTGAAATTGGCAGTTTCTCGTGGGAAGAAAATGCATTTATACTTTTGTGTTTCATAAAGCAACCCAGCAGCAGACTTAGCTGTAGTTTTATGGCAGTGATAAAGCAAAAACTATGCTATCTCATACATCATCTTAATTATTTAAATTATTTTGTTAGTATACAAAATGATTTCTTATGCCATGTTTATATATGTGTATCATCTTACTTTCCTCAAGTGGCTTCATTTCTTCTCTTTTTATCCTCTCCCATCCTGCCTGACTGCACTCCACCAAACAAGCTCCAGCGTTTTAAAGTCATGTGCGCACCTTTTAACTCTAGATTCTGCCTATTAGATAATACATGATACATGTCTTTCTCCCCATTGCCGTCCTTTCGGTTTTATTCCTCCCTCCTACATAGATCCCCCTCAACTTTCATGTCATATATCTATATCTATCTATATAAATATCGAGATTATTTTTATCTAGCTTCTATATACAAAAGAGAATATAAAGTGCTTATCTTTCTGAATCTGTCTTATTTTGTTTCACACAATATCTGGCTCTATTTTCCAGCAAATAGTATAGTCTCATTCTCCTTTACAGTTGAAGAAAACTTCATTTTGTGTGTGTGTGTATGTATGTATGTGTGTGCACTAATATATATTTACTCTAACTGCTGATGAACATCAAGACCAGTGCCATATCTTAGCTATTGAAAATAGCATAGCAAGTAACATAAAAGTATAATTATCTGTTGCATGCTGGCTTAAAATCCTTCAAGTGAAAACCCCAGAGCTGAATAGCTGGATCACATGGTAATCCAACTTTTAGTTATTTTTTAATGTGTACTTCTTTTTAAATGTTTAAAAAATACTTATTTTTATTTTATGTGTACCGGTGTTTTATCTGTGCAAATGTCTGTATGCAATGGGCATGTACTGGTCTCAGAGCCAGATGAAAGCATCAGAGTCCCTGGAACTGAAAGTACAGATGTCTGTGAGTCACTATGCGCATCCTGGAAGACCTGGAAGATCCAGGTCTTCTCCAAGAGCAGCCAGTACTCTTAGCCACTGAGCTATCTCTACAACTTTGTCACTGATTGATGAGGGACATCTACTGATTTGGAGTGGCTGTAGGCAATGCAATCTATGTAGGTTTCATTTTCTCTACACTTTTTCTAGCAGTTCTTGTTTGTTTTCTTAATGATAACCATACTGACTGCTAACATTTACAGCAACATTAGCAATCTGGAACTTGGAGGTGACACTCTGCTTATTTTAGATGGCATTAAATTATAAACAGGGTTATGATCTGGTAATGTCTATGGGAACAAATGTCTACTGTCTTAGAATTTATCATAAATTAATTAAAACAAATGCCTTTTTTTGTTTAAGATTTGCAATTGCTTCTTTTCAAATTCCAGGGTTCTTATTGGTTCTCCTTTAGTTGGCCAACCCAAAGCAAGAACTGGAGATGTCTATAAGTGTCCAGTTGGAAGAGAAAGATCAATGCCTTGTGTGAAGTTGGATTTACCAGGTGTGTAAAATTAAACAGCCCATCCTAACTCATGCCTATTCTCACTGCAAACAACTTTCAAGTGACGAAAGAAAATACTAAACATAAATAAATGAGCACTCTCCATTTGACATCTGGAATTCATGTAGAATGACATCATGGCTCCCTTGGTCCTTAATTTATTTCAGTAACTCATCAGTCAACAGAATAGAATTCGAATAGCTTATTCTATTTGTAGTTTTACCTCTTTCCATTGTTTAGTATCCATTGAAAACAAGTGGTTTGCCAAATAGACATTAACTATCAATTTCCTCACACAAAATGCAACTCAGTATCCAAGTTTATAAAGGAAACTGGATGAGAGAAATTACAGTAATTAAGTATATTAATAGTTTTTTAAAGTATGAGACAGAGGTACATCAAAATTGATATATTTTGATAAAATATCATTTTTGATTGTCATATGACTAGAAAATTACTCCTGAAGTTAGAGAGAATTTAGAGTTCTTTGTTAAAAATTATTAAATGGTTTCTGTCTACAAGTTCCCTGCAGACAGTGCATTCTTCAGTTTCCAGTTTTCAATTTCTAATTGCTTTGTTCATTATGAATATTTTTCTTTACATTCATGAACACAGCTACTATAGATATTTGAATACCCTTGTGCCTTATCATTGTAGCATCAAAGATGTCTCAACATCTTTTCTGTTCCCTTTCCTTGAGGTTAGAACACACACATACATACACACACACACACACACACACACACACACACACACACACAATGTCTCCTTAATTATCATATTTTTGAAACACAAATTTGGATTTTTAATTGTAAGTATAGAAATTCTTGTTTGTTATGTTCCTCTGAGTGCTCTTATTTATTTTTTTTTTATACTAGCAGATAATATATTTGGCACGGCACATCTCCAAGATTCTTTTTTTTTTTTCAGTTAGAAGTTGTTAAAGTTGTATTTGGTTCTTTTTTATTTCCCCTAGGCTGTGTGGACTCTACTGTTCACATTGTCTATTCAGGCTATCCAGAAAAATAGACAGAATGCATAAACATATATTGTAATTGTCCTTATATGGCTTCTTTTCCAAGGTACTCCTCGCTCCCTTTTGAAGATGCTGTCATTGACCCTAAATTTCTATCTTCTTTTTCTTCAAGGTAGTAAACCCAGAACTCATGTTTGAATTTTATTACCTAATAGGGTATTTCTTTAAGGAGAAAAGAAACATAAAACCAAAATGAAACACCAAACCAGTTACTTAACCCAGTGTCAGCCTCTTCTTTCTAAGTATGGACTCTATGCAGCATTTGAGGTCACGTTGCAATGCCTTCAGATGGTTGCTTTATGCATCCCCCCCCTAGGATTTATACTGTTATTTACAAAATAATTCTTTTGGATAGGAACTAGTTTCCCATTCCTGGAAACTAGAATAGTTTTCAAACTAGCCCAGAGGTTTTAAACTACATCAAGAACAGTAGGAAATATTTTCTTTCTTTTTAAAAATTAATTATTTTATTTATTAATATCCCAAATGTTCCCCCAACCTGGTCTCTCCTTGCAGAGTTCTTCTCCCCATCTCCCCTTCAACTCTGAGAGGGTGCTTCCCCATATTCCCAACCTAGGGCATTAAGTTCTACAGGATTAGGCATATCCTCTCCCGCTGAGGTCAGACAAGGCAGCCCTCTGGGGGCCTTGGACCAGCTGGGGTATGCTCTTTGGTTGGTGGCTCAGTCTCTTGAGCTCCATGAGTACAAGCTAATTGATACTGTTGGTCTTCCTGTAGTGTCTCCATCCCCTTCAGGGCCTTCATCCTTCCCCTGTTTCACAGGGGTCCCAACATCTATCCAATATTTGGCTCTGGGTATCTGCATGTGTCTCAGTCAGCTTCTGGTAGAGCATCTCAGAGGACAACCGTGTTAGGCTCCTGTCTGCAAGCACAACATTGTTGCGGTTAATGATTAATCCTGTGCTCCCGGCAGGTGCGCGCCTCCTCTACACTCTTCCAAGTGTTTTGGATTCACGAATAAAAGACACACACACACACACACACACACACACACACACACACACACAATCACACACACACACACAATAACACATACACCAGCTTATGTTCAATATGCCTTAACAAGCTCAATGGTTGGGCCGCTCCTAGATCTCCATGTGGCTAACATACTCCCTCTGATATTCCTGAGTTAATCCTTACTAAATCTATATTTTGTCTTTGCTGCCCTAGACTCTGCTGGGCAGGTCCCAGGGGGCTGCTTTCCCCTTGCATCTACATTTCTCCTGTCTTACTCTCCTGCACCTTTCCAGCGTGGTCTGTTTTCTACACCCTTGTCATGGAGGAATCCTCCCTTAAGTCTCCTGCATTTTTACCGGAGATTCCCAACAGTCCCTCCTCTGTCTTTCTGCGCAGCCATTGGCCGCTGGTGACTTTATTTCCTAATCAGAGCCGTCTGGGGGCAGGGACCCTCAGTGCAGATGTTTGTGTTCCCGTGTGATTCCAGAAGCCAAGTTAACACAAACAACGTTAGAACCAATCCTCAACAAAACATGGCATCAGTAATAGTGTCAGGGATTGGTGCGTACCTTGGGATGGATCTCAAGGTAAGCCAGTCATTGCTCTGCTCTTGCCCCTGTACTTCTTGTAGACAGGACCAATTTTGGGTTGAAAGTTTTGTAGGTGGGTCGATGTCCCCATTCCTCCACTGGGGGTCCTCTCTGACTACTGGAGTTGATCTCTTCAGGTTAGCAGGAAACATTTTCAATATCCTCTAATCATCATAGCAGTGTGGATCCTGGGCAACCCCTGTTTAAAGTCTCAAATCCAGGTCTTTTGATACCAGTGTACACAGTAACCCAGTTCAAGATCCTTTGACTTGTGCTTTGTCGAGGCTTTTTTTTTTCCAACCCCTTTGCGCATACATAATGTTTTTCTGGTTTTGTATTTTTATGGGCTTCTCTGTGTGTGAATGTGTGTGTCTCTGAACCTGTGTGCGTTTCTTGTGCCTCTTCTTTGGCTTGATTTATTTTTGTTTCATCTTATCTTACTTTATTATCATTCTTTAGATGCCTGTTTGTTTTCCAGTGAGAGAAAGAAAAGGTGTGGACTTGCACGTGAGAAGAGGCAGGGAGCAGCTGGGAGGGGCTGGGCAAGGAAAAACCACAAACAGAACATATTTGAAAAAAAAAATTATTTTCAGTATAAAATAATAAAAAAAAAATGGTTTCAAAGCAAAGCCAACCAAATCCTTGATCAGAACCCAGTTCTCAGATCAGGAAGTGAGATGGGCCATCCAGGAATCTGTTTCCTCATTGACTGTAAGTCTGAAGGTGAGGACACGCGCAGACATGAACAGTGGGCTAAGAGTCTTTCTTGAACTCAAATTGCGTCCCTTTCAAATACTTATGCATTCCACTGTAAGCAGAATTTAATAGTCTTCCTTTTTCTTGTCAAGTCTTTCTTTCTGAAGGTGAATGATTAAGCACTGCTCTTTGCCAGTTTGGTCAGGTTGGAATGCTATGGCCCATCGTTCCTATTTGATCATCCAATGTTTTCCCTTCCCTGTATTCTCTTCTTCTGAACTTCCTGGATGCTTCTCTAATCCTGATCCAGTTTCCTTTGCAGCTCTCCTGACGTCCCTATTGAAATTTCAATGGCATGATAATAACATTTGTGTTTGACTTTCCTGCTCTGTGCATAGCCAGTTTTCCTTCCAGAAGTTACATTTTGCCTTTGGTTGTTTATAACGAAGAACATCAATTATCGCTATACTCTTATGAAACTAAATATTGCATTTGTTTTAATTAACAAAAACGTGTGAAAACCAATCCCACATTCTCGATGCCCTGCTAGCTCTGCATTCTTTCAAAGTCCAGCCAAACTATTTGAAACAGTGATACAGACAGTCTCCGGGACATCAGCCAGGCCTTCAGCCTTAACTTGTTCATTATAGTTCCCAGTAACGGGAAGTCTATTTAGTTGAACCAGAACAAGAATGCGCTATGAGATGAGCCAAGCAAATAGAATGTTTTAATGAAGAGACACTTAATTTCATATTATGAAACATATTTTCACACTCATGAAATCTTGTTCTATTTTTGTAGTTAACACATCGATTCCCAATGTCACAGAAATAAAGGAAAACATGACATTTGGATCAACTTTAGTCACCAACCCGAATGGAGGATTTCTGGTGAGAAAGAAAAGAGTAATATATTTCATAAAAAGGGGAATGTAGTCATTTATAAACTGTTGTATAAAGTTCAGTTTTAAAGGTTTGCTTTTTTTTTTTTAAAGGCATGTGGGCCGTTGTATGCCTATAGATGTGGACATTTACATTATACAACTGGTATATGTTCTGATGTCAGCCCTACATTTGAAGTTGTGAACTCATTCGCCCCTGTACGAGGTACATGTTTTATACAATGTTAATGCATGTTTGAAACTGTAAGCAATGAGTGAGCTACATGTATATACAAGAGCACACCCAAAGGCTTCCTAGATCTGCCATCTACCAGCATTACCGACTTAGGCAAACGTTTGCTTTGCCAGTATATAATCAAACTTTGCTCCTACTTTTGGAATTGATATTAGTATAAGTAACCTTGAGGATTATGTTTAAACTTCACAGCTAAGGCTATCATGCTGGTTGTATTTAAACAGTGAATCTCTTTGAGGAGAATAACTTCCTTTGAGATGTACAGAATAAAAACAGTATATCAAACTCATGATGAGAAAATTCCCAAATGTTGTGTGTGTGTATGTGTGTGTGAGAAATTAAAGTAGAAGGCCAGGCAGTGATGGTGCACACCTTTAATCCCGGCAATTGGAAGGCAGAGGCAGGCTGATCACTGAGTTCGAGCCAGCCTGTTCCATAGAGTGAGTTCCAGGACAGCCAGGACTACAGAGAAGGAAGGGATGAAGAGGGGAGAGAAAGGGAGGGAGGGAGGAAGGAAGGGAGGGGAAGAGGGGAGGAGGGGAGAGAGAGAGCAGAGAGAGAAGAGAGAGGAGAGAGAGAGAAGAGAGAGAGAGAGAAGAGGGAGGGAGGTGGTTTTCTGTGGCACAAACTCCAATCTGACTATAACCAAACACAATATTTCTCCACTAAAGTTTTTCTAAAATAATACAGAAACGATGGGTGCAGGGAGGACATCTTTTAAGATGGGTTTCTTGCAGCCAGGAGGATACTTCACCCACCCCGAAAAAGGTAGATGTCTTTTTTTTTTTCCGTTTTCTCAGACAGGGTTTCTCTGTGTAGCCGGCTGTCCTGGAACTCACTCTGTAGACCGGGCTGGCCTCAACTCAGAAATCCTCCTGCCTCTGCCTCCCAAGTGCTGGGATTAAAGGTGTGTGCCACCAACGCCCGGCAAAGGTAGATGTCTAACTGGCACACTGCTTTCTTCTGTTGCAGAATGTAGCACTCAGCTGGACATAGTCATCGTCCTGGATGGCTCCAACAGCATCTACCCCTGGGAAAGTGTCACCGCCTTTCTAAATGACCTTCTTAAGAGGATGGATATTGGCCCTAAACAGACACAGGTGTGTGACTCCGTGTTTTCATTCCCGTTTTCCAAAGAATATATAATGCATACCTTTTAACTGGGTAAGTGTTTGAGTAGCTCCCTTAAACTAGATGTGTGCTGTTTTTACTTAGGACTTAACTGGAATAAAGTGATTTTGAGCTGGGTGTGCTGGCATATGCTTTTCTTTAGTCATAGCACTTGGGAGGCAGAGGCTGGTTTATCTCTGTGAGTTCAAGGCCAACATGGTCTTCATTGCCAGTTCCAGGACAGCTAGAGTGACACTGTAGACTTGGTTAAAAAAGACCAAAGTGATCTATCTTATTTTTTTTAAAGACAAAAATGCTCACATTTTAAATAAAACAAGCTGAAAACTCCATATCATGTGACCTGCTAGAGAGATGAGGTTACAAATATCCCACTGGAATGGCTTGAAATCAGTATAAGAAAACAGGCTTTTATCCACCACAAAATGTACATTTTTCTAAATGCAATTTTTAGCATGTAATTGATCTTTTCAAGTCTTGTAACTAGGAGAGGAGATACACACACACAATATATATGTATATATAATGTATATAATATACATATAATATTGTATATAATATAAATTATATAGATGTATATAATATAAATATATGTATATAATATACATATATTTACTAGAACACATTTTATTATTATTTTCTGTATTATTATATTACTAATAATATATTACTAATATTATATATGTATGCTATTATATTATTGTAATGTTAGTATATTGTTAGATATATATTAATGTAATATATACTAAATAGTATATATAGTACATATATACTATATATATTATATATACAGTACATATTGTATATAATTATGTAGTATATGCTATATTATATATAAATACTATATCTACTATAAATGTGTATAAATACACACACACACACACACACACACACACACACACACAACACACCTTGTGGAATTCCTGCTTCAGAATGCCTGAGGTGCTTGGACTATACCCAAGATGTTCAGAATCAAACTTTCTGAAGGTGAACCTGAATCTTATATGATTATTAAGTATATTAAAGTTTGGGAACCCCAAATGCTCTGTTCTTATATGTACATATCCATAATTGACACTTACTCTGGATTATGGTCAACTCCAGAGCAAATGGTGGCTCATCTTACCCTCATCAGTCCACAGTTAGCTGAAATAATGAACCTTAGTGAATGGTTAGAAAAAAATGTGTACACCATAACTTATCTGTATTTTTCTCTGGTGGTGGATATTCAATGAGATTCTTTCACAAGCAGCATTTTAAATGTTCTCTTAATCATATTAACTTAGTCTTGATTGTTTATATACTAATATATATACATATATATATATATATAATATATATATATATATTCCAATTCTGATTTAAGCTATATCAATGATTAGTTTCATAAAACCTTTCTAAAGTAAAGGGCTTGGAAGTCACATTCAGCCAATTACATTTGATAAAATTTGATAACACATTAAGCATACCATGTTTAAACTCTTAAAAATTTGACTTCCCTTCAATGGATTCAGAAAATAGTTCATTCACATAAGACTTGGAAAGTATTTCCTCTTCAAAGATAGGAACTGAAAAACATGATAATATCTCACATAGTCTTTTTAATATCTCACATAGTCATTGTGTGTTCCAAGTCTTTTTAAACACAGAAATTTGTTTGACAACCTGACTGATTACAAATATAATTTAAAGAAATTTGATTTGGAGATTGCTTTGCTTTTCTGATTAAAGCATTCAATTCTTAGTGACTTGCAGAATTAAGTTCTGCAATTTCTCCTTTGTTTTCTTATTCTTTATACCTCCATTCATGAGAAAACAAAAATAAAATAGGTTGTATGAGAGATTTACAGAAGTTGGAAATCTATGTAGCTAAGAGCAAGCAACTAAGTCTTAGACATTTACATTTATCAAAGGTGTAACTGATTAAGAATGGAATGAAGAAACCGAGGCAATTGCCCAATGGGTAAAGTATCCATTGCTCAGACCTGACTATTCAAATTCAGATCCCCATCATCTGTGTAAACACTGTGTATTATGGCACGTGTCTATAATCTCAAGCATTGGATTGGAGGGATGAAGAAAGGTACATTCCTAGAGTTTATTCATTAGCCGGCCTAGCCAGTTTCGATGTGTTTCACATTGAATGAGAGATCCTGTCTCAAAAGACAAAATGGAGAGCAATCTAGCAAGACACTTGATGTCAGTATCTGTCCTCCACATGTGTGTGGGGGCGAGTAGCTATGCATGAGCACGCTCCATCTCATGTGCACACAACTGCATAAATATGTATGTGCCACATGCAATGCATATATACAAAATAAAATAATGGAAGGAATGAGTTTATGAATCTGTGAAGATTTCTCTACATAGACTCATCTGAGCCCTACAGTGATCTTAACATATATTCCACAAAGCCCTATGGTGATTGTGATGTCTTTAAAGAATTGGAACACACAATGAACTCATCCCTGAGGTATCTATAGAGACAATAATTGTGTTTGCTCTACTGCCAGTCAAGTCAAAGCAGAGGTGTCTGTCCTGGGACCTGCCTTTCTTCTATGAATTTGTTAGAGTGGAGAATGTTTGTGTTACCCATGGATCAGTGTTGGTCACTCACCAAGATCCAGCATGAGCTGATGTTAGGGACTTTCTAAGAAGCCTCTGGAAGTGAGTAAATGTATCTGCTGAGAAAAGCACAAGGCACTGTAATCACTAGGAATGGAGGTCATGGAATGCAGTTTCCTCAGTGTGAAGATGTAGAAAGACATCTCTGTATAGAGAATTCTCCAAGGGGACCACAGAAGTGTAGACAGCTATGAGAACCCAGCTCTGTCCAAGAATAATAGCAGCTAAGTAGGAATTTATCTTCTTAGCCCTGTATCTGTTTGCCAGAAATGATATAAACAACGTAAGTAAACCAAGTGGAAAGCCCATTAAGGAAAAGCACTCTGTGCCCCTGACTTAACTACAGGCTTCATCCTTCCACTAGTGAAGGCAGGAGAAAGGCCAACCTATGAGTTAACTTCGGTGTTTGTTTCATTTTATTTGGCTGTGATAGAACCAAATCAAAAGTTGCTGCTACTAGATTTGTTTCCCCCTTTGAACCTGCAAATACAGTGACTTCATGAAAAATCTAAATTAAAATAGAGTACCTTAAAAAAGAATCAGGCATATTAAGTGAAGAATTAGAAAAGACAGTTCATCCAGGGACAACAGAAGTAAGCTTTAAAGGGGTGGTAAGCCACAGAAAGGAAGGTTGCATGAGGAGGTCTGGCTTTCTGTAGTGACTGCAATTGCGTTTAGTTCAATAAAGACATCGTAATGCCTTTTTTTCTGCAGTTACAGTTTCAACATTTAGTAATTTCAAACAATGAAAGAATCTCAAGACATGAAACATTCTTCAAAATCAACTTATTCCAAAAAAAAAAAAAAAAAAAAAAAGACAAAGAAAACCAAGGGAAAGAAAAATGAGATGGAAGAAGACTGACAAAAGTGCTTGTGGGGAAAAAAAATGTAACAATTTGTATACATTAGGGACATGCATCAAAATGATGGGAACGTCACTTTAGCTAGTTACAATTTCCCCCTTGCTTCTGTGTGGCCCCATTAAGACCTGCAAACATAGTCAAGGGATTCTTGCCAACCTATCATTTACCTAAGGTGGTGTAAAGGCCATAAAATTGGCTTTGCAAAAACCACCCATAAAAACAAACCTAAAATACTTGAAGCTTGCCATAAAAGATATGACAGTATAAACATTATGATGGTCTTATTGATCCTCAATACCTAAGCATATCATTGTTTTGAATAATAAATGGGAAGGCTGTAAATATGTCAAATACAAGTGCATTACCCTAAATAAAACCAGTAAATTGTGAGGCTTGATATAAAAGTGAAATATACTAATGGAACAATGTCTAGATTGTTCCCATCAGGAGCACAGCAGTGTGGCACTCAAGTAGGAAAAATGAAAGAGAGAGTTTAATTAAATTTTAGGAATATTATTTATCTTTCTTTTTACTGCACATTTTTATGGCCATTTTCCTAGAAGCTTAAATGTGGCACCTGATTCATCGGTTTTATGTGAGCCCAAGTGAGTCCTATAGCCATTGCCTTGTCGATCGGTAGTTTGTGACTGCAGTATACAGCAGGAGAGGTGTCTACCCTGGCTCGTCTTCTGGTCTCCATTCTTCCCCATTTTCTTCCAACATGCATTCGATCAATCACTTCAAAGTAAAATTCAAACAATTTCTTTACATAAAAGTCTACTTTTTTGCCCTTTAAATCATATACAAGCTCTCGGGGCACTTAAAGGCAACTGACGACCTGCCCACAGCCATTCCCAACGCATCTTACCTCCCCAGCAATGCCCACCTCACTCAACTCTTCAGAGTCCACTTGGCCCCGCCCTACCCTGAATATGATGTGCCAGACTCTTGACACTCATCTGTCTGGAACACGCTTCCCCACCCTAGCCCTGTATGCTAGGTAGACTTCTTAGATGTCATCAAATTTCTTCTTTGTGTGATTTCCTGGGATGCTCTCACCCACACGTTTCCTTTCCGTTTCTATGGAGTCCGCATACCCTCACCCATTGTTCCCATTCGTCTATAGCATTTCGATTTGTTTTATGGGTCTTGTCTCCTGGTTGTCTGAGAATTCTTTGATGACAGATTGTGGTTTTGTTCTTTTATCTCTGGGGAGCTGTCCAGGGTTTTCTTTATAAGCAAGTCATTCATGTTTTTGTTTTTTTTTTTGTTTTTTAAATTAGAATCCTGGCAGTTTCTCCCATAGTAAAAACAAACAATCCAAAATCAACCGAAAACAAAAATCAGAACATTACTATATTCACTTCTTTCTTTTACTCTGCTTTATGATGTCGGTCTAGACCCTGAGCTAGAAGACACTCGCATAAGATACCCTGGTGGGCTTACAGTGTTTCAGTCTTGCCTAGCAGGTATTCATGTATCTGGTCTCATTTTGTCCCATAGACTTTGCCCCTTGACCACAAATACAGTTCTTACTGTCATCACTCTGGTCTGCAGTTTCCTGCCTGGATTGATTTCATCGCAGCCCCTTTCATCAAGCAACAAGCTAGTTAAAGATGCCCCTTTGCTGGGATCACCATCTTTATCAGTCACCTAATGTTTCCGAGGACTCATTTTCCTAGGAAATGAGCATATCTGTCTTTGAATTGATCTTATTTGTGTCCCTGTTCATATCGACAAAAGCTTAAGCCTGGGTGAACAGTTCCAGAAAGGTTTGTGGTGACAGCCAGCTCCAACTGCAGCCTGTATTATCATCCTATCTCCAGCCTGACATAATCATGTAAGAAGCATGCTGCATAGCAGGGCGTTGGTGGTATCACTTGATAAAAGACATATTAAGTACATATTAATCAGACAACAAAGCTTGAACTCTTGTAATATTAAACAGTTATGCAGTTCACTGAAGCATGGAAAATCTCATAGCTTTTCTCTATCATTCATTTCATGAAGAAGCTACTGATTTGATATTAATTGCTGAATGGCACCCTGCAAACATAGTTCACACTAAGTTTAAAATTTAGGCACTGGTGTTGCAAATGACTCAGACAGAAGGGAATGACAGTCTTCTAAGTGAGTGAATGGTTCCTTTAACTCCTTCGACTTCAGGCTAGAGAGATGACTCCGTAGGTGAGAGCATGCATTGCTGTTCTGGGGACACAGCTTTGACTCCTAGTATCCACAGTGGCTCACAACCACCTGTTGTTCCAGCTCCAGGGGACCTGATGACAATGTCTTCCTCAGTACAGCACCCACAGGAACACACACACAAATAGAGACATACATACATATAATTTTTAAAAAAGAAAATTCTTTTAAATTTTATTGGCTTGACATAATAACCTCTTTCAATTAATAACCTCTTTCCTCAATTCCCTTATTTTGGAAACACAGACTCTTATATGAGCCTTTATTTCCTGACAATAATCAGAACAACTCTTCTTTTGATTGCTTTAGTGGTGCCTTTTCATTTACCTGTCTCCCTCTAGCTTTAAAGGAATGAAACCATGTGGACAATCCATCCATTCTGAGGCAATAGGTATTTGAGAAGTACTAGCTGATCAAATATTACATAGTTGTCATAGGCACTAAAGAAAAGACACTAAAATTGTGTTTCTCCTCTGAGACAAACAAGCAAAACCAACTAGCAACTTTGCAATGTGGGAAAACATAGGT
Source organism: Mastomys natalensis (assembly GCA_021653895.1). Lineage (NCBI taxonomy): Eukaryota > Metazoa > Chordata > Mammalia > Rodentia > Muridae > Mastomys > Mastomys natalensis. The sequence continues at coordinate 99,862 of JAJTUV010000495.1, read as the reverse complement.
TTTTATAGCTACATACAAATAAATGAAAAGTAAAAAACTATTGTTATACAGTAGTGTTTTCCAGACTATGTCTCATAGAGCATTGGTGTATCCCTCACAAAATTATTCCAGTAAGTAAAATTAAAATCCATCATGACATGTTTCTCCCATCTGTGATTAACCACACACATTTTCATGTCAAAGACAAAGAGAATAGTTTCAAAATAATCTGCTTGTGAATCTGAAGTGCAATTGAAGACAGAGTTAAGAGAAAACTCCCTCTCTCCCCTTCTCTCTCTTTCTCACTCTCTCAGTTTCTTGTAGTCATGTGCCTATTCAAATGAGTGCCCCCCTCTCTTTCTCTCCTCTCTTAAATATAAGCATTTCATATGCATAAAAGAGACAAGTAGAGATGGTGGGGTCCTGAGGTAAAGAAACAGATTTCACTTTTTGTTCTGTGTTTTCCAAGATTATTTTTGACCATAGAAATTATCTTTCAATTTTACCCAGTAACATAGATCAGGATGCTAGAACTTCCTGGGGAGGAGAAACATAAGAGAATATTAATTTTGAAGGATCTAACTTAAAAAGTATTATACATCTTATAGTTTAGTAGAAAACTACAATGAATGTCACATGGAAGAAACATCCATGGCTTTAGACTGTTTTATTGTTGTTTTGTTTACATGCTTGTTTGCTTTCAAGGATTTTTTGCTTGTTTTTGTGCATCTGTTTGGTTTGGGGCACAGGAGTTCATGTAGGCAAGAGTGGCCTTGAATTCACTGCACAGAGCAGAGTGACCTTGAACTCTTAATCCTGGCTTCCCCCACCTCTTGAATGTTGAGATTACACTGCTGTCAAGGTTGTCACCAGGTCTTTTGTTGTACTTAATCAAGAGGGTCAAGCACATCTCCCCAGGATTACCCATGACTCTTCCAATGATCTCTGAATAAGTCTGTCCCTTGTGACTGTTTTTCAGCCCTTGGTAGGACCAGAGCCCATTGTTACTACATTCACCTGCTCATGCTGATACCGTATACTCTTGCCTTTCTCCTTTAAAGAATGTCACATTGAAGCCACTTGTTTCTTTCAGATGTGAATCATCCTTACTTACTCCCCCTCCCAACTTAACAAAAATACCTAGAATATTCCCACGTGAACTATTTATTACAGTTCCGTATGAAAATTCTACCTACTCTTGAGCTTTCTGTATCTCCTAATCCAGCTGGACAGCTTCAAGTTAAGTACAACCATTGGTTGATTTTCCTATCTTCTGTTGCCCACATGGCTTAGATTCCTTTCGTTATCCCCCTGACTTATGCCCTAGGATCTAGGCTATTTTATTTGTTTCCATAGCATTTTCTGATCTGCTTTGTAGTTTTTACCTGGCCCGATGCCCCTCCATGGCGTTTGAGTTGTGAAGTAGTGAATATGAAGCTTCTTTGTCCTCTCTATCCCCAGGACCTGTCTTTGTTGCTTAGTTCATTTTATATCCTTAATTTTCATATTTACTTATTTCATGTACATTTTTGTACACACTATGCAAGTATGGACTTGTTTTGTCTGCCTTAAATTAGAAGCTAGTTTTGATCTGAAATCATCTGCACTGAATTGAGTCTTACCAGTACTAATATTACATGTGTGTATTATTACTTGAGTCTTGTGATGAAAGTAGACAAATGTCCCCTTCCCAGCGAAGACCCACAGAAGGCTTTCTCCTGTCTAGTTTCTAAGGACATGGGCATCTAGCGTAGGCAATCCATCAACACTGAAGGTCACCTCCCCTAGAATCTGAGCTTCTCCTAGGTTTTCTTCTCATTTCCCACACTCTGTGAATCACTCTTGCTCTGCTTAACATCATTTCTCTGCTATCTCAGTTTTCCACATGCTTCTGTGCACTGGTACAGTCATCTGGTAGGAATGTACGGGGGGCAACTGTGTGCAAAACAAAGAGGCAGGAAGGGATAAAGGACTGTGAGAAGCTATGACATCATCCATTCTCTATACCCTGCCAGTCCCTGTGAACTTCAATACACACAGATAAGAGATGCACACAGCACCATTGAGAAGAATGAAGTGTAGACAAGTTCGCCTCTGAGTTCTCAGAAGGGGAAGGTCAGTGGGGTCGCATGACAGGCTATGTTGACAGCTAGGTGAGAAATGATTTGCAAGGCAAGTAGAGTTGAGTCTTATCAAGCAAATAAAGAATCAAAGGAGGGAGGGAGGGAGAGAGGGAGACAGAGACAGACAGAGAAAGAGAGAGACAGCGACAGAGAGAGAGAGAAAGACAGAGAGAGGTGGTATTCACTCTAAGGATGACTGAAGATGACATTCATAAAGAAGGCCAGACTACTGATGAATGGGGAGAAAATTTTTGTTTTATATATATATATATAAATTTTTGTTTTATATATATATATATATATATATATATATATATATATAATATACATATATGTATATATATGTATTATTTATTTATGTTTATGTCTTGGTGTTTTGAGATAGGGTTTCTTTGTATATCCCTGACTGTCCTGGAACTTCCTCTGCAGACAAGGCTGGGCTCAAACCCATAAAGATCTGCCTGTCTCTGCCTCCTGTGAGCTGGGATTAAAGGTGTGTGTCACCACTGCCTGTCTTTCACTTCCTTTATAAGAAAAGGAATCTGTCATTTGAGTGAGTGACATTAAACTTTATCTCTTTTCTTTTCAAAATGAAAATACTATGTCCAACTGTTTTTCAGCTGTGGAGAGCAACTGGGGATTTGGAATGGGGAACTGATTCAGTGGCTGCAGTAATTCAGTTATTATCCCGTTCTTCTCTGGCAGCACTTGAGAGTAGGAGCTCTGAGGACATCCACTGCTGTGGTTGAGGTTGAAGGTCATGATGTCTGGCTGGGGCTTAGGTAGGAATGGAGAAGCACAGCCAAGGCTTGGGGCCCAGTTCCAAAGAGTAGATTATGAGAGGAGGATTCCGGCGGTATTGATTATTAGGGGAGCACTTCCAGTAGAAAAAGAGGAAGGATCTTGGGGAGCAAAGCAGAGTAGTGAAGTCATCTCACTCCTCTCATCTGAGAGGGAAGTGGGGCTTGAGTTCAGGCACTGCTCTGCTGTCCTCTGCACTTAGACGATGCCTAAAGGAGGGTGATGGGTTGGAAGAGAGAAAAGGTCCTGCAGGTTCCTGTTCTTTAATTTTTTAAAGCAACACAGTTTAGGATCCTAAAGAGAGTCAGCTAAAAACAGCCTTGGATAGGTTAGTTAAAAGTCAGGCACCTAGAAAAGGGGAGGGAACTGACTGCTCCTCATTTCATTTGTATCTTAACATTTACAGTGTAAAAGTGTTAAGAAGTGAGCCATGTGTTATAAGATGACAGGCAGATTTTACATATATATTATAGATTAGATTATATATGTATTATAGATCTATGTATTATATATGATACATAGATAGATATATACACATACATACAGAATAGAGACAGATAGCCGACAGATAGATAGAGAGATAGATAGATAGATAGATAGATAGATAGATAGATAAATAGATAGATAGATAGATAGATAATAAATAGATAGAGGAAAGATACACAGACAGATAAATAGATGATAGACAGATAGATGATAGACAAATAGATAAGAATAACATATAAAGAAATTATTTCTGACTTACTGCATGTACTACATTTGCTATTGCTGTGATAAAACACCACAACCAAGGCAACTTATAGAAGAGTGTTTTTGGCCTAAGATTCCAGGGGAGTAAGAGTCCAAACATCACAGCAAGCAGCAGGTGTGGCAACTAGAGCAGAAGCTGAACCACAAGTGTGAAACACAGAGAATGAACTAGAAAGGGTGTGAGCTCTCCAAGGCCACTTCCAGTGACACATGGCTTCCAGAAAGGTCACAACTCCTAAGTCTCCCCAACCGCTGCCTCCAGTTGGGGACTAAATACTCAAACCTTGTAGTCTATGGGAGACATTCTCATTCAAACCACCACACCAAGATTTTGAGTTTTCTAGTTTTTAGTGTGAAGATAATTTGTCCAGATAATCCAACGTTTACAGCAGGTCTTTTGAGACACGTAAACAGTGTTGCAAAAAACGAAGCACTAACACTTACCTAGCATCCAGCAGCCTTGAAGAGTTGCCATGATTTCTGTCCCTTTCCTGTGACTTCTTTTTTTAAGCACAGTTGCAATAAGTACTTTCCCCTGGGAGAATTAACAGCCCTTGACAAAGAATCGGATTGAAATCAATAAATGGGAACAAACTCCATCCATTAGAAGCAAGTTGTATGGCTGTTGGGTGGGGCTCAAATGTGAGGCCCCATTTGAGAGTCGTAGGTGAAACTTTAGAGGGAGACCAATATACAAGCCTGGTGACCTTCGTGTAGAAACATTTGGCACTGCAGAATCACACACAGAGAGGATACATCGATTTAGCTAGAGTTGGAAGTTAATCAGGTGGGTTAGTGAAGGGAAAAGAGGTTAAATGAGTTAGATTTTTGCAAGTAAATAAATAAAGTCATTGTACCATGGAATCTAACCTTAAAATACTAGGCTAATGAAGAAATTGGCAGTCGTAAAGTCTTGATGTGGACAAGTCACTCATAACTTGGATGGAATAGACAAATGAGCAGATGTTGATGGACAGAAGGGAGAATCCTTGGGCTTGAGACTGAGGAGCTATTGCTCTTGCAGATGTTAGAATCAAAGATAGACTCTTGTGGAGAGGTGTCAACTATGAGCCAGAGGGAAAGGTCCTTATGGCTCACGAGGTCAAAGGCAGGAGAGAAAAGGATACTCCGCACCGTTGCAAGAATGATGGGAGTGGGGGGTCTTCACGTTTTAGACTCCTGATTAATTAACTAAAAATGTGAGGATAAAAGTAAGGTGGGATGTCTTAAACTCAAAAACAAATGACATCATGGAAGTGCTTGTAAAACGTGGTACTTAGGATTAGGTATAATGAATATCTTACTGACAAAAGCATTTCAAGGCAACAAGTGAAAAAGGGATACGGGCTCCTCTTCCTAAGATCAATATCCCTTAGGATTGATGTTCTAAATCTCTACTGTTATTAAAGAAACTGATTTTAAATCTAAAAAAAATGTAATAAAACTTCTATCATATTTAAATATATCAAGGAAATAACGTGAATCTGTGCCATGGTTTTGTTCTCATTCATTTTTAATCTTTCATATAAGTAGTTGGCTGTGTCGTACTCTTTATTCCCATAAGGAATAAAATTCCAACGTAATAACCCATGATCTTTGGAGACATAGCAAAGGAACTGGGAGGAAAATTAATCCATGGAAGAACAAGGTTATCCTAGACTAGAATAAGCAGAGTTCCTATTCATTCAGATTATAATACATGCCTCGTCTCACAATTACACAGAATCTCCAGTTCCTTGTTTTAACCTCGTGACTGGCTGAACAACTATAAGGAAGAGTCAATATATTTTATTCTTTCAAACTATTATCAGCTATTTTGTCTGTCTATTCACATTACTGTAGCTCAGCACCTCCTTTAAATTACTAGCGGCTCACAGCACATGGTAACTTGAAGAATGGGGGCTGAGGGGTCCTAGGAGGGGCATGGTTTTGACATTTCTGAGACCAGACCTCTTTCTTCATTGGAACATGAGCTTGATTTTTGTTTTGTTCTTTTGTTTTGTTTCCTTCCCTGCTGAGTGAACCCAGGGCCCCAAGCATGTTCGACATGTCCTTTATCATTGAGCTATACCTCCAGCCATTAAATTAGTTTTTAAGACTCTTGTTTCCTCATTTATTAAATGTCACCATTTGTTACTATACTATGAATCAGTCATATAAGAAAATAAAACATAAGAATATTAAAATATATCGGAATATGCTCTATGATCTGGAATCATTGGGTAAATTTTTTTTGACTAGAGAGAAAGTACCAGCAGTTTTAATGTTTTTGTTTGGACTAGTCCTAGTGGCCATGGTTATTGCTATCAACGTAGAAGGCTTCTACATAGTGATCAGTTCTGACACTTAACCTGAAAAGCTAAAAGGTTTTCTACTGGCCTACATGTTTAAACTCAAGAAAAATGAGCAAGGAATCTTGCTAGATGCATGACTCAACAGTGGCTTGCTGTTTCAGGTTGGAATTGTACAGTATGGGCAAAATGTAACCCATGAGTTCAACCTCAATACGTATTCTTCGACAGAAGAGGTCCTTGTTGCAGCAAACAAAATAAAACGACAGCATGGCATCCAAACAATGACAGCCCTTGGAATAGACACAGCCAGGTATGAATTAAAAATCCTATTGGTAAGACTTCATAGGTGTAGCTTCTGACATTCCTAGAAGACTGACTCTTACAGCAAACTTCCTTTGGCTCTTGCAACGGTTCTTTCTCCTCTTCTGCAATGTTCCTGAGCCTTAGGTCCAGGAGTCGTTTTGTAGCTGTATCCATTGGTCAGACCTGAAAAATACATACAAGTAACATTATGCAGACTGAGCAGGGTTTTTTTTTAAAAGAGAGAGTGTTTGTGTGTGTGTGTGTGTGTGTGTGTGTGTGTGTGTGTGTGTGTGTAACAGCAATTAATGAAAAAAGAGATCAAGAGTTTGAAAGAGGTTTAAGAGGGGTATACGGGAGGATTTGGAAAGGGAAGGGAGAAGTGATGGATTTATATTATAATCTCAAAAACAAAAGAAAAAGTAAACATAAATAATACAAAAGACTACGCAGCACAACAGCCAGCTAGCTTAGCCTTTTGAGGTTTGACTCAATGTTTACCCTGACAACACTCAATATCATATTTCTTTTCAAATTCCATTAAAAGACTTGCTACTAGACAATCACTTTGGACAGTAATATAGTCGCATGACTCTGCTTTTATCTTTTTCTTTCATTTCAAGGATCTAACTGATGGAGAATCAATTAATACTTAACAATTAATCAATTAAAAACTTAATCAATTAATTAATCAATTAAAAACTTAACAATAGTCTCTCGTGTTGCTATGAATGATACTTGATATTCAATCTTGTTTCCACTTGATTTTTTTTAATTTTAATTTCTAGGCATATCAATGAATGGATTAAAATATAGTTCATGTCTACTCATTTTATATTTTCTATCATGGTCTTTTTCTCTAACACTTGGTATAGCATTTTGGTAGTTTTCATTTAGATGTGTGGTGTGGTGTGTGTGTGTGTGTGGTGTGTGCTAGTGTTGGAAATAAGGTAATAAAGTCAAGAGACTAGTGAAAATGAAGCAGCTTTTAATATACTATTCTGCAGAAAGGGATGCTGGCATACGGGGAAGGCAAACATGGCCAGCATGATTGGAACAAGTCATTCTTTTTAAAATCTTCCCAAAATGCCCCAAATTCCTATCGTCTTCTATAGATCAGGAAGGCACCCCTCTCAAATTACACTTTTATTGGCCTGGGGCACAAAGCTCTGTACATTAAACAACATGAGGGTTGTAACTATTTCTAGCCCACCGAACCCCACCCCTCCCCAACACACGTCACCCCTCCCTACCGCACCCCACCCCTCCCCACTTTTCTGATCTTGAGCCCCCTTGTAACTACTACCTCTCAGAGTTGTGAGACAAGCAGATGCCAGATGCCAATGAGGGAGAGACGGCCTAACAGCTCCTGTAACTCGAATGATTCGTAACAAATAGATCTCCACCCCCCTCCCCCAGTGGTCCCGCGTGTGTGTGTGTGTGTGTGTGTGTGTGTGTGTGTTGTGTTTTCTCATTTGAGGTGACTGGGCTATTTCCCTGGTCCCCATATAAGAATTTTTTTGCTTTGTTTTATTCTTTGAGACAGGATGTTTCTGCGTAGCCCTGGCTGTCCTTGAACTATGTTCTCCAGTCTCCTTTAGTTCTTATCTCTGGCTCTTCCTTCTGCCGTTATTATCAAACCCAGGAAACTTCTCAGCAAACCCTAAAGTCACAAACTTCATAAGGAACTTGATTCATATTACGAATTCTTCTGTTAAGTAGTTTCAACCTCTGGACTCTTAGCTGATTTTGAAAAGCTAATTTATCAGGTTTACACTCTACCTGCCTGTGAGTCAATGCCGTTTGGAAGCGAACCACATTCATTAATTCTAGGAAAGGACATGGTTCGAATTTTATAACACACACACACACACACAACGCACAAACGGCACACACGCACAAACGGCTGGAGTAATTGTGCATTGATCTGCTTATAGGATTGCAGATTTACATGCACATCGAGTGCGCATGTGTAGGTCTTCTGAAAGTACTCTCAAGAACTAACTGGATGCAGACATCCAGAGTAAGTCAGAGCGTGCCTTGAGAGCGCCGAGCCTATAAAGAGTTGTGCGTTTTCCAAAGGCAGCTGCCTACGAATGAATATTTATCTTTGTAACTAATGGAAGAATCATAGCTGCTTCCACTCCTGTGTAAATGCCACTTGAAATACCATGGCCTTATATGGGGTCTGCCCACAATTCTCGCAGGGCCTCCCGAGGTTGGGGTTGCGTGAAGAGTCGGTAATGATGCCGCAGCACTGTTTGTCTCACACATTAATTTTTCACTTGTAAGCTCAGTTTTGATTGTGTTTTATTCCCTCTAGGAGGGGCCAGTTACAGAAAAATATTTCGAATGTTTTGGAATCTGTTATCCCAATTTTCAGTGAACTCAGTCACTTTCGGGTGGTAATAGTTTTGGATGTTCCCTTCTTTTTCATTCCTGTAACCAGACTTGCATTATTTAATTACCTATAAATTCTGGATTCTCCTGTCCTAAACTAAGTGACCCTCCCGAGATTCTTAAAATGTTAAAGGCCCATGGGAGGATGATGCTTCATTCCAAGAAAGGACATTGGCTGCTGGGGTTTTAGACTGGATAACTCCTTCAGGGACTCACTTGGGATGGAAAGGGTGGACTCTGTGGTTCTGCTGTTGGTTGCTCTTCTGTTCTCGTAAGACAGCTCTGGTTTCGGGGCAATGAGACTTTCTCTAAAAAAGGAGTGCTAATTGTCTCCTTCAGCTGAGAGTCATTAAGCTCAGCTATGATTTTGGTCTTTCAGAGAGTTAGAAAGTCTGCGTGATCCGCTAAGGAAGTAGAATTGTCTAAATCTCATACAATATTCCAGCCCAAACTTCCTTTAAAACTTAGCCATCTCTGGACAGTGATGGTGTATGCATGTAATCCCAGCACTCTGGAGGCAGAGGCAGGTGGATCTCTATGAGTTCCAAGACAGCCTGGTCTACAGAGTGAGTTTTAGGACAGCCAGGGCTATACAGAGAAACAATGTTGAAAAAACAAAACAAACAAACACACCCCCCCCCCCCACACACACACACACCACCACCAACAGAAAAACAAACTTAGCCTTGATATATGTCCTACCTTTGTTTAAACTTTTAAAGAATTCAGAAAATCTATTTGTGTGGCAGGCACATGCTAAAAAATAGTTATCCATATGGTTCTTAAAGACAGGGACCACTGCAATTCAGTATTGCAGTTGAGTGACATTTGGCTTAGCTTTTTATCCCCATTAATTTATTATTTATCATTTTACGTCCCAATCACAGCCCCCTTCACCTCCCAGCCCCCCCACAGCCCTCCCCACATGCCCCATTCCCCTTCTCCCTTAGATAACAACTTCCCCTGGCTCACCAAGTCACTGCAGGACTGGGCACATCCTCTCCACTGAGGCCACACAAGGCAGCACAGCTAGGGAAATGGGATCCCCAGACAAGAAACAAAGTTAAAGGCAGCCCTTGCTTCCAGTTGTTGGAAGACCTACATGAAGATCAAGCTGCACATCTGCTACATATGTGCAGGGAGGGGGATTACATCCAGCCCATGTATGCTCTTTGTTTGATGGTTCACTCTCTGGGAGACCAAGTGTTCAGGTTAGTTGACTCTGTTGGTCTTCTATAGAGTGCCTATCCCCTATAGGTCCATCAGTCCTTCCCCAACTCGTCCACAAGACTCCCCTCAGCTTTTAATACAAGGACAAGTAGAGATTTAATCTAGGAAAGAGCGTGTGTGTGTGTGTGTGTGTGTGTGTGTGTGTGTGTGTGTGTGTGGTGGGGGTCATTTGGTAAAAACTTACTTAGAGAAATTCTGTAAGTTGGGGGATTTATGATAGACCAACTTTACTTGGCTCTTGCTGAAGGTAAGTGAAGTAGGAAAAATTCCTCTTTCTATGGTCTCCACAGACCAAGCTTCACTTCTGATACTGGACATGTGTATTCTCCACACTGACACCAGTTATAACATTCCTTTAAAGTTTCAAAAGAAGGAAACACTGGAGTGATTTAAAAGTATGGGCATATGTGGTGAGTGGTAAAATGATGAGTTGCCATCATGTGCAAACCCTGTGGAACTATCCCACACAAGATCACAATGCCTCTCATCTCTGACAGTGAAGTCCATGGCCATCTGGAAGTGATGCACCAGGCTGTGCAGAATAGCTATATTCTTGTTGACATTTTTCATTTTGCCTAAGTTTGGTCTGAATTTGATCAGCCTCCCTTTGGTCTGTGTTCCCTTCAGGAAAGAGGCATTCACTGAAGCTCGAGGTGCCAGGAGGGGGGTGAAAAAAGTCATGGTTATCGTGACTGATGGAGAATCGCATGACAACCATCGCCTGCAACAAGTCATCCAAGACTGCGAGGATGAAAACATTCAGCGATTTTCCATAGCTGTAAGTACCTTGTTAGCAAGGGTTTGGAAACTCATGAGACAGGCATCATACACTAAGCAATAAACATTACTTCTTAGTTAGGAATAGTTGCTGAAATTTGAGAAGCCAGGTTCAGAAGTTGTCTTTTATAATCATCAAGGCAATTGAGATATTTCTGTAGCCCTTCTATCTGTCTGCTTATGCTATCCCAGATTGTCACATTTCCCAGGTGTAAGACATAGAAGGGAATGGAAGACAGTGTGTGGGAAGGATCAGAGGACACTGTGGTGGGTCACAAAAACCTTTATATAGATTCTTTGCTGCGTAGCATCTCTGGGACAGGGAGCAACTTCTTAATACTCCAAGCTTCAGTATCTTCCTTTGTCAGAGGATTGTGTTTTTTCTGTCAGTCTGTCTGCCTCTCTCACCACATAAAGACACCAGTGGCCACAATAAACATCATCTCTGTCTCTTATCCTTTCAAGGCATTCACAACCATGAGCTCTTAAGAGCCTTGTGTTTAAGAGATAAAAGGGATCTGGGTCTTCTCCTTCCTTAGAAATGTTCAGAGAACGCCCCAGAGATTACATCTGGCCCTTCCTTTCAGCTGCCAATTCGTAGCCCTGCATGTGCCTTCAGTCTAGGGGCAGGCTTCTCTTATATCTGAAATCAACTGTTCTTTCATTTACTAAAATTGACTTAACAAATTGTCTTTTGCAAGGAGAAAAGATTCAAAACGCTAAGAGCTCATCCTGAACTCTTTACAGACAATAAATATATATTGTCTACATTAGTTTCCAACATGCAACCAATGAATTTACCCTTTTCTTTCAAAAGCATGAATGGTGTTAAGAAGTGGGAGGTGGGGGTTCATACACAGGAAAAAGTTCCAGGACATGATTGCCAGCTTCCTAGGGCCAAAGCACTCCAATTTATAAACAAGATGATCTGTTGTATAAAAGTTCATTTGCCAATTATTATGAATTCTTTATTACCTCTTCTGCTGCTACAATGTCACTATTTCTGAATCCGTGGTTGAGAATAATTTCAAATGCCCTTGCCTTCACTCAGGAAAATGTCCTAATAATGAGTGACATTTAGACTATGGCTGGTCTCTTTCTTCAGTGTATAAAGTCAGAGCTTGCTCACTGATTCCAGATATCCGAGTATCAGAGATGATCTCATTTTTCTGCCTCCCCCAGAGGAACAAGTTGGCATTGCAAGTACCGTGGATGCAGGTCATAAACAGTATGAGCCATCATCAGAATTAATAGTATCCGTGCTGAGGATGCAGTTCAGCCTAGATTGCTTGCCTCCCTCGTGGGAGCACTTACTACTCAGCACAAGCACACAACACTAACATTAGGGAAGCGTCCCCAGAATGGCAATGTCAGTGCACAAGTTTTTAAATGAACCCTGCATTTTGTATCATGTCTAGTGACATGGTCAGTTTTTCCTTATCTTAAATTGCTTTGCTTGTTTGGAATTTTATTTGGTAGTCATACATTATATCTAGTCAAAAGGAGATTTCAAAATCCCACTCATCTTCATGGAGAACCATATATTGATGTGTTTCCCATTTAACCAGTGAGTTATTATCAAACTTCTCTTGAAAGCTGTGTAAACCAAAAGAAAGAAAGAAAGAAAGAAAGAAAGAAAGAAAGAAAGAAAAAAGAAAGAAAGAAAGAAAGAGAAGAAAAGAAAATTTCATTTAACGATAATCATTTATTACTTTTCCTAATTTGTGTCTCTTTTCCCTAGTATACCATGTTTACATTAAAAGATGTTATTTGAGACCAAACTAGAAAATGAGACACGTGTGTTACTTTCTCTCGTTTGTGCAACAATACAGAAAGTCTTCAGGAATCTCAGAGTCCATTCATGCTGAATGAATCCACACAAATATAAACTCTACCTGAGTTGTTGTATGCACTATTCCTCCCTCAGTTGTTGCCTGGACTAACTCTATTCTGTCTGTTTCCCAGTATTTGATCCTGAACAACACAGAAATGTGTTTTGACAGGAAACAGCTCCCACAGAGAATTAAATATTGGTAATATAAATTCCCTATTTTAAAGATTCAAATAGGTTCTGTTAAATTTTCATATTCGGAGAGGTCATGAGTTGGCTTTTAGTCGTCCATTTCTGTCAGTGGAGAGTATTAGCCAGGTCCATCAGGCATTCTTAGATATTTGGAGACTACTCTTAGGTGATAATGGCTGAGAGGTGTAAATTACTTATTGCCCTCAAATGTAGATGAGACATCAGTAAGGATCTTAGCATTCCATTTATGTTTCCAAATAAAAGACACGGTGCTGCACATGAGTGCACTGCATACTTTACTTTGACATCTCTGCCTCAAGGAGATTTCAGTTGTGAATGTTTCTTTCAGGTAGAGATTAGTGGGGCTAAAATACTGAGGGTCGACAGATTTGAGATGTATGAAGCACTAAAAAAACTATTAGCTGTATTATTTAAGTTTCTTATTTGTACCAGACCCTTAGGTGGAAGATTCCTATTGGTTTCTGCTGTTGTTCTCATCCATGATATAAGATGGTTCAAGGTGGTATAGAGGTCACAGTAACTCCTGCATCTGAGTATATTCTCCAACATTGTACTTACCTATGTTATTTTTATTTCTAAAATATACCATGTGGGTATTTTTCCTTAGACAAATCCACTTGCCTCCCTCCTGTCACACGTACCAAAAAACGTCTGATAAAAATCACTTCATAATTAACAACTCCAACCATGCATGCCCTAACACTGAGCTATTAAATTTGTCTTATATATAGTTTGAATTTCATCAATTTTAGATGAAATGGGAGCTGATGTGTCAACCCAGTAGTTAGTCTAATACATCCTAGGTAAGAAGCAAACGGGATTTTATTTATTTATTTTGTTATCCCAGGATGTTATAAAAATCTATAGAACAAGTAAACCAGTAGGGAACTCAGAGGATTCTACATAGCTCTGAACCTAAGTGGCATGCAAGGTACCTCGTTAGCAGCTCCATGATTTCCCAAGGCACGGGGCAGGCCTTCCTAGATATCCATGTGTCACTCAACATAAGTACGTCAAACCTGTGAAAGAGCCACAATGGACTGGGTCCCTGGGATCTTAAAAGTAAAGAAGAGGGAGTTTGCTTGAAGTCCTCTGGTGTTGAAATGTGACATTTCCTCTGTGCTAGTCAGCGATGTTCCCCAGGGAAAGGGGCAAGCACTTCACACAAGGCCCCCATGCGCCTTCTGACTGGAGCAGATTCAACTCATAATTCTCACATTAGCACTTAGTGTGCATCAGAGTGATTCAGCCATTGCTTTCAACCACTGCTCATAGCGGGAGACAAGTAAGGCTGCTGTGGGTCATAGGTCATAGGAAGAACTATGTAAATAGGAACTTGGTTTTTTTTTCCCATTTTTTCTAAGTATATATCTATATGTCTTATCAAAATATCATTCTGTAACCTACCATCTCAAACTTCACTTTAAAACCACATGTATATTCCTGAAGAGCCATGCCCAAATTGCACACCCATAATCTCTTGGTCTTCTTAAAACATTTTGTGGCATCAGTATCCATATATCTGAAAAATTAAATTTAATAATGGTTTACTGTTTTTTAACTTTATAGAATATAAAGGCTGCTGTGTCGTATATAGTAGTTAGAACTTTTAAGGTATTTATGTTTGTGTGTGTTCTTACAGTTCAGTTCCTTTAAAAAGCTGGGCTAACATTTGCATGCAGTGAAAACCCTCTCAGTGCACATCGTAAACATGCCTGTTAACATCCTGTTCTGTCACTTCCAGAAAGTTCCCTGTGTTTTCTTTTCTTCTAGTATGAACCTCCTATTGCAACTACTCCCATAACTTACTTAGGTTACTGATTCTGGATCCCATGGAAATGGTCACATATTGTGGATTCTTTGTGTTTTGCTTTTCTTTCTTTTCTTTTTTCTTTCATTCTTTTTTTTGGAGAGGAAAGTTTATTTCATCTTATATCTTAGAGTACATTATGAATGGTAGTCAAAAGAGAAGGGGAAGGGAGAGGGGGAGGGGCTATGTGAGGGGGCACTAGGAGAGAAGGAAGCAGTGATAAGGGTGTAAAGTAAGTAAATAAATAAATAAATGGAAAAATATATATGCAGGCAAATCAAGAATGGAAATATACCATCTTATTAGCAGAAATAAAATAATTGTGGTACTAATTTGTTTGATTCTCTTTACTGATCCTGACACTGCTCTGCTTGTATTGGGGATTTTTAGTTTGAATTTTACATATTATTGTAAACATGGACATTTTCACACAGGCAGAATTGTACATGCCTTAAAGAAGAAACACGACTAGTGTGAGTTCATGAAAGTTTAAAACTTCTCAGAGAAAATAAAATGAACATAAAAGACTTCGTTCCAGAGCACACAGAGAACTTTCATGAGTCTTTAAGAAAAATGCATGTGTGTACATGTGTCCATGCACACACGTATAACCTATACATGTTATACAAACAACTGCCATTAGCTCCAGCTTCAGGTAGACTTCATCTCTCTGGCCTCCAAGGGAATTTGCACTCAGGTATGCACACCTGTCAGACACAAACACACATAATGAAAAATAAGATAAATATTTGCAGGAGTCAATAATACGAAAACCATGTACTCAGAAAGCTTCCATAAATATTCCCACAAGTTCATAACAATACCCTGTACATGCGTGCTCTTGTTTACTGAAAATATGCTTGAGATATTTATTTAACGTACAGAAGTTAAAATACTTTCTCACCATTTTTGTTCTGCCCTAGATCCTTGGCCACTATAACAGGGGGAAGTTAAGCAGTGAAAAATTTGTGGAGGAGATAAAATCGATCGCAAGTAAGCCCACGGAAAAGCACTTCTTCAATGTCTCAGATGAGTTGGCCCTGGTCACTATCGTTAAAGCTCTGGGAGAAAGGATATTTGCTTTGGAAGGTACGATTGTCTCTCCGAATCCTGCGCATCCTCTGTAAGATTCAAACTTAATGTAATGGTTTTGGGATATTCTTCTCAACACATTGCTAACTCATTTGTACTGTGTTCAATAGCCATCGGGGAATAATTCTCTTTTATATGAATGGAACTACTTTACCCAAACCCACGTCGGCTAGAAGCTGACTTTGTTAGGCAGTGATGGTGCACAAGAGGAGCATAGCAGTCAGCATGGACGCATGCAAGAACCCAAATGCCCCAGCATGCCTTCTTCCTTTTCTGTGACACAGGTTTAGAATGTGAAGTCACTAGCTCGGCTTTGATTTTCCCACTGTGTCTTTGTTCCTTGGGGCTGCTACAAGAGTGTCCTGATGCAATTGCTTCTTTGTTCATTTCCTCTGTAATTTGCTCTGGCGCACTTCTAAAGATCTTCTGTGGAGTTTTGCCTCAAGTATTTGGCTGCAGTACTTCATCCGCTATGGTTGTCTAACCATGCCATGCCTCTGAAGAGTTTTCCTTTGACTTTTTCTATGGTAACTGGCTGTGGAGGCTACTGAGAGATGCTAGTCCCTTAGGTGGGAGTGTCGAGTAACAAACGACTAATCTTCTCTGACTGGTAACATCTTTTTCACATTTTTGAAGGCTGGAGCTCAGAAGTCACACCCCAGATCCCCACTTGGAGAAACCACATTGAATTCTTTTGCCCTTCTGGGGCATCTTTGTTCCACTGACTGTCTTCAGGAGGGGACTATCAAAGTGTCGCTTCTGTAGCTGTTCAAAGCTCTTTTTCAAATTTCCCAGCAGAACATGTTAGTAACAAATGAAAGAGAATATGGGGATGGGACTTGACTTTTAAAAGGGTAGACTATTTTGAGTGAGTATCTAAGTTACAATGAGCATGAAAAATATAGAGAAAAATACTTGTGTATATGTGTATGCATGTGCGTGTGCACGAGTGCATGTGTATGTGTGCGTGCGTGGTGATGACTGAACCTAGGCCCTTACATATGCCAGACAACGACTCTACAGCTTCACTATATCTCCAGTTCAAGAAAGAGATAGAAAGCAACAGTTTTCAGTATTTCTTCAGTCGCCCATGCTCACTAACGTTTTGCTTTGCAACCAGGAGCACACATATACATGCAGATAAGAAGAAAGTCGTCTCAGAATGACTCATGATAGCGCTGCTATATAGAGTGCCCTGTGCAGCTCTCATCTCTTCCTGCTTGTGCGATTCTCTTACAGTGAAACTGATCCTGGCTTTACTCGCCCTTTCAAGTCCGAGTCACAGTCATGCTCAGGAGCTTCGTTAGTTTGGGGGACGATGAGGACTGAGAACCCAGGCAGAAGCAGTTTCTCTGGCCCCCTTTTTTCTGCTATGCCTCCAGAGACAGAACACTTGAGTTCTTATCAGTCTAACGTCATAGCATTGTCTGAGTGGCTCAGCTGTCCTGCGTTCTGAGCACACATCTCCGTCACATAACTTTGGTCTTTCAATAGCCATTGGGATGCTATTTAGCAATAGGCCAGGCCATGTTTGTCTAGATTTAATATGGACAGTCTTCCAAATCATTGTGCCCTTTTAACTTTTAATAACACAGGCCAAGAAATAATCTATAAAGGGTTGTGTCTTTTTAAATTTTTTATTGGATGCTTTATTTATTTACATTTCAAATGTTATCCCCTTTCCCAATTTCTCCTCCACAAACCCCTATCCATCCCTCTCACCTTGCTTCTGTGAGGGTGCTGCCACTCCTGCCTCACTGCCCTAGCATTCCCCTACACTGGGGCATTGAGCCTTCACAAGATCAAGGCCCTCTCCTTTCACTGATGCCCGACAAGGTCACCCTCTGCTACATATGCGGCTGGAACCATGGGTCCCTCCATGTGTAGTCCTTGGTTGGTGGTTCAGTCCTGGGAGCTCTTGTGGATCCGTTGGTTGATATTGTTGTTCTTCCTATGTGGTTGCAAACCCCTTCAGCTCCTTCAGTCCTTCCCCTAACTCTCCACTGGGGTCCCTGCACTCAATCCAATGGTTGGCTGCAAGTATCCGCATCTGTATTGGTTAGGCTCTGGCAGAGCCTCTTAAGAGACAGCTATATCAGGCTCCTTCAGCAAGCACTTCTTGGCATCAGCAAGAGTGTCTGGGTTTGGTGTCTGCATGTGGGATGGATCCCCAGGTGGGGCAGTCTCTGCATGACCTTTCCTTCAGTCTCTGCTCCACATTTTGTCTCTTATTTCCTTTAGACATTTTTGAGACTATAATTATAGTGTTTCCTCCTTTTTATTTCTGCCTCAAGGTCCTCTCATGTAACCCTCCCTGCTTTCCTTCAAATTCATGCTCCTTTTTCATTAATTGTTATTATGTGTGTGTGTATGTATGTATGTATGTATGTATGTATGTATATGTGTGTGTGTGCGTGCATATATATCATATAGATTTTTAAATATAACCTGTTGGTCTGTATAATGTTACTTGTATGAGTTGGATTTTCTGTAATTACTATTACACTAGTTAGTTAAATACCATAAGTATCATTTCTTAATATTCTCTAAGTAAGGAAGCAAATATAACCTACAATTGGCCAAATGCAGCCACACTGTAGGGGATATGGTTTATTTTGCCTGAAATGACATTTTAAGATTTTTTTTTTCTAACCTAACCTAAACCCAGTTGAAGCTTCTTACTAAAATGTCCAAATGCTTCTAGAAATTTACATATCTAAATATGATATTATTTTATAAAACTTCCCCAGATTAAAATACCTTTCTACATCTTACTGCTGCATTATCAAGAATAAAAGCCATGAAGGTTGTCTGCTGTTTCTGTTTTCAAGGCAAGGATCTGCTGGCTTTGGGCCTCCACTTCAGCCTCCCTGGGGCTGGCACCAGAGTGCCTTGAGCTCAGTACATTTGCCCTTACTATTTTCATAATGAGATCAGAAAAGGTTTCTCTCCCAGTTGTTTGGGAAATCTCCACTTCCTCTCACTATTTATGTTATGGTAAATAGCTGCAGTTAGGAAAGTCTGTCTTTCGAAGCACAATGCCACCTAGTGAGTCAAGCATGCTCAGACGTGGACTAAGTAGGTCAGGGAGTGGGATGGATTTCCCTTTTTCAATCGTCTTTGGGAAAAAGGTTCACACTCCTAACTGAAAACAGTGTAAGGGTCGGAGTGGGTGGTTTACTCTCCGTGAGCCTGTCTGTCAAGGTTGAAAGTAAGAAACGACATACGACCTCAGACCGTGTGGAAAGCTATGTAGCTCCTTTCTCTGTCCTCAACTGAAAGCACAGCATCAGAAAAGGGTGGCGGATGCTGATATATACTGCTCTGTTTTTTGCTATCAGTCTTGTAAAAATAAGCATGGTCTTAGTTTAAGTCATTATGTATCAAAAACACAATTTAAGGTAAAATGTATCTTAGTCATTTAAAGGGAAATTCATATAAGAGATTGAAATGATACATTCAGACTCCTGATTGATTGTCACACTTAGTCTAGCCCTATAAAAACTCAATTACAGATGCATTCTTTAGACTTCCATTCTAGTAAATAAATAGTAAACCTCATTAATTTCACAAATCTAATGATTCTCATGCTTCAATTGACAGACAGGCTGACTTGGCTAAAAATTATGTTATTTTTAACTTATTTTTAATGCCAAATAAACTAGTCACTCCCTGGAAGCAAGTAGATCAACACTCGCTCAGTTCCCCCAGGAAACTGTGGCTTCTGGTCTGTAAATATTTTGAGAAGATGGCAGCTCCAATCAATGTTCCTCCTTGTCTATACTTCAGCCATGAGCTTCAAAACTGGGGTTTTTAAAATATAAGATTCCTTTTAAAAAAATTATAGATTCGGAAGGGACACAAACTGGAGCTATGTGAGAAAGTCACCTCCTGAGTGAATGAGCCCCACATCCAGCATCCGAACCAACATGAGCAGGAATCCTGAATTCTTTCACACCACGGTTCCTAGAAAGGATGTGTGGCCCGGAGTGTTTGTAGGGGGGCTATGGAGTTGAGAATCTCTTTAAATACATGGTGAAGGGTTTTTCAGCCTATAAGGTATCAAATTTAGCTCTGATGGGGTTCCCAGGTCAAGTAGACAAGAGACTTAATTTCTACTGTTGTAATTCTGTCTTTCAAAGCCATGAGACCATGGAATCATAGGCAGTGATAGCACAGAACTTATAGACAGGCTGACTTGCTAAAATTATATGTTATTTTAAACTTATTTTTATGACCAAATAGACTCCCTACAAGCAAGTAGACCAACATTCCCTTAGCAAGGACAGGAAGCCAATGTGTCAGAATGGGAGAAAAGAGTCCCTTCACTAACCACTGTCTTATATTCAGCCCTGCCTAGGAGTTTTGCTCGAGAAGTACATGGCTGAGAGTTCCCTGATATGTCCCATAGTTCTGCTTAGGAAGTCTCCGGGTTCCAGCAGGTCAATAGCAGCCTCAAAGACATTGTTAGTCACTTAATGTGCTATCTCTACTGTATTTACAGCTACCGCTGACCAGTCAGCAGCTTCATTTGAAATGGAAATGTCTCAGACCGGCTTCAGTGCTCATTATTCACAGGTATATTGGCCATGTGCTAGAAAGAAAGACCTTTTCTACACGTTTTCCTCTCCCGAGAAATGCCCAGGCATCAAATGCATAAGACGGCCTTGATATTTATGGTAGAAAAATGACATCTTACAAGCTTCTTACTAGGAACATTCTCCACACACTCCTACATTTTACCAATTAATAGATGTGAGCAAGAAAGTCTGAGATCTGCTGAATGTATCTGTGTATCTAATGAAATGAAATGATTAAAATATTTGTTTAAAATCTAGAAGGTTAGGTTGTATTATGCTAAAAGTCCTTAAAAGATTAAGATGTAGGTTTGTTTTGTTATTTCATTAGTTTTTGTTCTGTTTTGTACCCAGAAAAGTTAGGAAGGCAAGAAGAGAAGACCCATAGTCATGATACAGAGATATGAACATTTCAGTGTAGCAGTTACATAGTGTTCCCCAGATTCCTTTTCAATAAGATGGGGATTGTAATATTGGGTTCTTATGAATAGAGTTGTTGTGAGGACTACATGAATTAATTTATATAAAGCACTTTGAACTATATTCATCTACAGATGCATTATGATCATGTTACTAATGCTTTATTTATATAAAGTGTTTGCCCATATCATTTTATTGCCCTCTGAACTCACGCATTAGGACTGGGTCATGCTTGGAGCAGTGGGAGCCTTTGACTGGAACGGAACTGTGGTCATGCAGAAGGCTAACCAGATTGTCATCCCTAAGAACACCACCTTTCAAACTGAGCCCACCAAGATGAATGAGCCTCTTGCTTCTTACTTAGGTAAGGTGTGGGCGCAACCTTAATGCTTACACTAGTCTTCATTTTTCTGTACCAAAATACCTGATTCTGGGATACTTGGAAAGTAGCCACCAATACTGCGTGCCTATGTTGTTCCAAATATATTAGACAAATTAAAAATAGCAAAATGGATGAGGCAGAACAATGGGCATTGTTTTAGATGAGAAACAATGAAGAAATGAGCAATCTCTCTTGGAGGGAGACTGAGAAAGACTGAGAAATGGCAGAAGACACAAAGGAAACGGGGGAGGGGGGAGTTAACTCAGCTTTTTTTTCCTCATAAGCTAAGATTCTCCAAGATCATTATATGTAAAAATACCTTGGGATCAAGAACTAGTCTTATCTAAACCTTCTTTCTGTCTTAGATAGAACAATTATAGGATATTCACTTTCATATATAATAGATGTCGTTTCATAATTCCTATGAAAGGTAGGTTATCATGTGTTTAAAGAGCCATAGAAAGCATCACACTATGTTCAGAAATTCATCTTACCCTAAAAAAACAAAAACAAACAAACAATCAAACAAAAAAACCCGAATCTAATGTCCATACCCTAATCCTTGAACCTATTTATGTGTTACCTTATAAGGTAAAAAGGACTTTTCACTGGAACACATGAAGGATCCTGAGATAGATTCTGCTCGGATATATTGCTATAGCACAATATAATCAAGTGATATAATCAGAAAAGTCTTTCCTAGATGGGTTTAGAGGGGCTTTAGATAGAACTACATGTAGGTGATCAGAGAGATACAGTGCTGCTGCCAATGATAAGGATGAGGTAGAAACAGACATCATCCCTGTCACAAAGGAAAAAGAAGTGTAATCTCTCCACAGCCTCCAGATAGGTGTATAGCCCTGCCAGCTTTTCACTATAGTCTAGGGTGAGCTATGGAGGACTTCTAGCTTACAGAATTGCAAACTAAGGCATTTGGAATGGATAGTATAAGCCGTCAAATTTATCATACTTTGCTATAGCATCAGTAGAAAACCAATACAGGTTTGTTAAATATGATTTCTGTTGAAAACATTGATCCAATTGCTACTAGCTGTTTAGACAATTAAAGACTGAATGAAGAACACAGATGTATTTGACACGATCACTACTCTTTCCATATTCCCTTATCCTAATTATTAATTTAACAAGGCAGTATTTTTGGTATTCTGGGTTAGGATTCTATGACCAAGTTCTTTAAACAAACGAAGTGCTAAGTCTGCTATTCCTTAAACTTTGAGTTAATTGTTGATTAAAGCATACTTAAATAATTTAAAATTTAAAGGCTGCACTTTACATGAGAAAACATTAAAATAACCTAACTTCTTTATATGGCCCCTCTTAGCATTTACAATTCAATGTAACTGGAAAAATTACTAGGTGACAATGTATATACACAAATATATGTAAATAGATGTGCATTTTTATGGCTCCTTTATGCTTAGAAAAGGAAGAAATTTGCATATGCACTCTATAGTATCCTAATGTATTTTTTGCTCATTTCATTACGTTAGTCAAAAGTTAAGATATAAGCTATTTGTCAACAGACATTTAGTAGATGTAAGATGTCTTTCATGTGTTTCCCCTAACCCACCCTAAATATTATTTTCAAATATGTCATTATGGTGATTATAAAATTACGAAGAGACTGAGTTCACTGTTCTGAAATCTGGGTGGAAGGCAGCTAGCGGGGTCTGCCCTCTCCTTTCCTCTCATCCACGTTTTTCTGTGCTCTAATCATGCCTGACAAACTGAAAGAAACAAGAAGCGAGGCAAAGTCACGCAATGGAGTTAAGTCACACATTTCCTACTCCATCACCAAACCTCATGCTTATTCCAAGATGTTCAGAGAGTACTCTTTCCTTATAAAGATGAAGGTCTAAGAACAGTTGGAAATATTCATAAAAGGATAACATGCCTCACAGATTGTCTTTCCTCAGCACTTATATAAACATGTTATCTGTACAAAAGTAGAATTATTACTTTATAGCAAAATACTGCTTAAGTTAACAATATGATCTCTTCCAGTTAGTTCTCTCTGATGTCCTGGACTACTCTCTGTCCTCTACTCCAGTAACAAGCTGCTTCCAGCTATTAGCATTGCTTCCTTCTGTGGAGCCCAAGCCTATGTGTAGAGAGAGTTGCCCATTGATTTAGCTCCATTCACTACAGATACGAAATACAGAATTTTTCCATCGAAAAAAAAAATAATAGTAATCTGACTTAAGGCCAGGTACAAGCTCTCTTCTTAACTGGCCGAACTGATGTCAAGATGGTTGGCTGTGCATTTGAGCTAGAACTCCCCACAGAATCATGAGTATCAGGATACTCAAAACATTTAATAACATCTGAGAAACTTCCCAGGCTCTCAAGGCTATGAGTATCTGAAAACCCTGTACAAATCTGAATGGTGACTTCTATTTAGAATAGATCCTTCTGTCTTGCAGTGATGGACTTGTAGGTGTGCCAAAGGCCTTGGAAACAGGGTGATTCCCAACAAGGGTAGCAGAAATTTATGCTGCACATGTGCAAAAATATATAAAGTAATGCCAGACTTGGGAGTTGTCTGCGTATTCCCTGGTTAGTGAGCTAAATCGATAGAGGCACCTGAGGTTAGTGTGTGCTCATCCACTGAACACATGAAAGCACAGGGCTCATTCATGATCAGACCCACCCGTGCATGAGCTCCTGTCACAACCACATGATTCTGTCCGACATAGAACACAGTGTGCTCTTAAATCTTAAGTGGAGGTGGCGTGGAAGAAAAAGGAAAATGGAAAACCAAATCTCACAGCTCATGAGAAAAGCCAAAGTAAAATATATGTAAGTGAAAGTAAAGTAGGCAAAAAGAAAACAAGATTTCACAGAGCATACAACATGGGATGGTAGAGGTGAGAAAAAAATCTCAGCTTTAATTAAAAAAAAAAAGAGACAAAATCACAGCAAACACATTGTTGTTAGGTAACTTAGCAACCATCAGAGCATCCACAGATATAAATCATAGTTCTCACATACAATGCTTGTGAAGGTTTAATGGAACCAAATCTCTCTCAAACAGCTGTTCATAGAGTAACCTTAGTATGAATAGTCGCAGCAACTTACCTGATAATGTGACAAAGAAGACAAAATTGATCCAATAATCTATTGCTTGACATTTATTGTCAAAAATATTCAAAGGAAGGAAAAAAGTCTTCAAAATGGCTTTGGTCATCAAACAACGCTCAAAACAATAATGGAACCCACCAAAATTCCATTATTCCATTAATAAGTGGCCAGGAAGTAAATGCAGTCCCTTTATGATACAACTCAGACAAACAACCTTCAACCATATAAAACTGCAGCTTAAAACCTTGGGTAGCAATGCAGGTAGGATTACGTTTTCTGTCATCCAGAAATAACTCTTAGTGTTAGCCAGGCCTGGTGGTGCACACCTTTTATCCCAGCACTAAGGAGGCAGAGGCAGGTGGATCTTTGTGTGTTTAAGGCCAGCCTGATCTACAGAGCCTGTTCCAGGATAGCCAGGCTCTCTACAGAGAGTCTTGAAAAAGAAACAAAACCAACCAAACAAACAAATAAAAACCTATTAGTGTTGATAGTACAGACACTTGTATTTAAATTAAATAGAATTAATTTGCTCCACAGTGGTGATTGGAGGGTGTTCAGGTGAGCATGAGTGTGCATGACTGCACATAATTGCAGGTAGTGTCCTTCTTTCCCCTTTGCTGTCATCATTCTGTCTGATCTACCATTTGCATCACTAAACAATGAAAAACTGTGTTTGGGGAAATTATCATTTCAGAGTTGTTCAGTTGTGGTGGAAACAGGGAGCACCAACACAATACAAGAAAATACAAAAATGATTAGCACAACCATTTAAAGTAATTCTAATATTACATAGGCCATTATGGGTCCAGGAACACATCTTGGATTTCTCTTTGGTTAGGTTACACAGTGAACTCCGCCACCATTCCTGGAGATGTTCTCTATATCGCTGGGCAGCCTCGGTACAATCATACGGGCCAGGTCATCATCTACAAGATGGAGGGTAGGAACATCAACATTCTGCAGACACTCAGTGGAGAGCAGGTAAACTTGAAATGAACCATTCTGTGTCATCTCTGTGTACTCTGGGTATCTATTGGCTAAAGTTTTTTTAAACCCAAATATTCAAAATCCATTGTGAAGACGGCTCTCTATTTCATCCTTTAGAGGGATGTGACATAATAGTATCTTTGATGTCCAAAGCATTTCTTTTGGAAAGAGATAGAGATAGATAAGTCCAGCCAATAGATGTCTCATGCAGTTATATTCAGTATATATAAAGAATAATAAGATCTAAAACATCAAGAAGCATAAAAGTGCCAATTGTGTTAGTGGTGCATTACAAGGATGTTGTCGAAAGGATTTGTTCAGGCTTTGGTAGGCAAGGCTGAGAGAGAGACCGTCCCCCTCTGTGGAAGTCCTGGCTGCAGTCATCATTACCTGCAGCCCAGGTATCAGGAGAATCACACTGAGTAGGTCTACAAGCAGCCCTAGTGCTACAGCCCTGAGTCAGAAGACCAGTGTGTTTTATGATAGCATAGCCATAACCCACAAGGGCTCTGCAAAGAGCCACCACAAGAAGCCCCATTAAGTACACAGAGTTCACTTCCAATTCCACCCAGCCTGAATGCCACATTCTAATCGATGTTATTGTCACCCACATCAGCATCGCTCAGCAGTGCAGGGAGACTGTCCTCAGCAGACTCGGAGGATTCTGAGTGGTCAGAGGTAGTCTCTCATACTCAAGTTAAAGCATTTGTATTAACTTAGCCATATGTACTAACTCATATTTTCTAAACTCGCTTTATCTCATAAACTCATCAACAATAAAATAGACTACGGTTGTAGCTCAAAGGCGACATACAAAGAACCTAAAATGGTTAATTAATACCATGAGATTGAAGAAGGGAAGAGGTAAAAGTGAAGGAAGTCAATGAGTGTAAGAGAAGCTGGATAGGAAAAATGATATTTTGTTGTTGTTGACAACTCAAGTCTGTTAGCATTTTCAAGTTGTCTGCAAGTATAGGGGAATGTAAAAAATGTAAAATAAACATTCTTATGCAAGTAAGAGAATGTCAGATGACTTTTTAAAAGCAATAATTTGTTTCAAGCCTGGGATTGTGAAAAAAAAAAAAAGACAAAAAAAGTCCAAACAAACCAAAAACCAACAAAAAAACAAAAACAAAAAAGGTTGCTCCATGATTAGAAGGTCAACCATTCATGAAATTGTGGTGATTCAAGAACATTAGTATACTTAGACACGTTCCCTGTGACAACACAAATTCTAATGACAAAAGCTGCTGGGGCTGCGATTGAAGAAGAGGGAAACAGTGGACCTGGGCAGCTCATGAGCTCACACACAGCTCCTGAAGACCACTGACACTAGGAATGAATGTCCAAGGGAGAGAGGACTTACAGTCATTTATTATTGTTATTATTATTATTTATAACTAGTTTACATTTTTTTTAAAAATTAATTCTTTCAAATGTCTGTGGAAATGGTACCTTAAAGAGTCACTGAAAGAATATAAAAAAAAAGCCTCCTGACATTCATGTCCAGCCATTTCTAGAAACAGCCAGGAGCCGAAGACCAGAGCCAGTCAATGTGCAGTAGCTGAGGAGAATCCACAGAAAGCACAGGTCTGCCCTTTAGGACAGGACACAGTGTAGGGGTGAGAAGAGAAGAAGGATCTCCCCGGGATGGAGAACAAGTGCTGTCTATGTTGAGCATTTGAGCATGGTAGTTTACACCTATAATCCTAGTGGTCTGAGGTTGAGACAGAGACTTACCACAGGTCCAAGAACAGCCTGGGCTACAGAAAAAGACCTTGTCTCAATCCCTCACATACTACCAAAAAAAATGTTATATATGGCACAGATGCAGGATTTTAAGCACAGAGATAAAAATAAGCCTACACAGGAATACTGTAAGAGAAACATTAAGAATGTGAAGTATTCGATGCAGGCCAATACATGAAAAGAGCTTTAAGCATTTACATAGTGTAATGCCAGTTCTTTGCTTTAAAAGGGTATTTTTCTTTAAAATGCTGTTCAAGAGAAGAGCCCCTGCAATCTTTTCCTATTTTTCTATCCCTTGTAGCTGCTGGACCACAACTTAGCCACTCTTTTTTTTTTTTAATTATTTATTTATTTATTGTTATTTAATCCTTTTTCACAGTCTAGACTTCATCCCCCTCCCAGTCTGTCCACTGACCCCTCCCATCCCATACCTCCTCCCCCCTGTCTCCAAGAGGATGTCCCCACCCCCAGATCACCACCCCACCAAACCTCCCCACTCCCTGGGGCCTCAAGTCTCTTGAGGGTTAGGTGCATCTTTTCTCACTGAGCCCAGACTAGTCAGTGCTCTGCTGTATATGTGTTGGGGGCTCATATCAGCTGGTATATTGTATACTGTACACTCCTAGTAACTGGCTCAGTGTCTGAGAGATCTCGGGGGTCCAGGTCAGTTGAGACTACTGGTCTTCCCATGGGGCCACCCTCCTCCTCAGCATCTTCCAGCTTTTCTCCAATTCAACCACAGGGGTCCCTGGCTTCTGTCCATTGGTTGGGTGCTAGTATCTACATCTGACTTTTTCAGCTGCTTGTTGGGACTCTCAGAGGGCAGCCATGCTAGGCTCCTGTCTGCAAGCACACCATAGCAATAGTAACAGTGTCAGGCCCCAGGGCCTCCCTTGAGCTGGATCCCAATTTGGGCCAGTCACTGGACTTCTTTTCTCTCATTCTCTTCTTCATTTTTGTCCCTGCAGTTCCTTCGGACAGGAACAATTCTGGGTCAGAGCATCTGACTGTGGGACGGCAACCCCATCCCTCCAATTGAGGTCCTGTCCCTCCACTGGAGGTAGACTCTACACTACTCCCCACTGTAGAGCACTTCATCCAAGGACTCTCTTTGAGTCCTGAGAGTCTCTTACCTCCCAAGTCTCTGGTACTTTCTAGAGGGTCCCCCACCACCTCCCACCTCCCACCTCCTACCTCCTGATGTTGCCTGTTTCCATTCGTTCTGCTGGTCCTCAGGGCTTCAGTCCTGTTCCCCCTCCAATACCTGATCATGTTTCCCCCTTCCCTTCCCTGTCCCTCTCCCACCCCGGTCCTTCCTCTTTCTGTCCCTGTGATTGCATTCTTCTCCCTCCCAAGTGGGACCGAGGCATCCTCATTTGGGCCCTTCTTGAGTTCTGTGGATTATATCCTGAGTGTTCTGTATTTTTTGGCTAATATCCACTTATTAGTGAGTACATACCATGCATGTCCTCTTGGGTCTGAGTTACCTCATTCAGGATGATATTTTCTAGTTCTATTCATTTGTCTGCAAAACTTATTATGTTCTCATTCTTAATAGCTAAGTAGTATTCCATTCTATAAATGAACCACATTTCCTGTATCCATTCTTCCATTGTAGGTAATCTGGGTTGTTTTCAGCTTCTGGCTATCACAAATAAGGCCACTATGAACGTAGTGGAACACATGCCCCTGTGGCCTGGTGGAGCATTTTTTGGGTATATGCCCAAAAGTGGTTTAGCTGGGTCTTCAGGTAGATCTATTTCCAATTTTCTGAGGAACCTCCAGATTGATTTCCAGAGTGTGTGTACCAGTTTGCAATCCCACCAGCAATGGAGGAGTGTTCCTCTTTCTCCACATCCTCACCAACATATGCTGTCACCTGAGTTTTTGATCTTAGCCATTCTGATTGGTGTGATGTCTTTTAACTCCTAGACTGAAATCTTTCCCCCCCCCCCGTCTTTCTCAAAATTAACACAACTTAATCCTTCAGTCTAGAGAAGACTTGGTTTGCAAAATTTTCTGTTTCATTGCCTTTGACATCAGTCCTCACATCCTCTTCTAAACTGGGACGATTATTAGACCCGCAGACTTACTCTTCCATTAGTGCTTTGGAGATCTCACCCTTGCTTGTTGTTTTGTTTTGTGTTCTAGATCGGTTCCTACTTTGGTAGCGTCTTAACCACAATTGACATTGACAAAGATTCTTACACTGATCTGCTTCTCGTCGGGGCCCCCATGTACATGGGGACAGAGAAAGAGGAACAGGGCAAGGTGTACGTGTACACTGTGAATCAGGTAATGACATCTGAGGTCGGTGAATCTGGAAAATGCCTTCCTTCCCCTTAGTTCCACTAATGTAGCACAACTGCTTTTCACTCCCATTGCAGGTAGGAAAAAAAAGATCTAAGAAGTTTGCTAGGCCCATTCAATTTCACAGTCTCAAATGGAACATTTAGAATCCAAGTTACTACTTTCAGACCTTAGTTCTGTTTTGCTAGAACATATGAAATACGTTTTTTGTTTCTGTTGTTACTATAGAGTTTCGTTGTGTTCTTTTTATTTTACCAGGCTATGAAGGATAAGTAATACAAATGCAAATAACACTCAGTGGTAAACATCCTACTCATAACCTATTTATGAGCTCCAGCCTGCATAGGTTGAGGGGCATCCACAGTTACCATGGCAATAGCCAGAAGCAACTTAATAGCAGTGATACCAGGCCCTTCCTGGGAGATACAGTGGGTTTTGGAAATCAGAGACTCGTATTTCATTCCTAATTTTAGACATCATTTGCTGTGTGAAGTAATTTTTACCTTACTAATTAAAAAGATATTTGCAATTTATAGACAGATCAGAGACCAGGTTTTGTGTTACTGTTTGCTTGTTTGTTTTGGTAATTTTCTTGCATACTAATTATTTTAAATTATAGATTGCATACCTTTCATCCTATCTTTTTTCTTGGCTTTTTGTGGTTTTTGGGGGAAAGAAAATAAACTGTATTGTGTTTCTCTCTCTCTCTCTCTCTCTCTCTCTCTCTCTCTCTCTCTCTCTCTCTCTCTCTCTCTCTTTTCTCTCTCTCTCTCTTTCCTCCGAGAAAATATGTTCTTTATTAGCAGTATCTGTTTGTCTCCACCCCAGGCAGCCTTCAAAACTTTGCTTTATGGACAGAGTAAATTTTCTCCTTGTCTTAGGTGGAGAATGAACAAAGAGTCTTAGGCAAGAAGCACACTGTGGTCAAACAGGGCCAGGGCACACAATGGAGGATTTAATTTTCTCTTCTTTAGTAAGTCGAAAACATGCAACTAATTATATCCTTAGCTTCATCAAGAAGAGCCTGTTGGAATTCTCAGCATGTCTGCTTCCTGAGGCTCCTTTGGCATTCTCACTTTTTCATATATTTTACAGGTCTGCTGTTGGTATGCAAATAGTTACTTCATAAGGTTGGTGTGGCAGCACTTAAAAAACAAACCTACTCTGCGGTAGCAGTGTGAGAAACTTTTAAGTATTCTGTTTATCTTCTCTCTAGACAAGGTTTGAATATCAAATGAGCCTGGAACCAATTAAGCAGACCTGCTGTTCATCCCTGAAGGATAATTCATGCACAAAAGAAAACAAGAATGAGCCCTGTGGGGCCCGTTTTGGAACAGCAATTGCTGCTGTAAAAGACCTCAACGTGGATGGATTTAATGACGTTGTGATTGGCGCTCCGCTGGAAGATGACCACGCAGGAGCTGTGTACATTTATCATGGCAGTGGCAAGACCATAAGGAAAGAGTATGCACAAGTAAGACGCCAAGGTTTCTCGAAGGTTTCAGCCTTTCATGCCAAGTGGGCTCACCTGTCTTACTCTATAACTTATAATTTATTTTTTTATTTATTCTGACTCTTTTGGGAAACTACTTACAGTTTTCTCCCATGTCCTTTCTTAGAAGAACTAGCTAGCAGTTTATACTCTTATCTACTTTCTTGTCTGTGGCCATTTGTCTGCCTTCTTGGATCGAATCACTTGAAGTGGTAAAATAATAGTAAACAAATAACGCCTGGTAATAGAGTGAGTTGACATCTACAGTGTTTTTAACTCTAAAGAGTAAGAGGGCCATAATAATGTGATTTAGTCAATCAAGGAGATTATGGATTTTGTAGTCAGTGTCCATATTGTTATTGAGAAAAATTACATTAAATTTATAATTATGAATTAATATTATATATTTTCATCAAATGACTATGGGTTTCTGAGGTTTATGATTTTTTTCTCAAGTAATACTTCTTGGAAAAATATGAATGATTAATTTGACCTGCCCAGGATTTCTTTTGTTCTTGTTTTAAATTTATGGCAGTTAGCAGTTCCACATTCATTGACCTAATCTATAAATTTAATTTCTTAGGACATGAGAAAAATATTCACATAAATATTTAATACACCATAAACAAAGAGAGTTGAGAGAAGTCATAATGGGGAGGTTTTAGATAATCATAAGCAATGAGCGATTGTGAATAAATATCTTATATTTCAACACTTGCCTCAACACTCTAGCATCTAAACCATGAAGAGAATGAAGACTTTAGCTTTTCCTTTTTAAATTTCAGTGGTCTCTTTTATTTCTGTAGTCAACAGAACTCTTAAAACTTATTCATGTAAAATTTTGTAATGACGTTAATAGGGAACAAAATAAAAGGCTTCTATAAGTCACAACACTCCTGTCCATTTGACAGAGGATCTGTTTCTGTTAAGTCTTTGTAGGTTTTAAACTTAACTAATGGCAGGCAGAGTTAACCATCGGAGCATTAGTGAACCAGAAAAGACACACAAAGAGGAGGTACCTTATATCCTGTTGCTTTGTTCTTTCAGTATGAATCCTGCACGTTTAATGAATAACGTTTAAAGCAAAGAAAGATTTTTTTTAATTGTTTAATGGAATAAATTTTCATAAGTGGCACATTTGGTTTAAAGTAGTGGTAAATCAAGATGCAGCTCTAAACTAAATGAACAAGACAGGGTTGGCATTAGGTTGTTTTCTTAGTGGAATATGCTTTGCCAGGGAACAATGAAGATGCAATTAGCCATTTCCAGAAATGTAGCATGACCCAGTATCAAGCAGCATCAGCTCCATCGGGGCTAACTGACTCATAACTCCAGATTTGTCTGCTGAAATATTATGGGAATATTAGTCAAGGGGACATATAATACTTCCATGTCGTGTCGCTTTTCTGTTATTTGACTTTTTCTTCTGTGTCACTTAAAAGGAATTGAGGAAGTAAAGAATACCCAATGCTTAGGAAGGGTCTGTTAGTCCTGTCTTCTTGCCAGCAGGTTCTATAAGATCTTGTCTGTTCGGACAAACAGTAAGCTACGAAGCATAGAAAGTTAGCTTTCTGTGTAAGTGAGGTGTATAGGTGAGCCTTCAAGAACTCCATCTTCTCTGTGTCTTCCATACACTGAGGCCCCTTGAGTGTCAATGTATTTTGTAGGACAATTGTTTGAACCGTCCTATGCAATCATCTGTTCTTCTTCTTGCATCTATGGGATGTTTTCCAGGTTTCCAGTACTTTACATATATCTGCTTATTAGAATTAAAAAGGAGGCAGAAATAGAGCCTGTTATTCAGATTTCTCTTGAGTACTAGACAATATGATATTATATGTCAATTCTCTCTGTCTTGGAGCCCTGTCCCGACTCATCTGTGCTATAGGAAGAACTATTTCCTTTGGGAATAGCGCAACATTTCTTCTTGCTTCCACTGATGGCCCTCTCAGTGCCCAGAAGACCGTCTCTTTTCACTTTATTCACTAATCCAAATTCTCAGATTTATTCAGAACAATTTTGAATGGATTCTTCTGATATTCAACTTGTCTGTTGGGATTTTCACAGCGCATTGCGTCAGGTGGAGATGGCAAGACACTGAAATTTTTTGGGCAGTCTATCCACGGAGAGATGGATTTAAATGGTGATGGTTTGACTGACGTGACCATTGGAGGCCTTGGTGGAGCTGCCCTCTTCTGGTATGTAAGTTAGAACATCTGGTTAAACTGGCACTATTTTCCATATAATTCCAGACCACATGATATGATTAGAACTTTTGACATATCAAATATCCATTTCCTCTCATGTTGTCTTGGCAAGATGCACATGATTCAATAGATTGAGGCATCAGTGACTCTTAAGAACAAAGAAGCTGAATAGGAATGGGTAGAAACACATCTTAATTTGGTTCTCAATCATGTACTCGAAACTAAAACAGGTGTTCTCTTTTGGGGAAGTTGCATGGGTGGTGTTTTTAGAAGATATGTATAAATAAGAAAATATTCCTCTGAGTTGTGTTTAAATTTGTAGAGATAATTTACTTCATTAGTTTACCTGAACCACAGAAATTGATATATACCCTTCCATGATCCAGGTCATTAGGACCGAGGCTTTGCACTACTGGAGGAGCAATTGCAACAGGATACAGAAGGCAGGTGGATGAGGAGATGCAACCAGTGAACAGACATCAAGAGCCTAGTGTTGTAGACCAGACACCCATACATCCACAAAGATACAGTTGGGAAAGACAGAGAGAGTAGGATAGGCATTAATCAAGCCATTCTCCTACCTCGTGAAGCCATATTGCCCAAGAGGAAGCTAGACAAACCCATCCATGGCTGGTGAGGAGTAAACTATCTAAACTTCACCAAGTATGTATCAAAAAGCAAGTCAAAATCGCAGGATAGCCTTGCTTATTAAAGGACTTTACTTTCTAAGACAATTTAAAGGTGTAACACAGAAATAAATATACCTTCACAAGTGTGATCTTTAGAGCCTCCAGAACACTGTATGCAATGACCATTTTCTAATACAAGAAGGGCAAGGGAGATGGCTCAGTCAGTAAGTTGTGCCTCACAGCATGAGGGCCTGGATGTGGAGTCCTTCCACAGTCATTGAAAGAAACAGCTCTCACCTCAGAGGAGTTAAGACATGGTTTATTTTGAAGCAAATATAAGTCTTGTGAATTCAAGTCATTTAACTCTCCCCTAATTGAATAGGTTCCATGTGGAAGCAGTTTTGTGGAATTTTACAGTAACAGAACAAAGTCATAAATCAAGGTATCTCAGACTGGCAGTTACAGCAAAATGGAGGACTCAGATATTATCTGATGACATTCTTAGCCGTTGGGTTGGCTTGAAGCTACTGGTCTTCTAAGTTAATAGATTCCAAAAGGGTTTTATCTTTTAGTTTTGGAATGTGAGCTTTGAAACAGAGCTAAGCAAGGAATGGCTACGCAGAGGCTAAAACTAGGCCAAGGTAAGGTAATCAGGCTGCAGACTTGTAGTATGGCAGCTTTTCGACACCACGGCAGCTCCAGTCAGACAGTCTTTACTGACACAGCTTCTTTCCCGGAATTCTTATCCTCACCGCCCACATTAAAGAAGGCATGACAACATGCACCTGGTACCCTGGGGCAGGAGAGATGGGCAAACAGGAATGCCTCTGTTCACAGGCTAAGCAGCCTAGGTAAATCAGTGAACTCTCTGTCCAAAGAATGTTTTCAGGCAGAGCAACTGTGATTGATAAAGGAAGATCCTAACATCAACTGCTGCTCTCCACATGCACATGGATACATACAAGGAGAAATAATAATAATAATAATATAATAAATAAAAACAGAAAAGAAATCTAATGAAAGACAAAGGCAAATAAATACAACATGGTGTGTGCATTTGCTGATATAGTAGACCGCCATGAAACTGTAAAACTGGATGCTCTGGACAGCGGATGGTTCACACCCCAGGCAGACAATGGGAACATTAAAGGTTTTATCATGCTACCTGAGACAGTACATAATTTAAGACATGATTGTTTTCTTCCTGAAGTTTTCTGTTTAATATTTTTGGCATCCAGGCTACCCACAAATACCTGAAACTGTGGGAGGCAAGGCCAGGGGTAAGGACTGGGGACTGCGGTGTTTCTGATGATTAAAGTAACTTGGAAGTTACGTGAAACACTGAGAGTCTTTCAAACATGATTCTTCTCCCAATAAACGAAAGCAAGGCGGCATCATCAAGAACAGAGAAGTGTGGGGCTGGAGAGATGGTTCAGAGGTTAAGAGCACTGACTGTTCTCCCAGAGGTCCTGAGTTACAATTCCCAGCAATCACATGGTGGCTCACAACCATCTGTAACGGGATTCAAGCCCTCTTCTGGTGTGTCGGAAGACAGAGACAGTGTACTCACATCCATAAAATAAATAAAGTCTTTAAAAAAAGAAAAGAAACAGAGAAGTATTAGAGTGTTAGTGGAAGATGGGGCTAGAAGGACTAGTTTTCTAGATGCCTTTGAACCATTTCCAAATTGGAAATAACTCACAGATCCCCAAATACCATTTTAATTCTGAGCTTGCACCTGACCCCTTGGTGCAAGTCTTCTGACTTTGAACTAAACATCTAAGATGGTTCTAAACAGCAAGGGACTTCCTAGGAATGAGATAGAATCTTTTCTGTATCAAACAATCATTACAGAACAATAGTCCTGAGAGCACAAATAATATACAAAGGCGAGTGTCCTCCGATGCTCTCACATTACCCTAGCAAGTTAAATGCAACAGTGTGCGAGTAATCCCATTGTTTATGTGTTTGCAGGGCCAGAGATGTGGCTGTAGTTAAAGTGACCATGAATTTTGAACCCAATAAAGTGAATATTCAAAAGAAAAACTGCCGTGTGGAGGGCAAAGAAACAGTGTGCATAAATGCTACAATTGTGTTTTCATGTGAAATGAAGTCTAAAGAAGACTCGATTTACGAGGCTGGTAAGCATTATGGTTGTAGTGTGCACTTTCAGGCAGCTGAGACTGCAATGGCTCCAGGCTGATGGCCTCTCCCAAGCATAATATACTGCTCATGATATTTGTCCAGTGAGTGTGTCCACCCTTCACACCACTCCTGCTCTGAGAGGAACAATGACGGAGCCTAGTCAACGCCACAGCAGAAATTACATATTTGAACACAATGACCTCAAAATTCAATGTTTTCCTGTGCTTCTCCATATGTTTATATAATAAACACTCACTGGTAGCATTTCACAATGTTCTATAATCGAGATTTTTCAAGAGAGAATCGTTTTCCCTTCTACTGCCCCCTTCTGGGAAAGGCTGGTATTGCAGATGATCTGACTAAAGAAACAAACACCCCTGCCTCCTCACCTCCTCACCTCCCCACCCCAACCCTGATCGCAATGTTCTTTTCCCATTGAGATCAGGCTTCTATTTTTAGCCAGACATGTGTGGGGGCCCTGGATGTGTTGTGTCAACCTGTATGTCTCCTTTCCCTTATGTTCTGAGCTTTCTAAGGCGATTTTCAATGATGTTGAAATATGTAGGGTCAAATTGTGAGGGCCAGTGGCTACAGAAGAGTGATTCACTCCGCAAACAAAATACAAGGGCAATAAGGAAGCTCACTAATCTTTAAGATTAAATTGTCTTAAATTTCTCTGGTTGTGCCTCTCTAATAGTCCTTTGACTCGAGGCAAAGAAATGCAGAGACAGGCCATAAAGACTTAGGTTTTCATAGGCAACACTATTTTGAATTCTTTTAATGAAATAAAGGAGAATTGTTGTCCTCTTGTAAGAAAAAGGACTCACTCACTCATGTTCTTTACTGAGGCTTATTTACTTGCTTATTTTCATGGAATTTCCTAGTGGTTTGGGGGCATAATCTAAGTTGACACGTTTCTACAAAACGGTAAAAATGGTCCTTGGTTTTTTTCGCTTCTATTGATATTATTTTGAAGTCAATCAATATTTCAGGCAGCTTCCCAGTAGTTCTAAACTATAAAAATTATTTAAAACAAAAACTTAGTAAATGTAGACTTAGTTAATAAATCAGAGTCCAGATGTATGTGTGTGTATAAATATATTACACATAACTGTAAGTTAAATGTTCAATGCATGGTCAAGTTAGAGCGCCATTCTATAGACTCCCGTAAGGTTATGCCCATGAGGGTTTCTATCTCAGTGTTGTAGAAATATAGGCATTCTCAATGTAGGGTCTCCTACTGACCCATTTGCTCAAGCTTTTTTTCTTGTTAATTCACCGC
This sequence comes from Mastomys natalensis, assembly GCA_021653895.1. NCBI lineage: Eukaryota > Metazoa > Chordata > Mammalia > Rodentia > Muridae > Mastomys > Mastomys natalensis. Next base: position 62,980 of record JAJTUV010000495.1, on the reverse strand, counting down.
CTTGGATCAGGTGAGTGTCAGTTTTTCTTCCATCTTTGTAGATCTGCAGTACCGTGTCACCCTTGATTCGCTGAGGCAGATAGCACGGAGCTTTTTTTCTGGAACTCAGGAAAGGAAGATTCAAAGAAACATCACCGTCCGAGAATCCAAATGCATCCGGCACTCCTTCTACATGTTGGCAAGTAAATCGTGTGTTATAGCTGCCTTCCTCCAAACTGCGAGTGTAGTGTGCGCGTGTGGGTAGTTATCCCTCCTCTTTGGTTATTCAGAACTGAGAATTGATAAGTTAGGACCTGTATAAAATTTGATGAGCATCAGACAGTCTGGCTCCAGACTGCTGACGGTGACTGCAGCCATATATACAAGGTCAATGTGTTAGCTCTGTCCAAAGGCCAATGACAGAAGGAATCGCCTAGTTTCAAATGTTACAAAATCTCTTTGCATTATATTGGCTATTTTAATATTTGTCTAGAGCTGACTGGGGTAGGCGGGGGAATTAATTTGGTCTCAGAGGCTCAGAATAAAATAAAAATCGTCAAAGGTTACTGAGACAGTTCACAGGAATGTGTATAACGATCATTGTTTTTAACACTACAAACAATGGTTCTTACTGAGATGAAAAATATTAATCATATTCCCAACATTTCCATGTTAGTATGCACTGCAAAATTCCATAGGTTTAGATGTACATGAGTGAAATACTCATTTGAAGAGTTTGCCCTTCTTAAAGTGAGCCACTTTCCCAGAAGTTCTGGAAACTGATGACTGGCACCAGGTCTCAAGAGCAACAATGTTTTTGATGTACAGCTCAGGTGGTATATCCAGGCAGGGGAGATATCACCTCCCTCTGTGGAGCTCTTAGGGGAGCTCCCTGTCGTAGTCTATAGCCTCCACTTTCCCTATAACCCTTGTCAAACAGGAATGCCGTGGTACACCACTTCAGTGAAGCAAGGGCCAGCTGAAGCCTGATGTCAAGTTAGGTTCATGACAAGAATGTTTCAGTATGCCACAGAGGCAGAAGGACGCCACAGTGAATATGACAGCAGTGACGAGTGTTGTTTCAACTTGTAGGATAAGCATGACTTTCAGGACTCCGTGAGAGTGACTTTGGATTTTAATCTCACTGATGCAGAAAGCGGGCCTGTGCTTGACGACACTCTGCCAAACTCAGTCCATGAACACGTAAGCTTAATTTACAATGTCTCTTTGTGAACGTATTAAGGGAACTAAACGCACACAGACACATAATTTAAACCAATTGTCTGAGAGAGACAGTAAGAGGAGAGGCAAAAAGACAGACAGAGAGTGAATGGACCACTCTAGACTTCTTCCAGTCCTTCCAACGTCCTCTTGCTTGGGTTTTAGGAAACCGTAAATAAACAATTGAAAAGATGTTTATCCTAAGCCAAGCTATGAGTCATAGTTTAGGGATAATGGATGTGCTTATGCTGGACCACATACCTGGACATAGTAACCACTACTCAGCGGTTCCTGTATTGTAAAGGAGGCCTAATCTAAAGCTTGTGTCTCAGTGACTGTCCTATTGCTGTGAAAGAGACATCAGGACCGAGACAACTCTTATAAAAGAAAGCATTTAATTGAGGGCTCTCTTACAGTGTTAGAGGGTTAGTCTATGATCATCATGGTAGGAAACAGAGAGGCTTGGCACTAAAGTGGTAGGTAGCTAAGGAGAGAGGAAAGGGGGCAAGAGAGAGAGAGAGACAGTCACTGGGCTTGACTAGGGCTTTTGGAACCTCAAAGCCCACCCCCAAGTAACAAAGACCTCCTCCAGCAAGGCCACAGCTCCTGATCTATCGCAAACAGTTCCTCTAACTGAGAAGCAGACATTGATTTCTGGGAGCCTATGGGAGCCATCCTCACTCAAACCAGCACAGCTTGCAAATGAAGGAGCAGAGCAGCACACGTGCCTCTGGTGGGCACACGTATCCCAAGAACAAAAGAGATAAGAAGGGGCTATCTCTGCTCTGTTCCCAAACTCAAAGTTCATGGCCACACATCTGAGAATGAGTGAGAGGACAGAGAGGGAAAGGGACATCACAACAACAGCCACAGTGGAGAAAAAGTATAGGGCAGAGAGTGACTTGTCCTCATTCTCCATCTGCCAGTATCCCTGTAACCTTCCAAATACACCCAATCTTACATGGAGCTCAGTCTCCCCTAGGAGTTGGGCCTTCGGCAGCAATTAAATGCTGTGTGTGAAGCATTTCAGATTTTGCAATACTTTCTATGTAGTCTGGGGAGTCAGAGAAAGCCGCACAGTGGTTGTGACTCTTAAGTCGAGCTCTGCAAGACTGGATGCTTTGTTTACAGTGTGGGTCGGTAGTGGTGCCTGTGAAGATGCTAAGCCCACAGCGTAGAGAGGAAGCGGATGTAGCATACAGCTAGACTCAAAAGGCCAGAGTGAAATCCTCTGGGATTGGTGCCACTACCCAGACTGCAAACATTTTAAAGGACAACGCCGTGCTGTTGACTTATTTTAACTCAGTGGGTACCAGACAGATGCTGTTTAAAGACTACATCTGCTACAAGATGATAAATAACTGAAGGAAAAACTGGTGCTGGGCACCAGCACAAGGAACTTCGTTAATGTATAGAGGGGATGGAGAGGTGACAGGGGACTTGGAGGATACGGAAAGGAGGCTAGAATGGGCATGTGTGATGATAGACTGAATAACCGGGTGGGGGTGGAATTTAAAAAGAAGAATCAAGTGACATTTCCAGATACATGGCTGGATCATTTCCCTTCCTCTTTCTCTTGACAGGCTTCCCCAACACCTCATTCTTTTTACTAGGAAATCATAGAAATGAAGTTGTGTAGATTTAGAGCTTAGAGTTCTTGACTTGAGCTTTAGAAGCGTCCTTCATTGGGAAGCAGATACTAGCGTAAAAGATCTATGAGATCTACCTCCTTTAAAGGACTTAGAAACTAAAAGTACAAGTCGACATTTATTCTTTTCCCCATAAAACCAACAGTAAATGTAGCCTCCCTTAAGATCTCAGCAATACAGTCAATTCCCTCATTGAGCTATCTCTCTTACTTGGGTGCCATACCATTTTCTGTATCACAAATTAATAGGTAGCTTTCAGTGAGTTTACCTAAGCTATGAATAACGAGGTTCCTGTGAACTATTTCAGATTCCTTTTGCCAAAGACTGTGGAGACAAGGAAAGATGCATTTCAGACCTCACCCTGGATGTGTCCACCACAGAAAAGAGTCTGCTGATTGTCAGGTCCCAGAATGACAAGTTCAATGTCAGCCTCACAGTCAGAAACAAAGGCGACAGTGCATATAATACCAGGACAGTGGTGCAGTATTCTCCAAATCTGATTTTTTCAGGAATTGAGGTAAGCATACTGTTTCTCATTCATTCTCTTAATGACTATTTGTTGGACCTATTTTTCATGCTACGGAGCGAAGTAATTTCCATAACATTGGTTTGAGAGCAGTAGAGAGCTGTTTTGTTAATCTAAGGATACACTAGTGGTCACAGTTGCAAGCTTTTTAAGATATCTAAAAACTTTTGTAATTTATTTTATGCATGGCAGTATTTACCTAAAAGGTAAAAGAGGATATTGGATCCATGAACAAGGTTACAGACCACTGTGAGCAGCCACATGGCTGCTTGGAATTGAGCTTGAGTCTTCAGGAAGAACAATCTAAAGCGGCCAGTGCTCTTAGCCACGGGCCATCTCTCCAGTCCTCTTCCCCAGAATAAGCTTTGGTTTTTAAAGCTTCCGTTATTTCCGTTGGTTTTTTTTCATGTCTCTTCTCAGATTTTTTATTTTAAGAAAGATAGCTGATAGTATAAACTTCTGTGTTTCACAGAATCATCAAGCCACTGAATTAAGATTCAGCCAGGAAAAAAAATAATAAAGTTAAAACCATTAACAGAGACACAGAGAGGAGTTCATGAGTTGGAAGTAAAGTCTCCATTAAGAAAATCCAGATACTATTTCTTTCTTCCTATGAAAAAATCCTTACGTTAGACAAAGATTTCAGTTAGACATGTGCCATTCATTTATAATGAAAGTGTTCTATTTGGCAATAACATATCTGTATATCAGACATTTTATTAATTTGACAATAATCCCCTTCATAGGATGCTGGATCATTTGTCAATATTTCCAGATTTGAACTTAGCTTTTGATTTGATTCTCAAATGCATCTCCAAAGTTAAAATTCTGTATATATTTATATGAATATATTTGAAATATTTTTTGATTCACATTAATGCTAATATGAATTTTTTATTTATATTAAAACTAATACCTTTAGGTTTATGAATGTAGTGAAATTATGGAAAACTTCTTAGTATGTGTGAGACACTGGGTTAAATAACATGCATATATACACATACACATACATAGTCTTAAAGCATTGTTGTCTAGTTTCCATAAATTTAAATTGTTACTGTCATTTCACTCCATTTGTTCTGATATCATTTGTACCTGTGGTAACTATGATAGACTCATATAAGGAACATTTGTTACTATAACATATTTTGTTTTCAGAATATTATGAATATGAAATAATTGTAGAAATCAAAATGTAAGTGTGATGTGGAGAAACACTAATTGTCACCGGATTGTCTCTGGAAAGGAAACTATGTTGAAAGGCATTGCCTGTATTCTCTCCTGCTGGCTTTCTGGCCATGGCAGAGGGGCAGGAATACTCATAGTTCACTGCTGGTAATTCAAGGAGGTCCTTGTCCTGTATTAAGGTGTCTCTTTAGTTGTATTATGTGCTGGGTGGAATCAGGAGGTGAGTCCTAGTGGTTGCAGATTAGAGCCTCGTTCTTGTCGAGGACTCCAGACTCCTGGCCTGGTGTGATGCTCTGATGGTGCAGATGTGAGGGTTAGCATCCACCACCGCAGCTTCCTGAGCACGGTGCTGTCAGTATGTTTCCCCTATTCCTTCAGGACAAGTGTGCTTTGTCCCGTGAGCGCCCTCAAGTGTTGATTTCAGATCTCCATGAATTACGGAATAGGCTATGTCTCTCCTCAAGAGTCTTGGCAAAGTAGTTTCTAATGCATAGCTGGGAAAATACTTAAGAGATGAACATAACTATTTCACCTGCATTTCTTTTCTGAATCTGCTCATTTTTTTTTTCATTTAGGGGATCCAAAAAGATAGCTGTGAATCCAATCAAAATATCACTTGTAGAGTTGGATATCCTTTCCTGAGGACAGGAGAAATGGTGAGGAGTCTGGGTAAAACCCAAGTAGCCATTGCCAATGAGACACTTCTCAAATATGTTCAAAGCCAAATGTGTAAATTCTAATGGAACGGTTCTCAACCTTCCTAATACTGTGACGCTTGATCACAGTTCTTCATGTTGTGGTGACCCCCAATCATAAAAGTCTTTTTGTTGCTATGGCATGACTGTGATTTTGCTACTGTTATGAGTTGTAACGTAAATATCTGATATGCAATCCCTGTGAAAGGGTTATCTAATCTCCAAAGGGGTCACAACCCAAGGGTTGAAAACTGCTCCTGTAAGGGATAATTTATGATGATAAGCATTGAATGCAAAGCTTGCAGCCTGTATTTGCTATTTTTGAATCTCTCTAAAATATGTAGATTGAAATTTAATCCCTAATATGATAGCCTTAGGAAGTGGTGACTTTGGGACTGGTGGCTTCACAAAAGAGGCTCAAGAGGATTTCTTTATCCCATCTATCATACAATCAATGCACACTGTCTCCAGAGAGCAGGAGACCATAACACTCCAATCTTCTGATGCTTTCATCTTGGATTTCCCAGACTCCAGAGCTGTTAGAAGGAACCCTCCACTGTTTCTGAGTGAATTAACAGTCTAAGTTATTTTGTTACAGAATCTCAGGAAGACAAGACATAGTCAAAAGCTAAGTGATTCATATGTCACATTCAAACAAAAAGGCTAAATATATAGTAGATAATATTTTATGTTCCTGCCAGTAGTGAATGAGAGCTCTGATGATGTTTATTATTATTATTATTATTATTATTATTATCATTATTATCATTATCATCATTATCATTATTATAATAGCTCTGGTGGATGTGAAACAATGTTTTACTGTAACTTGGATTTGCATTTCTCTAACAGCAAGAAGTGATGATGTTTTGAGTAATTTTTCACACAAGCACACATGCACATATGCACACATGTGTGAAACCACAGTCTTTGGAGAAATATATGCTGAAATCCTTTTTTTTTATTAAGACAAGGGGTCTCACTTTGAGCCCAGGCTAGCCCATGTTGTGATGAACCCTCAGCAATCCTCCTTCCTCTGCTTCTTAAGTGCTAGGATTCCAGGTATGAACTAGGAATTCCAGGATTCCACATTCCATTCTTTACCTGTTTTTCAGGCAGGCTGTCATTTGTACTACTACATTGTAGGAGTTCTTCAAATAGCTTGAATGACTTTTAGTTTCTTTCCAAGAATTTTATGATTTTTGCTCTTACATCTAGGTCTTTGATCCATGTGGAAAACTTCTAGCTTATGTGTACTGAACAAAACCCAACTTACACTTGCATCTGAATACACAGTTGCTCTGCCCCATTTGAGGAAGGCACTTTAATTAAATATTTCCTTCTCTTCCAGCGGTTCCTTTTGCTTGGGATAAAAGTTTAAATCAAAATATCTCTTAGGTTATAAAAGGGGTGATGGGAAGGATTTGTAAGCAGTCTCAACTTGGGTTTCACATTTAGAATATTCTTTGGTCCCAGGTCCAGACTCTCAATTTAAGTATTTCAGGATCCTTTGAGTATACAGTAAGCAGCTCCCTCAGGCCTGCTTCTCTGCCTGCATCTTCCTGTAGACACAGAGGCCTGGAGAACACCAAGACTCAAGTGTCTAGGCTAGATGTGGAGGTTAAGGAGAGATAGGAAAGTCCATCCAATAATGGGCCGCAACCCCTTTGGGGGTTGAATAATCCTTTCACACAGGACACATATCAGATAGCCTGCCTATCAGATATTTACATTATGATTCAAAACAGTAGCAAAATTGCAGTTTTAAGTAGCAATAAAAATAATTTTTGGTTGAGGTCACCACAATATGAGGTCATAGCATTAGGAAGGCTGAGAATCACTGCTGTACTAGACTAAAGAGCAATACTCCAATGCAGGGGGAAAACAACTTTCTTAAAAGAGTTTTATTTCGTTTTTCAGTCTAACTTAAGATTGAGTATGGGAGAGAAGAAAACAAACGATGTTTTCCATATGTGCTGTGATGCAGCCATGCTAATCTCATGACCCTTAAGGTCCCTGCCACCCCATCTGTGAACAGCACCAATTGTTCACAATCTGTAAACGTCATAACTTTTCTATTTAACATTTAATATAAAGATATTACCATAGGTGATTTCCATTAGGTATTTCTGGAAAGTTTTTCTGGCCCAAATTTTAAATATTTCAATTAGCACAAAATAAAATTTGTTTTGAGACTGAGAAATACAATTTCTTAAGCATTATTGGACAAGAACATGCAGATTATCTCTGATTTAAAAAAAATTACACTTTAGTATAATCGATAGCATTCATATACAGCTCGTGTATGGACAGAGCTTCTTAGACGAGAGCTGTCTGTGTGTGACACTTGTACTGTATCACTTTCTGTTGATTCTTAAATACTATTTTACTTATGCAAACTCTTACAAACAAAATTCAATGATTTTTCAAAATACTTTATTCAAAAGAGCTAAGCCACTTTGTATTATCTTCTTACAGTATCCTGTAGTGATCCCAAAAAAAATTTACTACCAAATTAACAAATCAAATGTTTTCCTTGTTTTATTATGGTGGATTTTCTGAATTAAAGAGACTCTAATTATTAATATGCTGCAATTACATTCATTACTCTTACCTGGAAAGTTGTAGAAATAAAATAAGTAGAATGGTTCCTCTTGATTTGTGGTTTGCAAACATGCTCTTTGTTACTCTGACTTAAACAAGGCATTTAAATTCAAGGTCGCATGAGTCTTGATACAGTTAGACTGCTATACAAATAGCCGGAATGGAACAGCACATGGATGAGACCTTTGTTTCTCACAGATATGGAAGCTGAAAAATCCAAAATCAAGACAATGTCAGGCCCAGTGTCTGAAAAGGACACACTTTTTGATCCAAAGGTGTCTTCTTCCTGCATCCTCTGGGGGCAGGAAAGGAGGTTTTCTGGTACCTTTTGCACAAGGACATTAATTCCACTCATGTGGATGCTCAAGACCTGTTATCTACCAAAACGACTGACCATCTCATATCGTAACATTAGTCACTTAACTTGGACATGTAAACTTTGAATGAATAATGCATTCATACCACAGTAATATGCAAAGCATATTACATATTCACCTTTAGAAGTATGTATGCATATCATATTTTATTATATGTATTTATGATGAGGTTGTACTTTATAAGACAATGTTTTTAAAGTAATTTTATAATTTCTATTTAGGCAGTGAATTTATATAAACTGTATTTTACTGAAAGTTGATGTTTTCCTCATCTGTTACTTAAGATATATTTTAATTTCATAGGTTACCTTCAAAATACTATTCCAGTTTAATACATCACATCTCTCAGAAAATGCAATCATCCATTTAAGTGCAACAAGGTTGGTTTGTATGTGTGTGAACATATTCGTATTTGTGTATATCATGTCTTTCATGTAATTAGGTTATTTTACTTTGTAGAGTCACTGGCAGCGTCTTGAAACTTGTATAAGATCAGCAGAAGTTAACAGTCCATGAACCACTTTGCTTCACAAAAAAAATATCACGGGGGCAATTAACAAAAGTAAAAGAATTCTTACTCAAACCAAATAAAATCATTGACAATATTGACCGTAGACTATCTTGTAATTGCACATCACTCCTATCTGCCAAATAGCATTTATGGTTAGCAGAATCTACTAATTTTAAACATTTACTAGCCATCTATCAAGGTCAACTGAATACTCACATGGTCTTCAAATTTTATGGTACCCTTTTATACTTCAGTAAATTTTACTTGAATCATTCAAAACTTTTCAACATCATCACAGAATACATGCGAGAAAACAAGCCCCTAAGTCAACAGAAGCAAAGCTCATATGAGCTCACAGGGACATAGGCAGCATGCACAAGGCCTGCATGGGTCTGCACCAGGTCCTAAGTGTATTTATTATGGCTTCTAATTTAGTGTTTTTATGGGATTCTTGAGTGTGCGAATGAGTGGGTCTCTGGTTCTTGTGCCTTCTCTTGGGCTTTCCCTTCTGTTTGTTTGTCTTGTCAAACACTGATGTGTTCATTTTTATTTTATTATATTATATTTTATTATTATCTCTTAGAATATGTTTTTCTAATGAGAGATAGAAATATAGTGGATCCAGACAGGACAGGGGGTGTGGAGAGGAACTGAGAGGAGTAGCGGGAGGAGAAACTACTGTTACGACATACTATGTGAGGAAACAATTTATTAAACTTTCGCTTCTCTCATACAATGCATCTATTTTAAATAAAATAGATATAATAATAACTAAAGGGGAAAATAAATTCAAAAAAAGAAAATTAGGTGTTGCCTTGAACAAAAGCATTTGTTTGTTTGTTTATTAGCTAGGTTTAATTCATCCTGGTTAAATAAAGACTATATTACATATATTTTTTAAAAGTAGCGAAAGATGAATACAGAACTTGAAGGGGATTTTAGCTTCCTGCTCTGTATAGTTTTTCCACCAGAACATATACTGTGAGATCAAGTGGCTTGCCTATAGCACCCAACATGCTTCCTGGAGATAATCATTATTATAGAGATGGAAAATAAATTAACAAGTAATAAAATGAATTCATGAAGAAATTAATTCAATCAAATCAGTTTAGCTCAGCATCTATTTATTTGACATCTACAGTAGAAAATTTAATGATAAAATATCCATTTTGTAGATGGAAAAACCAAGGCAGAGACAGAGTAAATAACTCAATGTGAAGTTCAAGAACAACTGCATTCCCCATTATCTGGCCATATAAATTATATTTTTCCTCCATTCTTTGTTCATGAATATGTGGGCCATATTTGTGTTCAATGTATATGTGTGTATAGATATAATTAAAATTTCAAATATTATGACAATTACACCAAATCAAGGAATACATAAAAATGTAAACAACACCCGTACCGAGTACTCAGCTGGGAAAGACTATTAAAGTCAACATAAGAAGATGTTAGATTCACAATTAGTTGTATGTGCCTAGTTGAGTCTCTCTCTGTACAAGGGCTTCACACATGATAAAGACAAACTAAGGTGATTTGTGTCCAAATCTTTACGCCACAGAATTCCAGCAGTCTCAGCATTTTAATGACTAAATCTGCGGATTCTTATTATTTTAGACAATGTAGATTCACGTAGTCTAAATGAGTGTGGTTTTTCAATTCTAAATCAACAGCTCGGGAACATTAGCAATGCCCAGCTCCAGTCCTCCCCTCTCCTCTCGGTAAAAACAAACCAAGAATGCTACAATTTTGTATTTTATTAAGTTGCCAATATAATCTCTTTCAAGTGCATAGTGGATGGTGTGTGAATAAGCAAATTTAACGGTGAGTGTGACTGTGCTGTTTTCCAGTGACAGTGAGGAGCCAGTGGAATCTCTTTATGATAATGAAGTAAATATTTCCATCCCAGTAAAATATGAAGTCGGGCTGCAGTTTTACAGGTAGGCTGAAACCACCTTTATTCATTGTCAGCTTCCTGATCACCAAAGGGTTCTGCTAGTGTGGTCCGTAGCTGAGAGCATCACCTCTCGGATACTTAAAGGGGCAGGCACTCTAGTACTGCTTCAGAGCTGCCAAGTACCAAATTCTGGTGTGGTGCCCAGCATCCATATTAATGGTCTCCCATATAATCCACATGCACCCTAACATTTGAGTACCTGTGTGCACTAAGTATTGAAATACAGTGTGTGAATGACCGGGCTTAGCTCCTATTTAGTAGTAGCTTAGCAAGCCAAAATCCTTGACAAAATGCCATGTTTACTGACAGGTCAGCAGCGTACTTCTTTTTTTTTTTTTTCTTAAAAAAAAAAAAACTTTATTAAGAATTTTTTTTCCTTCACAAAGCAAATAATATTGAAATAGTGAAATCAAGTGTAAACCCAACAAAAATATATAAATTATAGTCCAGTATCCCTCATGAGTATACATACAAAAATTCTCAATGAAGTAGTTGCAAACTGAATACAAGAGATATAAAAAAATAATATTCCATGAATAACTGAATAACTGTTTTTTTTTTTTTGGAAGACCGATACTCCATATACAGGCTGCATGTTTTGGGATAGCCCCCACTCCAGATGTTTGAGACCTACATGAAAACCAAGCTGCACATTTACAACATATGTGCAGGGAGGCCTAGGTTCAGCCCATGGAGGTAGATCTGTGTAGACTAGGTATGCTCCACGGTTGGTGATTCAGTCTCTGAGAGCTCCAAGGGTTCAGGATCGTTTACTCTGTTGATCTTCCTGTGCAGTTCCTATCTCCTTAGGGCCCCAATCCTTCCCCTATTCTTCTATAAGAGTCCTCAAGCTCCATCCACTGTTTGACTCTGGATGTCTGTATCTGTCTGAGTCAGCTGCTGGTTAGAGCCTCTCAGAGGACAGCTTGCCCCTGTCTGTTCTCAGGCTGGAGGTTTAGTTTCTGGGAGCTCTGGTTGAATCTTTTGATACTCATTCTAAAAAGGACAAAAGCACCCTCACTTTGGTCTTCCTCCTTCTTCTTGATCACGGTTCTTCCTCAACCTGTGGACATGGGATCCACCTGCCCTGTCTGTCACATGCAGCTAAAGCTTTTCTCATTTGTCAGCCATTAGTTTCTTCCACTATCCAGAAACCATTCTTTCAGTTCAGACCTTATTTTCTATTCAAACACCAGCCATGTTTGTAAACTTCCACTCCATAGAGTCCCTTGGTTATGAATTCCCTTACTGGAGCAGAATTGCAAGTTTTTCTATATAAATTTGTGCAATGCGTATACAAATATGAGAGACAATGCCAAGGTCAGCCTAATCTAATAGTCTCGTCTTATTTTGTTTCTTAAGGCACGTTTTCTTTGCAGAGGAGAGATTGGAAAGCAAGGGTTATAGGCTAGGCACTTAAGACTCACTTATATGTCTTTGCCTTTGAAGTCTGTTGCCTGTTGTCTGATCTGCTGCATCCGCTTCTGTCAGCACAAAGATTTTTCCCAACAACTTTCCACTTAATTCAAATCAATTTTTGGCACACATTTATAAATATCTTTTATTTGTCTTCTCTTGGCTGAAGTCCTGCTTTGAGGGACGGTCTTAAGTTCTACCAGGATCATCCAAGGACTTCGACCTTTTGGGAAGATCGAGCTTTTCCATCTAGCAGTAACAGTTATTTTTAAATTGTGTAAATGTAAATGTCTTTTTAAAAACTGGTTTCATTTCAATTCAACACTACTAAATATATCAAAATTTAGTCTGATTTTTCTCTAAATTTAAATGCTAGCAGATTCATAGAAACTGCTCACTTGTTGAAATTATATTTTGAAAGTTACATACAATTTACCATATTGGCATCCAGTAAGCAACAGTGACTATTGAATTGAGTGATTCTTACCATCCTCAAATATTTAATTGAGGTTTGGGGTAAAAGAATCACTCTCTGTTTTGAACTCTGCAAATATTTTTATGGAATTGTATAATATAGGGAAAGAAAAGAATGGAGTCAAATAAAATTAATGTTACTGTGTTTTACTTTTATTTCTCCAATTAATTCTCCTAAGTTCTGCGAGTGAGTATCACATCTCAGTTGCTGCCAATGAGACGATTCCTGAGCTTATCAATTCCACTGAGGACATTGGGAATGAAATTAATGTCTTTTATACGGTAAGAAACCACCTCTAAGTCAATATTCTAAATAAATTATGGGTATTAGGAAAACAAGAAAGTGTTTCAACATTTGCTCCTAGCATATTGTTCATTGTAATTTAACTGTGTTAGAATATTTTGTCAAATTGATAATTACTTCTTGACCTTTAGGCTAAGATTAAGTGCAAACTGGTCATTATACTTTGAGTCAATTTTAATAGCCAAGTCTCTAATTTCCTCATAGTAAGCTACACTAAGTTAGAATAACTTCCTAAAAAGAAAATCACTCTGGTATCAAATAGATATTACAAACATAAGATATATATACTTTACTATTAGTTTAGTATAGCCAAAAACAATCATGTTTCACAGAATCATGATAATTTCAGAAATGAATTATTTCAAAAACCTTTGGGGATTATTTTCCTTTATTCAGTGAATCACTGTCTCTTTTCTCTCTATTGCTTTCATATGAATTATGTGGTAAATTACCAACATCAGCACCACAACCTCCTTAAGTGATATTTTATGCTACATTTTTTTTCAATTCTTATTGCAAACGTCACCTAAATTCTAGAGCAGGCTGTCACAGAGCTTCGCTCTGGGTAACCCTTACAGATTCAGTACTATTCAAGAAGAAAAGAGTATCCAATTCAACTGAATGCTTTATGTATATATGCCACCAAGTGATTCAACACCATCATAAATGAAGACAGCCTTAACCTTTTGGGGAGTTGTCAGTAGTGGAGAATGAAATTCTCTTACAAAATGGGCACAAATTCACACTCTTGAGAGGAATCTGTGTGCTCTGCTGAAATTCCTGTCATAAGCTAGCTACATTCTGGAAACTGGCATGAATCCCATCTCCCTGCTCAATTCTGGAATATGATTTTGTAATTCAGACTCTTTGGCTTCTGTGTCATAACAAGCAAAAAGAATGAAGAGGGAAAAAAAACCACTTGAATGTTGCAGTTCTTCATACATTGTAACTTATTAGGCTCCGGCTTTGAGATAGGAGATCCCTATTACAAATAATGTTAACAAAAATAACAACACAGTGTATCTCTGGTAGTTTTGCTCTATTAACTGGAGACATGCCATCACTGTCTGGGCAAGACAGACCCCTACTGTCAAAATTAACTCTATAATAAATTAGTTGGATAAAATAAAGCAACATATTTAGGTGAAACCTAGTGATTTACTATTGGTAATTTTCCCTTAGAAATTACTAATGATTAAAAAAATTAGCAACACTCTTATAAAGTGCTTAAATTTTTAACTCTTGACATTATGAAATTATTTAAATAAACTGTCATTCATTTGGTGAAGACAATGTTATGTATTCAATGGGAAGACAATATATTATAATATTTTAGCTACATTTGCTATTTATCAGTTCTCCAAGCTTATCCGGTTCTCTGTTGTTTTCCCATTGCTGCTCATGAACAAAAAAAGGGATAAGAGAATCTAAGTCATAGAGTTAAAAGCCAAGGCAACACTGCAAACCAGATGATTAGCACAGCAAGTTCCACATAGGTGACAAATGCTGAAAGATAAACTCTGTGCTTATTGTTTAGCTGTTAGGGGTTTATCCTCAACTAACCAGGACGGCTTTACAGATTTAATGAACACAAGAAGTTTTGGTTTTGTGTATATAATATATAAATGTTATGACATAATATGTATAAATAATACAGACAATTAGCTCACACAGTAAAATGCTACTAAGGTGGGTGGATGAAGGAGACGTTGGGTTTTTTCTGCTTATTTTCATCATTTTTCAGTGGTTTTAGAAAGATTTCTTTTTAGTAAGAAATAAATGATGACTCAGAATATATGATCCTGACTGAATGTCAGAAGAGGAGAGCATGCAACAGAATGGTGTGCCAGCCATGCCCTGGGTGTATTACACTACCAGGGTTGCGGACCATGTTCATATGGAAGAGGCCAGGCATAGTCAGGAATCTCCATAGTTCCAAGGCCGAAGAATGACTTAACCTTCAGTAATCGTGGAGGATCATTGCAGAGCTAAGTAGCTCTCCATAGAGGAGGCTTTAATACCTAGGCAGTCCTGGAATCTGCTGGTGAAGATTAAAGAGTTCCCAGAAAGCTAAATAATTTATTCCAGAGGAGCCATTAATGTGTAGGACCTGGAAATCATACTTGTATGTTAGCTGGAGGGGGCACTGCATCTGGTGGTCCCGATTTAGGGACATCAATTGTCGATTCTGAGTCAATGGATACAAAACGCATTAGAAATTAAGGTGGAAGTCAATCTGCTCATCAGACTGGGTTATCAATAACCAGTGACACAGTTATGAGAGGAAGACAGTGGATATCTATCTTACCCAAACAGTGATGGCAGGTCCCAAGTAGCTGAGGCTAGACATGACTTAGGGCTTTAGGACATGGTAATTAACTAGGTTAAAGCAACCAAAAATGTGCCAAGTTTATTTTGTGTGGTTCAAGTAAATATCTTTACCTCCAGAAACTCTGGATAGAGGCTTAGGAGAATCCTCGGTGGTCAAGAACACTCTCTGTGCAAGCATAAGTCCCTGAGTCTCAGTCTCAAACACTTAAGTTAAAAAAAAAAAAAGAAAAGAAAGGAAGAAAGAATGAGGGAGAGAAGGAAGGAAGCAAAGAAAGAAAGAAGGAAGGAATCTAGTCATGGCTGTGTGTGCCTGTTACCCTAGCATTAGAGAGACGAGACATATGGATTCTGAGAGTGTGCTGACTAGCCAGCCTAGCCTAAATGATGAAATTCTGGATCAGTGAGAGATGACATCTAAAAGAAATAAGACAAAGAGTGGCAGAGGAGGGTATCTGGCCTCCCTGACCTGCATATACATGCACATGGGCAAGTAGATTTACACACTTATGTACATGCAACACACATACACACAACGATAGTAGGTGTGGCAAGAGAACAATAGGAGTGTTAATTTTCAATACTGATTTCCCACTAATGTTTTCACTGGACAGCTCAGCCCAAGTTGATATTACACTTGTGTATGATCCTCCTGAGTATGCAGCCTGCTTGTTTAACCGGCCCATAAGAGAACAATGTAATAACCAACCTTACATGCCTTGGGTTTTCCATAAAAGCGACTTAACTAATAAACAGCTATAATGTTAAGTTATATATCTTTCATGCCCCTGACTCAGGACAATGTATACTTCATGCATGTATTATGATAATCATTTGCTAGAAACAGCAAAAAAGGCTGAAAGTACCTATAAAATGAATGCCCAACATCGATTTTGAAAGCACCATTTGGATATTACATGGTAGTATTTGCTGTTTGTTTGTTATCTGCATCATTTGGAGATAGTGACTTGTAAAATTTCGTTAAAGATTTCCGTATGAACACCCACACAAGCATGCATTTGTATTTATGTATGCATGTGAACACACATACACATATACCACATGCACAAAAGCATGCATAGAAGAACCCAAGTCTTATGTAAAATGGAAAGGATGCTTTTGAAAGAGTCAAAAATGATTGCGTGTGTATTTTTTCCTATAGATTAGAAAAAGGGGGCATTTCCCAATGCCAGAACTTAAGCTGTCAATTTCATTCCCCAATTTGACATCAGATGGTTATCCTGTACTGTATCCAACTGGATGGTCATCTTCTGATGTAAGTCATAGATGGTTTTCAATTTTGTCATTACTGTTTCTTTTCAAAATTCCTTTTAATAAATTGCATTTACATTTGCGTATTTATTTTGTCTGGGAGGTTGGCTTGCATGTGCCATGGTGCACAGAGGAAGTCAGAGGACAACTTTAGTAGTCATGTAGGCCCTGCAGTTTGGTGACTCAGGGCATCAGGTTTGTCAGCAAGTACCTTTCACCAGAGGCCTTGGGACAGAACTCAAGTCACTGGGATAGCAGTGAGCACTTTTTACCAGCTAAGCCATCTCTCCATATGTTCTTCAGCTGATATGTAAGCCTTGTGTTATGTGTGACACTTGTGATTGGTATGGTTTTGTTTTTTTAAAAAAACATGGAGAAGCAATCAAAAATTAATAACTACTCCCATCAATTACTTGGAATGTATAAGCTCAGTATCTAGGGCTCTGGTAACAAACTACAGAAAGTGAGAAACTAAACATGATAGTTTATTGTTTAATAATACTGAAGGACAGCAGTCCAGGATCCAGGTGGTGATGATGGAGATTCCCTCTGGGCCATGCTTGCCTTCCCAGCATCTAGTGTTTGCTGGTACCTCTGTATATTCCTTGACTCCATCCCTCCTGTGATTCTGTGTTCATTTCAGCACCAATGTTTTTGTGCACCCCTACTTGCATTTCCTGAAATGCGAGATGGTCTTACCTGGAGAACTTGTGTTTAATCACATCCAAAAAGACTCAGTTTGCAGATGAGGCTGTAGTTACAGGCTCGGGATGCTTGCACTGTGGCGTGACCTGTTGGAATCATGGTGCAGTCCAGTAGATTTTAGGTAATTCATTGCTGATGGATACTTGAAATGTTTGTTGCACTTTTAATTTATTTGAGGGAGTAAATTCAATAAAGAAGCCTCATTGTTTTTGTCTAAACGTTCATGGCTATACACAAAAAAGGTGATTACTATTTACTTAACCCCAAGTTGTCCCAGCATGGTGGCTCCACTGTACTTGTAGCACTGAATAGATTATGTTTGACTTATTAGTATTATTATGTTATTATTATGATTATTATCTGTTTAATGTCTAAACCACAGGAAGCCACTCAGTGTTAAGTTTGCTGGGTACGCCTTTAGTCCCAGCACTTGGGAGGTAGAGGCAGGTGGATTTCTGAGTTCGAGGCCAGCCTGGTCTACAGAGTGAGTTCTAGGACAGCCAGGCTTACACATAGAAACTCTGTCTCGAAAAACCAAAAAAAAAAAAATTAATGTATGCATGAATTTAACATTATGCCTTCTTGTCACCTAATTTTTAAAAACTAAAACAGTCTCAGAATTAAAAATAAAAACATAGCAACGAGATTATTTGCTGTTTAATCATTTTATTATTTTACTAAGGGCAAGGAAAAAAAGAAACCTCTGGAATTTCCCTCTAGTCCAAGAAAGCAAGCATCATACTGAGCAATGTATGCTAATGCTTTCTTTTTCCTCATTGAATGTATACATATGTGTTTTATTATTGTTTATATATATGTATATCTATGAATTTAAATATTTATATATAAACCATATATAATTTAATATCTTGTGGAAATTTATCAGATTTTCTTTGAAAAACTGTAAAATTGATAATTGTGAGCTCTGTTGCAGTCACAGGGGTCACGGAGACAGTGATTATTACCTGGGTAGGAATACATCACAGATGCCTTACAGCCTCTCCTGCGCTACACACTCACAAACAGACTGTCATAATGGCTGTCATTCACAGATTCTTCATACTATTGCACCAACTCACCTTGTTCTCTTGACTTTAGCAGTGTCTAATGAGGAAATATTTTCCTTTTTTAGACTGTGAACTGCAGACCCCGGAGCCTTGAGGATCCTTTGGGTATCAACTCTGGGAAGAAAATGACAATATCAAAGTCTGAGGTTCTCAAAAGAGGCACAATCCAGGTAAACCAAGTTCTGTTATTTTTTTTCTTTATGTTTTCCAAGTGCAACACATCTCATGTCAGCTTAGAAATAAATATCTGAAGCATTTTAATATAGAGCCTGTGATCAGACTGCAAGCACTGTGACATGTGTCTCTGACCATCCAACAGGACTGCAGTACCTGTAAAATTGCCACTATCACGTGTAATCTCCTTCCTTCTGACTTGAGTCAAGTGAATGTCTCACTCATCTTGTGGAAACCAACTTTCATAAAAGTAAGTGGTTGCATCAAATCAGCCGGTGTTAGTTTACTATTCAGTAGCTGGGCAAATCACAGCATTGCTGTGGAAATAACAGGAGGCTGGGAGTCTCTGAGCATGTGACCTAAGACCAGCTCTCCTTCACCAGCTGGGTGGGGCTCATCTTCCTGATCTGTCAATCATCAAGTTTTCTCTCAAGTTCCCTGTGGGATGCAGTGTTGTTGGGCTGGCTCTTCCTTAATCCTTGAACTGTGGGAAATACTTCTCCATTACTGAACTTTGTGTTTATCTTAATAGTTTGGGACCTGGTTAAGGTTCAAAGGATGATAGAATGACATTCCTTGGTGTGATTAACAAAATAGAGAGCTCTAATACATTATAGAGTGGTGATTTATTTTTGGATATTCTATACAAGTATTTCCTATATCCCTCACAAAGCCACATCCATTTAAAATGCAGGCCATTTTAAAACATCGTTTGTTATATTTTGTAATTTCTGTTCATTTCTTTAAAGAAATATTTGTTGATCACATGGAACTGAGAATTTTAGGTCTGTCCCTATTAAGATGATAATGTAAGTCACCAAGGTTTAGTATTGTTTCATGCACAATTCTTAATAAGTACCTATGTGTAGTCCTCATTACTGGAATGCAGTCATCCCAGACCTAGATGCATGAGAGGTAAGGCCAAAGTTCATTTTTCTAGAGAAAAATCTAAGTAGAAATTATTTTGAAGTTTTTATTCTCAATCTATAAGAAGGATGTAAGGGACATTTTGGTGGAGGCAGGGGGGAAATGAAGAAAGAGGTGTTCTCGGTCACCACTGTATTAATCTCACAGAACAATCTCAGTTTTCTTCTCTTTTCTTTTTCAAATATTTCACACATGAACACATGTATGTTGATGCTATCTACACCTCACTCCCCCTCCCAGCCCCCCCAGAGCGACCCCCGACATTATGTCTTCTTTTTATAACTTTTTATTTACTAACCCACCAAATCCAATTGGTGGCACCCATATGCATGATGTGAGGTCATCCACTGAGACACTGGGAGCCCCACTAAATAGACTTATCAGACTGTGTTTTTATATTTACTCAACTGTAACCAGAATAAGAGATATGAATTTGAAAGGGAGTAGGGACTTATGGGAAGGGCTGGAAAGAGGGGAGGGAGGGGGGATGATAGAACTATATTTTTATTTAAAAATATTTTTTAAAATAGAAAGAAAAGTGTTTTTTCCTTCTCCACCAGCAGTCAAAAGCTTTTTGAGTTATTTCTTTATTTTATCTATATGACTACACTGTCACTGTCTTCAGACACACCAGAAGAGGGCACTGGATCCCATTACAGATGGTTGTGAGCTACCATGTGGTTGCTGGGAATTGAACTCAGGACCTCTGGAAAAACAGCTAGTGCTCTTAACCACTGAGCCATCTCTCCAGCCCCAGTCAAAAGTTCTTTAGCGTTGTGAGACCTTGGGAGCCTCTCCCCAGTCAATACTGAAATTTTTTTGCCCGACCTTACTTGGGTGACTACAGAAGGTGTGGTAACTGTACTGCTCAGACATGACCACCCATCAGCTTGATTAGCACGGTACATTAACAGCGAATCCTTCCCTCCTTTCAGGCACATTTTTCCAGTTTAAATCTTACGATACGGGGAGAACTTCAGAGTGAAAACTCATCGCTGACTTTAAGCAGCAGCAACCGGAAACGAGAGGTAAGTGCAGCTGCACGTCTGAAAACATTACACATTCAACTGCAAACTTGGCCATGGTGTTCCGGTACTTGGAACAGAGGAGTACGAAAAAATATGCATTTCCCCGAAAACTTGTCCATGGTGTTTTATGATCCTACACAGGGGTGTACGCAGAGACTGAACCGATGCCCATGTCAGATATTGATTTGATTTCCATTGGCTTCTAATATGATTTCAGGCTTGGTCTTATTCCTTAGAAGCTAGGAAATCTGTGATGTTTACAACTCATGGGCCATGGTTTACTTTATCGTTTCCTCCTTAGGAGCTATTATAAAATCTATTTACAGAAAACGACTATATACCCGTGTGTGTCTCTTTCTCTGTGTGTGTGTATTTAAACATATATGTATATATTTAGGCTATATATGTGTACACACACACAAAATTTGTTTTAAAATGCCTTCACTTAGTCATTGGGAAATCCGAAACAAAGATGAGGTCATCCAAGCTGAGTCCTTGGTAAAAGTACAAGTATTTTACCCTTGGCTTTTTAGAGGGTGACTCCAAAGGCCTTATTTTAGACAAAAGCATGATTTTCTCATCACATCCTGGGAACATTTAGAAATCCCATCTGGGCGAGCTGTACCATGTAAGTTGTAAAACTCTGTTTCAAAGTGCTCTACTTTTTCGTCATACTAAATTTGATATTATTGGATATTTTGAGTAAATGAAAGGCATTCTCAAATGTAAACCAAATGTTTTCATCTGTATACAGTAATGAGATTAATTACACTGTTTGTAGAAAAATCAAGCCTACGCAAACTCGGTGTACCGGGAGTTCTGATGGGTGTTTATCAGTGTTAACAACCGTGTTTAATAATTTTCAGCTGGCTATTCAGATATCCAAAGACGGGCTCCCAGGCAGAGTGCCGCTGTGGGTAATCCTCCTGAGCGCCTTCGCCGGACTGCTGCTGCTAATGCTGCTTATATTAGCTCTGTGGAAGGTAAGCTCCACGCCTACTGCTGATGTGTATTCCAGTCGTCAAGAGAAAATGGGAAAATAAGTTATGAGTTATCCGTGCTTTAGTGCATAATAAAGTGCAAGCTTTCATGTGAGAAGAGAGATATTTTTAAATGACTACTAGTCTCTTTTTACAAAGGAAAATATGTATGGCTCAATTGGGGATACGTAGATTCAAAACCCCCCAGGCGTCCTTTTTACAGGTGAAGATTATTGAGACTCATTTAACATTTACCTAAAGTGTTAAAAAGGATATTTACTACTTTTTAAAGTAAGAGAAACAAAAACCCTTGTTTTATGGCGGAAGTAAATTGAAGTCCTATATCAATGAAGGACATACAAGGAATAGGTTCATAGTTGAGATGAACCCTATTTTAGCCACTTTATGTGTCTTAAAGATAAAATGATTCTGTGGTGTATAAACAGAAAAAAACACATTTTCTTCAATAATTGTGTGGCTATATAAGGAACAAGTAATATAATTAGTTAACTGGCATAATGAAGAACATAAAGTTCCAAGACCCCCTATACCAAATCCTTTGGAAAGACCAGGTGGTAATCTTTTTTCTATCAAGTTAATTAGATATTCACTGAGATGGTTTAAGGTGAGAAATATAAGAACATATTATTTTCAAACAAGCTATGATGATAGCTTTTATGATGAATTTACCAGAAAACAAAACAGAGAAAAGTTGAATTCAATATTTGTTCAATTAAATATGGAATTAGAATTCTTTCTTGCATTAACATATTCCTATATTTTACCTACTGCTTCATTAAATAAAGCAGGCAAAACAAAAAAATTGACTACTTACTCATTTTTTTAACGTATGAACAGAATTATTTTTATATAGCAAGATTTTTCTTGCTGAACTACAACTATTATCATCTTTTCTGTGATGACAAACTTTCTCTTTGGGGGATTTCCTCCAAAGAGGATATTCCCAAGTAGCTTTGAATTCCATAAATAGAATCTATGATCCTCAGCAAAGTCCCAAGATACAGTTCACATTCAGCATCCTTTCTTCCTCTGAAGGTCCTAGGTACCAGTTCTCTCTGCAGTACCTGGCTTCGCCACACTGTGGTACCCAAGGCCTATTTTATCCATTGTTTCTAGTTAGTGTGAGCTCTGCCTGAGCTCCTGTGGTGTTAGGAAAGACAAGGACAGCCAGGGCTGATAATAGGATGAGTTCTGCTGACTTTAGACCTCTGTTTAAGACAAACAAACAAAAAGGAATTTTCATCCACCTGTTGTTAATTCCTTAATTTGAAAAAGCCTAAATATAAAAATAAAAACATTTCCAGAAAGTGTTGTGTTGATACTTACTCACAGCTTCTAAGATCGTCTTTGCCACCCACAAAAGGTCGGCTAACAAACTTTGGGCTGTCTTGAGGATGTTTAGTTAGTTCAAACACCTTCCTGAAAGGCTGCACAATCACAACTCTGACTCTAAGGTAGACAGAAGGAGCTAGCTCTTAGTAGGTGCTTACCGTGTCCCAGGAACTCTGTCAAGCACCCTGCTTTCAAGCGTCCTTGCTGTTATGACCCTTAGTGTAGAAGTTAGGTCTGGTTCTTCCTCCATGCTCCCAGAAATAAGACAGACTCAAAATATATTTATAATATCTGACTAGATCATAATTTACAATAACCCATTTATTTTAACTTGTGCTTTGCCACGTGGCTGATTACCTGTGCTCAGGTACCACGCATCCTGCTTCTCACGTCTTTTCCGGGGCAAATCTCCCACCTACCACTATATCCCAGAATTCTTTCTGCCTCCCGGATGTCCTACCTTCATATTTTACCCTTTCCTATAGGCCACAGGTATTTTTTTTAATTGACAGGTGCCACATCCATACAGACACAAGATATTCTCTATACGCCCCCTCCCCCAGTCTCTAAATGAGGAAATGAAGTTACAGACAACATGTGCATGTTTTCCAGGGCCATGCAGACTGTAATATTCTGAATAAGATATTGAATAGATATTAACTGATTGCATTCTGTGGTCCTTACAACTTTTGAAACAATATGTTGTAACTATATTTTATATCTGTAAATGTTAAAACAAAGGTAAGGTGGCTTAGTAAACCCCCCCCCCAAGATTATCAACTAGCAAACAACTAGATACAACTAACACTGTCTCTAAAGCCTCTGTATTTTTTAAAAATAGATCCCCTTGCTGCACAGTCTAGGGTGATGGTCATGACTTCTTTGAAACATGTAAAACACTTGGCTTAGAATAAAAGTCCGTAGTTCAATACAGAGTAACATATAAAACAGAATGCCACAGTCAGAAGAAAAATCATGAGAAGCAAGAACATGCCTTTTCTTCCTTGAGTCACACTGATGTCGAAGTCCCACCACTGATGAGTCTTCATCTTACAGCTTGTCGCTCATCCAGCAGAGTTTATGAAGGGGAATATGCTAGTTTCCCCATAGTCAGTCAGGATCCAGTAACTGCACATCAAATAAATGTAGTATGTATAATAATTGGGAAATTTAAAAATTCACTTGCCTAACTTTATTATAACACAATGTTATCAGCATCCTATTTTATTAGTCATTATTGCTAGTTTCTTACTGTGACTAATTTATATCACTTTTATCATCAAAATGTACAAATAGGATAAAACAAAACCTATGTCTGACACAAGTTACCACCATGTTTCAGGTGCCTAGGCCTGTGGTTAAGGACGGCTGGTGTAGCATTATGATTTAATCTTTTATTAATCGGTATTTATTTATTTGTTCAACACTTATACCACATTATGCATTGACCACTCACTTCTTTGCCACAGAGTATTGAACTAGGTTAATTCTATGGAGGAGAATTGATAATACTGAAATCAAAACAGAAAAGCAAAACCCCAGAGAAGGTCTAGGGGTCACAAACTTACTTTTTGTTTTTCAAACATCGGCTAAGATTGTCTCGGTTTAGTTAGCAGGAGCTGCCGGTTATGTTCTTCCGGTCTCTATGTACCCAGCTTCCCTTAATAAAATTAATGTTTAGAGAATTTAAGCGAAGTAGTAGAAACTTGTAAAAAGGAAGGAGGCTGGGAAAGGGCGGGTTTTGAGAGGAAGGTGAGACTGTTGACAGACAGCTGGGAAGAACCAGAGGAAGGTGGCTCTTAAATACTTACCACCCACTCTGGTGAAGCCTCTGATTTACTCACACCTCGGGGCAGACGAGGAACTTCTGTAGTTGCCACCCAGGAAATGACTGGTGTTCAGGAAAACACAAAGTCATGGCAGCTTTTCACGCTCACTTGTTCATGCCACCCTTACCTCATCCTCTGGCAACTGCGTCCTGGCAGACCACAGCCCTGACTAACTTCCTAACATGGAATGTGCTTTTTCATCATCTGCCCCTCTAAGCCCTCCAGTGCTCCGTCATTAAGTGTGTCGTCCCAGTGTGGAGATCGCTCGGTTAGGTTAGTAAGGTGCTTGATTACAAGCGTGAAAACCCGAGTGCCCGCCCCGAACACACAAAAACCAGTTCGGCTGGTGAAGTGGAGAAAGATAGCTTAGCATCTGCATTCTACAGCCTTGGTTCAGTTTCCGGTACCTGTACTGCGGGCCTCTGGAAGCGCCAGCTCTCACAGACACACACAGAGACACGCCTTTACACACAAAACAATAAAAGTTTTTTTAAAAGTTGTACATGTTGGCATGTGGCTATTATGTGTTTAGAGTCCCAGACTGAAAGTGGAAACAGAAGGTCCTCACTCATCCCTATCCCCACCCCATCTCAGCCCACAACCCCCAGGCTCTCTGGATATTCAGGCTAGTCTAATAAGCCAATGGAAAAACAACGCCATCTCGAAAAGCAAAAGGAGCTATGCCCAAGTTTGACTTCTGGCCTCTGCCTGCAAGCAAGTTTCACTGCCCCTACCCAAACACCCACAGAAACATGAACATTCCATAGATCCACCTGATACGGATACAATACATTTGCAAATAATTAACTCACTTAAATTTTTTTAAAAAGCTAGAGCACACAACTTTTTTAAAGCTACTTTCCTAGGACTAGATTTGGTTTTTTGGTTTAATTCAAACATTAGGTATAAAGAAGATTAAATTACATGAATGAGATTTAATTTATTCAATAAATTTAAAAATAAGATTAGGTAACTTTCAAATGTGTATCTAGCATCAATTGCTTTTGTTTTCTATATAATATGGAGTAAATATAAGACTGAAAGGTTTTGCTGATGGTTCAATAACAAAGAATAATAAAACGTGACTTATATTAACCACTAGTGATTCTTTTTCCCTTTTACTCAATGGTTCTGTTTTCACAAGTAAATGACATGGGTCTTTTGAGAAACTTCCAGCAAGCTTATGTGCAACATTCTGACCTACTTAGATCATCCAAAAAATTTAGGCATTTCCCTGACACCTACCTATGGCCATCTACCAAGCTTGCTAGGAATTCTAAGAATCTCAATTTATGACCATTGGTCATTTGATGAAAATTTTTGCCACTTAAGAAGTTTGATATGATGATGATGAGACAAGGTAGAAACCATGTCAATTAACTGTGGCTCACTTGCCTCACAGAACACACCTCAGAGCCCTGCTTGTGCCACACATGAGGATTTGTACTGGGAAAGATACTTAACTGAGTGTAGTAAAATAGCCAAAGACAAAGTAAGCAGTTTTGATGGATACCATCCTCATTATATTCATTATTACTGTCAGTTCAAATATATATCAATTCTCTGAATTAAGTATATACCCTGATTTCCCAATTCATGGTTAAATTATATTATATCCCAATAGATTAGCATCTATTGCCTAAGTTAAACTAATTGTGTTATGATTTGTATTTTTTTTCAACAGATTGGATTCTTCAAAAGGCCACTAAAGAAGAAAATGGAGAAATGAAATATTTTTATAGAAGGAAAAAAAACAATAACAACTATTCAACGATCTATCCTCAGGTTTGCCTCAATCATGTGAGAAGAAATTCAGAAATATAGCCAAAGACACGGTCACATAACTCTATGTAATCCATGATCCATCTAGGATTGCCTCTTGGAAAGATCAAGTGTGACCCAGAAAGGCTACCCAAAGACACAGTGTAGAAAGCAATAGGAAACAGTTTTAATAATTACTCATTTTTGCTGAGTAAGTGAAATGACAAATGTTTTAAAGAAGAATTGTCAGTGTACGTACGTTTATGTGTTTACGTGCCACACAGAGTATCTTAAGGGATGCACAAATGAGCTTCGTGTTCAGTGAAACAGTTACCCTCAGCACAATATAAATAAAGCATTTCCCCTTGGTTACACCTTCAGAGTGACACTCAGCATTTGTAAATGACAACAAAGGAATGGGGTGAAAAAGCTCTCCCAATTCAAATGAGAAAAACTTTACTTAGCGGAGCCCATATACAATATGGGCTGAAAACAGAATTAAATCATGTCTGACACTCAGTGACTGCATGGGCTCCCTAGTTGGAAAGAGTATTTTCCAGTGTGGGAAATGGTGCAGTTGAACTTAAATTCTATGTAGGAGAGACAGTAAAGATGGATTGTTATTTAAAAATGAGTGCACTGAATCTATTAATTTAAAATTTTACAGAAAGCAAAACTGCTTAATTTATATTGAGCTCTAAAACACAAAACTCTTTTATAATATATATGTAAAGTTGAAGCAGTTTATGTAGCATAACAGTGATAAGTCATGAAAGACCGCACCATGTGTGTGACACCAAGAGGGTTTCTGAAATGAAATGTGAGCATACACAGATGACCCAATGAAGCTGATGTCAGCTTTGCTGAGTAGTTATTTAATGCTAGAGTTATTTAATGCTTCTGGGATGTTTCACTAAGTAGGGGGCTTCTCAACTCTTGGTATAGGGGGTCATGTAAAACCCCAAAATATGAGTGTTCATTTTTAAATCTTTTCAATTTTCTAAACACATTATTATTGAAAAAGCAATCTCCCAGGCTAATGTTATATTTTACCAAGAACACACTGCTTTTTGAACATGGTATATCAGTATTTAAATAGAAAACCAGATAATTTAAAGAATTTATATTTTGAAAGCATACACTAACAGAGACATACAACTCATTTGTATGTAACTCTGTGTTCCTGAAGTAATCCCTAAGGCCCTTGGACTCTGCTCTAACATAAGCTTCCAGATTGCTCCATTTCCAAGATAAATAACAATGAATGAATGTACAGTATCATCATGTGTGAACTACTGCTGTAAAATGTGCTGATCCTCCTGCCCCAATGCCACCTCTCCACTTGATAGCTCACTGTAAGACCTGTCAATATTCAGAAAGAGCTGGACTCTGCTCTCCTCAAAAGTCACCAAGTCAACAGAGAAATTAAGTGCTATAGGTTTGATTTTTTTTTTTAAAGAAATGTATTTCTGAGAAATTCTCTTAGGGCCCAGACTCAGCCAGCCTCTTGGCTTTCTACCCTTCCATGTCAGATCCTAAGGACTAAGGGATGGATGATGCTACAGGTATCCCTGGCTCAAGAGAGGTGGACAGAAGCCAGAAAAAAGATGTGTTCTCCATTCTCACTCTCTCTCACCAGCTTTGGAAGTCATACTTTCCTCCTTGTTCTTCTTTTCCCAACAGAACTCAGATGTTTCTTGCTCAGTTACCATGGTGCCCAACTCCATACATACGCACCCAGCAGCCCTGCTCTTAGCTCCATGCCTTTAGGAATGAAATTCATCAGATACGTGTAGATTCATCTTTGTTTTAAGGGTAGCCTGTCCATAAGACGTGTGCTCCTTTCCGCTGTGAATGCCAACTTCATGAACGGATCATTCATTCAGGATTTCTAACCCAGTTTCCCATAATGACACTCCAAAGGGTTGTCCATGGCATCGTGCAGTATAATGCACTTCTGAGATGCAGCATCCTTCCTTAAGAGGTTTACATCCACTTGGGCCACTGTTCTCCGTAGTTCTATGGAAGAAACGGGAGGGATTTAGGCCTTCAGCTACTGTTCTTATGTATTCTACAATCCCTATCCTCACCCATGGATGAGCTTTAAAAATCAAAGGAAGAGCATTTTCCTCAAGCTGATGCTGCTTTTAAATCATGACATACAAATTAATTGCATATAAAAGACTTTGAACGCAGACACAACTTCAAAATGAATACCCTGAGCTCACAGGGTACCACAACTTCCGATTGGACAGTGGCCCCACAGCTCTGTCTACCCAGAATCCAAAACTACCACTGCCCATTCACTCTGTACTGAAAGGAAAGCCAGAGCCTGTTGCAAAAGGCTACATGCAAGGCTGTGTATAGCCCAGTGGTGTAGCTCGGTGGTGTAGCCCAGTGGTGCAGTCTGAGTGCACAATGAACTCATGCAAGACCCTAGGCTTGAGCTCAAGCACCATATAAGGTGCAAGGTGTCTGATCATGCCACCATTTCTCAAATGGAAGTACTCTGGTATAACATGACTGAAAAATACATAAATTTTCTTTGAAATCTTAGGAGAAAAAGCCATGGCATTAAACTACAGCACTGTCATCTTGTTGCTAATGGGCGTCTTTCAGCCTCATACTAAAACTGTACCTCGAATGTAGAAGTTCAGAGTAAGAGATTTAACCACAAACCTTGAGAAGGATACAGAGTAGCTTGTGGAGTCAGGCAGGTCCCAAGCCCTACGGCCCTAACACATCTGGCCTGGGCAATACAGGTACATGGAAATAGATCATCTAACATAGACAAAGTGCCTGAACTCAAGTTCAGAGCCTCCACTGTCCCCCACAGCCAAGGCTCCGTTCCCTCACCTCAGCCACAGCTTAAGAAGCTTTTCTTGGTGAAATGTTGCTGCACCAAAAATGTGCAAGGCTGAGGCTCACTTATCACTGTTGGTCTTAGGAGCAGCTCTGTTTGTTTACATTGTGGTTTGCATACTGCAACCCCCACTCCCACCCACCCACCCTGCCCCATGTAATAAGTTGGAGACTCCGAGAGACAAGACTTCCTTCTTTCCTCGATGCACAGCCTGCAGACTTGGGTGGTAGAAGATGACAGGAGCTAGAGTCTGTTTGGAGCCCTCCTTGTCATTCCTATTAGTCTTCTCCTTTCTTCCTCTGCCGGGAGATGCTCTGATCTGGGGCTTCCTCAGCAGGGTTGCCCCATGCCACGTGCCCCTTATGGGGATTAGGCTAGTGTCATGTTATATTTTGTGACCAAAGACTCAGAAATCCCTTACTTATCCCAGCATGGGAATCATGACTATAAAGCAGTGGCCAAGGACACTCAGCACTGTGACTGTGTTTGGCATTTGTGTTTTAAGGTACATACCTAAAGAGAGAGCTGTGGAGTTGAGAGGTTCTTAGACCACAGTGTGAGGCTCAATGTCTGATCTTTCATGTCTTTGACCTATGCCTATAAAGTGAGAACAAAAATCTTAAAAGAAAACTTCCAAAAGCATCAGAGTGAAAACCCACTGTGTTCGTGAGTAACACCCAGCAGTACAGTCTGTCGCCACACCTGTAGTCTAAGAATCAGAGAGAGATGGAGTGAGAGACAAGAGGAGAGGGGAGACATGAGTATTGTTCTTCTTTTTCTCCTTAGGGAAGCACTGCATGTAGATTCAATGTAACTTAAACTTTGATAAAAACAAAAGAAACGGGGGGGGGGGGTAGATGAGGATGTGAAACTACCTATCTGATTTCTGATCCACGAAAATGGCCAAAGCTTCCTGAGACTACACGTGTCTCACCCACAACACTCCCAAATGTACTTGTCACTGTGAGAGTAAAAGTTACTTATAAACTACCCTAGGTTAAGTGTCTGGCCTTCACACACCCCAGCCTTATATGAAAACCATTGTCTGAAACAACAGTTTAGAGATTCTGCATTCTGGAGTCGGTCCACAAAGGAGATTCTGGTGGTTAGCTTTTCGATCTGAGAAGTCTTCTGCCCTCACTCAGGAAGCAGCAGGTTCCTGGCTGCAGGATTAGGAAACACTGGCGTGGAGGGATGGTCTGCTGTGTGTTACTACTGTGAAGCTGTCCTGATTGTTAATAGGCAGTGTGCACTCCGTATCCATTTTATTAAAAAGAAGTATATTGCATTTAGTTAACTACTGCCCTGAGCATCCATCCCACTTCCGGAACACAATTCCGCATCGCCTAATTGAAGGTATCACATTGCTCATTTTGCTAACTTACCTCAAACTCATCAAAGGGACGATGTAAGGATATGTGCATAGACTTTGTAGAAAATGATTAGGTAAAAATGCTCCTTTGACATTCAAGAACAAAGAGTCACAACCTTTCCCAAAGAAACTCATCCGATTGGCTACAAGGTGACAATCATTTAAGATGTATAATTAGAATTAGCTGAGTGTGTGAGTTTTTAAAAATGCGCTGTGTATGCCATATCCTGCACACTGTTCTGAGGTCAAAGATTTGATATTTTTGTATAATTCCATCTTGTCTTGTACATCCGCTGTGTGATTTACGTCAAGGTAAATGAGCATCCTGTTTTATGTCTTAAATAAAAAAAAATGACTCAAAGAAAAAAATGTGATTAAAGTTATTTTAAATACAGATTTTTCTCCAAAATGCATATGGCTTCTTCCAAAGTACCAATTGTTTTTTTTGTTTTGTTTGTTTTTTTGTTTTGTTTTGTTTTAGCTCCGTAGCAGCCTTTTCCGTAGCAGCCTTTACTTTGGTTCGTTTCAAGGAAGAAACAAAAAGCAAAGTAAGCTTGTCTGTAGTGTTTCCTGTACAAGACATAATGTGATTGTCTTGCAAACTTGAGACAAAAGCCACAGAATCTATATGACTGCATGATTTCTCCTAATGGGATGTTTTAATAATAAATATTTTGCTGTATAAAAGGTTAGATCACTGAGAATATAGAACGAGTCACAGTGTTTCCAACACAATCTATACATATATCACTTCTGTGACCTTGAAATGTAGGGATTCTGTCTCCACAGAGGCAAGCAATTCTGGGGTAGACACCAGTCACAGCTGAGCATCTTCCAATTCAATGCAGGACCTCCGTTATCTACCTGGAGGTAATGGCAGGTTCGTTCCCCCAAGACTGTCCCTGAATTAGATGCTAGTCACACACACCAAAATTTTTAACCAGTGCTTCTAACCAAGCAGCTTTGAGTTATGGTTCCCACAGTCTCCTCCTTACATTCAAGATGTTCACATTATATGAGAAGCATTCATATTCTCTAGCTTGATATACAGGGTATTACACATGACACAGATGAAGGCATACTGAGTGCTAGGTATGGGAGAAGACGTACACACAGCTTTCAAGCCTCTCTGGGCACTTCACCCCGCAAGAGCCTCCATTTGTCTAGCTTTCTGGACTTTGACCTTTGGGAAATTACAGAGACTTCTCTGCATAGCACGATTACTAATTGGGTAGATTGGGAAACACGAAAGGGCTCTCCAGATATTTTAGCATTCCTTCTTCCTCATTATGAAGTATGAAGCCTCTGGAAAGAGGATGCATAGAAATAATTTCTAGAGATAAGTTTGAAATGTTTAAGAATAAGCACATGTTTTTAATTTCTAATTTTTGGCCTCTGACGTGGTGTGTGTGTGTGTGTGTGTGTGTTTCTGGGTATGTAGATTTGTCCATGCACAACATACATCGTGAGAGACCAGATGTCAACTTCAAATGTCTTCTATAACTCTATGGTTTTTTTGTGACACAGAGTCTTGTGGACCTGGAGTTCACCAATTTGTCAAGACTAAGTAGCCAGGTAGCTCCAAGAATTTTCTTGTTTCTACCTCCACAGTTTCTAGGCTAACAGGCTCCAGGCCTCTGTTACCAGATCTGTATGTGGATACTGTGGATACAAACTCAGTTTCTTGTGTTTACACAGTGAACTTTACTGACTAGGCACTCTCCTTAGCAAAGTGGAAAAATCATTTAGGGTAGAAAATTTAAAACACATAAATAGTTTATAAACAACCAACATGGAAGTATCAGACTTACATACTTCAAGTCTTTATTTTAAAAGTTTAAATATTATATTTAAACTTTCCATAGTATAAATAAATAGTAAGCAAATACTTTCCTTAGATACAGAAATGGCAATAATGCCACCTCCGTGCTTTCTGTGTGTCAATAACTACTTTACACATATATACCTACTATTCTAGATTTCTCCATAACCACATCTTGAATACTTATTTATTTACCTACTTCTTCAAGAAGTAGAGTAAAGAAGAGAGCAAACAATGAAAGACAAAAGATAACCTCACTTGAGAGTCTAGCAAACACCATTCTACTTATGCAAAATCAACTGTTGTTGTATTGGCAGTCATAATGAAAGAACTGTTGCCATAAAGAAAAGATTAGAACCATTGTGCTGGAAGCAACAAGAAGAAGGCAATGACCGAAACAAAGAAGAAATAAGATGGGAGACATATAGAGAACAGCCAGTCACATGGCATATGTCCTTCTGACCATATTAATAATTATAAAATGATGAGCAATCCAAACACCCAATATAAAAAGGCAGATATTTTCAGGCTGTTTAAAACAAGAGAGGGTGCTCAGCAATACACTTTGTAAAGGAGCTGGAGTTCAGATGAAAAATAATTTGAATAGAGATGGTGGACAACAACATATCAGATGTACAAACTTTAAGAGAACTGGTGTGGATCTATTGACAGCAAATAGGGTAAACTTTAAAATGGGTAAAACTTTTAATGAGACTGGTGAATCTCATCTCATTAAAATCTTAGATACTTGCTTGTGTGGACATTAATGTCTTACTGGTGCCATTAATACTTGGAAATAAAACTTTGATTAGAGCAGAGTCGATGGGACTAACCAATTCTGGACCATGATGTGTAGAAGGACCCGGAACCTTCACAACTGTGAAGGCAAATTGTAGGCCAAAGGTTTTGTGGCTGGGTTTCGTGTCCCAATCCCTCCATTGGAAGACTTACCTGGCTACAGGAGATGGCTGGTTCAGGCTTTATATTCCCCATTGCTAGACATCTTAGCTAGGGTCACCCTCATAGATTCCTGGGAGTTTCTAGCTTGTCCCAGAGATGTCCTTTCCCCCACCCGATTTCAGTTGTCTCTCCCTCTGTCCTCCCCAGACGTATCTGTCCTGTTCTCACCATCATCCCCACCCCTCTCCATTCTCCTCCCCCAATCCTTAAGTTCCCCTTCTCAGTGCCATTTGTGAGTCTCCACCTCCCTTGAGCTCTCTTTGTTACTTAGCTTCTTTGGGTTTGTGGTTTGCAGCATGGTTATCCTGTACATTATGGCTACTATCCACTTATAAGTGAGAACATACCATGTTTGTCTTTCTGGGTCTGGGTTACCTCAGGATGACCTTTTCTAGTTACATCCGTTTGCCTGCAAACTTCATGATGTCATCGTTTTTTAATAGCTGAGTAATACTCCATTGTGCAAATGTACCACATTGTCTTTATTCATTTTTTGGCTGAGGAACATCTAGGTTGAGCTAAAGATGGAGCAGAATCTGAGGGCATGGCCAAGCAATGACAGGTCTAGATTGAGACCCATGCCATGAGGGGAGCCCACCTTTGATACAGCTAATGCTATTCTATCCTTGCAGATAGGAGCCTTAGCATAATTGTCATCAAAGAGGAGTAACCCGGCAGCTGATGAAAACAGATGCAGAGACCCATAGCCAAACATTAGGCAAAGACAGGAGGAAGAATAGAGGCCAGAAAGGTCAAGGACACTACAAGAAAACCCACAGAATCAACTAACCTTGGTCCAGAGGGAATCATGGAGACCAGAGATCCTGATTGGGACTGACCTAGGGCTTCCACGTATAGTACAGATGTGTAGCTTGGTCTTCATGTGGGATCAGAGAGACTGGCTCTGACACTGTTACCTGCTCTTGAGACCCTTTCTTCCCACTGGAGAACCTCATTTCTCCTCAGTAGGCTTACTGCAACTTGATAAGCCAGGGCTGGTTACTATTCATGGGAAAGCGCCCCTTTTCTGAAGAAAAGCAGAGGACTGGATTGGGGGAAGGAAGGACTGTGAGGAAAGGAAAAAGGGGAAACTGCAGTGTGGATGAAAAAGTAACTAATTAATTTTTTTTAAAAACAGGGCTGAAAATCCCTGGCTTGAATTTATAAGAGGTAAAGTTTTTATCTCATGTTTGCATTTTGATCTGCTATCTTCTCTTCTATGTGGTAGTATCATTCAACCAGGTATGTATGAAAACAAAATCATTTGCATACCATAGCCTAGAATCACATTCTGAACAGAAGTGCCTCGACCTCATAGATAAGGAAGAACATCTGAGTTGACCATCATACTGACTGTTAAGGGTAGAGCTAAGGTTGCCATGACAGGGGCTTCAACCATCTTAGGCAAAAATCACAGGGCTTATTAGTTATACATACTGAGTCTCTGTTACTGTGTGGGTGTGTTTTACCTTGAAGCTGATGGAAGGATGCATTGCAACCCTGCCTCATCCTCACCCCACCTTATGTGCAGTGGTGACAGCAAGAGTCCATAGATATCTTATAGGTTGGATGGAGCAGGAAGTGATAAGAAAAGGCTATGTCTCACTGCACGGAGTCCTCCTGCCTCTCTACTATAACCTGTGCCACTCTGATGCTCTCTCTTTCTGAAACTGGCATTGTCAAAAATGAGAGCGAGCACCAGATCTCCCCAGGAAATATTGATTGACTTGCCTTTGATGGTACTGTCGGGCAAGCATCCTTGGACAGAAATAATGCAGGAAGGGGGTGTGGCCTCAGACCTCTAGAGGTTACTTAGTTCTCCCGGCAGGCATTTGTTTTATGTTTCAATATTGTTTCCACTGATGATAAAAAGGAACATTCATTCTCTTTTATCATTTCTACTCAAGGCAGGAAAATATGCTTAGATAGATTGAAAATGCCTTTTAAGTAAGTGATTAAATATGAAGAATGAGTCTCTCTTCTTTCCTTTCCTAGACACTGTGGCATTAAAATATCGGCCTTTCCTTCCTTAAACTGACTCCTCAAGTCCCACCACAGCTCCTTACCCAGATGGCTTTCCCGAAGCCCAGACTTATCTTTTTTTTTTTCTGTAGATTTATATTTTCCCCTTAAATTGAATTTCTCAAATTTGGAACCTGGGGTTGCATACCAAAATGTATTCTTTTTAATTCCAAAGTTCTGAGGGTTTAGAAAATATGCATCCCTGTGACACAGTCTATCGCCTTTGAAAGCTTGCAGCTTCTCCCTCCTCTCCAGGCCTGTTCAGTTCATGTGAGTTCTGTGTCTCCAGCTCTGCCCCTTAAAATATGCCATGCTAATGAGTTCATGAAGTTTGCAACTTTTGGGTGTCTGCCATTTACATTTAACATTATGCGTTTGCAATTCATTCTGTGCCCATGTTTTTCAATTGCTCATTCGCTTTTGTTGCTAAGTAGTATTTCATGCCATAGATATATTTTGTTTATTTTCCTATCTTCGATACTTATGTGTATAATGGATGAAAAGAGGCTTGTTACAGATTTGAAAAATTGTAGACTTTTCATGTTATATATTCTGTGAAACGATATGGTCCTAGAGAGAGTTGCGCCTAGGACTGAGCATACTTACAGGCCTTTAACTGCACAGACAGAAATTCCCTCAGATGCTATATGCTATATAATGGCTTACTGCATTTACATGGCTGTTTTCCAAATAAAGGAGTTTTGAAAAGAATAATCGGGATTTTTGTATCTCATAGTCTAACTTGCCTCCGTAATGTAATGGGAAGTGAATGGGACTTGCAGACTTGGCCTGAGACCTTGCCCCGTCATTCATAGGTTGCTCTCATACTTGGACCTGTTGCTGGCATCCATCTCTCCTACACAGAGCTTCCTCACTTACATAATAGAACTTGTAATGCTAGGCTCATAAAGTCATGATGAGAAGCCAGAATAAAGTAAGTTTAAAATAGTAACAGACAGATACTTCAGTCTCTAAGTCAAGTATGTCTCTCAGTACCCCATCCTCAACTCCATACAGATTAGGCTGTTCAGTATATACATAAGGGAGATTATATATGTGTATATAATATATATATATATATATATATATATATATATATGTGTGTGTGTGTGTGTGTGTGTGTGTGTGTGTGTGTGTGTGTGTGTACCACACACACACACACACACACACACATATCTTATTTTGTACATGGGGGCATGCACGTTCCATATGTGAACATCACAAGACAACTAATGGATTTGTTTCTCTCCTTCATTATGTGAGTAGGGATCAAACTCAGATTATTAGCTCTGGCAGCATGCATTTTTATCCCCTGAGTCAACTTGCTAGCCCAGGATATGGTTTTCTTTTAATTCTATAATAATTACAGGCAACCAAGAGTTATTTGTTCTTTGGATTCTAGTAACTCATGTTATAGAAACAAAACATACCATAATAGCTATCACTGAAGTAAGAATTAATGAGTATTATTAGTTTTAGTCAAAAATAGGCACAAATTCTTTTAGTCACAATTTATAGTAAACACATCTATATTTACAACTGCATAGAAACAACAAGCTGTCATCTAGGTTCAAACTAAACTGTACATTAGCACATAGATGGAATTAACTAATCTGACTTTGCCATTGGTCCTAGTTACCTATCTTTACCTTTGCCATCATGTTCATGTCAGCAACTCACAACCAAATGACATATGACAGAAGTGCTGCTACTCTTGTTGAAAATGTAAGAGTTGCAGATCAGGAAACCCTAATTTGAAAAACTGTCATGAAAAT
Organism: Mastomys natalensis; assembly: GCA_021653895.1. Taxonomy (NCBI): domain Eukaryota; kingdom Metazoa; phylum Chordata; class Mammalia; order Rodentia; family Muridae; genus Mastomys; species Mastomys natalensis. The sequence goes on along the minus strand of JAJTUV010000495.1, from coordinate 25,838 downwards.
AGACTTTGAGCAAAAGTAAACTGCAAACGATAAGCCATTATCCCATATATTGTGGGTCCACATTCGCCCCGCTGCTGGACACGGTCTTTTGGAGGTGAAACATGGGGAGCTCTTGACTGTATCAGGTGCTGGGCTTTAGGACTGCTCCACCACCGAGCACTGAGACACCAGACACCGCTCTGAGGTGAGAAGATGAAGTCTAAGATGTGGAGGCCTCAAGAAAGCAGGGACTCCCAAACTCCTGGACATCTAAGCATCATTGAGTCATGTGGAGTTGGAAGAAGAGTCTGGGTCTTCCTGGATGAGAATGGCAACTAGCCTGGGCCAGGAGAAATGGGAATTCTGGCTTAGCTCATCAGTAAAAGTCCTTAACTTGGTAATGGTTGTCTAGAAGCATACGGAGGCATTCTACAGATTTAGGCTAAGGCTCTATAGTCACAGGTCTTCTCAATCCTCCCCATGGTGATTCTCAATGAAAGAGACAGTCCTTGGTTCCAAATTGTTTATTGGCTGTTCATTGTGGAAAATGGATGCATATCAACTTCTCAGGGTGGACCAGAGATTAAATACCTTTTGTGGGAAGGAATGTGTGGAAGGGAAGCTTATTGGCTAAACCCACAGGGCCTCTGGGTACCTTGTTAACATGGAGAACTCTGTTTTGGACTATGTGACCGATGTGGGGAGTGTGACATTCGTTCCAGGCCAGGAAGCTGACAGGAACAGGGAGCCACCTACCATCTAAGGTGAATGCCCAGGTGCCGGTGATTCAGACCCACTCTACCTTGCCAAGTTTGCTGACAAGGTCTACTGTCCTGCAATATATAACAGTCTTGGATATGTAACCATATATAACTAGTCAATAGGCTTGGGTAGGCAACCATTATAGTGCTTGGACTCTCAGCTAGAGGCATGCTACAGGTACAAGGTAATATGAGAACAAGATTTCTGTGGTTCAGCTCCCCACTAAGGGCTAGACAGACACTTGCTTCTGAGACTCTGCTGCCTATTAGGATGTGTGCCACGTACCCATATTGGCTGCAATGATGTCCTTATTTTTTGTCTCTTATTACTACCATTATGCTCCAAATCATCAAGCCAGACTGTGTGGCATGATGTTCATGTCACTATTTACTTCTTCTCTTTCAACTGATCACTGGACTATGCTTGTGATCTCTCACTTGGAGTCAGTCCCTCCCTGACTCATGATCTAGTAATATATGAGACTGTGTGAGGAAAGCACCTACGTCATACGTCATATCCTGGCCAAAGTGCAGAACTACACTGTAACTGTCATTGGATGATTCTACCACTGTTATCAATTTCCTTTTGTTTGCTTGTCTTTTTCTCTTGCAATATTTACTCTGTGAGGTGGTTCTTTTTCTCTCTTATGATTTAGAGCTTGTATCCTGTTTACTCAAACTAGTCCCACTTCTTGAAGATTTCTTGTTCATTGAGTCATTATTTCACACTCTAACCCTTCCCTGAGTGATTCACACCTCAGATAGATGCATGGTCTCCATAGCCATGCAGACTGTCTGAACCCTCTAGCTACCTTGCTTCCTGTGAATGCCTCCACTATTACACATGCCAATGCACCTGAACACACATGCCTCCCACCTCGATATTACACAGTGTAATACCAAAATGAGTCGGACTGTGCAAATTAAGCATGAATGATTATTGTGTGTTTACTACAGCTCAATGCATATCAGTGCAATGAACGAACATCCATATACAGTTTCTATAGACTTGTTATGAATCCTTATAAAAATAATCATATGAAAGGTGGCTTGTACTATTTGGTGAATTGTGTGTACATGTGACAAGTGTGACCTGTGGAGGTGAAAGAACAACCTCGGGTGTCCCCCACCTTGCTTGAGCCAGGGACTCTTTGCTATTGCCCCTTTGTTTTATACGCCAGGTTCCTAGTCTGCAGACTCCAGACCATGGATATGGATAGAGAGCTCCCACACTTTAATGGTGGAGACCCCCACAAGTCACACTTGTCACATACACACACACACAAGCACACACACTCACAAATAGTACAAGTCACCTGTGATACTATTGTTTTTATAAAGATTCATAACAAGTCTAAAGAAACTGTATCTGGGTTTTCTTTCATTGCACTGAATATCACAAGGAGATGGAACTTCCACATTCTTTCTCATATGCAGAATAATTTTAGCTACAATAGTAGTTCTCCAGAGGTAGGATTTAGTAATGAGATTCCAAGGGCATTGTCAACAGCTATTGAATGCAACCAATATTGGTTCTGACTATAGGACTTAGCCTGTTGATTTGTACATGGTAGATGCAAACTAAATACTATGTAACAATTAATTATAGCATTACTCCCTATCTGAATCAAGTAAAGCACGTGGAAACAACAGCATGTGAGAGAGATGACAGCCTACAAGAAAATTACAAAGGAAACCTGGAGAAAAGTGTAAGTGAGGCAGAGGAGCAGCAACCTTTCCATATGGCACAGTGGGCCCCAGAAGCAGGAAAGACTTAGAAGGTGATTAAGACTGAGAATGTGGGTCTCTTCATCTGTTTCCAGCAGCTGCTGGATGAAGCCTCGCGAAGACAGTTATGCTAGGCTCCTGTCTGCAAGCATAGCAGGGTATCATTAATAGTGTCAGGTTGGCTCTCTCCTATGAGGTGGATCTTAGGTTAGGCCAGTCATTGGTTGGCCATTCCCTCCATCTCTGCCCCATCATTATCCTGCACATCTTGTAGGCAGGATGAATTTGGGCTTCCCCTTCTCTGAAGAGAAGGGGAGGGGGTAATTGGGGAAGAGGTATGTAAGGGTAGGACTGGGAGGAGAAGAGGGAGCCTGCAGTGAATTAATAATAATAACCTTTAAAAAATGACTGAGTCTGAGATTGTGATTCCCCAGAAATCGAAATTCCTCCCAACATCAGACTTTTTTTGATGTGTTAACAAATCTCACTGGCCTGTCAATCAAATAAATGTTAATAAAATTATTGACTCTGTCTGATATTTTTTTTGATGTTAAACATTTGAAATGTGTTTTCCATAAGAAAGGAAAGACTCTAATCTAAAAGGTAAAATCACAATTACTTCAAAACAAATAGGAGTCAATGTCCCTCATGAAATATATTTAAAGTTCAATGGTAAAATGGCTGAGAAAGGGTTCTTGAGGTAGTTGATTAAAACTCGGTGGGAGAGGATACACCTGATCCTGTAGAGACTTGATGAAGGGCACCCTCCTCAAAGGGGAGGGTGTGGGGGGAAGAAGGGAGAGGGCAACATTTGGGATGCAAATTAATAAAATAATTATTAAAAAGAATAACCCTATATTTCAACCAACTGAAAATAACTTTGAAATATCAGTATGAATGAGAATTCCTTAAAAGGAGGCTGTATCTGCCAAGGCTTATCAACTGACTAGAATTGTAGCAATATAGAAATGTTGGACTGTTAGAGATCCAGAGCCTGATTATTTTATCTGGGATACGTTAGCCCCTCAAATAGCCAATCCTTGTGCACATCTGTATGGGAGTTAACATCTTATAACTAATAAATAAAAACCTTGTGTTAGTATATTAACTTTAACAGACCACTAGCTTCCACTAATTCCAAAGCTAAGATTCATCACAGAGCATCTTAGGCTTGCAGGAGAAATTTCTTCCTCTTCTTGGAACCGCCTCTCTATGTTTTTACCAATATATTTGAAAATTGCCTTGACTGATAATCTTGTTCATTCCATTTTTATAAAAAACTCCATGAATCCACCCCCATGTTAAAACATGGACCACGAGGTGACTGAGACTTATGTTTCTCTGGCCCTGGTCAGTCAGATTTGGCTCCAGAATAAACTATCATTTATTCCCTTTGGAACAACAACAACAAAAACTACCTAGTAGATAAAAGATGGTCTACTCTCCACACAGTCCTTAAAGGGGAAAAACACCATCTTAAGTGTTTTTAGGAGAGTGCTAAACCAAAAAAGACACCTTACTGAATTAAAATAGATCTAATTGGTCTTTTTTTTTTTTTTTTTTTTTTTTTAGTGCTGAGAAAGGCTATGAAAAACCAAAGGCTTTTCCAAGTCGAAGTTAGAAGACAGAGAATGATTGAATAAGGAGAAAGTCATCGTACAGAGAAGGGAATGGAGCAGCCAGTAAGACAAAGCTGGGAGTTCACACAGTTCTTATGAGTTACACAGAAAACGCTGTGTTCATGCTTTTCTCTCTCAATCAGGCTGTCTGAGACAGCTTGTGTCTGGAGTCTCTTTAGATACTTTCAAGTAGCCATGTTTTGGTTGACACTAATTTTAAGTATAATGAACTTTCCCCCTCTTGAATAGCAACTGAATAGCAATCTAGCATTGAGATCAAAATTTCCGAAAAAGAAAGCAGAATAGCTGGTAGACATAAACCTCCTTGATCATATAGCAGGTATCCTGAAAAATAAAAAAGTAAACAATCTAAAGTGTGCATGAGCAATTTTTCCTTTCCTTGGGCTCTTTGCTCTTTTAGACATTAGCATCTTCTTATTCTTTTAACAAATCAAAGCATTAGTCATTAGTTGAGCAAATGCATTTGTTCACGAATAGAACAAATATTTATTGTCCATTAATTCAGTGTCAGGCCCTATCTTAGGGATTATAAATGAAAGAAGTTAATGATATACGTTCACTATATTTAGAGATTTCCCATAGGAGGGTGAAATTTGTGTTACTGGTAAGGTAACATAATGAATAGAAACTTGTTCAAACCAGCTCATGAGAAAGCTTAAGAGGACACAGGCACACTTGTGGGTCCTCCACATCGCTGAAAAGGAGGAAATAGAAGACATAGAACTCAGACTCAATCTCTATGTTTCTCTCAGAAGAACCTAGAGAGCCAAGTACTGGAGGAAATGGCGGAAGACTGATGTAAATATAGTACACATATATGGAATTTAAAATAAACTTAGTTTTAGTTTTTAAAAAGCTTCTATGATGGGGGTTTAAAGATGCAGAAATGTATAGAAAAAGAACTTAGAGGCAGTTTATTTCTATGTCCACTAACAAACATTGTTAGGGTCTCCCAGGGTCTAAGATCTATCCAGCCATGGCTTTTGTTTTTGTTTTTTGTTCTTTTCCAGATACAAGTTGTTTCTTATTAACCAGGATTTCAATCCAATCAGAATGGAGTCACTTCCATAACATCCATACCACTAACACACTGGAGGGCATATCTCACCAGACCAGTCACTACTGTACCTCCCAGTATTCACAGATGGGTAAGACTCTTAATGGACTTCTCCCTCCTCTGCCCCCTAGCAACACACATAGAACCTTCCGGGACTATGAATGCTAGCCAGCAGGGATAAGGCTTCCAGGTCAACACCAGATTGCTATCTTCATGTTCTGTGACTCAGGAATGTGGTGTTTCCAGCAATAGGGTATTACCATCAAGTTCTAGAAGATAAGCAAGAAGAACAGCAATAGCTGGTAATGTTTGGAAGTGTCTACAACGTCCCATTAAACAACAACTCAAATAAGTACAGGTGTTTCAATTGATAGCTGACAATGTGTGAAAAAGCATTGTTCCCTCATTATAGGATACTTCCATTTAAGTCTCATTTATAACGTACATGTATGTATTTTAGTAAGCTTCTACAGTAGCTTTTCACATGGCGTTTTCTACAGGCCTTTAGCATTAATGATCCTTAATGCAGTATTCCCTCCTCTATCTGCGCTTCCATCTGGAATGCCACCAAACCCTTTCAGTTTCATTATTCCCTCTTTTCTTTTTATACCACCTACATTCTGTTTCCTTTTCCCTGAAATCACTCTCCCACAGTTTCCTGCCTTGCATGGGCACTCCAATGGAAGCATACATATCTAAAGATTTGAAGCAAACACACACACATATGAGACAGAGCATCAATCATTTGTCTTTCAGGGTCTGGTTACTTGGCTGACAATTGATCTATTTACCTGCAAGTTTTGTAATTTGAATTTTTTTTTACTGACAGCTGAATAATATTTCCATTGTGTAATGAAGCACATCTTCATTATTCATTTATCATTTATGGACATCCATGTTGTTGGGATCCCCTGGCTATTATGAATAGAGCAGCATGAACATTGATGATCTCTGTAATGGGATATAGAATCATTTGGAACTAGGCTCAGGAGTGGTCTGGATAGATCCCATGATAGATCTAATTCTGACTTTTTTATGGAGCTTCTATACTGATTTTCTTTGTGGCTATACCAGGGTTCACTCCCACCAACAGTATAAGTACTGCTCCTCCTTGTAGCTTTTGGTAATTAACAGGAATACTCCAGGCTGAAAAAGATGCAGAGAGTGAGAGACTTTGGAGAACTCAGCTCTAAGTGTTATGCCTTTATTATATGCTCCCTTCAAGGATCTGAGTAAGAATGATTGTAAGACCCTGAAGTCGTGGTGATTGTAAGAAACAGTGTCTTCCAGACACATCAGGGCTGATATACATATGAACTTACAGCGATTGTGACAGCATGCACAAAACTTGACTGCATTAGTGCAAACCAAACAAATCCCAGAACACAGAAGTGGAAGTAGATATAAAGTTCCACTCTTAACTGAGAAGTTACTTGCAATTGATACCTGCATGGGAAAGGAAAACTCCCTTTTTCCCCACTTAAATGTCTTTAATCATAGCAATCACATTCTAGGGACAGCCATGCCCACGACTAGTTAGTCAACACAAATGAACTGCATATTGCTTGTGTGTGTGTGTTGTTTTGATTTCTTTTAATATTTTGTCTTGTTGAATTTTGATTTTGCTTGTTTGTTTGTTTGTTTGTTGAGATACATGAAAAGGGTGGAAGGGGGAAGGGAGAGAATGAAGTTGGGTGAATTATGAGGTAGAGAGGACCTGAGAGAAGATGGGCGAGAGCAAAATATGATTATAATAGATTGTGTGGAGAAAAGTGAAATAAATTGTTATATATAGGGGATCTCTGCAAACACCATGGTCAGGGCCCTTGGGGTCATGGCCAAACACCTGCAATCTCAGGGTTTCAGGCCACTGGCAACCCTTCCACGGCCCGACACACACCAACTACTTATCCAGTGCCAAATAGTCAGTCCTGAAACATACCTAAAGATAGCATTATATAGACTTAAAGGATGTGTGTGTATGTGAGTGTGTGTGTATGCAAGCAATAATAATTATTGAAGCAACCATGAATTTAAGAAGAGCAACAATGGGTATATGGGAGTTTTGGAAGGAGGAAAGGAGAGAAAGAAATGTAATTAAATTATAATCTCAAAAAAAAAATCAGCTATTTTTTCTCCAATGTGTGTTTTTGGCCACTTTGTCAAAAATCAGGTGGGTGTGAGACTCTGGGCTTATGTGTGGGCCCTCAATTCTATTCCATCAATCATGTGACTGTATTTAAGTTACTCTTGTGCTGTTTTCACTACAATAGCTCTGTAGTATTACTTGTAATCAGAAATAGGGAGACCAGGAGCAGTGTTTTTATTGTTCAGGATAATTTTGGCTATTCTCAGTCTTTTGTATTCTCACGTGAATTTTGAGGGTTTTATTTCAATTTCTGTGAATAATTTCTTTGAAATTCTGATGGAGATTGCATTACTGCTTTTGGTGAGATGGTCAATTTTATGATATTAATTCTACCAGTTCGTGAGTATGGTAGGACTTTCCATTTTCTGGTATCATTTTCAGTTTCTTTCTTGAGTATCTTAAAGTTTTCATTGTACAAGCCCTTCATTTTCTCTGTTAAATTAATTACAAGACTTTTCCGTCAGAGACTATTTGAATGAGATTGCTTCCCTGATTTATTTCTCAATACGTGTGCCATTTGTGTACAGGAAAGCTACTGATTCTGTATTCTGATACTTTGCTGAGTATGCTTATCAGCTGAATGTGAGTTCCAATAGATCCCCTGTGGTCTTTTATCATATCATCTAGAGATAACAGTATTTTGATTTCTTCCTTTCTCATTTATATCCCCTTTATCTCTTTTTTTCCCTCATGATTTCCTTAGGTAATAATTCAAGCATTGTATAGAACAGGAGTAGAGAGGGTATTCCTGATTTTAATGGAAAGTTTTAATGGAAGATTTTAATGGAAGGTTTTTTTTTTTTCATTTTTGCATGGTTTTGGCTATGAAGTTATTATATATTGCCTTTTCTGTGTTGAGATATGTCCTCTGTATTCCTAGATTCTCCTGGACTTTCATCATTAGGGATTTTGGATTTTTGTCTAAGGTCTTTTCTGAATTGTATAACATGATCATGTCATTTCTCTACTTGAGTCTACTTCTGTTCCACCTTAGTTTTTGTGAAAGGGTTCCTCACTGAACTTGAAGCTCACCTTTTTTTACTAGTCTGGCTGGCCACTGAGCCCTTGTGACTTGCCTGTCTCTACCTTCAAACACTAGACTTACAGATTCATGCTGCCACACTCAATTTGTGTGTGTGTGCTAGAGATCCAACCTCATGTCCTTGACTTCGCCTATTGAGCTCATATCCAAAGATTTATAACAGTCAAGCTCACATCTCAGAAGAAAACTATAGTGGCAAATCTAAAGTGCAGACAGAAGACAGGAAAGGAGGAAGTACAGAGAGATTATGAGGAAGACTCTTGTCTTAGGTACCGACCTATTGCTGTGAAGGAACACCATGGCCACAGCAACTTAGAAAAGAAAACATTTAATTGGGGGGCTTGTTTACAGTTTAGCAGTTTAGTCCAGTATTGCCATGGTGGGGATTATGATGGCAGATAGACAGGCAGACATGGTGCTGGAGGAGTAGCCAAGAGCTACACCCTGAACAGGCAGCAGACACAGAGAGAGACACTTGGCTTTTGGAACCTGAAAGCCTACTCAAGTGTGTACTTCCTACACCAGTAAGGTAATACCTTCTAATCCTCCTAACCTCAGACGGTTTCCACTCCCTGGTGACTAAGCACTCAAATAATGAGTCTGGGGGCCATTTTGATTCAAATCACCCCAACAGTCATCTGATAAGAAATCTTACAAGCAACTGAAGGACTCATGGCACACAGTGTACAGAACTGGTTTGGTGACATGGTGTTAGCCCTGAGAAAGAGAAGAGAAGTCCCTAAAATGGTGGTTGTATAATATGAAATAAGCAAGGTGAATTAAAAGAGAAAAGAGGTTGGAAAGGAACATAGGGAACCGCTTCTGGTTCCCCTCCCTCATCCAACAAAATTCTGGTCTAGCTTTGAGAGAAGAGAAAACCTAGGAAAGCCGATCCTATTCATCATCAGTCTCAAGAGTATCCAAAGACCCTTTCAAGTGCTCAGTGATGGCAAAATTATTTTCACAATAATACCAAGGCATCAGTTGCCTTTGCCTCTGTTATTGTTTACTCTGAGTGCATAAGACAAACGTTGACTGATGGTAATTAGCGTGGAGGGAAGAGAGGAGACCAGTAACTTTAATGCTGTAGAATAGGAAGGTTCAGATTTCTTAACTTGTTTCAGAAACTGGTTTTCTTTTTCCCATTCCTCCATCTGCAGTGGAACCTCCCTGCCAAGATGAAGAATTCATAAAAACCTTTTACTGGGCAGACCGTCACTCTCAAGGCTCAACTCTCTGACACTACAGAATATGGACAGGGCAAGATCCAGGATGGGGAAGAGATTTCCCCTGATCAGCAAAGGATGGTCTTTGCTGGTGACCACCTGGGAGATAAGTGTGCATCAGACTACACTCAAAAGGAATTCACCCTTTAGGTTGTGCTGAGATTTCCTAAGTCTTACACCAGTCCAATGAAGAATAAAGGAAGTTAAAGAGGGGTAAACCGACTAACTTGAAATGCTGGAGAATGGATGAAAATGGCAGACTTGCTCTCCTTCGTCAAGAGCATCCGTTGATGAGTGTGGTGCTGGGATTTTTATGGCTGTCCACATTGACAGACATTACTGTGGCAAGTGTTCTCTGTTTAACTGCTCTAACCAACCAGGAAACAAGTGAAAGTGTATGAGTTAATAAAAAGACAAGAACTAAGAACCATCGGAAAAACTAAGATACTGTTTATTAAATTTTGATACAATTTTAGAGGATTCTATAAGACTGTCATGGTTTTAGAGACTACAGGTCTGTGTTAGAACACATTAAGCCTTATGATTTAACTCAAAGGACATGCAACAACAGGATCACATGCTGAGCCAGATGTGAGAATTATCATGTCCTTTTTAAAACCAGATATTAGAATAATTAACAAAAATATAGAGCAATGCTATTCTTTTCATGGGTTGATTTCAATGGAGAAGTTAGTTTTTTTAAATATATGACATTTCTATAAACATGTAATAGTGTCTGGTATTAAAAATTAATATATAAATATCTGAAAATGTTCTGTTTTAATATTTTATATTGGTAAATGTAATAAAAAACGTTCTTTAATAGTTTGAATGGCATAAAAGGATCCTTGAGGGTATAGTGGGAAAGCCCAGCCCTTGCCTTATTTCCTGATAAGGATGTGGTTTCCAAACTAACCCAGGCAAGGTATGTGTTAGGTAAGACTGGGCAAAATTATTTTCTCTCAGCCCTTTCATGCTGGTTACATATTGTAATCCATTGTGCTCTTGGTTTCCTAACATTTTTGCCTGCTCTGAAAGAGAATCGACAGCTCCTTGTCTGACCTTGCTCCAACAACAGTGCTGGGTTAATTTATCCTGTTGTAAGAGCAACAATCCCCAAAAGATAACTTGTCTTCTCCCCAACTCAGACAAAACACATTCTGAAGAGCCACCCAGACTCCCAAACAACAGTCTGCTCCAAACAGAATTCACTCACATTTCAGTGAGTCAGAAGGGAACAGGCAGAGAGTCATCTCCCCCGAAACCTGGCAGGCTTCCCACCAGGAGTCTGAGCTGCCCAGCTGTGTGTCAGGGTTAGTGAGCAGACACCTCAGAGCTCCTCCCGTCTTACTAAGGTCAGAAGTGTTAGGATGTGTAAGTAAAGAAGCGGTGGGTGAGAGAGGCAGCCTGGGGCTGTGAGGTTCGAAGGTGTTGAACATAGGATATTAATCATAAGTTCTAGCGGCAGGTGAGTGTCAGCTTGGTACTGTCATGAGTCTAGCTGGGCATTTGGCAAGATCTGGCCTGGTGACTCTATCTCAACACAAAAGGCGCAGCAGTTAGATTTGTCCTCTGACCTGCATACATATGCACCCACACAAGCACACACATCGGCACACATAAACCTGTGTACACACACACCACACAAAGAAGTGGAGGTTCCAGTTCTACCTACCTACCATATTATAAGTAGATTTAAAGCATTTGCTTTTACCAAGTGGCTATGTCTGTTCCTCCTAGAAGTTTCTTGCTTGCTCTATGGATTTGGGGAGTCTTTTCCTGCTCAGAGGCCTGCTCCCAAAAAAGATTTCCAACGATGCGAGAGACAAACAATTCTTTATTTTATGGGACCTTTTGAGTTCTTCAAACAGAAAGCCATCACTGGAGTAATTCTAGCCTCGTCAATGGGCGGGAATCTGCGGCTGAGCTTTTAGGGATAGTGGGTTTAGAGACGATTAAAAGTGGATGTTCTATTTCTTGGATTCCAAAGTGAAAGACTCAGATGAATGTTGTCTTTCCAGAATCTGAAAGACTGGGAAATGGTGAGGTACAAGCTCTGGAGGAGAGGTCCTCAACCTGTGGATTGCGACCTCCTTCCCACAGTTGTAGCCTATGACCATTGGGTAACACAAGTGTTTACATAACAATTCAGAAACAATGAAGTAGCGACCAAAATAATTTTATGGTCGGGGGTCACCACAACATGAGAACTGTATTAAAGGGTCACAGCACTAGAGAGCTTGAGAACCACTTCTCTTGAGCCCTTGTCTACTCGACTCTTCTCACCTCTCCTGAAAGAAATCAAGTCAACTTGGTGATCCAACTCCTCATCACCTCAGAAAGGAACAATCCCCTCCCCTCTCTCTCTACACCCCTCTGTCGTGCAAAAATAGTACCTCAGGGATAATCATAGCTTGAGAGCAGCTCTTTCTGATGACTTAGTGTCGAACCTGGTCATTCCAAGCTTATTTCTGTCCCTTTCTCCACCCACTCAGGAAAAGCAGAGAAGGGCTCGCACTTAGCAGCCTAGGAGCTGCAGTTCAGGTCTCCTGGCTCTTCTGCTGAGCTACTGAGGGCTATGGCTTGATCCAACTGCACTGGGGGGACTGCCTAGGAGTCAGTTTCCTGTGGATAGAGAACGAAGTGGTGTTAGTTGGGGGTGTATCCTGCGCTCTTGGGTCTGGTACAGGGTAGGAAAAGTCACCAGGCTGGCGTCGCATCCTCACTATCTGTAAGATACGGGGGGGGGGGGGGGGGGGGGGGGGCTGTGTGGACTTCAGGATCTTGGCTCATAGTGCAGAGCCATGGAGGAGCCACAGCGGCTGAGGGGCTGGGCTCAGTGGGGCGTGGCAGGACAGATCCGGAGTTTGCCCGGGCTGAAGGGGCGGGCAGGGCGGTTCCTAGCTCAGGATCTGCAAGCAACTTTCCTTGCTCTCATTCAGGCTGGAGAGAAGTCCTCCGTACAGTTTCTGGAAAGTCTAGCCTCTGAGAACCCTGGGCCAAGTGTGGTGTGCGCACCCCCAGAGTACTTTAGATTCCCCAGAGCAGACCCAAGATGGGACCAGGACAGGCAGGGGGCGCGCTCCTGCTGCGGCTGCTGATGCTCTCTCAAGGTAAGTCTGAAACTACGTTGCGAGTCCGTCCGAGTCTGGAGGGACCTGCAGTGGTCCTAGGAGATCAGGGAGGGATCGAGTGCTGCTCTGGGGATAGCGACGTCCGCTCTGCATCCAAGTGGACTCGGGGATCCCGGCTTTCAGGAGCCACTTGAACAGACACGAGAGGCGCGCGCGCGCGCGCACACACACACACACACACACACACACCATACACACACACACCCTCATTAAGGCGTGTAATACCCGATCAAAGTATCCTTCAAAGTCATCTTTCGAAGAGCTTTAGGTTTAGATATTCTCACACCCAGAGGTTTGGAGCATTTGTGGGTGGCCTGAGAACCGTGAGTGCAGTCTGGCAACTTCCAGCAGATCCCCAGCAGGTGCTGAGCTAGCTCTGAACCAGGAACCCGGGATCTAGCTCCAGGCTGCAGCGTGCAGCTCCCAAAGGGTGGCTCTACAGGAAACTCTGATGTGTATTTTTTCACCCCACGTGGACAATGCCCCCTATTCTTATTTCAGGAAGGAGCACTGGTGTTTCTTTCCATAGGAGGAAGAAAAGCCAATCAACTCTTAAATACCAGGCAGAGGGGAACTCTTCCTTCCCTCCTGCCTTCCTTTCATTGTTGTAATGTCGTCATTCAAAGAAAGTAAACCTTGGCTGGTTCTCTCCACTCTCTTGATCCTAGACATGGCAAGGATCATTAGCTGAGGCTGGTGCCAGGCAGCTTGACCTGACTTCCTTTGCCCTCCGTGAGGAAGGAGGGAGGGGAAGGCAGGTTGTTGGAAGGAGTGCTCCACTTTTAACCACAGCCTGGTCAAGGCTAAGATGAAGGATTTTAAGGTAGTTAAGGGGAGACAGGGAAGGGGTGGGGGGAATTGTATCTGGACTCTAAACAGCTAACGAAACAGCAAAATGGTCACTGGTTGTCAATTATTTTTACAAAGATGGAAAGCGCTCCCTAAGCTCTGCTTCTCTGCGAGTCATCTTTCTTTAAGGTTGAGGAAAACTAGTCCAGGTTAGTCTTGTGGACTTTTCTGTCAGAGAAGAGGGAACTGTGCCACGGTCCTGATTCTCTAGCAGACATAGGGCACTATTAATTGTTGGGATGCTAACCTGTGCCCCATGCTTCACACATGTCCTAGGGAAACCCAGTTGATCTGAGGGGCCATCAGGTCTAATCTAGGGGTTCTAAGACAGTTGGATTGAATTCTGAAGTTTAGACTCGGGAATTCTTCTAAGAGGCACTAGAAACCCAAACCCCAGCTTTTCATCTCTCTTTAATTGTTGGTATTATTAAAAGGAGCCACTGAAGCACAGCTCCATTTTCTGATCTTTGAGATGTTGAGGCTTGTTCTGGGAGGAGCCGTTGAGAAGGACCTAGGTGGAATGCGTTGCCGGAAGGCACGGAGTCGGGTACTCGGTTTTTTTCTGCAGCTTTTAATTGGGATGATTCAATGTCCGCAAGCAGACAGGATTTATATGACACTGTAAAAATGATTCCAGGTATTTATTTTCTCTTTCTGGTTCAGTTATTTGTATATTCAAGGAACAGATTTTTTCTCTTGGTTTTTAATCATCTACTTAAATAAAATCATATAATCAAGTTTTGCCATTTGAGAGAGCAATGAAGATTCTAAGGAGGGCAGCATAATTTCTGATGCCTTGGGTATCTAAGGCTGACATTCAGCTGAAAGTTCTAGGTCACTGGTACTTTAAACTTTTATTTTATCCTCCCTATATAAACATTCTGAACTTAGCACCAAACAGACACACTTATTCTTTATAGATCATAGGCATGCACAATTGTGATGCAAATGTATACAGAAGTTAAAAATGTAAAGGCATGCATAAATGTGTTTTTCTAGGCCTTACATTCTCCACAGCACACGGACAGACAAGATTAGATGCAAACTCGCATTGGATCTCACTTTAACACTTACACTCAAATTTATTTCCCATAATCCTTCCCACAACTGGATAACAGGAACAAGAACTCAGCTTTGTTTCCATACTTATCCCTTTTCGTTGTTCATGAGCAGGCTGAGGGTAGAGAAAAGAGATCACATGACACCTAGAAAATCTGTAAGTTAAGTGCACATCCAAAGAAACCAACTGTAACCTTAACATGAATGAAGTCACACACTCTCCAGTGGGCTCACAGGCCACTGTGATTCTCCATGAGGATTCTGAATCCTATCACTTAACCATGCTCTGAGAGATCAGCCTTGTAATTAGCCTCCTTCATCTGTTAACTATTCAGTAGGTTCCTCTCATGGTAAGAAAAATTCCTTTTGATTTTTGTTTTCCTCTAGAAACCCCTTCTCCCCTGGCTTGTGTTCTCTCTCTCCTCTCCTCAATGTCACCTCTCCACCTCAGAGTCTCATCTTCCACCTATTGACATATAGTGTTTGTTAGAGCTCTATCCCGGATCTCCCTCTTCATTCTAAACTTTAGAATCTAAAGGTTCTTCTGGGCCCAGCTCCTTCCCTAAGGTAGGATCTCTAACCTCTCACCTCTCGATTTCAGACCCCCAAATTTCCACAGCTATGTATTCTATTAATATGCCAGAGCCAATATTTTATAAGGTGAATTCACCACCTGTCTTCTAGGACTTCTCTTTTACAATCCACTGTGCCTTTAGGCCAGCGTGCCATGCAAGTAGCAAGGCTAGCCGTGGTGTTTCCCAAGGTTTCAGTCTCACTCTCACACTTAAGGTTCTGCTAGTTTTTCCTACTCATCTATGCAATGTCTGCCACCACCCAGGTCAATCCCTCATCCTCTCGTATCAGAACACTTGTAACTTTGAACCTGACTTTCCCATTTTGTTTTGTGTCTTTCCAGTTTATTGTTCTCATTGCTACCCTTCTAAAGCAGTTACCTGCTTTATCAACCTACACCCTTACTTCAAACACTTGCTGTTTCTCACCATATCCAATATAGGGTAAAGTCCACATTTCTTGGCATTCATAAAAGTCCTCTACCATCTGGCTGTGCTTTCCCTACCAACCATTCCCCTACTATTCAATCCTATAAATTCCATGAGCCAACATGTTTCCAGAGATTCCTCTGCTAAAGGCATGTGGCAGACAAGTCAGAAAAAAACATGATACAAGGTGCAGAGAGGTCTATTTGTATATGAATCCAAACATGGAGAAATTACGTTTCCTTGGCCCTAAAGTATACATAACTGGCTCAACCCATCATCCTCCTTATATTTATCAAGTTTAGCACCCTATTAGAGACAAGTTAGAGATTGAGGGTATGAGGAGACTATGCACATAGGGTGATCTACTAGGAGGCTTGTGGGAAAAGAATCTTCATTTTTCAGACCATGTGATTTTGTCACTCTCAGGTGCCAGGTTCAGAGGAGGCTGAGCTGTCTTGCAAGCACGATGCCAATCATCTACTGAAAGATAAAAACAGGCATACAGTGGGTAACACAGGAGAAAGATGGAGAGAAAATTAGTGCCTAGAATTGTCTTTGAGTTTCTGAATTATCAAAAGGAAATACTAACCTTCCTCTTAATTTCTTTAAAAATGTTTATATAATTTTAATCTTAGTTATGTTTTATATAGGTGAGAATTATAAGGTCTTCCCATGGCAATATATATATTATATATATATATATATATATATATATATATATATATATGTTTGTAGATGGTTCATTAATTGATACCAAACAAAATGTTGAATTTGGAGAAAGAAATATCATAGGGACAATAAAAGTCAAGCCTCCAGAGAAGACAGGAGTCATTAGAGTTTAGACCGTCCATGGAGGACTGTGCAGGTCATGGGATCCAGTCCAACATTTTACCTGGATGGAAGCAATATTATGGGAACATAAAACATGCAGCAAGGTTACTAGATGTGCTGTTCCCAGAAGTTACAGCATGGCTTCTGCCACAGGAAGACCTACATCTAATTTCTAGATCACAGAGGACTACTGACAGAAAATTCAATCTCACAGTTTTGACAGAGAATGAAAGATGAGAGGTAAGAGATCCTTTGGCCTTAAGGCCTTTCAACTATAGTGGACTCAGAGTCTTACCTTGAGGGTGGGGAAGGCCCTGAAGCTACCCTAGCAAGGAAGTGATATGCTTAGAATTGCTCACTGTCATATCACCATAGGACAAGGTGGAGGACAGAGGGATAGAGACCAGCAGAAGATGCCATGCACACCTAGGAGAGAATCAGGTTTAGTGGTAGTTTATGATACCAGGAGAGAGATGAAATTTAAATGCTATAAAGGAAAAAGAAGGGACAGGATTTGACAATGGACTTAATTTTGTCACTGGGGGAAAAGATAAAAGCAGATGTTTAGATTTCTGTTACATAAACGAAATGTACAGCCATTTATCGAGGCAAGGAGTGCTAAAAGAGGCAAGTTGTAGGAAAGAAATAATCAGTTTGAGGCAGTTGAGTTGACAACATCTAGGGGTGCCCTGTAGATAGTCCCACAGCGTTGTGCAGTGGCCTGATGATCAGTCCAGTGAATGACATGTGTAGAGAGATGGGAGGCATCACATTTGGAGACAACTGAGCATGTGGTATTGCTGAGCTAAGCAAGGAAAGGAGAATAGTCTTGAGCTACAAATTGGGAACTACCTTGGAGGGTTAGATGACAAACAAGTGGTATGGAGAGAGAGAGAGAGGAGAGAGAGAGAGAGAGAGAGAGAGAGAGAAGAGAGAGAGAGAGAGAGAGAGAATATGATGATGCCACTTGGAAGCATAGCAAGAAATCTGTAGGAAGTGAGGCACCACAGAAGCACTTGGAGGAGAAGGAGAAGGAGACAACTTTGCAGAAGTCTCATGTGTGTGACTACTTGGGCAATGGCAGTCTCCAGTCTCTGCAGTGAATAAGTAGAACTGAGGAGGAAGTGTGGTGGGTCCTGTAGACAGTGAGGAACACTTGGCAGGAAAGGGGAGGAAGAATACAGAGACAGGAGACGGTTCTTTCAGCATCTAAACCAGTGCTTCTCAACCTTCCTAGTGCTGCGACTCTTTAGTACAGTCCCTCGTGTTGTGGCAACTCCCAACCATAAGATCATTTCTATTGCTACTTCATAGCTGCAATTTTATTTCTGTTGTGAATGGTAATGTAAATAGTTTCAGATATATAGGTTTGCCAAAGGGGTCATGACCCACAGGGTGAGAACTACTGATCTAAGCACAGAAGGAAACACTTGGATATAACTTAGGATAGTTAGATCTTAAATTTTCTATTCCTAATCCTGCACGATGCATGTATAAGTTTTCCAAAATTGTGTTGTGGCATCTTTGGGTTTCAGGACACCAACAACCAAGGAGTGAATAAGGAACAGTTTTAGTGTCTATAGAAAGGATCTTAGAGGGGAGAAAGGAGGAAGATCTGTGTGTGTGTGTGTGTGTGTGTGTGTGTGTGTGTGTGTGTGTGTGTGATTTGTATATGTGTGTACATGTCAAGTATATGTGCTCTCTCCCATGGGGATATGTGTGGAGGACAGATGTCTATGTTGAGTGTCTTTGCCATTGTCTTCCACCTTAA
This sequence comes from Mastomys natalensis, assembly GCA_021653895.1. Taxonomy (NCBI): domain Eukaryota; kingdom Metazoa; phylum Chordata; class Mammalia; order Rodentia; family Muridae; genus Mastomys; species Mastomys natalensis. The sequence continues at coordinate 7,611 of JAJTUV010000495.1, read as the reverse complement.
ATCGTTTGAACAGGTTCTCTCCTGAGCTGGAGCTTGCTGTTTCAACTAGACTAGCTAGCCAGCAACCTCCCAGGTCCACCTAAGTGATGGGCATACAGATGTCCACCACCATGCCCAGCTCTCTTTAAATGGGTGCTGGGAACCCAAAATAAGGTCTTTACCTTATGAAGCAGGTATTTTATCCATGGAGCCATCTTCCCTCCCTATTGTTAATATTATTAGATATAATTACTGCAGACTGAGTATACTCAAGGTTTTTTTTATCCAGCCTATGCCTGCTGTTCCTGTACAGAAATGTTATGCCCACTATGCTGTACAAACTTAAAGTGCAGACTTTTCCAGTCTTTTCAGTTCACAGAATACTATGGCCATGAATCATTTTAAATATATTGTAGGTTTCACTGGAGATTGCTCTGTTTTCATGGCCCAAATAGTTAAAAAGAAGCTGTAGAACTGTAGGCAGTCTCCTGCCTTCTCATTCTGTGCTCTAAACCTACAACTGCACCTTTTGCTTCTGTTAGTTAAAAATGAATGGGGACAGTTTTTACTACAGAAGCTTTCTGTATAAAACTGAGGTTAATGTTTAAACAGGGCAAGGCAAATAAAAGCACATCAGAGACTGTATTGTCATCATCTTGAGATTATTTCATTGTTTGTTAAAAAGCAGGAGGAAAGCCACTGCCCCAGTGGCCACCTTGGACACTGGCAGTTGTCATTCATCGAAAGATGGCCTTTGTTTGTCTTTGTGCAGGCCTGAGCTCATTTCCGTGGATACCATGTAGCCGTGCAGACTGAACTCAAGCTGGAGCCTAGCCAGGGCAGCCAGACAGCTCTATTCTGATTCTTTCCCAGTTGCATTCAGGTCCTTTAACCCCTAACTTCTTGGATGCTCAGTAGAGTCAAGACTGTTTTTGGATTTTGTAACCCTTTCTAAATCGCACTCTGAGGGCTCGTGCATGATGCAGATATTTTACATTAATTGATTTGGTTTTCTAGGTATTTGTTAGTGTAGTTCCCTGGCAGGGAGCAGGGGGTGGGCAAAAGAGAAGCTTAGCCTGGAAATTATAAGACTGATGTGATTTTTTATTCTTTTAGAGTAAAAATATAATATATATTCATGAGGAAAATATGATACAGGATTGAAAACGATCTATGGAAAATCATAGTAATTAAAATATAGGAATTCCTTTATTACTACAATGTTTAATATTTCCCTCCAAATGATCAGGCTATAATAGTATCATTGTGATATTATTTATCATTATTGTTTGGAAAAGGATTGAGGACTTAAGACGCTATTAGTGTCATAAGGTGTTATACAACCCTATGAGTGTTTGTTTGCTTGCTTTCCTCCTTTCTTTCCTCTTTTTCCCTTTCTTTCTTTCTTTCTTCCTTCCTTCCTTCTTCCTTCCTTCTTCCTTCCTTCCTTCTTCTTCTTTCCTTCCTTCCTTTCCTTTCTTTCTAGGCCTACAGCCCAGATGGCCTCAAGTTCTCAATTCCTGTTTTGCAAATTATTTAACTCTTTTTCACCAAAGTACTTGTGTCTCAGGAAGCATGTCATCATCGGTAATTTAGTGTCCACTTGTCACGTGGGCCCTTCTAGCGCTGTCACGTGATCTGCCAAGCCTTGTTGCTCTGATAGACTGTGAGCTTTAAGATGACAAGCCTCCACCTTCCTCGTGTGTATCAAGGTTTTATTGTTAATATTTTAAAATTACTTTTACATTTGTTCATTTAGCGGAGGCAGAGGAGTGCATGCCAGAGGACACGTGTGGGATTCAGAGGAGGACTTGTGGGAGTCTGTTCCCTCCTTCCACCATGTGAGCTCTGAGTGTGAAACTCAGGTTGCCAGGCTTGGTACCAAGAATCTTAACCTGCTGACACTGCCGCTGGCCTTGTTGACATCCCGTTTGTGAAATACAAATAAATATAAGAATCATGGTAGAGCTGTCCATCTTTGTGTTGATTTATAGGATGTTATCAGCCAGTTACATGTGATCCAAAGACAGTCTCCCACTTGGTGGATTTTATTCCCAATGGTGTGTACTGGTGACATTCTTGGTGTGGATATTTGGAGCTTAGATTTTGTGCTCAGTTGCTTTTATTTTATCTTGAATATAACTTCAAGGAAGGTTCCCTAATTCAAGGTCATAAAGATATTGTCCTGCACTACATAAAACAATATTTATTTTGTATTTTTGTATAGACCTACATTTTCCTGTAGTGGATTTTTGTGAATGATATGAAATAGAAGTTAAAAAACAAGCAAAACTCTTATCAACATTTGTTCATTCTGCGTGCACACACACATGCTCACACATTCACACACATAGAGACACATACACAAACACACAGACACACACTAAAATTATTGCTTATTTATTCCTTCTTTCTAACACCCTTTAATCCTCTTTAGTTTTAATTGTTCATTGTCATATCAAAAATGCATCATTTCTTTCCCAAATGTTTCTGCTTGGTTGGTCGGTTGGTTGGTTGGTTTGGATCTTTTGCTTCTTTGGATTTTTGTTTTGTTTTCATTTTACTTTTACCTTTTATAATCCTTTTCTTGCCATACTGAGCTAAGCAGGGCCTCTAATACAGTAAAATACTAAGTAACAAATATTGTGTTGAATACTGAAAAGAAAAGGCAAGAGGAGACTCCTTACCATGAGCAGCCTCTTAAGAGTCCAGGGCCATGTTTACTGTGGACTATTCACACATATTCTTTCATCATCGAATTCTCCTTCCCTACTTTGACAAGATATTTATTTAAATTGACAAATGATTTGATTTTTATAAATACATTTCTGCATCTTGACGAAATATAACTTTCTGTCTATAATCCATTAAGATGGCAATTTAAATTGGTTGTTTTTTAGATATGATGAAAAAGCCTTGTATTAGTGAACTGTCTCCATCCTGATCAACATTTGTAACGGGTTGTTGGATTACAGTTTTGTGCTCATGTTCATGATTGAGATTAGCTTTTTATTAGATTTTTATGCACTCCTCTTTTGCATTTTGATGTTAAGGCTGAGCTATTGCCCTAAAATAGAATCCATTTCCTCTGTTTTGAATCTCTCAAAAATAAAATTCTGTGAGCTTAGAAGATGGCTCACGTGCTACACAAGAATCTTGAGTTCCGTCCCCAGCACCCATAGAGAACCAGATATGGTGGCTTGCCGCTGTCATTTCAAGCACTCTATTGGGAAGTGGTAGGTGGGAAAGAGAATGTCCTGGAAGCTCTCAGGCTAGCTAGCATGGAGTAGAAAGAGCAAAAGTAACAACAAGGTAGATCCTACCTCTGCAGGGAACAGGAGAAAACTAACTCCTGAATGTTGTCCTCTGACTCCCATATTCTTACTGTGTCACGTGTACACACAGACACACATGGACAAGCACATATATGCCACAATTTTGTGTAAATTTAACTTATTTTTCTCATATTCTTTTTTAAAGGTGTATTTGTGTGTACATATGTGCACATGCATATATGTGTGTGTGTCTTGGTGTGTGTGTGTACACCCTTAAGGCCAGAATAGAGTATTGTTACCCCTGGAGCTAGGGTTGTGATCTACCCTATATACTGGGAACTGAATTCAGGTTCTCTGGAAGAGCAGCAAGTGTTCTTAACTGTGGAGCCATGCCACAAGCCCCCCTTTTAATATTCTTGATAAGAAGCTCTGGAAAAAATTATTTCTCTTTACATTTTTAGTGTATAAATTTAAATAACAGCTTAGATATTAGAACTGGTTTAGATATTTAATATTTATCTACCTTTTTGCCCTATAAATTTTGTCTTTCCATTATACCACATTTTATTAGGTAACAGTAAAGTCACAAAGTATGTCAGTTTTGTTGGCTGTCATTTGACAAGCAATCTGGATGGTTGGCTATTAGCAAACAGAGGGCTGTCTTTATTATGATTATTCCAACCTTAATTATTGACTCCAACTCTCGAATGTCTTAGTTACTTTTCTTTTTCTGTGACAAAACTTCATGACCAAGGCAACTTATAGAAGAAAGAGTTTGTTGAGGGATTATAGTTTCAGATGGTGAGTCTATGGCCATCATGATGGGGAGCATGGCAATATGTAGGCAGGCATGGCATCAGAGCAATAGCTGAGAGCTTACATCTTCATCCACAAGCACCAAGTAGAGAGGATGAGAGAGATCACTGGGAATAACATGTGCTTTTGAAACCTCAAAGCCCATCACCAGTGACTTACCTCCCGCAACAAGGCCACACCTGCAAAATCCTTCCCAAACAGTTCCACCAACTGAGGACCAAGCTTTCAAATATATGAACCTATGGGGGCCTGTCCCACTTAAACCAACACAACATCTCATACTACACAAGAAATTGTATATATGTATGTATAAGTGCAAGTTATAGAATATGGTTAAAGGTGCTTCATCAGAATTCAAGATGCCTTACAGAAGTCAGAGACAAACACTGGCAGACACACATATAGGATCTCTGTGGGTGGTTAGGTAGTGAACCCTTTGAAGAAGTGCTTGAGAGGTTGCTACAGAACCAAACTTCAGGGTCACAGCATTGAATCAACCGCTAGGGTTGAGTTGAGGTGCAGAAGGAAGGAACAGAATCGTAGAGGCCACAGAGCTGAGTTGTAGAGCTAAATCCAACCAGATGAACATTTCATTTTCCTTATATTTATAAGTTGCTCCTATTTATAAACCTGTTCACATAAAATTTTAAGTAGACAGGAAATGATTTTCATCACCTCAGCTTTTAATAAGTGTAAGATCTGTTGTAACTACTCACTGCCGCTGTTGCTCTTGATCAGTCCCACCAGGAGTTTTATAAAACTTATAATTATGTCGAATTATGTCAAAGAAGAAGTGTTCTGTTTCACACACACACACACACACACACACACACACACACACACACACACACTTGTTTTTAGTAACTTGAGGTCTTTATTTTCATAGATTTTCTTATTTTCCTCATGAGATTAAAATATTTCTTCATCCCCATTTTCTTTCATTTCTCTTCAGTCACACATAAAATTGATGTTCTTTTTCTCACAATTTTTTATTTGCAAATTTGCCTGATGTTTGTTTAATGTGTCCTCTGCCATCCATAGAGATTATTTTTCAATACTTTTAAGAGATGTCTGAAACTAGATATTACAAAACTTTTTGTGTACTATTTTCTCTTCTATACATATACATGGTGGTTTTATTAATAAATTAAGCACTATTATGGTGGTATACACCTGAAATCCCCAACACTTAACAAGAGAGAGTTCTGAGTCACCCTCTACATGATGTATTGAGACAAGAATATCTTCTTGCAAACAAAGAAGAAAATGGGCACAAAAATACTAATAATTTAAGAACAGTACCTAGTAATAAAAAGGAACTAATATAACAGTGCTATAATAAAGTTGTGTAAATGTGGTCTCCTGCAAAACCATTTCGCATCTCTACATCTTCTCCTTTGAGATGAGGCAATGCCTGTGTGAAGGCAATGTGAGGTGACCAACAATCAGACTGTGATATGGCATTTGGCTACAAGACAACCTGAACATAGTCTCTGCAAGGCTATGAAAAACACGAGACGGCAACTGAGTGGCTAACAGGCACATAGCTTGGATATGCTTGAAAGAGGGATAATTTATATTTCTGGAGCCTGAAGGAGATCTCATCGGGCTATGTAGACTAGCATGCAAGTTAAGAATTATAAGTTGTTTCTAAAAATTCTCATTTACTATTTAGATCATGGCTCATTGTGGGAATGTGAAACTGTGAAAGAGAAACTGCGGAAGAGGGTGAGCTGCTATATTTAGAACCCCAAAATCAATAGTAGAGGAGGTTCTGTGGTGGGACAGGAACACGGTAGCAAAACATTGGGTTTCCCCATGCAATTTTCCCAACTGAGGTCAGCAGGGGAGCATGCTGCCTTTCTCTCTCAGTTTTCCTTGCATATACAAGTACACATATTCTAGTCACTGTTTCTTTCATATGTAATATGTATTGTGTGTGTGTGTGTATCTTTGGCTTTTAGCTGACTTTGATGTTTTAGAACTACCCTCAGATGCAGTGCTGAAGTTTTATTGAATGCTGCTAAGTGTGAAAAAGTTAATGCTATGTCTTATGGAAAAAATCTGTATGTCAAGCACTCTTCCTTCATGCATGAATCAACATATTCTGCCTTCTCCTGATTAGCTATTGTCCCATTGTTGGATATTTAGGTTGCTTCCTGAGGAATTTCCTTCACCCCTGCTGTGTATAATGTAGCTATAAAATCATTATACACATTTTTTTCTCCTGTTTCCTTTTGGATGACTTCCCGAAGCAGCATTACCTTGCCAAAGATGGTGTGCATATGTGCGCGTATGTGTGTTTGTGTGCATAGTGTGTGTATGTGTGCATGTTTGAGTGTATATGTGTGTTTGTGTGTGGTGTGTGTATGTGTGTGCATATGTGTGTCTGTATGTGTGAGTTTGTGTATGTATATGTGGTGTGTCTATGTGTTTGTGTGCATGTGGTGCTGTATGTGTTGTGTGTGTGTGTGTGGTGTGTGTGTGTGTGTGTGTGAGATGTGTGCGTGGTATGTGTCTATGAGATGTGTGTGTGGTAGTGTGTGTATGTGTATGCTGTGTGTGTTGTTTGTATATGAGATGTGTGTGTGTGTGTGTGTGTGTTGTGTGTGTGTATAAATGTATGAGGGTGTCTCTCTGTGTCTCTGTCTATGTCTTCATGTATGTGTGTTAGCTCTTGTCTCATTTTCAATAGCATAGTTGTCTGCTAGGTAGAAATGTCCAACATTATCTTTTTCATCTTCTTTTATAATTGGCTTAGATATAAAGTGGTCCATTCATCCTCTTTACCCACAAAGAGTCATTGCCTCCAAGTTACAGTTTTGAAAGTGTATTTTGCAAAAAATATCTATAGATTCAGATAAAAGAATTTAGAGCTAGGGCCCTCTGATGTTGGCCCAAAAGAAGTCTCAAAAGCTCATCTAGTTCACACACACGTGCACACGCGCGCAGTGTATCACCCAAAGTCAGGGTTTTAGCAGCTTAACCATCATTTATTATCTCATAGTTTCTAGGCTTGGGATTTTAAGGGGTGTCTTGGCTGGAGATTCTGTCCATTTGCTGCTGTCAGAGGGCAAGTAGCTTTCTCTTCCTGTGGGGCATCCATTCATCTCTATAGCGAGGCACCTACTAAGTAACCTGACTTCATATGTGGTGACTTGTCTCAGAAACATAATGGGAAGGAAGTTGGGAAACATGGATTGGTGATGTAGAGTACATTCTGCTCATAGAGAGGGCCTGAGTTGAGCTCCCAGAAACCACATAGAGTGGCTCACAGACTCATAACCACATGTAACTCTGGAGGCCCAATCCAAGGAGACCCAATACCTCTGACCTCCAAGGACACCTGCACTGATATGTATATACCTACACAGAGACACATGTATACACACAATTTAAAGTAATAGAGACTTTAAGAGATGCTGCGAGCAATTTGTGGCCTTCTCTGTCTTTGACTTGGAAACCCACCATTACCTCCACTCATCCTAGCAATGAGCAAGTGCCACTTCACATCAGGAGAAGGAGAAGGAGACCCTGCCCC